>OV702279.1:76989322-77650349 GCA_916181665.1 Avena sativa
GAGGTAATTTTTTCCTTCCCGCTAAACCATCCCGCTAACCTTTAATTTTTTTCAACTTCCCACCAAATTTTGGCCGTGTATTGCGCCATAATTTCATAACCTCCTGCTAAAAATCGCTCATAAGTATACTCCCGATTTTTTTTTACTACACAAATTTGAGATTGGATCTGAGCTCTCTTGTTCCTACGTCCTCACGGCGTCATGACCGTGCCATCGACTCTGCGGAACACAGCATAGTCCATCGAACGGAGAGTGCCACGGGTAATTCATTCTTCCCAAATCTCCTCTCGTTCCCCTTTACCTTCTCTGACGTGAGGCGAAGAGAGAAGCGACCAAGTCCCCGTCGTCCTCCGGCTGGCCGGCCTGTGGATCCCTCTTAGCGCAGCGCCCCCTTTTCCCTCGGGATGAAACAGGCCCCATCACCGGCGACAGGCAAGGCAGCAGTGGTGGCGGCGCTCACTCCGATCTGGGAGATGGTAGACCTTCTGTCGTCGATGCCGTCCACGGCGTTGGCCACGGCGACCACAGCCACAGTGGTCGCGACCACGACCACGACTGCCAACACCTCGCCTATCCCGCGGTTCGGCTGAGAGCAGGCCACCGTCGAGCCCCGTGACGGCGGCACGGTACACACCTTCAATACTTGTCCATGGATTGTTGATCCCTCCCTCAACTTCAAGTAGTGTTTTCTGAATTTAGCAACCTGTACCTATTAAATTTCCATTCCCTTCGATGCCTACCAGAAAGTCTCTTGTAAATACCGAGGCTTCTTTAAGCAAAGGTTGAATAGATTATTCGTCATCCTATTTCTCTGCCTTAGAATTATTTGTAGTGCCTATGCATGCTAGGAATCTGAATTTTATAGGCACGGGAATAGAAGGCATCAGGATTATTTCGTCTTGCACTGTCGAGGTTAGGTTCTACTCCCTCCAACCAAACGAGCTGTAGGTTCAGTTAGCAAGTATGTGTTATGAATTTAGGTTTAGTTAGCAGTAGTCTGTTAGATACTTGGTGATAATTTTGTTTTGGCTGAAGATATATTATTTTGTCTCAAGGACAAGTACGAGGTGGTCTTCATGTAGTTTTTTTAAATCAAATCATCTTCAGTTACAAGTATGGTATATTCAGGTCGCCTTGATCCTCAACGGTGATGGTGGCGAGCCGGCAACCTCAGAAGAACATAATTAACTCGGAAAAAACTTGACACTGTAGTGTTGGTAGACCTCAGAAGAACTGTCAACCAGAACTTGTGCTAGTTTAGAAATGGACATTCAGGCTTTATACCCCAACTTATTTCGAGGTATAGATGATTAATCTCTTGCATAAGCCTATCTGTTGTCTTGTTAAATACAACCGAAATATATCTCTGTCTTGCAATTAGTTCTGGAATTAGCTGGCGACACTATGGAGAATTTGTGACACAACAAGCATATTCATTGGGTGAGTGAATTGTTATGCACCTAATTAAAATTGTTTCTTAAAAAACCCAGAATAGGAACCCACCTAATTAAAATTGTTTCTTAAAAAAACCAGACCAGGAACCCACGTAGAAAGCACCCCAAGGTATTGAACTTTTCTATCAAAGTATGAAAGTACTTAATTCGTTGCTTGAGCTGTACCTCTGTTCTATGATTAATTAAACCCTATATTGTGGTCAAACGACATGTAACTGGTAATAGAATGTTAAATTTCTTGGAGAAAACGTGTTAATGCAATCATAAGAGTGGTCTTGTAACGAACTGCAATTTCTTGGAGCACCAGCTATGTGCTCTGTTCTTCTTCTTAAGTTTGCTTTTGAATGCATCTGCATAGACGTTGCAAGAACTGTCAACCAGAACTTGTGCTAGTTTATAAGTAGATACTCGTGCTTTATACCACAAGTTATTGAGATGTATGGATGATTAATTTCTTGCATAAGCTTGTCTGTTATCTTGTTAAATACAACCGAAAAAAATTATGTCTCACATTTAGTTCTGCTATATATGTATCATATTGAATGTCATATTTCTTAGAGATTAAAGCTCTATAGCTTCTTATATGTGCTGATATGCATGTGCATCTTCTCATATATCTCAGTTAGTGTTTGAACATAGTTTATCTTGGACATCTAATAGTTTATGCCTCCTTTAAGTATTGCGTTTCCTCTAATTCTGATATTATCTTCACAAGGGCACAACAATGAATTCGACGCAACACCTTGCTGGTGGGAGACCGATGACAATACAGCGACACCGAGTGCAAGCTTCAGAGGAAATAGAGATTCACAATACTCCTTTCTGCAAGGTACGCAACTTTCTTAATTCTTAATCACAATTCTGAATGGTGCATATGGATAATGCTAAGTCCATTATTTTTTTCTTGTGTTCAATAAGGAATGGATCTGTTCTCATAACAAGGATGGACAACATGGATGTGGTAAAAACTATGACATTTAAGCTGCCTCTACCATTTCTAATAATGCAGAAAATCCTGGATTGCGTAATCTTCACAACCTTTAAACCGTATGCAGAAACTCAAGAACAATCTGACAGTTTGCTAATGACATGTGCGCACTGGATGAATGGCCATCCCATGCTCGAAGCAACCATGAACAACTAGAGAATGGTATGAATTTTGGTTTATATTTCTGTCCTAGTTTCTTGCAATCAAATACCAAGTAATGCATCATTTTTTTATGATTTGGGTTGTAGAAACTTATGGACAGAAGAAGAAGGGGCGAGGTGTTCTCATCAAGGGTATAAAAAAATCTAAGAAGCATTATGCTAGATTGTATTGCTCTTTGGGAATTGTCCCATAGGAAGGATGGAACATGTGCTAACAAAGACTCGTAGGATGTTTATGTGAGTTTAAAGACCGGTAGTTCTACTGGTGCTGTAGGTACAAGGCATAATATAATTTCTCCAAATACGCGCGTACAAGCTGCAATAAAGAACAATAGACAGTTTTGAGCAATGGTAAGTCACAACCTTTGGCTTTTTTTCATGTTGACCTTTGTTTGATTATACTTCTAGTTGTCATCCTGTGCATAAGTTATAAACTACAAGTCTTTGAAATTTTTATGAATACATTAGTGCAGTTGACATAATTCTATCCTGATACCATGTAGTGGTGTTTTTTCCTTTGTGAGTGCTTTGTGGTCGTATTATATGCAAATGCTTTGTTAACTAGAAACTACACAAGTACAAAGAACAACCAAGATGGTCTAGTACCACATCAAGGGTCAGCTATACTTTTATCGACTTAAATATTCGTGTGCTCCCTCGTATTGAAACTTTATAGTTTGATCAACTCTAGATATGTGATGGTACTAGTGAATTCTATCTGTTATTGAAAAAATAGTTAATTAAACTTAGGGGTAGTCAAGGATAATGACTATCCTCTATGTGTGCTAGGAACCCTTGTATCAAGAAGGCTTTGCCTACATCATCAGAGAACTTTCCCTCTACATTTTACTTTCATCATCAGCATATCATGTATGATAAGCAAGTTTAAGTTCATCTACTATCCAACTTTGGTGCTCTTATACCATGTATGTGTTGTGTTATTGTTGTGCCAGATGGTTATGTCTTGTCAAGAAATGTTGTTGGGCTGTTGCATCTGTCTATTGTCTCCTGTAGTTATTCACGTTCCATATTCTTCTTGCAAATATAACCTGATGAAAGCATGCACTATTATAGTTTGCCAATGAAAATTAAATGGTGCTAAAATGATTTATTGTGTATGTTGGACTGATTAACTTGAGATAAACAAATTTTTCATTTTTTGATCGCAGGATTCAAATATTTAACTGGACTGGACATTCACTATGCATCGTGGATGGTTTAATCTTTGCACTTGATTAGGATACACATTCAGTATATTGAATAAATGCTGAATTATTTGTGGATATTTGCTATGTGAAATATGATATTCTATGAATCTATATCAGATACCTGTGTTTCGAATCATGTAACTGAATGCCCGTATTTATTTTGGTTGCAATAGTCTATTACCACAATCTAGTTTCGGTTGCAACAGGTTAGTACCACGAAAAATATAGTGTTGCGTTATATCTTAGCCACCATGCACCACAAATATTTTGGCCATTGTGATAACCATTTGCCGCCACAAACTTCAGCTTTGTTGAAATAGTTTTTCTCCACGAATCGCTTGTATTGCCGCAATAGTTTCTTGCGACAAGCATTGACAAGCATTTCGGTTGTTGTGATAACCACTTGGCGCCACAAAATTCAGCTTTGTTGAAACAGGCCTTTTGCTATGAATCGTTTACATTGTTGTCATGAACATTTTGTCCGTTGTGATAACTATCTGTCACCACCAAAACTAGTATGTTGCAATTTTTTATTACTATGATTTGGAGAGTTGTTGCAATAAATTAATGCCATAAACATAGCGTTTGTGGCGAAAGAGGTGTACCCACGAAAACAAGAATTGTTGCTATAGAGTTCAGGTCTATTGCAACAATTAGCTATTGCCACGGAAGTGTATGCGCCACAAAATAAGTGTTGTTGCAATAGGCTATCGCTACAAATGCCTATTGCCATAAACAATCCAATCGCCATGGTTTTGATCACTGTTGTATTAAGCTATTCCCACGAACCAAATTGTGACATTAAGCACGTGCTGCTACGAGATAAAACGTGGCAACTTTTCGTACCGACGTTGCAATAGCATGCTTTCTTACCACGGTTTGTTTTTCGTGGCAATAACCTATTACCATGCGTCTTGTCGCAACGCTTGGCAACGAAAGTCATGTCGTTGTAATAGGTGCTTATTGCCACAATTCGTCTCTTATTGTCACGAATCTTGTTGTTGCAATAGACCTGAATCCTTGTAGTGATCCACAGTTTAAGATGAAGTACACAGAAACAAAGGTCATTATTACATATCATTCCTGAGAGAAACATAGTCTTTTACAACTCCATGGCCACAGGCCTAATACAAGAGTTCAAATATATAATAAGATAAGCAAGTCTTCATATTCATGTGCCACAGGCAAGCATGTTGAGTGTAGACTCATGAATCCTAATCATCATCATAATATCCTGCAACAGCACAAGTTACAGCCATAGTGGGTCAATACATTGGAATAGTATTGGCAAGTGATACCTTAGTAGAATATTGGTGGACTAGATACTATATGCATTTTTGGCTAAGTGTAGCTTAGGCTTGCTTTGCTCAAAATAGGTTTTGCCTATCAGTTCAAAACACTAAGTTTTCTTTGATAAAAATTCTTTCCCAAGGAACCTCCAATAGACATTGGGGTCCTTCACCCTTGTTCAAACCACAAATTTTACTTAGAAATTTGGATGAGGAGATTCTTGATAGCTTCCATGTCTTGATGCTCAAGTTGTCCCATACCAGGGACCTGGCTAAGTACTTAGATTCTTCCATCTGCAGAGGTTGTGCACTTTCCCCACAAGACTTTATTTTCACCAAGACAGGACCTTTCAGAAGCCTTCCCTTAGACCAAATGGACGCGTTCCAACCTATCATCCCACTACCACCAACTGTCCAAATGGCTAAGTTATTTCAACCTATGTGATCCAGGCAGATCCCATATTGCCAAGTGACTGCACTAGAAGCTTCTTAACATTTGGCCTCTCAAATCCCTTTGTTCCTGGGTGTCTTTCCACAAGTGAGATACACAAGGTAAACCATAGAAATGGGCCTTGTGTAACTACTCAACATAAACCATTCCACCCAGGTGTTTCATTCACTTAGTTTTTCTGTTAAGCAAAAACATAGTCCAAAGAGTTAGAAATATTTATTCATAGCATGAATATAACCACCCTTGGTTGCTACTAGCTAGGCTAAGCATGGCATTGATAAGACTTAGAAATATTTCTAGCAATTCTACAACTACTAGGATTTCCCAAGCATAGCATATAGATCAAAAATATCCATGCAAGTCTAGCAAAATATTTGTAATGCATATTTGAAATCTTAGGAATAAAATCATGAAGCACCACTTTCCTTGGTAGTTTGGAGAGTAGCTACAATCCTCACAATCACAATCACTATTTGCACCAAAATCTACACATAAAATGATAGCACCAAATCACATACAAAACAAATACAAGCAAAAATATATGGATGAATGCAATATGATATGTGATGATTTTCTATACTCAACAAGACAAGTGCACAGTACTGATTCATAAAAAAGTTCAAAACTTGCCAAACAACCTTTATTTGAACATTAAAACATTTCCCAAATATTTGTTATACACAAATTAGGCCTACACATGTTTCTGTAAAAATAACCATTTTAACAGAAACAAAACATTAAACACATTGCATATATGGAAAGGGATTTCTCTCCTGATTCCATTGATATAAAATTTGTCAAATTTGGACGTGGGGATCAAAAGTTGTGAATTAAACAAGTTTTAATATCTAATAGATCAAATTCAAACTTTTAAAACCAAACTCGTGCCACGCGGCGCCTTCTAACTGGCTGATACCGCTTCACACCGGATCACGTTTCCGAACCGTTAGATCTAACTAAAACGCGCGGCTCAGATTAAAACATACCGCTTCTCTTATGTTCTATCGTGTCCGCTATATCTAAATCGAACGGCTCACAGCGATTGACCAACAAGTGGCGGCGCTGGCGGCGGCGACAGGCGGCGGCGCGCTCTGGATGCAAGCTTGCCGGCGAGCTAGGTCGCCCGGGGAGGTGTGAGGATGCTCACCAGAATCGCGGTGACAAGGAGAAGCTCGACGTGTGCTCGGTTGGCGAAGGGGCGCTCGGAGTCGTCGCGGATTGCTCGTCGGAGTAGTCCCTGGCGATGGATGCTTCTGTTCGTCGATGTTGGCGACGATCTGGGCCACGCTAAGACGAGAGAAAGGTGCCGTTAGATGCGCAGGACACTGGGGATCTCACGCGTATCAAACATGGGAAGAGGGGAAGCTGGGACTTACGGGAAACGGTCGCCGGAGTTCGAGCAGAGGGTGGCGGAGCTCAGTCGTTGACGTTGCCGAGGCTACAGACCATGCGCGAGCAAATGGAGAGTGTCAGTAGGTGCGCACGAAGATGTAGAACAAGCCAGTATGAACCATAGACAGAGGGGAGTGCGGTGCTCACCGGAATTTGACGACGAACTCGTCGGAGCAGTGGGCGTCTAGAGAGAAATTCGTGCAGCCTGGTGGCTCCGGTGAGGTGTGGTTTGGGGGAAAAGGAGGAGGGGAGCATGGTGTTTAAGTAGGCGAGACGGGGGCGTGAATCACTCAGGCATTGAACGGGAATTGACGCCGCGAATTAAACAGGAAACGCTCGGCGTAATTTGGGGATGAACCAGTCGCTGGGTGGAGACGACGATAGTCATGTGGGCCGTGGTTGTCAGCGAGAGATAAGGAGTGGGGGTGGGTCCAGACAGTCAGCGACTCAGTGGGTGCGAGTGCGAGTGAAAGAAAACGATTCCCGGGAGAGGGGTTGCTGGGCTAGCTGTGTCGAGTTGGGCTGGGTTGGGCCAGATTGGCTGTTTGCTTAATTTTTTCCTCTTTATTCCTTTTCTTTTTCTGTTTGATTTTCTACAAATGGTTTTCAAACTCCATTTCAATTCAGTTTGAATTCAAACCATCTCTAGAATTTTGTACAGTGAACTTTGTACTCAGATATGAGTCAAACACTTCTGTCTACTCAAACATATTTGGGTCATTTGGAAAATGAAATAAAACCAAGCCTTTTGGAGATATAATAATAAGCATAGATTTGGTTTTATTTCATACTTTGTTTTGAAACATTGCCCAAGCTTTTAGAAGCACTTAAGTTTGAATTCAAAACAATACTTAATACAAAAAGTACCTCTCTCAAAAGAAAGTAGCACTAAGGCTTGAGCTTACTAACATAAAATAATGAGCAACAAATGCTCCTATTTTTGAAATGGTTTTGAAATGAAACCCTAAATGATCATGGATGCAAGGATGATATGCATGAGTTTTGAAACATGATTTTAGGGATGTTACAATAGACCAAAATTTGGGGAATGAACTAAATATCTAAAGATTCTCTTGACATCCACTAAGTGGCTTTCTTTAGGAGCGGCTTGATACCTTGCACACACTCCTACACTCAACACAATATCAGGTTTAGATGTGCAGACGTAAAGGAGATAGCCGATCATGGATCGGTATACCTTTTGTTCCACATCTTTACCCTTTGGATTAAGCTCGAGATGACATTTAGTTTGCATTGGAGTAGCAACGCCATTTAGATCAGTCATCTTGAACATATTGAGCATGTCTTGGATGTATTTTGCTTGATTAATGAAGGTTCCCTCTCTAAGTTGCTTGATCTCGAATCCAAGAAGGAACCTTAATTCTCCCATCATAGACATCTCAAACCTGTCAGTCATAAGCTTTGAAAATCTGTCATTAAAAGCTTGATTAGTAGAGCCAAAGATAATATCGTCTACATATAGTTGGCATACAAAAAGCTCCTCGTTAACCTTCTTAGTAAAAAGAGTGGGATCGATTTTCCCAACTTCGAATCCATGGTCTAACAATAGCTCTTTAAGGTGCTGATACCATGCACGTGGGGCTTGTTTAATGCCATAGGGCGCCTTATCAAGTTTGTAGACATGGTTTAGAAACTTGGCATCCTCAAAAACTAGGGGTTGCTTGACATATACCAACTTATGTAGAGGAGCATTAAGAAATTCACTCTTAACATCCATTTGTTGTAATTTAAAATTATGATTAGCAGCATAATCAAGGAAGATACGAATGGACTCAAGGCGAGCCACAGGAGCATAAGTTTCGCCAAAAATCAATGCCTTCCACTTGAGAGAATACTTGAGCCACCAGTCTTGCCTTGTTCCTTACAACTATTCGATTTTCATCTTGCTTGCTCTTGAAAATCCACTTTGTGCCGATAACATTGCAGCACTCTTTGGGTTTTTCTACTAGCTTCCATACCTTGTTGCGCTCAAAGTTATTCAATTCTTAATTCATTGCAACCACCCAATTTGGATCTTCAAGAGCATCAAAAACCTTCTTGGGTTCCACCATTGAGACATGAGCTTGGTGATCATAGAAGCTCGCAAGCTCACTTCTAGTGGACCCTCTTCTTCTTAGATCACCTACAACCTTGTCAAGAATATGACCCCTTAATTCAAGGTTCCTTTCAACACAAGTTTTTTGATGAGTTTCAATCTCTTTATTGTTTCTTGGAGGGATTGATTCAACATTTGGGTCCTTGTCTTGACCATCATCTTGTCCTTCATCAACAACTTGTTCACTGCGAACTGGTGATGAAGAACCTTGCCCTTGATCTTGATCAGCACCCAGAATAGGAGACTGCTACAATTCTAGAGCTTTAGGGCCGGATAATCTGCCCCTAGGAGGGGCCAGATAATTCTGCCAAGGAGTTTCAGCATTATCCTGTTCTTCCTGGTTGCCCCTGGGTCGAGTTGGAGTTCCAGGGTCGGATAGTCCACCCCTAGGAGGGGGCGGATAGTTTGGCCTGGGAGTTTTAGAGCCTTCCTGCTCTTCCTGGTTGTCCCTGGCATGAGTTGGAGTGCCAGGGCCGGAAAATCGGCCCCTGGGAGGGGCCGAATAATCCGTTCTAGGACTACCAGAATGCCCAGTTGATTGATGATCTTTAGGAGTTGTTGTGTTGGTGCAGTAGTTTCTTCATCAGATGGAGCTTGTTGATCATGTGTAGATGAGGGATCTACTTGTGTAGAGCATTGTCCTTCCCGATACGCCACAAGGGGTTCCTCAATGGGGCGGAAAAATCCCACGCCCATTCTTCTTATGGAATCTTGGGGTATTTCAACATCAACTTTCCCCACATGGGAGCCATCATTCTCATCGAATTCCACACTACAATATTCTACAACAGTTTTAGAGAGCTTATTTTAGATTCTATAAGTGTGGGATTCGGCACCATAACCAACAAGAAAACCTACTAAAGCCTTAGACTCAAATTTAGACAAACGAACTCCTTTGATGAGAAAGAAACACTTACAAACGAATATCCGGAAATATGAAATGTTGGGCATGTTGTCAGTAAGTATCTCATATGGAGTTTTGTCCAAGATCTTGCGGAGGTAAAGCCTGTTTGGTGAGTGACATGCGGTGGAAATGGCTTCATCCCAGAAGTTGTATGGTGACTTGAATTTAGCCAACATAGATCTAGCCATATCCATTAGAGTCAGGTTTTTCCTCTCGGCTACGCAATTTTGTTGAGGGGTGTACACAGCTGAATATTGATATCCCATCCCCTCTTCACTTAGAAACTCATTTAAGGTGTAGTTCTTGAACTCGGAGATGTTTTCACTACTTATTGCCAATATTGGGACATTGTGTTGACGCTAGACCTCATTGGCGAAGTAACTGACGATTTGTTGAGTCTCACTCTTTAGTTTGAAAAAATAGACCCATGTGTATCTTGACTAATCATCAACTATCACCAATCAATATTTCTTCCCACCAAGGCTTGCATGAGATGTAATACCAAACAGATCTACATGAAGTAATTCCAAAATCCTCTTTGAAGAAACAATAGTTTTCCTCTTTTGGGGAGAGTCGTGCATCTTGCCTTCAACACATGCCCTACAAACACGATATTTGGAAAACGAAACATTTTCTTTTAGTCCAAGGATGTGGCCACCCTTGTGAAGACTTTGCAAAGTTCTCATGTTGACATGGGCTAGACGGTGATGCCATAGCCATCCCGTGTCGGCCTTTCCGAATAAGCACATTGGACCCGTAGTGGTTTTCCCTGAAAAGTCCACCACATACAGGTCATTTTTGACGTACCCAACGAAAGAGACCTTTAGAGACTTGCTCCACAAGAGTACCACTAAATCACCATCTATAAAAATAGCAAAGCCCATCTTACCAAGGGCACGAACAAAAAGTAAGTTGTAACCGAGGGTCTCAACAAGCATGACGTCCGTGAAAGAGTTATCATGGGCAACTACAACCTTGCCGAGACCCAATACCTCAGATTTTGACTTATCACCATAGGAGACTGTAATATGATCATGGTTGGGTCTCATCTCCGTGATGATATCTTTGCTTCCGGTCATATGACTAGTGCACCCACTGTCTAGCACCCATTTAGAACCACCGGAAGCATAGCCCTGCAAGAAAGTTACTTCTTGGTTTTAGGTACCCATTTATCAATGGGTCCTCTAATGTTAGTAACTATGGTAGTTGGAACCCAAATAGACCAAGCAATATATTCATCAAAAGTACCAACATAGTTAGCATAGATATCACCATAGTAATCACAAAATAGCTCATAATTAGAATTGTTAAACCCTACAAAACAAATATGATCACTTTTGTCCTTTGTGATGTCCTTTTCAATGGTGCTTGTCTTTCCTTGAGCATTCTTGGTCTTTATTTTCTTGTTATTATTTTTATTGGACTTGGAGACATATCCAAGTCCCTCTTTTCCAAGGTTCGGTCTTTGCTTGCCAAGAATATCATGAAGAACTCCCTTACCTTTGGGAGTGGAACCTTTGGCAAACTCATATTCCACCCTAGCATTTTCTTCATGAGGATATGTTGATTTAGATGTGCTAGGGATATCATACTTGGTCAATCGAATTTGGAGCCGATCATGAGACTCATTGAGAATATAAAATTCACTTTAAAAAACCTTGTGAGCAATGTCAAGTTTCTCAAATTCCTCAGAGAGTCTAGCATGATCATCCCTAAAGTCAACCTTTTCTCTTTTTAGTTTCTTTCTTTGGCTAAGCATTTTCACGCTCCTTTACAAGCTTGGTCACAACTTCTTCGTGTGACTCCTCGATTGACTCAAGTCTCACTCCAAGAGATACTCGAGCCTCTTCCTCTTCTTCTAGAGCATTTTTAGGGAGGCAATCTCCATTGCATCCTCCCTTTCAATCCTGCCCTTTTCTTTAGGTAGCACTTCATTTTGGGCCATCTGTTCCATGAGAGCTTAAAAATGTCTTTTATGCTCACCTTGCAAGTTAGTGATAAAATAGTCCAAAGAAATAATTTCTTCCTTAACCGTAAGACTAGTAGGATAATCCATGTCAATCATAGCCATAGGAAAACAAGTGAAGGAAGATGATACCTCGGAACCTCTTGCCATGAGGCAAGTGACATTATTTTTGGTGATGTTCTCATTCGGTGAGTCGAGGAGAGATATCGGTGTAGATGTGGTGACTATGGCAGCCACCTCTCATGGGCTATCATCCTATTCTTCATCTTTGCTTCCCGATGAATACTACTCTTGAGCCACTAAGACAATCTTTGGTTGCCTTTTGAATGGAGCATTCTTCTCCAAAATTGCTTCTTCCGTGGAGCCTTTGACTTCTCTTTGAGGATGAGCCTCGCTCCATTGTCCTCTCTACTTTGATAAGTACACTTAGCTACAAAGTGCATCCGGTCTCCACAGTTGAGGCAAGTTCTCAGCTTGGGACCATTTTCCCTTCTTCCATTTACTCCACTCTTCGTTTAAGTTCAAATTTGGCTTTGGCTGGATCCTTCCAAATGTTTCTGGCATATAAGGCCATGTACTCACCATGAACCCTATTTACATCCTCGGGACATTCCATAGCTTCTATGTCATCCTCGTCTTGTTCAACCACACTTGTCTTCAAGGCCATGTTGACCCCCTTTTGCATTCCAATGGCTCGTTCACGAGCATCTTCGACATTCTTGGCAGCCACTTTGAAAGCTGTCAATTCTTGCATTACCTCATTGGATGTCATTAGGTGGTAGTTATGCCTTCCTTGGAGACTCTTCATCTCTGTGGGATCAAATGGAATAAGTGCACTAACATACTTTCTCTTGATCCACACATCATCAACATGGGAAGCACCATGATTTCTGAAGGTGGTGGCTATTGACTTGAGCCGCCTATACATATCCTCGTGATCTTCTCCATCCATCATATAGAACACTTGATCTTGGTTACTCAAAGCATCATACCTGTTCCTTCTCATGCTTTCATTTCCAATGAAGAGCTCTATGAGGGCATCCCAAGCTTCCTTCGCTGTGTTGAGATGCACTATGTGGGGCATGTCTTTGGTACCCACACCAAGTTGAATCATGTGTAGAGCCGTTGCATTGAGTTGACTGTCTATAACCTCTCTTCTTGTTAGGTTGTTTGGATCTCCAACATGGAGAGTTCATAAAAAATTGCCATTTATTAAAAGTAGATGCTGAAAGTTTGGGTGGATCACCCCGATTATGTATATGAGAGTTTGGGATAGGTGGATCAGGTGAATACACATGACAGACCTCATGGTATCCTTCCTTACCACTATCCTTTTTCGAGGAGGATCTCTTACTAGTGCCATCACCAACCACCTCGTTCTCTTTGGAATTATCCTTTTCCTTAGATTGCGGAGTGGTGGCCTCAGAGGAAGATGGAGGTGGTGCTACGGGTGTGGAGAGACGCATTATCATTTGATGCATCTCTTCCATCTTAGTCTCCATGGAACTAATCAAGGTTGTTTCCAACGTCTTGAGATCGTTCATGGTGACTATTTCCGCAGCATCACTCCCATCTCCGTTGGTACCTATACTTCTCTTAGGTGATTAAGCCCGAATAAAGAGCCGGGGCTCTGATACCAATTGAAATGGATCGTATGGGCACCTAGAGGGGGGTGAATAGGTGCTACTCCATTTTTAGTTATTTTTCTAGATATGAAACTACGAGAATTTCCCTATATGCAAACCTATCTACTAAACACGTAAAGATAGGAGCGAGGAAACCGTAGTGGAGCACGCAGAGACACGGGGATTTGTTTTACCGCAGTTCCTTACTTGTTAAGGGAAGTACGTCTACGTTGGAGGGGTGGGCGGTTCTAAGACCACCACGCCACAATAGGCCTCACCCTATTCTCTGATGGATCTCGCCAGAAAAGGCCTGATCCACCTCTCCACTATTGGTAACCTTCGAGGCGGGAACCGGTGCCTTTACAACTCTAGAGGGGCACACATACACAAGTAAATTGGAGGCTCCTGTGATGACAACAAGCTGCCACAAGAACAAGGATTATCAAATAACCAAAACAAGGATCTAGATATTTGCAAGGAATACTAGATCGAGGTTCCTCCAAATGAATGGAGGGGAAGTGAAGCGCTTGAATGATGTTGATGAAGATCGAGCCCTCCTCCTTCGATTCCCCAAAGAACGAGGTCTTTGGGTGGATGAAGGTGGAGATCTCTTTATTGGAACTTGAAGAACATGTCTTGTCCTTTTCGAATGAATCAAGAGTTCCCGCGGGAGGGGAGAGATGGGTTTAAATACCCCCTGCGAAGAACTGGTCGTTGGAGAACTTTGTGTCGGACTATCCGCCCTGGGGGAAATTCCGCCCTGGGGTTAGAAAGTCCAGGGGGAACTCCGCCCCCTCACCGAGTGCCGCACCGAGCTTGCGTTGAAGAAAATCCTCGAGGGGGCGGATTATCCGCCCCCCCCAAGGGGATGATTGTCCTCCTTGGGTGTAACATCCCAGCATTAGAACTTAGAAATAAGTTGAACACATATAGGTGCATTGCATTCATGCATAGAAAATCTGAATAATTTTCATGATTTTAAACAAAACTTCTCAAAGTGATTGAAGTTTCTCTCAACTTGATGGAATTGAAGTAGATCACCAGGTTGACTGCGATAAGTTTCAATATGACCTTTGCTAAAACCTTATTTTGGGTAAAGGAGATTTGATCTAAGGGTAGATCAAATGTAGTAGAATTTAAACCCTAGTACATTACTAATGATTTATATTTGATCCTTAAGTAATCATATCCTAGTATTCATTATACAACTCATGAATACCAAGTTATAAATATAACTTAAGTAATAGTAATGTAACAACTAAATCTTCATATATCTTAATCTCAACTACTTATACCATGAGTACCATGGTCATAACTAACCTTAACTCTTTAGTGAGATTGAGTATGAAGGAAACCAAGTCAAGACCATTCACCACATATCTTTCTTTCCTTATTAATCTTTATCATCTCTATTGAACTCGATCCTATTATCCATTGTTCATCAATGTTGAGTAATCAACTATTGATTCACCAATTCTTAACCTATCAATCCTTGATCTATCAACTCTTGAGTATATCATAGCATTCACTTAAGGCCTATAAAGAAAGAAGTAAGAAGAGGTAAATAGTAATGCTAGATTTAAATATCATCTTTAGGATGGGGGTGTTGGAAGAGAATAGGATCAATGTGATAATTGATGGAGTTACATCACTCCTGAAATGATAGAAGAGTTATTGGGAATATATAATTATATGGTGATAAATAAGATTACAAGGATGAATCCTGAAGATACTTACCAGGAGTAACCCTATTGAATAAAGTAGGTATAGTAAATGAATAATCTCTCTTAGTCAGATATATACACTGAGAAGATAATTATAATACAACTATAATGGTGTATTGATGAGACCTTGATTAGCCAACTGGAAACCTAAGCCATAAATGATTATGCTTTAGCCACCAAGATTGAATGCTTATATCATGTCTAAGTGTCACTGGTGGGTAGAACATGATTGAAACCTAGTATAGATAGGTTATTCTAGGTTAGCCATGATAAGTCACCATGATATGATGTGAAGTTTGAATATTAGATACTGGAGTGAAGTAAATACAAGATAGTATGATTAAGATGATGCTAGAGCAACATTGGATTATAGAAGTAGTATTTCCTCTTGGGAAATACTAAACACTTGAGGTGAAGTAAAGTTTGATATATACATCTACTGGAGTAATATTAGTGATGAGGATAAAGGAAGTATATGAAAGGAGTTAGAAGTGATGAGGATAAAGGAAGTAATATATAAATCTAATGGATTAGAGGTTATCATTAGTGGAGTAGATGGTATAACCAAGTACAGATATGATAAGATTATGAAAAGCTTCAGTGCCAAGCTTCTAAGATCTATAAGTGAGATTACAAAGTAATCTAAGAAGTAAGAAGGTAATCATTCAAGTGGAATTAAATTTATAAGAAGTACTCTAAAGGTGAGAGTTATCTTTATGAGAAGATCATATGGAGATCCAGCAGCCGCCTTGGCCCATCCGTGGCCCACCTCAGCCTAGCCTGGCCCGTACCGGTTCGCTCCCTCCGTCTTTGTCATCCTCCTCCCTGAAGCAAGCTGCTCGGTGTCGCCGCCGGCGCCGTCAATCCGCGCCGCCTGCATCCCACCGTCCGCCACCGCGTGGAGAAGGATAGGAGCCGCCATAGCACTTCTCCCTCCCATCCCTATCCTCTCCCCCTCTCAGACGACCCCTTCTCGCTTTCTTCCCTCTGGCCCAAACCCTAACCGCCCTAGTCACCGGCGAGCGCCGCTCCCTCTGGCATCCCCTCACTCCGCTGAGACGCCCTGAAGAAGCTCCTCGTTGCCCTCGTAATCCGCGTGAAGCCATGCAAGAGGGGAAGCCACCACCTTGCCGGAATCGAGCTCGCACATCTATCGGCCGTCGCCATTTCCGTCGTTGATTCGTCGCCGTCCGATCCCGACTCGCCTCCCCGACACATCCATTGGCTCCGTGGTGAGCTAGCGGTGCGCATGCACCCTTCCATTTCCTCCCTTGTCCTTTGGTTTGGCACCCCACCGTGCACCGCCCCATGCCGCCACTGTCTGTCGTCACGTCGCCGTCTCCAGCGACCATTCTCTGGCGGCGCCACCGCTGTTAGGTCCGCCTCGCTCTCCTCTTTCCAGCGCGCCCATCCCCGCAGCCCCGCATCGCCCCTAGAACCGGATTCGATCATCACCCGAGGGCATCTCCATTGCTGACGTCAGCATGACGTCAGCGTGGTGAAATATTTCTTGTTTTATTTATTTTAAATATTTTGTAAATCATTTCTGTAATTATTTCAATAATGGAAAATACCTGACAGGTGGGTCCACCCTATAAGTGAGATAAACATTTTCAGAAATGTTTTCTATTTAATAAAATGTTAAAAGTAATTCCAAAATGGAAATTATTTTATAATATTTCAAAAATTATTTAAAATGAATTAAAATTGGAGAAATTCATAACTAATTCATTTTAAATCAGAAAAATACATATAATATATCAAAATGTTCTGAAAAATAAGATCTATCCAATAGAGCTATAATCATGCATTGATAACCAACTCTCATGACAAGTGTAATTAGAAGAACCTATTAACCCTCATAGGTGATTCTGGTGTTTCCCTGAATTATGGTTTATAACCCTCGGAACCCGGATTAAATGGTCGAGCATGCCTTAGGGTTACATTTCAATGCAATTTAAGTTGTCATATCATCATTCTTGTCTGAGCACTGCATAGATTCCATGTGTTGATTGTTTCCCTTTCTTTCTGGTATTTGGTTCTTCTCCGGTAGAATACGGTATCGGAATCGAGATCAAGTCCAAGACTGAAGCCCTAGATTAACACCGTCAAAGCTCGAAGACCAATACTTGACCAACTGTAATCAATTCAAGTACCATATGTCCGAAGCTCTGTTTTCTGTATATCAACTAGCAAAGGCAAGCGAAGCCCCACATATACATATGAATCCTATGCTTTCAAAGTATTTACGTTTTGCCATCTGCATACAATTCCAAAGTATTTTATCGATAGATAGAGTAATCCTATCTGATGCATGTTCACTTTGTATCCTATATTCCCTGATCCACTGCTCCTAGCACAACTAGGGTTGGCTTGTGAAGCGTTATTAGAGCTGTTATATTTGTTGTGCTTAGCCATGTTTAGCTGTTACCACTGGTCCATCCGGTTGATGAATCAGAGATGTGAATGAACCTATTATGAGAGGATGACATGGTATGATCAGAGATGAAAGTTAAACATGCTAAGGCCTGTATGGGAGGCCACGGGGGTTGTGGTTTTTGCAGTCCCATACTTGCCACCCTAGGACCCGATGTTCTTGCCTCTTGAACCAAGACGAGCGTACAGCTACACGGGGGCCTGGAAACCCCTCGACCAACTAACTTGCCTAGTAGATTCCATGTGTCACATAGTGTCAACACCCGGATTTTTAATCCCAGATGCCTGTTATGCCATACATCGCAATCCCAGGATTACCATTTTTGCGAGACATAACAGATTTGGATACCACAGTACATCATCCATTACAAACCATACATAAGGTCTTACACAAATAAGGATCTCAAGATCCAGTTCTTAATACAATTCAAGCAACGGAAATACGTAATAATAAAGGTAGCGTATGCGAAGCTCCATCTTCGGGGTCACAGACAATGTTGATGATGGGAGATGATCCTAGCTGTTGTAACCTTCCTGGGGTCCTTCTTCCTGATACTCCTCTTCATAGTATGGCCACGGGAATAGCCAAGGATAAAGCCATGAGTACTCTTTAAGTATTCGCAAACGAATACTAACAAGTAAGGGGTTTCTTTTGTAGTAGGACAGTAAGCTCTAGGGTTGTTTTGCAAAAAGCCAGATTTACCTCTACTAAGTTCATAAGCAAAGAAAAACTAGTTGAAACTTTGTAACACCTAAGTGGGAACTTGAATTTCATATAACAACTCTATTGTGGTCAAGTCAAAATCTCAATTCATTTCATAAGTCATTTTGAAAACATCTGATTGGGGAACAGTATGGCCACTCTAACTGTCCATAACCGCGTACGCGGCTATTCGAATAGTTTGACACTCTGCAGAGATTGTACACTTTCACCACAACATTCGATACATCCGTGAGGAACAAATCCTGAATTCACCATACTCAGTATGCGGATAATCAATCCTAACCTTTCAATTACACGCCCTAGTATAAGCACCTCTCCTGTGAGTTTGGCCTCCCAACCATGACCACTGTCATCTTGGGTATTGCATAGGTGGACAATCTTCACAAGATAGCCTCAGATCAGACCTTCGCCGCGAGGGAACCCATACTAAGGTATATAAGTTTCCAGTCAAGCCCTACCCAATTCTCGGGTATTGTGGTTGTACGGTAAAATTGGAATGGTATCGCATCCAGAAAACCATCATTTTTATAAAGGTATAAGGCTCATGCCTCAACATTTTCATCATCAAAATCATCTGGTTTTCGAAAACACATGTCAAAACATTTCAGTAGAATGACTCATCATTCCAAGGTTTTCATAACCATTTTCACCAAGTATTCCCATCTAATGTTGATCAAGTTTTATGATTAGCACTAGCATCTACAAGTGGGGGTGAGTACTAATGAGGGGTGGTAAACAAGTGGAGGTTAATTGAGTTCAATATCATGCCTTAGGATGACATCAAGATTATCTAGCTTAGGCCAAAATTTATGCTCTTTATGTAACCTTCAATTATCTTCCTAGAATCTACAAGTCACTTAAGTAAACTCTAGGAGAAAGCTTTGATAAAGAAATAAAGTATAAAGCTTGCAAGTAAAACTAGGATTGGTTATCATCAAATGTGTCCAACCAAGCAAGATTAGTGCATGGCATAGGTTATCTAACTTTCATAATTGCAAGTGCTAGCTTGCTCAATCAACTAGTACTATTAGGCTTGCCTTGTGTAGAGCAGTGGTTGAAGTTCTCCTCGGCTTCTTCTTCGTAGTATCCTCCTTCCTCCTCGTATCCTTGGTCGGTACTAGCGTCTACAAATAAATACGAGGTACACAATCACCAAATAATACTTAACTACTTTCAATCATCACACAAAGGGGTTCTATAGATGATCTAGCATCATCACTAGCATTACAAGATTAAGGCATTTGTCTTATTTATTTTAATTTGAGAAAAGCAATTTCTACTCATTGAAAAACTACTTAACATTTATTATTCTCCAACTCAAACATGGGATCATGTTGACACATGTCATCACCACATATTTCAGTACATGCGAATGTGATTTAAAGTGGTGTCACAATTTAATCAGGTTTAACCTTTTATTTCAATTAAAAAAAGTGACTAGAATTGCCTATGTGGCATTCTTTTATTACTTGGAAAATATTTCTGTGTCACATCCCAAATTTTAGATTTGGTACTGCATAGCATTGATGTCATTGCATCATGATCATCCTTGCAAAATTTCAGTTTGAAAAGGTTTAGGAAAAACAAATCACTTGTATTTGCGTTTTGACACCTACACATGAACGCTCGGCTTTACCTTGCTTCTGTTAAAAACATTATATTTTGGTTGTTTGAAAGGCACAGGTGCATAGAGGGTTCCTCCACGAACCCGTAGCACTTTGAATCGCCTCAATCGGAGCTTCGTAACAAAAATTATGAAAATCTGAATTTTTGACTAAAATTCTGGACAGTTCGGACAGAAATTCAGATAAGAAATTCGTTAGGGAAAAAGAAAAGGAAAAAATTAAAAAAAGGGGAAAGCCAGCAAGCTGGACCGCCGACCCATTCGGCCCAGCCGCGGAAGCAGCAGCCCGCGACGGCAGCCAGCAGGCCCGCGCGGTGCGTACTATCCGCCGCCGCCGCCTGTCAGCCCCGCTGATGAGCGGGCCCGGCCTGTCAGCCACCACGCGCCACTGACGCGTGGGTCCCACACGTCATCACGTTCTTACCCAAGTCGTGTCCGCCACGCGCCACACATGCATGGGTCCCACCTGTCAGTCGCCTTCTCACCGCCTCCCTCTCCTTCTTCCCCCGCAGGACCGCGCCCGCGCCGCCGCCGAGGACCGCCGACGCCACCGCCACTCCAGCCGGCCGCCGTCGTGCCCCCGCGCTCGCCTGCCCGCGCCGCCGCCACGAGGGACACCGCCACCTCGCCCCCGACGCCGTCCCACCCTCCGCTGCCACCAAGGACTGCCGACAGTGCCGCCCCGACCGTCGCCGCCGCCGCCCACTTCTCCGGTGAGCCTCCCCCTCGCGCGCCCCCTGCCGTCTGATCTAGATTCAACGGTCCAGATGGACCGTGGAATAGTCCGCCTAGGGCGCTGACTGGTCAGCGCCACGTCAGCGCCACGTAGGCGTGGTCAATGGTCAGAGTTGACTGTGTAATTTTAATTCGAATTAATTGGCAGTTTTTAGCTAGAACTTGTAAAATTCATAGAAAATAATCTACTAGGCCAAAAATTGCAAACAAAATATGTGTGGAATCAGTGTCTCACATAGAACATTGCTGTATAGTTTTTTTATGCTTTTACAGCAAGGTTTTGTCTTGGTTAATTAAAAGAGTTAATGCTCTTTTTAGAGTATTAAATGAATAGAAAAAGTTCTGTAACTCCAAAAATTGCAAATAAGATCTCCATGGAATCAGTAGAATAGGAGGAATCTGTTAGCACATTAAAAAGGTAGACTTACAGTATTGGAATTTGCAAAATATATACAAAGGCCTTCTGGAGTATTTTAATTACTCAGGGATTTATATAAAACCTTTTTGAGTAATTCCAATTGGTACTGGCTCTATTTTAGGTTGCCTACATAGTGGTTATTTTTCCAAGATTTTATAAACAGTTTACTAGCAGTGGCTAATTTTTTAGATTCTAGCTCTATTGTTTGGGCATTTAAAATTGCATGCTTTGTTTTCAATGCACTTAAAATATTTTCCATGCATGCATACAGTAGGTATACTGAATAAGAATATGTGATACTACTGTAGCAATGTTCAACTTGTCATGCATGCATCTTGCATTGTCATTGTTTGTATATGATTGTGTATGGTTTGTTTATGTGATTGCAATTGTATCGTGTAGATTGTGACGAGTGCAACGCTTGCTCGTGTGTGGATTGTTCGTTCTACCGCTACAGCCAAGGCAAGTAGATGCTACTTTGTTCATGATGTTGTCCTATTATTTTCAATGCATTGTCGTGTATTTTGTAGATGCATGTGTAGGATATTACTATCGCTATGCTATGTCCCATTATGTGGTAGGGTTTCTTGTAGATGAACCACCGTTGCTATATGTGCTTAGCCATGCTATGATGAATGAGGGATGGGTTACATAACTGAAGTTGTTTCTAATTGTGTTGGTTTGCGAAAACTAAAAACAACTTAATCAATGAATCTCCTGGGTGTGATAGGATTGATAAATTTTGGTGGTATCATTACGGAAAGGCACCCAGGTATCAAGAGAAAATGATTGGCTTCTTTATTTTGTAGCTTACGTGCCAATAATGAAATGGGCGGTTGGTTGGACTCAGTAGGTTATGGTAACTCGAACCCACGTATCCAAAGATGTAGAATTTTGGTAGGTTGGACCGGTGCGTGTCGGGTTTGGGGAGCTACTTCCCGAACGGTCCCTTCCTGGACTTCTCCCTATCATCACCCAATATGAGAGTGGTGGTACGAGCTAGGCTGGCCAGGTCACATGGATAAAGTGTCCTAACCCCTGCAGGGTGTATAATCTAATCGATTAGCCGTGTCCCCGGTTATGGACATCTGAGTTGCTTGATATTGAGTTCATGACATGTTTCTCGCTCATTCTAACTTCATAATTTATTTAATGTTGATGGGTTAACTTAATTGGGATCTTTTCAAGGAAAATCAAAAACTGTTTATGAAAGTAGGACAAAGGTATTTGCAAATGCAAGCTAGCCACAGCTCCACTTGCCAAATATGCATGTAGATGTTAGCTCTATTGTCTCCTTTAATAGCTCTACTTACCATACATTCCATGTATTGACCCTTCGGGGCTGCTACGTTTCATGTTGGGCTGCTACATTTCATGTTGCAGGATATTCCGATTCTGAGTGATCGATTTAGGCCACGGTACTCCACTCGGCACTTGTTCACTTGTGGGCAATTTGAAGAATGGAGGATTTACTATATTTATGTTGCTACTTGAATAAGTTGAGCTAGCCTTGAGCTAAGCTTTTATTTTAATAATGATACTCTGGATCTTTGTTGTTTATGATACACGGATATTTTTCTATGTTATTCATCTTATTCTATTGTGGGCCAATGAACCGATCCAGGGATTGGCATGTCACATAGAAGCTACGGTCATTTCAGAACCGTAGTGTTACAAGATGGTATCAGAGCCCGTGTGTCGACTGTAGGATCGTGACCTAGGTTTGGATTAGGAAGCCATAGAATTATTAAAGCTCATGTTAACTCTGTCTTTCATCTTATGCCTTTCACTCTCGTAAATCTTTACTGTATGTTGTTCTCACACTTTCCTATTTTATTTGATAGATGGGATAAGTCAGGACTGAGTATGCGACAATGGAGTCACCGAGGCCCTTTGCAAGACAGTTGGCACAGATCTCGCAGTCATTGGGATTGCCACTGGACATGTTCAAGGGAAGAAGGCTGTACACCTATGGATATGGAGAGGACGTTTGGGAGATCACCACCTTCATCTCCAGGGATGCCGCCTTGCCAAATTCTATGCATCTGGTCTACACCAAGACATAATGTAACTGGGGACTTGGGATAAACTTGGCCGTGCATGAAGCCCTGTCACGCCAGTGCCATCTTGTCCGACACCTGCTGCCAGAAGACTCACCCTACCGTGACTACAGAAGGCGTGATGAGGATGGGAACGTTGTGGTTACCCTGAGCGACATGAACAACATGCCGCCCCGTCGGAGGCACATAGAGGATATGGAAAGGGAGAATGGAGCTCTAGCTGAGAAAGTGATGATGGTAAAGGAGATAGCAGATTTTGCCAGCAATGGTATGGTGGTCCAGGGACAGGAGATAGAGACCTTGCATGAAGCTGTGGATGTTCTGAAAAATGCACTGATAGGCAGGGATGCAACTATAGCACAGCTTAATGGGACCATGCATGAAAAAAATCAGGCCATACAACAGCTGCAAGGGACCGTTCAGGAAAGGGACCAGACTATTGAAGATATGGCAGCCCAGATTGCCGCTCTCCAAGCACAGCTGAATCCACCCTCTGATGATAACAATGGAGATGATGGCAACAATGATGATGATGATGATGATGACAGTGGGAACGATGATGATGATGAGGATGAGGATGATGATGATGGAGACGATGATGGTGGAGGAGATGAAGCTGTTGCAGCCGCATCAGAGAATGAAGAATAAGAGGAGGATCCAGAAGAGGTGGAATTTGAAGTTTCAAGTGATGACTCAGGAGAGGTGTATACTCCGCCGCCATGGTTGGTTCGTGGACAGAAGCGCCAACGCATGAGCGCAAGGACCTACTGCAACCTCTTCATGAAGTAGATAGATGCCCACCAATTAGTCTTTGTTAGGTAAAATCATTAGGTTAAGTCTCGATCAATGTAAAACTTAATTACTGTTAGTTTAAGAGTGTTTAGTTGCTCCTATGTGTACTCTGACGTCCCAGGATTATTTGTGTGAATTTTATAGAAGGGTTATGGCAAGTTTTGGTTGATATCTGAGTTTCTCCTGATGTAGTTTTTCTGCTGACACATCTGTACTGCACGATTTTTCATATTTTATTGGTAACTGGGACAATTCTGAAAAAATAGGGATGGTTCGAAACTCTCTTTGTTGTATAGAAAAAAATCAGCAAAAACCCTGACGATCTTAAGTCAGGTAGAAAAATTTGTGAACGCTGCTGGACTGTTCTGGCAGATTCCTGTTTTTAATGCTTTGTTGGACTTTTGTGTTGATAACTGTTGCCAACTCTTCTAAAAATTATTTCAGTAGATATATACTGCTAGGGTAACCCCTGGGACGTTGCTGGATCATTTGTTTGCTAATGTGTTGCTTGCTTGGGATTGTCTGTGATTGCTTTGTTGTTGTTTGATCATAATGCATGGGTTGAATCCTGTTTTCGTAATCGATTCTTTCTAAGCTTACCTGTGATGAACCGCAGATGCCTCCCCGCCGTCAACCTACTGATTTGGAGCAGCTCATGGCGGCTCAGGCACAGCTGACCCAAGTGATGACCCAGTTCATGGAAGCTCAGAACAACAACAACAACAACAACAATGGGAACAACCAGCCTCGGGAAGATGCACTTACGAGGCTCCTGAGGCTAAGGCCAGCGAAGTTCTCTACTTCAAAGGAGCCGATGTTTGCTCTCGACTGGTTGCGTTCAGTGAATAAGGATCTGGTAACTGTTGGGTGCACAGATGCTGAGAAGGTGAGATTTGCCGCTCACCTACTGGAGGGACCAGCCGCTTCGTGGTGGGACACTTTTCAGATCACCCACCCTCTGGACACTGTGACTTGGGCAATGTTTGAGGAAGGTTTCAGGAACAACCACGTATCTTCAGTAGTTCTGAGCCTGAAGAGGAAGGAATTTTGCAACTTGCGCCAAACCAACCGCACCGTGGCTGAGTACATTGAGGAGTTCAACAACCTGTCTCGTTATGCACCTAAGGATGTTGACACTGATGCCAAAAGGAGAGAGAGGTTCCTGGATGGCCTCAGTGATGAGCTTTCAGTGTAGCTGCTGGTGGTTTACTGTCCCACTTTCCAGGAGCTTAAGGACAAGGCCAGAATCTTAGAAGGAATCACAAGCAGGTGGAAAGCCGCAAGAGAAAGAGCAACAATCACCACTCTGGTTCTCACCACAAGTCTCACACTTCTTATGATGGATACTCCAAGCATGGAGGGAGTGACCATGGGTACCATGGAAGCCATGACCGCCACAACCATGGAGGCTATGGACATCGCCATGATTGCCACAAGAGCAACCTCCACAGCCACAAGGGAGGACACACCCACCATTCTGGAGGACAAAGTGGACATGACCGCAACCACAATCGCAACTTTGTGAAGAAGGACCTGAGTGAGGTGACATGCTTCAAGTGTGGCCAGAAGGGACATTATGCGAACAACTATCCGGAGAAGAAGGGACTAAAGCCAGGCAAGAACCAGAAGGCCACAGTGAACCACATGAATGTGGAGGAGATTCCAGATGAGCCTGAGCTTGTGGTTGGTAAGTTTCCAATCAACACTCACCCTGCACTTATACTTTTTGATACTGGTGCATCGCATTAATTTATATCAAGGTCATTTGTGGATAAGTATAAGTTACCCATGGAGTCTTTGAAAGGGTCTATTAGAGTAAGCTCACCTGGAGGGGATATGATAGCTAGCGCGGCATGCCGCGACTTAACTGTGAGGATTGGAGCACACAATTTTATTGCACATCTGGTAGTATTGGAATCACAATGCTTAGATGTAATTTTGGGCATGGATTGGATGTCTATGCATGGGGGACACATAGATTGTGCACAGCGAGCAGTTTCACTCAAAACCCCGGGTGGTAAGAAGATTAGGTTCAAGTCGGTTGTGCGACCGGGAAGGTGTAAGCTGAATTCTCTTAAGGGGTTTAGCATGGATACTGTGCCTGTGATTAAGGAGTACCACGACGTGTTTCCGGAAGAGCTGCCGAGGATGCCACCTGACAGGGATGTGGATTTTCTCATCGATCTGATGCCGGGAACAGGACCTATAGCAAAGAGACCATATAACATGGATGTGGATGAACTGAAGGAATTAAAGAAACAGCTAAAGGAGCAGTTGGACAAGGGATTCATTCAGCCTAGTTCGTCGTCATGGGGAGCACCTGTTCTATTTGTGGAGAAGAAAGACAGCAGAAAGAGGTTAGTGGTGGACTATCGCTCGCTGAATGAAGTGACCATCAATAACAAATACCCCCTTCCGAACATAAATGATTTGTTTGATCAACTGGAAGGAGAAAAGGTGTTTAGCAAAATTGATCTGCGATTAGGCTATTTCCAATTGAAGATCCGGGAGGAGGACATACCAAAAACTGCTTTCACTACTAGGTATGGTTTATATGAGTATATAGTTATGTCTTTTGGACTAACGAATGCTCCGGCATATTTCATGACCATGATGAACAAGGTATTAATGGAGTACTTGGACAAGTTCGTGGTTGTGTTCATTGATGACATACTGATATATTCCAAGGACGATGCTGAGCATGAGAAACATCTGCGACTGATTATGGAGAAACTGAGGGAACACAAGCTGTATGCCAAATTCATTAAGTGTGAATTCTGGCTTAACACTGTTGGGTTTCTTGGACACGTGGTGTCAGGAGAAGGAGTCGCTGTTGATCCAAGCAAAGTGACTGCAGTAACTGAGTGGGAAGCGCCCAAGAACGTGGGCGATATTCGTAGCTTTTTGGGACTTGCTGGATATTACAGGAGGTTCATTGAAAATTTCTCCAAGATTGCTAAGCCGATGATGAAACTTCTTAAGAAGGAGAGGAAGTTTGAGTGGATAGATGCGTGTGAAGCCAGCTTCCAGGAACTGAAGCGTCGACTAGTGACCGCACCTGTTCTATGTTTACCAGATCTTCAAAAGGATTTCCAGGTGTATTGTGATGCTTCTCGACAGGGACTTGGAAGTGTGCTGATGCAAGATGGGAGAGTGGTGTCATACGCCTCGCGACAACTTAAAAACCATGAGAGGAATTATCCTATGCATGACTTGGAATTAGCATCGGTTGTGCATGCACTCAAAGTATGGAGGAACTACCTAATGGGAAAACACTTCGATGTGTACACCGACCACAAGAGCCTGAAGTACATATTTACACAGAAGGAACTGAACATGAGGCAAAGGATATGTTTAGAGCTTATCAAGGATTATGACATGAATTTGCAATACGACCCAGGAAAATCCAATGTAGTAGCAGATGCTCTGAGCCGGAAGGTCTATGCCAATGGATTGAGTGTTGGGGACTTTCCCGAGGATTTGTGCAAGCAATTCAAGGACCTTAGACTGGAGGTAGTGTTAGAAGGATATTTGGCAGCAATGGAAGTCCAACCAATGCTACAGGACAGGATCAGGAAGGCTCAAGTAGGAGACAAGGAGATGGATGAAATAAAGGAAAAGATGAAGGAGGATCGAGCAAAATAATTCCGCGAGGATGAGCAAGGAACCTTGTGGTATGGAGATCGTTTGTGCGTTCCCAACGATCCGGAGATAAGGAAGTTGATTCTGCAGGAAGCTCATGACTCGCCATATTCCATACATCCGGGCAATACGAAGATGTATATGGATCTAAAGGACAGATTTTGGTGGAACAACATGAAGGGAGACATCGCCGAGCATATTGCCTTATGTGATGTTTGCAGCCGAGTGAAGGCGGAACACTAGAAGCCAGCAGGATTGCTACAGCCATTGCCCGTGCCGGATTGGAAGTGGGATAGAGTGGGAATGGATTTTATCACAGGATTGCCCAGGACCAGGTCAGGTTACGACTCTATTTGGGTAGTGGTCGACCATTTGACCAAGGTAGCCCACTTTATACCGGTGAAGACAACCTACACGAGGGCAAGGTTGGCCAAGATTTATATGGACAGAATTGTGTGCCTACATGGAGTTCCAAAGAGCATTGTATCAGATAGAGGCACCCAATTTACATCACACTTTTGGCGCCAGCTGCACGAGTCATTGGGAACTAGGTTGGAGTTTAGCACAACGTTCCACCCACATAATGATGGACAGACCGAGAGGGTAAATCAGATTTTGGAGGATATGTTGAGAGCTTGCGCCTTGGCTCATGGTTCTAGTTGGGACGAGAATTTGCCGTATGCTGAGTTTGCCTACAACAACAGCTATCAAACCAGCATCAAGACTTCGCCGTTCGATGTGCTATATGGGAAAAGATGCTGGACACCATTGCTATGGGATGGAGTAGGAGAGCGTCAACTATTTGGACCTGATTTGATCAAGGACGCTGAGGAGAAGGTCGCCTTGATTAGGGACAGCCTGAAGGTAGCACAATCAAGGCAGAAGAGCTACGTTGACGCCAAGCGCAAGGAAGTGGTATATGAGATAGGTGATAGAGCGTACCTCAGAGTGTCGCCACTACGTGGAATTAAGAGATTTGGAATCAAGGGTAAGATGGCACCTCGGATTATTGGACCATATCGGGTCTTAGCACGCAAATGAGAGGTTGCTTATAAGTTGGAGTTGCCAGAGACTCTGTCTGCCGTCCACAACGTGTTCCATGTGTCCCAGCTGAAGAAGTGCCATCCGGAGATGGTGGATACACCATTGAGAGACACGATGCCACTAGAGGAGGTTCAGCTTGAGAATGACTTGACCTATGAGGAGAAGCCGGTCAAGATACTGGAGACAGTGTAGAGGATTACCCGTACCAAGACGATCAGGTTTTGCAAGGTACAATGGAGCCACCACACCGAAGAGAAAGCCACTTGAGAGCGTGAGGATGACATCCGAGAGGAGCACCCACACCTATTTGCTAGCCACGCCGAATCCCAGGGATGATATTCATCTTAAAGGGGTTAGACTTGTCACATCCCAAATTTTAGATTTGGTACTGCATAGCATTCATGTCATTGCATCATGATCATCCTTGCAAAATTTCAGTTTGAAAAGGTTTAGGCAAAACAAATCACTTGTATTTGCGTTTTGACACCTACACATGAACACTCGGTTTTACCTTGCTTCTGTTAAAAACATTATATTTTGGTTGTTTGAAAGGCACATGTGCATAGAGGGTTCCGCCACGAACCCATAGCACTTTGAATCACCTCAATCGGACATTCGTAGCAAAAGTTATGACAATCTGAATTTTTGACTAAAATTCTGGACAGTTCAGACAGAAATTCAGATAAGAAATTCGTCAGGGAAAAGAAAAGGAAAAAAATAAAAAAGGGGAAAACCAGCCAGCTGGGCCGCCGACCCAGCCGTGGCAGCAGTTGCCCGCGGCGGCAAGCAGCCCACGCAGCAGCCGCAGCAGCAGCGCGCCCGGCCTATCAGCCGCCACGCGCCTCTGACATGTGGGTCCCACACGTCAGCACGTTCTTCCCCAAGTCGTGTGCAACACCGATTCCTCTGGAATCGGGCCATTTCCGGACCGATTTCTCCGAGATTTTTTGCTTATAACAATCTACTAGTCCCCCTCTTCGAAAGCCCCCAATTTTCGCTGTCAATCGCGCCGCCATCTTCGCGGAATTTGTCGCCAGAGGTCGTCGCCGCCACCGCGCCATTGACACGGTAAGCTTCCGCCACCGCGCGTGCCTCGCCCCCTCCCTCACCTCTCTTGCCGCGAGGGCCACCGCCGCCGCCTGCTCACCGCCTCCCTCTCCTCCTTCCCCCGCAGGACCGCGCCCGCGCCGCCGCCGAGGACCGCCGACGCCGCCGCCACTCCAGCCGGCCGCCGCCGTCGCCCCGGCGCTCGCCGACCCGTGCCGCCGCCACGAGGGACACCGCCACCTCGCCCCCGACGCCGTCCCACCCTTCGCCGCCACCAAGGACCGCCAACGCCGCTGCCCCAACCGTCGCCGCCGCCGCCCACTGCTCCGGTGAGCCTCCCCCTCGCGTGCCCCCCCTGCCGTCTCATCTAGATCCAATGGTCCAGATGGACCATGGAAAGCCCAGGGCGCTGACTGGTCAGCTCCACGTAGGCGTGGTCAATGGTCAGAGTTGACTGTGTAATTTTAATTCGAATTAATTGGCAGATTTTGGCTAGAATTTGTAAAATTCATAGAAAATAATCTACTAGGCCAAAAATTGCAAATAAAATTTGTGTGGAATCAGTGTCTTACGTAGAACATTGCTGTACAGTTGTTTTATGCATTTACAACAAGGTTTTGTCTTGGTTAATTAAAAGAGTTAATGCTCTTTTTAGAGTATTAAATTCATATAAAAAGTTGTGTAACTCCAAAAATTTCAAATAAGATGTCCCTGGAATCAGTAGAACAGGAGAAATCTGTTAGTAAATTAAAAAGATAGACTTACAGTATTGGAATTTGCAAAATATATACAAAGGCCTTATGGAGTATTTTAATTACTCAGGGATTTATATAAAACCTTTTTGAGTAATTCCAATTGGTACTGGATCTATTTTAGGTTGCCTACACAGTGGTTATTTTCCAAGATTTTACAAATAGTTTACTAGCAGTGGCTAATTGTTTAGATTCTAGCTCTATTGTTTGGGCATTTAAAATTGCATGCTTTGTTTTCTATGCATTTAAAATATTTTCCATGCATGCATATAGTAGGTATACTGAATAAGAATATGTGATGCTACTTTAGCAATGTTCAACTTGTCATGCATGCATCTTGCATTGTCATTGTTTGTATCTGATTGTGTATTGTTTGTTTATGTTATTGCAATTATATCGTGTAGATTGTGACGAGTGCAACGCTTGCTCGTGTGTGGATTGTTTGTTCAACCGCGACAGCCAAGGCAAGTAGATGCTACTTTGTTCATGATGTTGTCCTACTATTTTCAATGCATTGTCGTGTATTTTGTAGATGCATGTGTAGGATATTACTATCGCTATGCTATGTCCCATTATGTGGTAGGGTTTCTTGTAGATGAACCACCGTTGCTATATGTGCTTAGCCATGCTATGATGAACGAGGGATGGGTTACATAACTGAAGTTGTTTCTAATTGTGTTGGTTTGCGAAAACTAAAAACAACTTAATCAATGAATCTCCTGGGTGTGATGGGATTGATAAATTTTGGTGGTATCATTGCGGAAAGGCACCCAGGTATCAAGAGAAAATGATTGGCTTTTTTATTTTATAGCTTACGTGTACAACCATGTTCCAATAATGAAATAGGCACTTGGTTGGACTCAGTAGGTTGTGGTAACTCGAACCCACGTATCCAGAGATGTAGAATTTTGGTAGGTTGGACCGGTGCGTGTCGGGTTTGGGGAGCTTCTTCCCGAACGGTCCCTTCTTGGACTTCTTCCTATCATCACCCAATATGAGAGTGGTGGTACGAGCTGGGCTGGCCAGGTCACATGGGTAAAGTGTACTAACCCCTGCAGGATGTATAATCTAATCGATTAGCTGTGTCCCTAGTTATGGACATCTGAGTTGCTTCATATTGAGTTCATGACATGTTTCTCGCTCATTCTAACTTCATAATTGCTTTAATGTTGTTGGGTTAACTTAATTGGGATCTTTTCAAAGAAAATCAAAAACTGTTTATGAAAGTAGGACAAAGGTATTTGCAAATCCAAGCTAGCCACAGCTCCACTTACCCCAATATGCATGTAGATGTTAGCTCTATTGTCTCCTTTAATAGCTCTACTTTCCATACATTCCATGTATTGACCCTTCGGGGCTGCTACGTTTCATGTTGCAGGATATTCCGATTCTGAGTGATCGATTTAGGCCACGGTACTCCACTCGGCACTTGTTCACTTGTGGGCAATTTGAAGAATGGAGGATTTACTATATTTATCTAGCTACTTGAATAAGTTGAGCTAGCCTTGAGCTAAGCTTTTATTGTAATAATGATACTCTGGATCTTCGTTGTTTATGATAGTCGGATATTTTGCTATGTTATTCATCTTATTCTATTGTGGGCCAATGAACCGATCCAGGGATTGGCATGTAACATACAAGCTACGGTCTTTTCAGAACCGTAGTGTTACAAGATGGTATCAAAGCCCGTGTGTCGACTGTAGGTTCGTGACCTAGGTTTGGATTAGGAAGCCATAGAAATATTAAAGCTTATGTTAACTCTGTCTTTCATCTTATGCCTTTCACTCTCGTAAATCTTTACTATATGCTGTTCTCACACTTTCCTCTTTTAGTTGATAGATGGGAGAAGTCAGGACTGAGTATGCGACGATGGAGTCACCAAGGCCCTTTGCAAGATAGTTGGGACAGCTCTCGTAGTCATTGGGATTGCCACTACCCATGTTCAAGGGAAGAAGGCTTTTATTGTAATAATGATTCTCTGGATCTTCATTGGTTATGATACACGGATATTTTGCTATGTTATGCATCTTATTCTATTGTGGGCTAATGAACCGATCCAGAGATTGGTATGTCACATAGAAGCTACGGTCTTTTCAGAACCGTAGTGTCACATTATGTAAGTATACCCATATGTTTTTATTTATTCTGAAAGGTATGATCAAATTTGATTTTTGAGAGTTGGAATCAACTAAAAACCTATTATGGTTGAAATTTGAAAAATGTTTGAATGCAAAAAAGTGTCTGACTTGTTATTTTTACCAAGGTTGATCTATAGATTAAAATGATTTGAATCCAACGGGCTTGGATTAAGCATTTCAATATCTTTCTAACAAAATTGGTTTCATTCAATTTGGTTTACTGAATCGAGCTGGGTTGATTCTTGAAACTAGGTACAGAACTATGTTTGAATTAAAATGGAAAAAGCTAAATTCAAACGAGTGGGCTGCGCGGGAAATGTTAACGGGCCGGCCCAGTGTCACTCCGCAGCGCGGGGCGCAACTGAAAGGGGGGGTCTACTGGTCAATGGATCTTTAAAAGCGAAGCGGTACGAGACGATGTGGAGCGTTGGATTAGAATGACGATCGACGGCTGAGGGTCGTCGTCGACGATGAACAAGTCACCGGCGAGCTCGAACCCTAGCGGCTCGGTGGGGGTGCATAGGGGGCATACCGGGGCTCCAGTGACGACAGCGAGGCGGGCAAATGACGAAGTCGACGACGGCGAACTCAGGGGTGGTGGCGGCAGCTCCAGGGGTGGACGAAATCAATGGCTCCTCTTGTCCTCTATAGCGGCGAGCTCCGGCCAAATTCCGGCGATGCGCTGCTCGCCTTGCTCCGGCTAAGGGGTGGAACGATCAGTGAGGTGAGGGGAGTGAAATGGTGTGAAGAAATCAAGCGGGGATCGTCTCCTTTTATAGGCCCGAGGGTGAGACCGAGAGGGATGGGCAGGCGATGGTGGTGACACGGCTACGGGCGGCTAGAGGCATGGCCGAGGTTGGAGATCTACAGGCGGTCTCCTGGCGATGCTGTATGGTTTAAATTCGCAAGCAGGGGCGGTGGCAAATGGTCGGGAACGCGTGATGCTCTGCAAGGCAGATGCGGCGAACTCTGCGGCGAGCGGTGGCTATGGGGTACGGGAGGTGAAACGAGCATGTCTGGTGGTCTCATGGGAAGGTGGGGTGCATGCTGGCGGGCGGCGAGGGCTCGAGGTGGTCGGGTTGCGTGGGAACGGCACGTGCTCTACGGTGCACGTTGGCATGGTCGACAGCGGCGCGGGCGCGGCGTTCCTAGCTGTTCTGTTCACTGTCTCGGGGCTAGGGCTGGTCGATAGGGGGAGGTGAGACACGGGCTACCTCCCAGACAAGGTTGGCATGGCTAGTTCTTCTCCTAGCTTGCTGTCCACACCGGGGTGACATGGGTGGTCTCGGCCTGTTCACCATTGATGACATTGGCGAGCTTACAGTGGTTGCTAGTGATTAGTTAAGATTGTGAGATGATCTACTAAGGCTAGTGGTGTCCAGAGAGGGAACAAGTTAGGCCCAAAACACTGCTCAACATAGTGTTTTGATTTTGTTTGATTTGCATCTGCAACCTGTTTGATGAAATGGCCGCATGAACTTAAGTTTTGAATTTTGAAAATATTTTTGGTGGGTGTGCTAGGCATGTACTGGTGAGTCTGTGGATGCTTGGGTTTTGAAAATTGAGTTGGTTTGAGTGGTTTTTGAAATAGTGGGATCTTCCCATATGAAATAGATTCAATTTTAAACTGTCATTTAAACTAAGCATTTGAATGTTTCTGGATGATCACAAAGTGGGCCTTGGTACCTTGTTATGAGTACTATCACGGGGTGCAAAGATCCATACATGTTTCTGTTGAGTTTTGAAAAATAGAGATAGCCAAAGTAGTCATGGGAGTTAAATTGGCCAAAGTGACCATTCACTTAATTTGTTTGTTTTGATTTGTTTGTCTTTAGGAAAAGCTTGGGGATTGTTTTGATGATGTTTATTTCACCTAAGAATCATTTTACAAGCAAAGAAACACATAATCATGGCAATTCAAAAGAATCCAAATTTTAATACACACACATATGAATGCTTTCATACTTTTAATTAGAAAAGTTTTTTGTTAACCCTAATTTTGGTGATTAGAGTTTGATGGTATTTTGGGATGTTACAAACCTTCCCCCTTAAACAAAATCTCATCCCGAGATTTTAAAAAGAACGAAAAAGATTACCTAGGATTTGAAGAGATCGGGAAACTCTGTCCTGATGTGATCTTCGCGCTCCCAGGTAGCTTCCTCTTCTGTGTGGTTGCTCCACTGAATCTTGAGAAACTTGATGCTTCGGGTTCTGATAGTTCTGAAAGCTTCTTCCAAAATATGGATGGGTACTTCAGGATAGGTCAGGTCATCGTTGATTTCTATGAGATATGGATCACATTGTGCACGGCTGACATCTCTTCGGGTAGTTCCAATTGATATGACACTTCTCCTCGACGGTTCAGAATCTTGAAGGGGCCGATATATCTAGGGCCTAACTTTCCTTTCAGTTGGAAACGTTGCATTCCCTTCAATGGCGACACTTTCAGATACACAAAATCTCCTATGTTGAAGGCGAGGTCTCTACGTCTCTTGTCGGTGTAACTATTATGTCTGGATTGGGCGGTCTTGAGGTGCTCACGAATCTCGTGAACCTTCTCTTCTGCTTCTCGTAGGATGTCGGGTCCGAAAATATGACTTTCTCCTACTTCCGACCAATTCAAAGGGGTGCGACACTTCCTTCCGTACATAAATTCAAATGGGGCCATTTGCAAACTACCTTGGTAACTGTTGTTGTATGAACATTCTGCGAAAGGCAGACAGTCTTCCCATTTAGATCCATACTTTAACACACAGTCTCTCAACATATCTTCGTGTATTTGATTTACTCGCTCCGTCTGTCTTTCGGTCTGAGGGTGATAAGCTGTGCTGAAATCTAGTCAGGTTCCTAAACCTTCTCGGACTTTCTTCCAGAATCTCGACGTAAACTAAGTTCCTCGATCCGATACGATGTTCTTGGGGACTCCATGCAAACTGATGATTCTAGCAATGTATAACTCTGCTAGCTTCAAACTCTGATATGTGGTCTTGATTGGTAACAAATGGGCGACTTTGGACAATCGGTCCACTATGACCCAGATAGAGTCATTTCCCCTACTAGAAGTAGGCAAACCAGTGATAAAGTCCATTCCAACGGAATCCCATTTCCATTCCGGAATCTGCAATGGTTGCAACAATCCAGCGGGTCTTTGATGTCCCGCCTTGACTCGCTGACATATAACACACTTGGCGATATAGCTTCCGATTTCTCTCTTCATCTTATGCCACCAAAATTGCTTCTTCAAATCTTGATACATCTTTGTTCCTCCAGGGTGGATAGAATAAAGAGTATCATGAGCTTCTTTCAGAATCACTTCTTTCAACTCAAAATCTGCTGGTACACAAAGGCGTCCTTTGTACCACAAAACTCCTTCTTCATCTTCGGTAAATCCGGGTACTTTGCCTGTACCAATACGACGCTTGATTCCATCGATACTAGCATTTCCTTTCTGTGCTCCTTGATCTGGCTAATCAAAGTGGGTTGAAGTTCTATGCTAGCCAAAAATCCTTCACTCACTAATTCCATTCGAAAATCTTCCATCTCTTTGTGCAAGCTTGGTTGCTCCTTTAAAATCATGGAGTTCAAGCGGCACGGCAATCTACTAAGGGCATCTGCTACCACGTTGGCTTTATCGGGGTGATAGTGAATGTCCATATCGTAATCCTTGATTATGTTTGAATTAAAATGGAAAAAGCTAAATTCAAACGAGTGGGCTGCGCGGGAAATGTTAACGGGCCGGCCCAGTGTCACTCCGCAGCGCGGGGCGCAACTGAAAGGGGGGGTCTACTGGTCAATGGATCTTTAAAAGCGAAGCGGTACGAGACGATGTGGAGCGTTGGATTAGAATGACGATCGACGGCTGAGGGTCGTCGTCGACGATGAACAAGTCACCGGCGAGCTCGAACCCTAGCGGCTCGGTGGGGGTGCATAGGGGGCATACCGGGGCTCCAGTGACGACAGCGAGGCGGGCAAATGACGAAGTCGACGACGGCGAACTCAGGGGTGGTGGCGGCAGCTCCAGGGGTGGACGAAATCAATGGCTCCTCTTGTCCTCTATAGCGGCGAGCTCCGGCCAAATTCCGGCGATGCGCTGCTCGCCTTGCTCCGGCTAAGGGGTGGAACGATCAGTGAGGTGAGGGGAGTGAAATGGTGTGAAGAAATCAAGCGGGGATCGTCTCCTTTTATAGGCCCGAGGGTGAGACCGAGAGGGATGGGCAGGCGATGGTGGTGACACGGCTACGGGCGGCTAGAGGCATGGCCGAGGTTGGAGATCTACAGGCAGTCTCCTGGCGATGCTGTATGGTTTAAATTCGCAAGTAGGGGCGGTGGAAAATGGTCGGGAACGCGTGATGCTCTGCAAGGCAGATGCGGCGAACTCTGCGGCGAGCGGTGGCTACGGGGTACGGGAGGTGAAACGAGCATGTCTGGTGGTCTCATGGGACGGTGGGGTGCATGCTGGCGGGCGGCAAGGGCTCGAGGTGGTCGGGTTGCGTGGGAACGGCGCGTGCTCTACGGTGCACGTTGGCATGGTCGACAGCGGCGCGGGCGCGGCGTTCCTAGCTGTTCTGTTCACTGTCTCGGGGCTAGGGCTGGTCGATAGGGGGAGGTGAGACATGGGCTACCTCCCAGACAAGGTTGGCATGGCTAGTTCTTCTCCTAGCTTGCTGTCCACACTGGGGTGACATGGGTGGTCTCGGCCTGTTCACCATTGATGACATTGGCGAGCTTACAGTGGTTTCTAGTGATTAGTTAAGATTGTGAGATGATCTACTAAGGCTAGTGGTGTCCAGAGAGGGAACAAGTTAGGCCCAAAACACTGCTCAACATAGTGTTTTGATTTTGTTTGATTTGCATCTGCAACCTGTTTGATGAAATGGACGCATGAACTTAAGTTTTGAATTTTGAAAATATTTTTGGTGGGTGTGCTAGGCATGTACTGGTGAGTCTGTGGATGCTTGGGTTTTGAAAATTGAGTTGGTTTGAGTGGTTTTTGAAATAGTGGGATCTTCCCATATGAAATAGATTCAATTTTAAACTGTCATTTAAACTAAGCATTTGAATGTTTCTGGATGATCACAAAGTGGGCCTTGGTACCTTGTTATGAGTACTATCACGGGGTGCAAAGATCCATACATGTTTCTGTTGAGTTTTGAAAAATAGAGATAGCCAAAGTAGTCATGGGAGTTAAATTGGCCAAAGTGACCATTCACTTAATTTGTTTGTTTTGATTTGTTTGTCTTTAGGAAAAGCTTGGGGATTGTTTTGATGATGTTTATTTCACCTAAGAATCATTTTACAAGCAAAGAAACACATAATCATGGCAATTCAAAAGAATCCAAATTTTAATACACACACATATGAATGCTTTCATACTTTTAATTAGAAAAGTTTTTTGTTAACCCTAATTTTGGTGATTAGAGTTTGATGATATTTTGGGATGTTACAAACCTTCCCCCTTAAACAAAATCTCATCCCGAGATTTGAAAAAGGACGAAAAAGATTACCTAGGATTTGAAGAGATCGGGAAACTCTGTCCTGATGTGATCTTCGCGCTCCCAGGTAGCTTCCTCTTCTGTGTGGTTGCTCCACTGAATCTTGAGAAACTTGATGCTTCGGGTTCTGATAGTTCTGAAAGCTTCTTCCAAAATATGGATGGGTACTTCAGGATAGGTCAGGTCATCGTTGATTTCTATGAGATATGGATCACATTGTGCACGGCTGACATCTCTTCGGGTAGTTCCAATTGATATGACACTTCTCCTCGACGGTTCAGAATCTTGAAGGGGCCGATATATCTAGGGCCTAACTTTCCTTTCAGTTGGAAACGTTGCATTCCCTTCAATGGCGACACTTTCAGATACACAAAATCTCCTATGTTGAAGGCGAGGTCTCTACGTCTCTTGTCGGTGTAACTATTATGTCTGGATTGGGCGGTCTTGAGGTGCTCACGAATCTCGTGAACCTTCTCTTCTGCTTCTCGTAGGATGTCGGGTCCGAAAATATGACTTTCTCCTACTTCCGACCAATTCAAAGGGGTGCGACACTTCCTTCCGTACATAAATTCAAATGGGGCCATTTGCAAACTACCTTGGTAACTGTTGTTGTATGAACATTCTGCGAAAGGCAGACAGTCTTCCCATTTAGATCCATACTTTAACACACATTCTCTCAACATATCTTCGTGTATTTGATTTACTCGCTCCGTCTGTCTGTCGGTCTGAGGGTGATAAGCTGTCCTGAAATCTAGTCAGGTTCCTAAACCTTCTCGGACTTTCTTCCAGAATCTCGACGTAAACTAAGTTCCTCGATCCGATACGATGTTCTTGGGGACTCCATGCAAACTGATGATTCTAGCAATGTATAACTCTGCTAGCTTCAAACTCTGATATGTGGTCTTGATTGGTAACAAATGGGCGACTTTGGACAATCGGTCCACTATGACCCAGATAGAGTCATTTACCCTACTAGAAGTAGGCAAACCAGTGATAAAGTCCATTCCAACGGAATCCCATTTCCATTCCGGAATCTGCAATGGTTGCAACAATCCAGCGGGTCTTTGATGTCCCGCCTTGACTCGCTGACATATAACACACTTGGCGATATAGCTTCCGATTTCTCTCTTCATCTTATGCCACCAAAATTGCTTCTTCAAATCTTGATACATCTTTGTTCCTCCAGGGTGGATAGAATAAAGAGTATCATGAGCTTCTTTCAGAATCACTTCTTTCAACTCAAAATCTGCTGGTACACAAAGGCGTCCTTTGTACCACAAAACTCCTTCTTCATCTTCGGTAAATCCGGGTACTTTGCCTGTACCAATACGACGCTTGATTCCATCGATACTAGCATTTCCTTTCTGCGCTCCTTGATCTGGCTAATCAAAGTGGGTTGAAGTTCTATGCTAGCCAAAAATCCTTCACTCACTAATTCCATTCGAAAATCTTCCATCTCTTTGTGCAAGCTTGGTTGCTCCTTTAAAATCATGGAGTTCAAGCGGCACGGCAATCTGCTACCACGTTGGCTTTATCGGGGTGATAGTGAATGTCCATATCGTAATCCTTGATTATCTCAATCCATCTTCTCTGTCTCATATTCAGCTCCTTCTCAGTGAATATATACTTCAGGCTCTTGTGATACGAATAAATCTCACAACGATTTCCCATCAGGTAATGCCTCCATGTCTTCAGGGCTAGAACTATGGCTGCGAGTTCGAGGTCATGGGTTGGGTAATTCTGCTCATGTTGTTTCAGTTGTCGAGATAGATAAGATATAACTTTGCCTTCTTGCATTAGCACACATCCGATACCGATCTTGGATGCGTCACAATACACGTCAAAGGGCTTCGTGATATCCGACATGATTAAGATTGGGGCTGAAATCAATCTTCTCTTGAGTTCTTGAAAACTCGCTTCACCTTTGTGCGTCCATTCAAACTTCTTGTCCTTCTTCAGCAATAGGGTCATGGGTCTGGCGATACTCAAGAATCCTTCTATGAACTTTTGGTAATATCCCGCCAATCCGATAAATGCACGAACTTGGGTTTGAGTGGTTGGGGCTTGCCAATCTTCGACATCTTTCACCTTTGCAGGGTCAACGGCAATTCCTACGGCTGAGACTATGTGGCCGAGGAATCCTACCTCCTGTAACCAGAATTCACATTTGCTAAACTTGCCATATAACTGCTGCTCTCTAAGGGTTCCAAGAATGGTCCTTAGGTGTCGCTCATGTTCTTCTTCTGATTTGGAATAAATCAGGATGTCATCGATGAAAACAACGACAAACTTATCCAGGAAGTCCATAGAAATCTTATTCATGAGATTCCTGAAATAAGCGGGGGCATTGGTTAACCCAAAATACATGACAGTATACTCGTATAATCCATATCTGGTGGTAAAGGCAGTCTTGGGGATATCCTCTGCGCAAATCTTGAGTTGATGATAGCCAGTTCTAAGATCAATCTTAGAAAACACTTTGGCACCGGTAAACTGATCAAACAAATCTTCTATCTTGGGCAATGGGTACTTGTTCTTGATAGTGACATCATTCAACTTTCGATAATCCGTGCACAAACGGTTACCTCCATCTTTCTTGTCCACAAACAAGAAAGGTGATCTCCAAGGCGACGCACTTGGTTGAATCAATCCAATTTCCAACATGGCATCCAGTTGCTTCTTCAATTCTGCTAGTTCAGACGAGTTCATACTATATGGTCTCTGGGCTATGGGTCCTGTTCCAGGGATTAGTTCAATGATAAACTCAATATCCCAATCTGGGGGCATACTGGGCAAAACATTTGGAAATACATCGGGGTATTCACAGACTATCCGGACTTGGTCAATGGTAGGTTGGGCTATACTCTTGTTGCACTTGAATTTGATGAGGTAAGGTTTCAGATACATGCTCGACTGATATTCCGGTTGTACTGGTCATGGTTATGGCTTTCTTGGCACAGTCAATTAATCCTTTATGTTTGGACATCCAATCCATTCCTAGTACTACTTCCAATCCTTTAGTTCCGAGTACTATCAGATTAGCATAAAAATCTATGCCATGGATTCGGATAGGGACAGCTTTGCAAATTTTCCTAGCTTTGGTGGTTGAACCGCGGATTTGAACAATCATAACATTCTTCAGTTTGGTTGGTTGAATCTTACTAGTGCAGGCAAATTCTTCGGTGACAAATGAATGTGATGCACCAGAATCAAACAACACTCTAGAAAGTACTTAATTAACAGAAAACATACCCAGCACGACGTCTGGCGCTTCCTGAGCTTCTTCAGCATGCATGAGAAAAAGACGGTCGTTGCGGTTGAGTGAATTCCCTGGGGCAAACCTTCTTCCAGGCTGAACACGACGCTGCTGTTGAGCTAGGGCATTTGCATTTGGGGCTGCGGCATTCTTCTTGTTGGGGCCCTCGTTGGAGTAGTGACCTTTTTTTCCACAGTCATAACAAGTCACTTGCGACTTGTCCTTTGCTGCAACAGGCACAACATTGCTTCCAGTCCTAGGGGCAGTGTTGGTGTTGGCGGCAGCATTGTTGTTGAACTTGGGTGGGGCACCGTTGAAATTTTTAGAGTTGCCGGGGTTGTTGTGATTTCCTCCGGGCCTTGGGTTTCCACGGTTGGGATAGTTCAGACGGTTCATCGGGGGTCTGTTGGTTCTCGGGGCAAATCCTGGAGATGGGTTAGGGCGATACTTTGAGGTCTGATGGGTTCCTAGCTGATGCATGATGTGGCGCTTGCGGTTCTCATTGGCTTGGTTGATCTTTCCTTCAATCTGGATGGCAGAGTCGACAAGGGCTTCAATATCAGCAAAATGGATATTGACCAACACAGTCTGCATCTCATCATGCAAACCATTCAGGAATCTCTCTTTCTTCTTGGCTTCAGTGTCGATCTCATCCAGGGCATACCTAGCTAATGACAAGAATTTGTCACGGTATTCCACTACGGTCATCCGTCCTTGCTTCAGTTCTCTGAACTCATCTCTCATCCTCTTGATCAAACCCGGTGGCACATGGGTTCTGCTGAACTTGACCTTGAATTCCTCCCAGGTCATCATCTGTCCTTCGGTCATTGCACGAACGTTGTTCCACCATGCTCTGGCGTCTTCGGCTAGATAGTGGGTGGCAAACAGAACCTTCTCGTTAGCTTCCACTCTAGCAACTTCTAGGTTGTTTTCCATGGTTTGCAGCCAATCATCGGTGTCAAAAGGCTCTTCCGACTTAGTGAAAACAGGTGGGTTGGTGTTCTGGAAATTCTTGAGCTTAGATCCATGGTTGTCCTGATTTCCGTGGCCTTGGTTGTTTTTGGCCATCTGAGCTATGTGATGAAGGGTGGATAAGTTGGCTGGACGTTCGGCTCTTTCAGCTTCGTGGTTAGAAACCAACATTTGCAGGACCTGCAACATCGGGTCCGGGAATGAACTACTTCCTCCGCGTGGCATCTGAAGATTGAGATAGATCATGAGAAAAGAGGGAAATTTCTAAGGTTCGGGGACTTTTGAAAAGTTTTTAAAGTTTGACTCAGATTTTTCTAGCAACTTGCTTTTCATTCATTCATTCATTCATAGCACCCGATACAAACACACACCAAAAAACAAGAAAAACAGATGGTTTTAAGAACCATTTTGGAAAGTACAATATAGTGGGACCGAATACAACTCACTACGCTAGTGCTCAAGTGCTACTACTCCTCGGAGTCAGTGTAGTCATCATCCTCCTCATCCTCCTCGTCATCGATGAAGGCGAAATCATCCTCATCGGTGAAGAAGTCCATAGCCCGATCCTTCAGAAAATCATCATCATCGCTGAGATAGGAGTAGGGGTCTCCACGAAGATCCTCTCCGGCGTTCTCCCTTTCCTCCAACTGCATGACTCTCTCGTGGATGGTCTCCTCCAAATCCGAGATACGGTGGCGAAGACGGGCAATGATGCGCTCCTTCTTGTCAACCTTACGGTGGCGAGACTTGCGGTCCTTCGCTAGCATGGCGATGGTCTGATCCTTCGTCTTGATGATGGCGGACTTGTGGTTGGAGTAGTCATGGCAATTATCCAATTCCTACTGACGATCATACATCATGAAGCTAAGGTGGTCCAACTGGGTCTTCAGCTCGGGGTGGTATGGGGCTTCCAGTGGCTGTCCCATAGCATCACTCCCTGGACAAAACTCAAAGCGGGTACCCTTAATCTGATTGATACTCTGCCCACACAGACGGGCAAGAGCTTCCTGCATCGAGCCAGTTGTTCTCTCTTAAGGTGAACTGAATTCCCTCAGCAGTGGGAGGTTCAACATTTCCTCGGAGACTTGCCACAATTAGCCACTACAGATCTTCTCCTCCTTGATCATTGAGCTGAGATCCGAAGAACTCGGGGTGCGGACGCTCCAGAAGTTCCAAAAGTGGTCCAAATCCCGCTCAAAGATAAGGTCTCCTCTCTTCCCCAACTGATAAAACTTGATGTACCTCACGTCCATCTATAAGAATATACGATGAGTAAGTTAGTAGAGTGATCAAGTGTGTCAAATTTTATGTATTTTGCAAGAGTTTTTTAGGAACATAAATTTTCATGAAAGAATCAAAGTGATAAGAATGGGAATATGTTTTCGTACATATTTGCTTCCTTTGTTTTTGAAACTAAGTTTTTGATTCAAACGTCCAGTCTAACTAGGGTCTCCTATGGTCAGGATGGCTCTGATACCAACTTGTCAACACCCGGATTTTTAATCCCAGATGCCTGTTATGCCATACATCGCAATCCCAGGATTACCATTTTTGCGAGACATAACAGATTTTGATACCAAAGTACATCATCCATTACAAACCATACATAAGGTCTTACACAAATAAGGATCTCAAGATCCAGTTCTTAATACAATTCAAGCAGCGGAAATACGTAATAATAAAGGTAGCGTAGGCGAAGCTCCATCTTCGGGGTCACAGACAATGCTGGCGATGGGAGATGATCCTAGTTGTCGTAACCTTCCTGGGGTCCTTCGTCCTGAAACTCCTCTTCATAGTCTGGCCACGGGACAAAGCCATGAGTAATCTTTAAGTACTCTCAAACTAATACTAACAAGGGGTTTCTTTTGTAGTAGGACACTAATCTCTAGGGTTGTTTTGCAAAAAGCCATATTTACCTCTACTAAGTTCATAAGCAAAGAAAGACTAGTTGAAGTTTTGTAACACCTAAGTGGGAACTTGAATTTCATATCACAACTCTGTTGTGGTCAAGTCAAAATCTCAATTAATTTCATAAGTCATTTTGAAAACATTTAACGGGGGAACAATATGGCCACTCCAACTGTCCATAACCGTGGACGCGGCTATTCGAATAGTTTGACACTCTGCAGAGATTGTACACTTTCACCACAACATTCGATACATCCGTCAGGAACAAATCCTGAATTCACCATACTCAGTATGCGGATAATCAATCCTAACCTTTCAATTACACGCCCTAGTATAAGCACCTCTCTTGTGAGTTTGGCCTCCCAACCATGACCACTGTCATCTTGGGTACTGCATAGGTGGACAATCTTCACAAGGTAGCCTTAGCTCATACCTTGGTCGTGAGGGAACCCATACTAAGGTATATAAGTTTCCAGTCAAGCCCTACCCAATTCTCGGGTATTGTGGTTGTACGGTAAAATTGGAATGGTATCACATCCAGACAACCATCAGTTTTATAAAGGGAAAAGGCTCATGCCTCAACATTTTCATCATCAAAATCATCTGGTGTTCGAAAACACATGTCAAAACATTTCAGTAGAATGACTCATCATTCCAAGGTTTTCATAACCATTTTCACCAAGTATATCCATCTAATGTTGAGCAAGTTTTATGCTTAGCACTAGCATCTACAAGTGGGGGTGAGTACTAATGAGGGGTGGTAAACAAGTGGAGATTAATTGAATTCAATCTCATGCCTTAGGATGACATCAAGATTATCTAGCTTAGGCCAAATTTTATGCTCTTTATGCAACCTTCAATTATCTTCCTAGAATCTACAAGTCACTTAAGTAAACTCTAAGAGAAAGCTTTGATAAATAAATAAAGTATAAAGCTTGCAAGTAAAACTAGGATTGGGTATCATCAAATGTGTCCAACCAAGCATGCTTAGTGCATGGCATAGGTTATCTAACTTTAATAATTGCAAGTGCTAGCTTGCTCAATCAACTAGTAGTATTAGGCTTGCCTTGTGCAGAGCAGTGGTTGAAGTTCTCCCCGGCTTCTTCTTCGTAGTATCCTCCTTCCTCCTCGTATCCTTGGTCGGTACTAGCATCTATAAATAAATACGAGGTACACAATCACCTTAACTACTTTGAATCATCACACAAAGGGGTTCTATAGATGATCTAGCATCATCACTAACATTACAAGATTAAGGCATTTGTCTTATTTATTTTAATTTGAGAAAAGTAATTTCTACTCATTGAAAAACTACTTAATATTTAATATTCTCCAACTCAAACATGGGATCATGTTGAAACATGTCATCACCACATATTTCAGTACATGGGAATGTGATTTAAAGTGGTGTCACAATTTAATCAGGTTTAACCTTTTATTTCAATTAAATGAAGTGACTAGAATTGCCTATGTGGCATTCTTTGATTACTTAGACATTATTTATGTAAGTAAACCCATATGTTTTTATATATTCTGAAAGGTATGATCAAATGTTATTTTTGAGAGTTGGAATCAACTTAAAAGCTATTATGGTTGAAATTTGAAAAATGTTTGAATGCAGAAAAGCTTCTGACTTGTTATTTTTACCAAGGTTGATCTATAGATTCAAATGATTTGAATCCAACGGGCTTGGATTAAGAATTTCAATATCTTTCTAACAAAATAGGTTTCATTCAATTTGGTTTAATGAATCAAGCTGGGTTGATTCTTAAAACTAGGTACAGAACTATGTTTGAATTAAAATGGAAAAAGCTAAATTCAAACGAGTGGGATGCGCGGGAAAGGTTAACGGGCCGGCCCAGTGTCACTCCGCAGCGCGGGGCGCAACTGACAGGGGGGCTCTACTGGTCAGTGGATCTTTAAACGCGAAGCGGTACGGGGCGATGTGGTGCGTTGGATTAGAATGGCGATCGACGGCTGAGGGTCGTCGTCGACGATGAACAAGTCACCGGCGAGCTCGAATCCTAGCGTCTCGGTGGGGGTGCATAGGGGGCATATCGGGGCTCCAATGACGATAGCGAGGCGGGCAAATGACGAAGTCGACGACGGCGAACTCATGGGTGGTCGCGGCAGCTCCAGGGGTGGACGAAATCAACGGCTCCTCTTCTCCTCTGCAGCGGAGAGCTCCGGCCAAATTCCAGCGATGCGCTGCTCGCCTTGCTCCGGCTGAGGGGTGGAACGATCAGTGAGGTGAGGGGAGTGAAATGGTGTGAAGAAATCGAGCGGTTATCGTATCCTTTTATAGGCTTGATGGTGAGACCGAGAGGGATGGGCAGGCGATGGTGGCGACACGGCTACGGGCGGCTAGAGGCATGGCCGTGGTTGGCGATCGACGGGCGGTCTCCTGGCGATGCTCTATGGTTTAAATTCGCATGTAGGGGCGGTGGTAAACGGTCGGGAATGCGCGATGCTCTGCGAGGAAGAGGTGGCGAACTCTGCGACGAGTGGTGGCTACGGGGTACGGGCGGTGAAACGAGCATGGCTGGTGGTCTCCTGGGACGGTGGGGTGCATGCTGGCGGGCGGCGAGGGCTCGAGGTGGTCGGGTTGCGTGGGAACGGTGCGTGCTCTGCGGTGCACTTCGGCATGGTCGACAGTTGCGCGGGCGCGGCGTTCCTTGGCGAGGGCTGGTCCAGAGGGGGCGGTGAGACATGGGCTACCTCCCAGACAAGGTTGGCACGGCTAGTTCTTCTCCTAGCTTGTTGTCCACACTGGGGTGACATGGGTGCTCTCAGCCTGTTCACCATTGATGACATTGGCGAGCTTACAGTGGTGCTAGTGATTAGTTAAGATTGTTAGATGATCTACTAAGGCTAGTAGTGTCCAGAGAGGGAACAAGTTAGGCCCAAAACACTGCTCAACATAGTGTTTTGATTTGCATCTGCAACCTGTTTGATGAAATGGCCGCATGAACTTAAGTTTTGAATTTTGAAAAGATTTTTGGTGGGTGTGCTAGGCATGTACTGGGGAGTCTGTGGATTCTTGGGTTTTGAAAATTGAGTTGGTTTGAGTGGTTTTTGAAATAGTGGGATCTTCCCATATGAAATAGATTCAATTTTAAACTGTCATTTAAACTAAGAATTTGAATGTTTCTGGATGATCACAAAGTGGGCCTTGGTACCTTCTTATGAGTAATATCAAGGGGTGCAAAGATCCATGCATGTTTCTGTTGAGTTTTGAAAATTAGAGATAGCCAAAGTAGTCATGGGAGTTAAATTGGCCAAAGTGACCATTCACTTAGTTTGTTTGTTTTGATTTGTTTGTCTTTGGGAAAAGCTTGGGGATTGTATAGATGATGTTTATTTCACCTAAGAATCATTTTACAAGCAAAGAAACACATAATCATTGCAATTCAAAAAAATCCAAATTTTAATACACGCACATATGAATGCTTTCATACTTTTAATTGGAAAAGTTTTTTGTTAACCCTAATTTTGGTGATTAGAGTTTGATGATCCAAGTTTAGTATTTTTGGGATGTTATACATAGTTTGGGCATTCCATTTGACATATGAATTATGGTTCTTCTCAAAGGAGGTGAAGGAGGTGCATTCATACAGATAGGTAAGCGTGGCAGGGAATGGGAGATGCCCGGCATCCGTAATCTCAAACCCTATTCACATCATTAGGGACCGACTTCGGGACTCGACCACTCTCGGTAAAGGTCGTGGTCAACCACTCTCTGGCAACCTTCCGAGGAAGAGGGCTAATGTTAACTGGCATTAAGAATCAGTTGGTACGTGTGGATAAAGTTGTACACCCCTGCAGGGTTATTTATCTTTTCGAAAAGCCGCGTCCGCGTTTATGGACGACTTGGGAACGTACATGAATATAATAGAGAACTTGAACCTAATCATCAAACTTGTCAAGTAAAATAATGTGTGCTTAAGGATGCCTCCTCATGGATCGAGGGGGTGATCCTATTTAGGTTCATCTAATGATGATTCGGTGGATATTAAAAGATGATCAAAGCTAGTGATATCGCTCTCTTATCCCCTTTAAAATATTCTGATTAGTTGAGATTCTTCTCCCTCTTGTTTTACAAAACAAAGATGGCTTTATGAAAAATAACTCCACCATCCATAAGTCTTGCGGAGTACACCCTGTACTCACCCTTGCTTCGTTGATACTTTTGCAGCAGATTAAGTGTTACCATAGAAGATGAGTTATTCACGGCATCGACATCGACGAATAGTTTGGAGTTCCCAGCCGGCAGTCTGGGATCTATGGATTGGACGTCATCATTATGCTTCAGGCCTCTTAGGCCATTTGTTAAGTTTGCTATACTTAATAGCATAATTTGCCTTCCGTTGTTTTATGTTTGTAGTCAGTGACCTCTGCTTGTAATATTTTGGTTCTTTGCTCAATTATGAGCTTTCTCTAATAATTTTTGTGTCGTAGGGTCACTGTTGTGTTATCGATTTTCTCTCTGTACACTTTCGAGATTAGGTTAGGGTTTAGTTTAGACGGAGGTCTGGAATTTGTCTAGCCTTAATCCTGGGGGTGTCACAGGTTTTGGTATCAGAGTAGTACCGACTGTAGGAAACCTTTCTATTGGTCGATGTTGAGTCTAGTATTTGTGAAAACTATTTTCAAAGATGAAAATTATGTGAGAAAAATCTAGTATGCTTCTTTTTCTTCTTATCCAGTTTCGCTCTAACTCTAGGTCATCTTATCTTGTGTTGACTTTGTAAAATATTTCCTATCTCGTCCCATCTTCCAAACTTAGGTGCCTCTTCAGGCATGCCGGTTCTCATCTATTTGACCTAGTGTTGAGTTCTCTAGAGTCAGTTGTGTGTGTTCCCTGTTTTCCTTTGTTCTGTTTCTTCTGAGAGATTCCTTTCTATCATGATCTCTCCGTCTTTTGGACCCACAATATTATATTGCAGGATCCATAAAGTTATGTTCTAGGCTTTGAGGTCTCCTTTCGCCTCGTGCGCCTTCTTTTCATTTGTTTGGGTACTTCTGAAGTTGTTTCTTCTCTTGGAAGTTACCTCGTGATTACTATCTTCTAGTGTACGCTTTGTCACTCAAGTAGTAGTTACTTCTTTCTCTTTGTTTTAACCTTTGTACTTGAACCTAAGATCCCCTATTGTGTCGTATTCTGGTGTTGTGAATCTTGTACATGAATTTGACCTTTAACCCAAGATCCATTGTTGACCCCTATGGTTAATGTTCACACATTACCTCAGGATGTCTAGTACCTTCTAGTATAGCCTTCAAGCTTGTGGATATTTTCGCTATTAAAAAATGACAATAAAGGATTTTCCCTACCACTAGCTATGTCAGATATTCTTCAATGGAACCAAATAGATCACGACAAGAGTTCTCTTAGTGAGTCTCGCATCTGTATTCGTGACTCTGCCACACATTCCTTTCTATGCATTGGTCTTCGGAAGATTGTTGCTTATGCATCCACATCTCGGGATTCTATCCTGAGCATGTTCCTTCCCTTGTTGCTTTCCGACCTTTGTCTACTAGTTGGTAGCCAAGTAGTAAACGTGCATTGGTATCTTCCGATGCAAGATTCTCTTGTGGTCAATCAGGACAAAACAATTCGAGATGTCAGTCAAAACAAACTCTAGTACCTCATCATATCTAGGGCCGGGTCAAAGTGTTGTAATCCGTAGATAAATAAGCATTGATTAGTTTATGTTCTGTTCACCTTAGAGTATCACACACTTCCTATACTAAGAGGTTATGCTGAGTCTCATGACTCTCTTAATGAAGTGATTCTCTTATACATCCTTACCCATCCTTCCTCTGAGCTGTTCGTGCTCAGGAATGTTGCGTGTGCGTAATAATGTGGCCATATGAGATTCCTAGCAATTTTTATTGCTTTGAACTTCAAGGATCTTTGTATCGTTCTTAGTGTGATTGGTTAATCCTATCACTAAGCCAAGGATGATTGTGCTATCAAGTCCATTATTCCGGTGCCCTCTCCTCAGTAAAAGAGTTAGGTTCATACCGAAGCTCATAGACTACGTCTTCTTGCCTTACAAAGCAAGTGTTCCTCTCGAACTAAGTGACATATCGGTGGTCCATGATATTCTGGATGTCTTATAGAAGTATCGTCGTGTTGCCACATGACCGTGTTGTCAGGTTCTTGAGTAAGATGTTTCTTCAAACCGCTCCTTCTCCAAGGATCCATACTGGATAACCCTGAACTAGTTGGTTGAGCTTGAACAACAACTTGGAGAGTTGTAAGACAAAAGTTCCATCCAACTTAGTTCCTTCTTAAAGGGATATCTAGTTGTGTTCGTATTGAAGCAAGATAGTATCTACTTTGTGGATATGTTATCTTTCCTGCCTTTGATTTGATTTGGGTTATCGTTAAATCATACTCAGTTCCAAGGACCATCTTGATGATGTTTCTACTTGTGGTGTTCCACTTGAGTGCATCCTCTTGTCCAATGGTCTGACCAATGTCTATGCCTTGTTTATACAACATATGAGCCCGTTTTCTTGGATTGTATACGTAAGTTTGTTATTGAACCCATCAATGACATCCTTATCCTCTCCCTGTTATACCATATTCATACCGAACATTCGACATTAATGTTGGAAACTTTTGAGAACCATCTTCGTGCCATTTCGAAGTATGTGTTCTGGATGTTAGAAGTAACCTTCTCTGGTTCACGTGCAAATGTTGAAAGATGTCGTCGTGGATCTGAGTAGCGTTGTCTTTGTTTTCCCGGGAATCATTTCAAGTTAATCAAGCATGTGCAAAGTATTCTTGATATGGTAGGTTGATACCTTCACGTATCAAGAAGATCTTCCAAGCATCTTAAGCCACTGACTGATTTGTCATGGAAGATAAGAAGTCCAACAAAACTTCTATGCCATCCTAATTGCTTCCTAAACAGGATTCAGTTGTGTTTCGTTGCAAACAATTCAAGTAGATGCAATTATATGTTGATAACTTGTTATCACATGGGTTCCGCAATCTATCTCATATTTTGGAGCTTGACACTGTAGTCCATGTCTTGAGAATCCAGTGACTTTACCTCTGTGTAAATGTTGCACCCTTTCTATTCGGACATGTTGAGTCTGAAGTATCATTCCACCTAACCAAAGCTGAATCTCAAGCAGCAATAATTATTGGTGTTTCTCAAGGTTATGATGTAGGTCTATTGTAATTCTAGCAAGGTTGATGTAATGGTTGGCACAACCAGTCGGAAGACCTATTGCCATTCTCCCTTGAATCATCAATAACAATCACTCCTCATGAGGCTTCTTCTATGAATCATTATAGGAGTTGTGCTTATGGTTTCCTTTGTATCCGAAGTTCGACCTTTACTTGATGACTGGTTAAAGGCTTGTCAATAGCTTGATACCGGTGTCTCGAACATCAAGGAGAACATTTAAAGTAGAGTTGCTAAATGTCTCTCCATCTATACTCCAGACCCTTTTATGATGGCAAGCGTCTTGTTATGCCAAGTACTTGGAGTCTGAGAATGAAGTTTCTTTCTTGTCGTGTCATCAAGAATCTTCTAAACTATTCATCTTAGTGGTGTAAAGTGATATCAATATCTTTGGCTAAAAAAATTTATAGTCCTGGATGAATAAACAGTTTCCTTCCCGGTTTCTAAACATGTTCAAAGAGTGACCATGATTTTGGTAATCAATAGTTTCTCCCGTTACATGTTCCTTGTGACTCATATGAGCCCTCTACACCAAAACGCCTTTCTGTCTTGGCCCTCTATTGAATGAAAGAGTGACCCTTCTCTGTCAAAAGTAGTTCAACAGCTTGGTTTTGTTCGTATCTATCTCTTCCACCTGTAAAGCTCTATTAAGCTGTTTAGTAGAGGTTTATCTCTCGAAGTCTGCGTATCTTTTTCCATTTGTTGGAAGTCTTCTTCTCTCAGAAGTCAAAACTGTTCTGCAAGATCCATGGTCCCAAACCTTATGAAGACAAATTATCTAACACCTTGAAACCTTCTCCTTTTGTTTCCTATGTTACCTTGGTGTGTTTCATGTTCGTTGGCTCTAGAGATGTTATAAAGCATTTATCCATGAGTTAACCATGAGATACTCAGTTTGTGGTTCTATGCCATTCCCTCTCTTCCATAGTGTGAGCAGCCACCTTGAAGATTATAAAGCGCTTCGTCCACTCTTAATGGTGGCATCAATCAACCTACTCAAGAAGATCGTTGATGTTTAGTGTAACCCTGTTCCTTCTATCTTCCTAATTAGGAATCTCGGGATGAGATTCTTTTAAGGGGGATAGAATTGTAACAACCCTGGTTTTATTTAATGGTAATTAGGGATTGATTGTGCATTCATGAGCATCATATTGAAATGCATGCAAGAAAACCAAATCAAATAAAAAAACCCTAAACCCTAATAGTTTCCCTCTCTCTATTTGAAACATTTCCAAATGGCTTTGAATTTTGAAAAGTATAAAAAGTTTGGAGCCCAAAGGGTTAAAAGGGTCCCTCTAGTATTTCAGTATGTTGTAAAAGCTCTGGTATTTTAAAATGTATCCAAAACAATTTTGATTTGAATCTACAAAAGAGAGAAAAGAAAATAGAAAAAGGAAAAACATTTTGGCAGAAAAAAATAGTTAGGCCGCAGCCAGGCCAGCCCACTCCCTCCTCCCTCTCCTCCCCACCACTTAGGGTGCGCCCCGAAGCAGCCGCCTTGGCCCATCCATGGCCCACCTCGGCCCAGCCTGGCCTGTACCGTTTCGCTCCCTCCGTCTTCATCGTCTTCCTCCCCGCAGCAAGCTGCTCAGTGTCACCGCTGGCGCCGTCGATATGCGCCTCCTGCATCCCACCGTCCGCCACCACGTGGAGAAGGATAAGAGCCGCCCTAGGACGTCTCCCTCCCATCCCTATCCTCTCCCCCTCTTAGACGACCCCTTCTCGCTTTCTTCCCTCTGGCCCAAAGCCTAACCGCCCTAGTCACCGGCGAGCCCCGCTCCGTCTAGCATCCCCTCGCTCCACTGAGACGCCCTGAAGAAGCTCCTCGTCGCCCTCGTCATCTGCGTGAAGCCATGCAAGCGGGGAAGCCACCACCTCGCCGGAATCGAGCTTGCACATTTGTCTGCCGTCGCCATTGCCGTCGTTGATTCGTTGCTGTCCGACCCCGACTCACCTCCCCGACACCTCCGTCGGCTCCATGGTGAGCTAGCGGTGCTCAGGCACCCTTCCATTTCCTCTCTTGTCCTTTGGTTCGCCACCCCAGCATGCACCGCCGCTCGCCGCCACTGTTTGTCGTCGCGTCGCCGTCTGCGGCGACCATTCTCTGGCGGCGCCACCGCTGTTAGGTCCGCCCCGCTCTCCTCTTTCTAGTGTGCCCATCCCCGCAGCCCCGCATCGCCCCTACAGCCGGATTAGATCATCACCAGAGGGCATCACCATTGCTGACATCAGCATGACGTCAACGTGGTGAAATATTTCCTGTTTTCTTTATTTTAAATATTTTGTAAATCATTTCTGTAATTATTTCATTAAAGGAAAAGACCAGATAGGTGGGTCCACCCTGTAAGTAGTATAAACATTTTCAGAAATGTTTTCTGTTTAATAAAATGTTAAAAGTATTTCCAAAATGGAAATTATTTTATAATATTTCAAAAATGATTTAAAATGAATTAAAATTGGAGAAATTCATAACTAATTCATTTTAAATAAAAAATACAAATAATATATCAAAATGTTTGGAAAAATAAGATATGTCCAATAGAGCTATAATCATGCATTGTTAACCAACTCTCATGACAAGTATAATTAGAAGAACCTAGTAACCCTCATAGGTGATTCCGGAGTTTCCCTGAATTAGGGTTTATAACCCTCGGAACCCCGATTAAATGGTCGAGCATGCCTTAGGATTACATTTCAATGCAATATAACTTGTCATATCATCATTCTTGTCTGAGCACTGCATCGATGCCATGTGTTGATTGTTTCCCTTTCTTTCCTATATTTGGTTCTTCTCTCGTAGAATACGATATCGGAATCGAGATCAAGTTCAAGATTGAAGCCCGAGATCAACACCGTCGAAGATCGAAGACCAATACTTGACTAACTGTAATCAAGTCAAGTACCAGATGTCTGAAGCTCTGCTTTCTGTATATCAACAGGAAAAGACAAGCGAAGCCCCACACATACATATGAATCCTATGCTTTCAAAGTATTTACATTGTTGCCATGTGCATATGATTCCAAAGTCTTTTATCGATAGATAGAGTAATCTTATCTGATGCATGTTCACTTTGTAGCCTATATTCCTTGATCCACTGCTCCTAGCATAACTAGGGTTGGCTTGTGAAGCGTTATTAGAGTTGTTATATCTGTTGTGCTTAGCCATGCTTAGCTATTACCACTGGTCCATCAGGTTGACGAATCAGTGCTGCGAATGAATCTAGTATGACAGGATGACGTGGTATGATCATAGATGAAAGTTAAACATGCTAAGGCTTGTATGGGAGGCCACAGTGGGTTGTGGTTTTTGCAGTCCCATACTTTCCACCCTAGTACCCGATGTTCTTGCCTCTTGAACCACGATGAGCGTACAGCCACATGGGGGCCTGGAAACCCCCTCGACCAACTATCTTGCCTAGTAGATTCCATGAGTCACATGCTGGTTCTTCTCAAAGGAGGTGCATTCATACAGGTAGGTAAGCGTGGCAGGGAATGGGAGATGCCCGGCATGCGTAATCACAAACCATGTTCACATCATTAGGGAACGACTTAGGGACTCAACCCATTACGGCAACATCTCCCTAGTGCGTGACTCATGGTCTCGACGAAAGCAAGGTAAAGGTCGTGGTCAACCACTCTCTGCCGGCCTTCCTAGGAAGAGGGCTAACGTTAACTAGTATTAAGAATCGGTTGGTACATGTGGGTAAAGTTGTACACCCCTGCAGGGTTATTAATCTTTTCGAAAATCCGCATCCGCGGTTATGGACGACTTGGGAACGGACGTGGAGATCATAGAGAACTTGAACCTAATCTTAAAACTTGGCAAGTTAAATAATGTGTACTTAAGGATGCTTCCTCCGGGATCGAGGGGGTGATCCTAGATAGGTTCATCTGATGATGATTTGGTGGATATCAAAAGATGATCAAAGCTAGTGATATAGCTCCCTTATCCCCTTTAAAATATTCTGATTAGTTGATATTCTTCTCCCTCTTGTTTTACAAAACAAAGATGGCTTTATGCAAAATAACTCCACCAGCCATAAGTCTTGCGGAGTACACCCTGTACTCACCCTTTCTTCGATGATACTTTTGCAGCAGATTAAGTGTTACCATAGAAGATGAGTTCTTCACGGCATCAACATCGACGAGTAGTTTGGAGTTCCCAGCCAGCAGTCTGGGATCTATGGATTGGACGTCGTCGTTATGCTTCAGGCCTCTTAGGCCATTTGTTAAGTTTGCTATAATTAAGAGCATAATTTGTCTTCCGTTGTTTGATGTTTGTGGTAAGTGACCTCTTCTTGTAATCTTTTGGTTCTCTGCTCAATTATGAGCTTGCTATAATATTTTTTGTGTCGTAGGGTCACTGTTGTGTTACCGATTTTCTCTCTGTACGCTTTCGAGATTAGGTTAGGCTTATGTTTAGACGGAGGTCTAGAATTTTTCTAGCATTAATCCCGAGGGTGTCACAATAAAACCCCTGCAAGCATCCGCAACTACAGGAAAGTAATTAGGATATAAACCTAACCACAACCTTAAACTCTGTGATCCTACACTCCCTTGTGCAAAGATGTCCTAACGGGGGTTCAGGTTTCTGTCACTCCGGAAACCCCATAATTAGTAGCCAAATACACAATGCATTCCCCTAGGCCCATAAATGGTGAAGTATCATATAGTCGACGTTCAAATGACACCAGTAGAAGAATAGCACCACAACTTAAATACTAAACCATTGCATAATAACTCAACACAAATCCAGTACTAACAACATGACTTATCCCATGTCCTCAAGAACTAAACGAACTACTCAAGATAAAAGATGATATGGTAATGGATAACAATCTGAACATAAACAATAATCCAATGGTTCCACTCACAAGCATCAACTACAATAGTAATTAACACCGAGAAAGTTTCCCCTAAGAACTAAAGCAATATCCAACACAATTTTTATAGCAGGACGGAGTGGTGATGATGGTGCTGGTGGAGATGATGGTGTGGATGATGATGATGATCCCGATGAAGCCTAGCTTGATGAAGGTGTTAATGGCGATGATCTCCCCTCTCTGGGAAGGAATTTCCCCTGCAGAAATCTGTCTGCCGGAGAGATCATTCTCTCTCAGTGTTTTCCGCCCCACAGAGGCGGCGAAAATCTATATGTGGTCGCCCCTTTGGTATTAGGTTTTCGTAAGGAAGATATAGGCGAGAGGGCGGAGTCGGAGGCCGAGCAGGTGGGACACACCTTCCCTAGGCGCGGCCTAGGGGGACACGCGCCTAGGGGGTGTGGGCCCCCTATCGCCCTTCTTCGCCTCCCCTTCTGGCTTCCTTCATCTTCCAGGAAAATTTAATTTTCCCATATTTTTCTGATATTTTTCTGATCTTCACGAGATTGCATCAAAACACCTCTTTTTCCATCAGAATCCAGACTCCGGCAGTCCATCCTCCAAGAATCGTCCAACATGCATAAACAGATGGAAAGACATAAGTATTCCCTCATAATAAGATATCTATCAATGAATAGAGGCAAATTATGATATAGAATGGTGATGTAAATTGGACGTATCAAGGATGTGAAGACCTGCGGCCCGTCAAATAATGCCAACGCCTTCAGAGCTCAGCACAAGGGGCTCGGTTTTCACCTCCGCAACCTCTAGAAGGTGGGCATCGAGGAGGGTCGCATGCCCCCGATCAAGCACAAGGAACCCAAGGTCAAGGGACTAGGCATCAAGAAGTGGAGGAAGCTCCACAGGGAGGAGGCGGAGGCCCTCCTAGCGGAGGCCATGAGGGGACACTAATCTTGTGCTGATGCCGCTGCTGGTGTAAAGCAACTTCTTTTGTTTTGTTTTCTATGTTGAACTTGTAAGTTGCTGCTGCTGAGCAGCCTAATTATCGAACCTAGTTTAAGTATCGTACTATATAATCCTTTATTAGCTGCTTTATTTGTCTCTGCTCTGTTCATCTACATATTTATGGTGCTGGTAAGATTTGCTGCCAGATTGGGAAAATACGAGGGCCAAAAGGAACCATGAATTAAGAGAGAAGCTGCTCTAGATTCGCTACCTTTTGGGCAAAAATAACAACTGTTAGCGACATAAAGGGGAAAAGGCTCTCTTAAAAAGGCCAATCATAAAAATAACAATAAAGAAATCTTCCAATTTAGGCGACAGGGCGCACGTAACTACCATACGCGCCCCACATGGTCCCACACCACATCCCCCAAAAACGCGTTCCCAACAAGCCGGCCCACACCATGGGGGGTCCTACTACGGTACCCAACTGAACATGGCCCCACCTGTCATCACATAACGGGGGGGTCCTACTTGTCAGGACATAATGCGAGGGTCCACTAATGGGACCCGACGGAGAGTGAGTTTTAGATCGACGTGAGAGTTCCATAATAGGAGTTGGACAAAAGTGTGTAAAAATTAAGCGGCTGGGGAAAAGTGAGTATATCTAACGAACCAGGGGCACGAAAATAGAAATCCCTAAAACATAATGGCATTTTTATAAATAAAACTTTTTAATTTACCATGTTAAACAAGGTTTGATTTCATCTCTCAAACACTCTATACTCCTATGGTTTATCGGGAAATGCAAATCCATGGAATGATTACTCAAATCTTAGGTGTTTTGCTAAACTTGTAACACAAATATCTTCCATTATGATCCAATCATAAATTGTTTATTTTCTTGTTATAATGATTTTCCACTTCATCTTGAAAGTCTTCCAATATTTTTAAAATATTTCATACTTCTTATTTATTAAGTAAATATATACATGTATCCACTCAAATTTTCGAAGAAAGTATATGAAGTCGAAATCCATCGCTCACGACTACACATAATTGACTACATACGTCAACATGCACAATGTCTGATAAGTTAGGCATTCATTCTTCTTTGGCCTATGAACTGAGTTTTAATTGTCTATATAAAAGTATCACAAGCATCATTTGATCAAAATCTAAGACTCCAAAATTCATCAACATGGAGTTTCTTCATGTTTTCTTTCCAATATAATTTAAACAAAGATGTCACTTATAAGTGATATTTTAATTATTTGTCTTGTGACATTTTAGCATTACTGTTTAGGGATTTCTAGTTTCCTGCCCTTACTTCCTTAGTTGTACTCACTTCCCCAGGCTCTAAACTTTTCCTCAATTTTTCCCATGCGCTTCTCTAAAACTCAACAAAGAGCTCGAATGGCAGCTGCCATCAAGTTGATCGGTAGCTAACATGTGGGGCCATGCCGTATGGGGCCAGTTGGTCAGGACCACATTATGCTGACGTGTGGGTCCGTGTCATGTGGGACAGTGTGGGGCCGTGTCGTGTGGGGTCGCGTATGGTAGTTACTTGCGCACCTCTCACCAAAATTGGTAGTTTCTTTGTTTTTGATTGTTAATTGGCAATTTTAAGAGCGTTTTTTCCTCTCTCTTGCTAACATAGTTATGTATTTTTGTCCAAATTGGTAGAAAATCTAGAGAAGCTTCTATCTTCATTTATTATTCCTTTTGGCCCTTGTTTTTGACCAATCTTGTAGCAAATCTGGAGGAACAAATCACACCAGTAGCATAAATACATTCAGAAAATAAAAAAATGTAGATAAGCTTCTTACAACATCTAATATAGGATATATTAGCGATAGGTAGTATGGTACTTAACGAGGTTCAACACATTCGCTGCTCAGCAGCAGTAACACACAAGTTCAACACAAACAAAAGAAGATGCTTTACAACAGCAGCACACAAGTTTAGCACCTCCTGGCTTCCTCCTCCCTCTAATGCTTTCTCCACTTCTTGGTGCCATGTCCCTTGATCTTTGGCACCTTGGCCTTGATTGGTGCATGCGACCCTCTACGATGGCCACACGCTGGAGGTTGCGTAGGTGAATGCCAAGCGCCTTGTGCTTAGCAGTGAGGGTGTGGACATTCACGGTCTCGTGGACATTGGGGTGCATGAGCTCACTTCCTCGGCATGCATCATGAGATAGTTGAAGTTGGTGGCTCCGAGTCTCCTTTTGTAGAAGGGGCACCGCCAAAAAAGTCGGAGTCATACTTGCCAAACTTCATCCTCCTTAGCTCCTGATGACCCTTGGTGTTTATGGCCTTGTCATCGCTTCTCCGCACCTACTCGAACAAGTAGTAGGGTGCATGATAATAAGGACATGATGGAGATCCCTTGATTATTGGGATTTCTTATTTGCATAAATTAACCGATTGAGATCCCATGATTATTTTCATAATTTAACCGATTTAGATACCATGATTATTTTCATAAATTAACCTAGTGGGTTAAATTCCCCAATCCCCAAATCTCAAACAAAATCATATACTGATTCCAACTACAGATCGACGCTAGTATTATCTAGGTAATCCTTTAACTACGACTCGAAGCACAAATAAAATAGGATTGAAATGCGAATAGGCGGACTTATCGAAATACAAGATCTAGGATTAGCTATTGTAAGAAGATCTAGCATATAATGATAGAAATGTGAACAATCTAACCCTAATAACACAATATATAGCATCCAACATTGGGAATGGGGGAAGAACAAGGGAAAGGGAGAAAATTGTTGGGGATATGCTAAATGAGTGTCACCATTGCATGTCTCTAATCCGGATAACCTGGGTGGACCATAGTTGGTAGCAAGGCCCATGGCCTGCTGGTCAGCCCAGTTAGAAGGATCCAGAAGGTGTTACCATGCCGGATAAAGTAAGTCTATGATGGAGTCACCGACATACCCGGAGCCTTGGAGTGCAAGACACGTTAGACTAGTTAGTACTCGTGTAGGACTCTGTGACCTGTTCGGCTAGGACTTTCCTTGTAACCCTAGGATATGGCGACTATATAAGCTAGACCTAGAGGAGCCTTTAGGGTAATAATCACAACAAACAACTCATATCACGCACATCGAACTGATCCCTATAACTCTTCGTATTGCCATTATAGTGATTTATAGCAAGAGTAGGCTTCTGCCACCGTCATGGTATCTGAACCTAGGTAAGCTGTGTTACCTCGTACCCACCAACTTGCCGCCTTCCCCCACGTCTCTAAACACGCTCTATGAGGCCCCCTCCATGGCGTACTCATTGACAATACCATAACAGTTGGCGCCCACCATGGGGAAAGAGGCGCTTTAAGATCTATAGTGGGCGAGGTCCAAGTTCTTCACGGGAATCGGCAAAACCGTAGCCATTGGTCGCGTTCTCTTGTCCGACAATGTTCTAATCGTCCCTCCTGACGAGTTCTGGATCCCGGCAAAGACAAACCCCACCCGCTTCTCGATCGTCCCAATTAGGGACATCCACCTCTTCATCGGCAAAACCAACTCGGGCACTAGTTCCCTAGAAGTCGTAGGGTTGTCAAGGCCCACACGGACTGCCTATGGGCAGGATATGTTCATGGAAGGATCGAAGTCGGATCTCTCTTTGGAGTTTGCCGGCTTAGATCGGAAAAAATCATGGCCCACCCAAACCGCCCCTGTGCAGGGGATAATGGTGGAAGGTCACTTCAAATACGCCAGCTTCGCCCGTGCGTCTGGAAAGCAGCGATCGCACTTCGTCGGCGTGGTGACTATCTTCGATCTAGCGCGTAGGTGAAAGCCCCCGTGATTACCTCGCCAGATGGCTCCGGATACTAGCCGATCGGGAAAATTACCCCGATGATGATGCTATTTATCATTTCGTCAAAGGGCTGGATCGCGGTACACTTCTCCGGCATACTCTAAGGCGGAAGCAGGCCGCGGGTCTCCTCACATTTTAGGGCATGATAGGCACCTTCAACAGTTTTGACACTGCTGACGGAGTCATCGTGGCACCGCCGATCGCTGTACTCGGCCTACCGCCGCCTCCAGCCAACAACCCCGCTGCCTCAGCATCATCCTCTATCATCAAGAAATCCCCCGCACCCTCTGACTTTGTTCTATATGCGCTCTACGACGACATTAGCGTGGACTCGGAGGAGATGGATATCAACCCAGAGGAACTCGACTCAGCCATGAAAGAGATGGAGGAGGACATCAATTGCGAGGAAAAGGCCGACAAGGCCGTCACATCCCGACAGGTGTTTGCCTCCATTGGGAGTGTGATGGAAGAAGATCAAACCGAACAAGCTCCGCCTAAGACCTGGATAACGGGAAGGGACCAGCCGAGGACACCGACAATGATCGAGCGCAGGCCATGCCTCCTTCGGCTAACCCAGCGCAATAGCAGTAGGAAGTTCCTACCGGTCCGAGTAATGCCAACACCGCAAATCCGCCACCACCAGCATCTAGGTCTGCGGACGCCCAAATCACTCCAAGTGATAGAGTGATGTACGACAATTTGCTCGTCGAGCCAATGATTGTGGCCCACATACGGAACATAGTCCAGCTCGATGAGAAGCGCCAACAGCTACTAGAGGAAGATTAAGCCATCACGGAGCAGGGCGCAAAGTTAGATTGAGATCTAGCCAAGGCGCAAAAATCGATTGAGACTACTAGAGCACCGGAGGCCGAGTACAACACTCTGATCAAGCGGCAGAAGGATAAGAAATCTGCATCTCACGTTGTCAATAACCCCGGTGTACGACGCAACTTGGTGTGGGATCCTTCGAAGCCGGCACAAGCTAAGCCATACATTGACAGTGAAGGAAGGCAAGTCATGCCCACACCCATACTCAATTTGGCCATCGCCAAGACACTACTGGAGCAGGATAAATCATCGGGAGCTGTGGAACAGGTCTATGACCTTGTCGCCTAGGCTATCAAAAAATAGGAAAAGTCCACCTCTCAGAGGCTTGCGTCTGATCCAGCATATTGCCAGTCAAGCAATCCCAAACGACTTGGGGCAGGATCTCCTCACGATGTCGGGTCCTAGACATGTTCATTAGAACAAAGACGGAGGGACGCACGCAACAGGGAGGACGCTATCCCCATATCATTCGACCACGGAGGCAAGGCTCACCCTCATCGCCTGTCTCCATCGTCCTGATCCCCTTGACATCACGAAGACCCAAAAACTCACCACCGTACGAGCATGCCTCCGCCTAGACGCCCCCAAGGCGGCATCATCATTTGTCACAACGCGGAGCAGCCTTGTCATGGTAGGGAGCGCAGTGGAAATCACGAACGCAAGAGCAGGTCGCACCATGACCCTCCACTTCTGACAAGAAACCGTGACATGCGTGCGGAGTTGCAGGAGGGGAACAGCAAGAAGGCTAACCCACCACCACCTCCGCCTTTGTCGGCCCCAAGCAGCCACCATGGTTGTAACACCCTCAGAATCGGACCTATGCAAGTTTTAGCAAAACTCGCCAAACCCGCATAGAAACGATTCAAAGGTGCCCACCAGGCACTTTCGTGCGGGTGGAAAACGAAGTAATAACATTACACAACAGTCCTCGATGGGACCCACAGAACAGATATATATAACAGCGACTCCATGAGTCAAGAAAACAGATATAATATACAAGATCCAAATCACCTTGAAAATGATAGAGCGTCCAGCTACGGACAAGATGCAAATGGGGCTAAGAGCCCTGAAGAATAACCAATGGCGTCCATAACCCTGCCCAGGCCAAGCCGGAAGGGTAACCCTGCTAACGACGTCGATCTCAAAACCTGCTTAAACAAAAGGGGTGCCGACAAAGGGCAAAGGAAAAGAAGGAGCGTCAGTACTGAGGCCAGTACACGGCGAGACTAGAATTCGGCGGTCCTCGCCTACATAGGTATGGTGGACTGAGCGGCAGCGGCAGCATGCACTAAACAACCTATAGAGACTCGATACAACTGGCGGTTATCAGAGAGGGATAAGAATGACCTATCCGGATCCAACCTGAAGCTAACATCAAACAAACCCATCCTGGTGTTTCCCCCTCGATACCAAACGAGGAAGTCAACCGAGGAACTCACACAGTTGGCAGTTTTATTTATTCAGTTATCGCTGCAGCAATTGCTAGTCAGGTATAGATAATCATCCTGATAAAATAAGCAGTGGGCACTTTTAGTCAACCATTCCGTTATAGTTGCAACAATTACTAATCAGATACAGATAGTGTGAGATAAACCCAAAACCCAGCAGTTGTTGGTACTTTTATTCAGCCATTCCGTTGTAGTTGCAATACTTACTAGTCAGGTACAACGGTCGCAAGCGACACCCAAAGCAAGCAGTTGTGGGCAATATTAGTTAGCCATTCCATTATAGTGAAGTTGATTACTAGTCATCTTAAAGTCAAATTTATAGCAATAAACTTTAGTTATGCTTGTCTATGGTCGAGATACTGTGCTCCAAGTCGTCCATAACCGCGGACACGGCTTTCAGAAAGTTTTACCCGGCCGGGGTGCACCAATAGCAACACACACTCGATCAACCTCGGAAAAACCAAATCAAAACCCAACGAGGCCTTCACGACAAAGCAATCACAAGATTCAGAAATATTTCAGGGGGCCACCCCATTGAGTAGACCCGCAACGGAGTAAGCAAGCTCCGAGACGGACTCAAGGTTTGCGTCAATGGCTGTAAACGACTGGGAACCCGAAAACTCGGGGTGTCGATACCGCGAAAACACTCCGCTTACCTAAACAGTACAGTGTGCTATCCATCGCACAATCGTAATAAAGCAGTAAAACATGGCATAAGTACAGGATCGTAAATAAAACCTCAAACTAGTTTGTGGCCCCAAGAAATAAGACTGAATCAAGCTCTGGCTAAGGGGGCCCATACTCCCCGTATGTGGATAGCGCGATATATCAAGGAACAGGTATCAAGTACTCGGGGTCCTACGGGACACAAGTGGGCGTTCGGAAACCAAATATTATCTATCACCCACCGATGCCTCTGCTTACTTACTTCAATTTTAGTTGTTAAACAGGAATTAAAGTGCATAATAAGTAAAGCCATGATCGTATCCAACATCAACATGCGGCAATACATCAACAACTGTGGCACTTGACGACACGCAACAGCACTTGAGCAAGCGACTATGACGCGCAAGTCCAGCTATCTACCAAACAACAGGTGATAGGAGGTGGCCATGGCAATGTAGGGCTGCAAGGGATATCACGGGTACGAAACTAGAGCAACGCAACACAGATAGCAATAGATCAACAGGAGGGAATAAATACTATAAAAGTAAGATAGGTAGAAAGGGGGAGATGCTCGCCTGAAAACATTGTCGAAGGTTCAACCGAAGATCGGGTCGACACTCAATATCAACTCAACGGCCTTATCCGCGAAGAAGCAAAACGCTAGACGAAACACCGGATGCAATATTTAATACTACGGCAAAAGATCAGCATGATGCATGTAGGATGCATGTCATGGCAAAGATGCGATGCAATTAGGTCATATTAAGCGGAACCGGGGTCCCGACAATTAATATATGGTTCAAGTTGTTTAGAAGCCCCGCAATTAAATGTTGTTTAACAAGGCAGAATATATCACCGGTTCGCTACACAAATTTAAATGAGGCCAATATGAGACTAGATTTGCCCGCATATGGGCCCCATATTTACTTAGAGGTGAATCGGCATAAGGCCCCCAAACCAATGATATGCATGCGAGATGAATGACAATTTTAATATGCGACAAGGTTATTATATTATAAAAATAGGGTTTGCGGGAAGGGGTTCACACATTAGGGGCCTCGACGATCTTGGGGTTCCGGGGGTCGGTCTCAGGGTCCAGGGTTCGACGGGTCCGTTCTCGGCGGGATCGTTCCCGGATATCGGGGGTAGTTCTTGTCGCGTCCGGGAAGCAGGACTTGGGTCGGTGTCAGGGCGCATCGGGTTCTTCCGGGTCGGTGTCGTCCTTGTCGTCGATGGCGAACTTGAGGGGATCGGGTACCGGGGTCTTCGGGTCCGTGAGGTAGATATTGTCGTACGGGATCCGGGGTCTCGGTTGTCAGACTTGTGCACGGCGCCGGGATCGGTCTTTGGCCTTGGGGTTCGTGAAGAGGCCGCCACCAAAACGTGCACACACGGGGCGGAGGTCATCGCGTACGGTGCTCGGGGCGCTGCGGTACAGGGCAGAGGGCTTGGCCCGCGGCGACGGAGACGCTGGCGGTGGCGTCCGGCTCGAGGACGGACGGGGGACGGGACGCCGCTGAGGAGGGCCGAGGAAGGCGGTAGGCAGAGGCGCAGGGGCGCCGGCGGGACGGAGCTCCGAGGGGCCACGGCGAGGGTCGACGGCGGGGAAGAGGACAGGGGTTGTCGGGGAGGAAGGCGAGGCTCGCCGGGGCGGCGTGCGCGGACGCTGCCGGCGGCGAGGCAGGCCGAGCTCGGACGCGGTCGGGCGCTGGAGGGCGGAGGACGCCTGGCGGTGGCGGAGCTCGGGCGCGGCGAGGAGGTAGCCGGAGCCGGGGAGAAGGGCGGGTCGCGCTGGGGCCGGCGACGGGGAAGGCGATGCTCGCCGGGGCGGCGTGCGCGCATGGCGAGCTGGTGGCGCCGCGGGTCAGGGAGAAGACGGGGCCGGCGCTGGGGTCGGGCGGGTGAGCTCGGCGTCGGGGGACCGGGGTAGGGCGGCGCCGGGCCAGAGAAGGAAGGCGGCGGCCGGGAGCTGCGAGGGAGGAAGCGAGCGGGCGGCGCGCAGCGGGAGAGGAGAGATGAGCGGGGGAAGAGAAGGGAGAGAGAGAGTGGGGCACGCGGGGCTGGTGGGGGTGGGTCCCAGGCGGCCAGGGAGTGGGACCCGGGGCGGTGAGAGAGGGGTGGGGTTGTGTGGACAGGGGCGTGGGGCCGGGGACAGCTGGTGGCCTGGGGGTTTGACCGCGTGTGAGCTGAGAGGGAGAGAGAGAGGAGAGGCCAGGGGGTGAGGTGGAGGGCTATGAGTGGTTGGGGGAAGGGAGAGGGTGAGGTGGCGTTCAGGGATAGGAGGGGGTGATGTGGAGAGGAGGGATGGGTAGAAATAACTGGTAGCTGTAGGAATTAGGTGGACCGATTTAAATTTCTGGGGTGGTCGTTCGGGTCATTCGGCCCGTTCGACTGCCCCACTAAAATAATAAATATTTTTATTTGTTTTACAAACACCGTTTGCAAACCGATATCAGCCACACTAAAATAATCCGGGGACCCGGGGTTTGATATTTGATTAAGGATGGGGCGTTTTAGAAAACAAAACGGGCTTTGCGAAAATAGTTTTATGCAAACAAGGCATGATGATGACGATGCAATGCACAAATTCAACGCGATTTTCTAGTAGTGGTTTTGCGGGATGCCACAATTCGACACCACTAACAATGGATCTCGCCCTCGAGATCCGCCTCATGGTACCGGAAGGAAGGTCGGCGATCTGCATCTTCTCGCTTCGTGTAGATCCTCGCGACACCACTAACAAGGGTTGTTGTCCGTGATAGCCGAGAGAACACTCCGGAAACAAAAGGTTGAAGGTAGAGGCATCAACAACTAAAGCCACCCCTAACTTCCGTGGATGGAGTAAAACTGCTGGATCCACTGATTCGGTGTACAAGAGCGAATGATAAGAGTAGTCGGATGGTGATCAGTCCATCGCGCACCCAAACCATTACTTTGCACACGAATAGGCGGATTATGCAACCAACTCTCGGAATCAGACTGAAGATCTCGACAAGCGAGGTTCGGAACAACGGAGTGATGCAGACTCTGCATCGGATCTGGCGTGGATGATGTCGTCGCGACGGAAAACATCGGAAGGCAAAAACAAGGAACAACGGATGGTACCACAGCAGACGGATTCCTCGGATAGCATGAAGACCAGATGTAGCCACACCGTTACGAAAGGCAAAAACAAGGAACAAAGGGGGAAGCGAAACCCTGAAGGTACGACGAAACCCAACCACGAGAATTCCTGGACCCGAAGAAAGAGAAGAGAGCGGATTCAAAACGCGTAGAGATAAGAGGAGAATAGCAGAGGGGTAAGGAGTAAAATCAGACCTAATCAGAACTATCCAACCGATTTTGCAAAAATAGTTTTGACACTCTACTTCGGCCGTTAGCTAGGTTATCCTACAGGCTGGACTTGTGGGGTATCGCAACTGCTGAGCTCTGATACCACTCTGTAACACCCTCAGAATCGGACCTATGCAAGTTTTAGCAAAACTCGCCAAACCCGCATAGAAACGATTCAAAGGGCACCTCGAAGATCTACGGGCAGTCGCTTGCAGTTGTTTCTTCACCTCTTACACAAAGCGGAATTCTTTCTCTAGACGCTCCTTGGTGGCCAATCGCTCCATCGACTCGTGCTGGAGGCCCTGCACAGACATGGAAAATGTCAAACATTGAAGAAATTTGTAAGTGCCTAGCTGCCGAAATTCAGCGACTAGCCACTCGGGGACTGGACATTACAAAATTTCCTAAGTGCCTAGCCGCTGAAATTCAACGACTAGCCACTCGAGCACTAGACATTGAAAAACAATAAGAATCTACTCACTGAAATTCAGCGACCAGATCCTCGGGGACTGGACATACCTGGATAGCCACACCCAACATACTGTGCAGCTCGACCGCATCCACTGATGGGAGCACAAGAGGTGTGCGCCCGCGACTCTGCTCGACCTCTAAGCCCAGAACTTCAGGCTCCTGGGCCGACTGCGCCGACGCACTCGAGGTGGAGGCCCTCGCCACAAAGTGATGGAAGGTCGCCACGACTGCTCCCGCAGCACACGCTGACAGGCCCGCCGCCCTGACCAATGTCGCAGGCTCCACCTGTTGCGACCCCGCGTCCACTACGGCCTCCATGGCCGCATCCGCTCCAACCGGAGCCTCACTAGGGGCGTCTACTGGCTCGTCCGAGATCGTGACGACCTCGTCGCCCTTTGCCTTCTTCGCGCCCTCAGCAGGCGTCTCGGATTCGTCGCCCTTCCTCTTCTTTGAGGGATCAGCCTCCGCCCCTGTGGTGCCTACTAGAACTTTGGCCACCGAGGGGTGATCGATCTTCTTCACGCCAGTCCTGCAAAACGAAGTCATCGGCGAGCTCACCCGAAAAATACAAGCCAGCAGCTCAAAATAATACGTCAAAACAATTACTTGGCGACTGGGATGAAGCGCAGACCGGTGCGGATATGTGTCGGCTTCTCCAACTCCGGGCCCAGTTTCTGGCTAAGGCCCGTCTCGAACAGGTTCGGAGCCCACGATACGGAGGGCTTCTTCGAGGACGAGGCCGCGGTAGGAAGCTCCCCTCCGGTCGATGCGGCTGCCTCCTTTGATGGTGACGCCCCCGCGGGTGGAATGGCCCCTAGGCCGGTGACTGCGGAGAAGGGCGATGGAAGCGATGCCAATGGAACCTCATCTTCCACCACGGTCGCGCTGGCTGCCATTGTCTCCTGCGCCGACACGCTAGCCCCAGCCTCGTCAGCCTCACTAATCGCTTTGGAGGTAGTCGCGGATCAATGTGACGACACCGCTTTGACCACCCCCTTCTTCTTCTTCCACGGTGTATCCACGCGCCGTGAAGTGTGTTTGAGGGTCTTCCGAACCGCACGTGCGGCGACCTCTACAGCTTCATCGTCATCATCGCCTCTGACATTGCCCTTGTCGGAGGACGACTTGCTCTCGTTCTCAATGGACTCGTTCGAGTTTTCGTCATCAGCGGGTGGAAGCCAACTTTCCACCACTTGGAACAGTTGCACAAACAGAACACGATCAGTGGACAAGGAAGAGTAGACTTACCGGTGGCCCCTTGCGCTTCATGGTGTACGGGGGAATCCCACCCTTTGGGTCGAGATATTCTGCATCAGTGATCTTCTTTAGTGCGAGGGCATAGTCGTCAGCACTCCACTCGGCGGTGCAGGACTTCGTCACGTCGTCCTTGCTCGTGTACTCGTACATCTAGTGGGCACGGCTGGCTAGAGGCACCAGCCGCCGCCCGAGAAAGCAATTGTACACGTTAATGGTTTGAAGGCCGTTCTTCTTCAGTTGACGAATCGTCGTCAACATCTCATCGACCACCATTTGTTGGTCGAGCGGAAGCTTGGCGACTTGAAGCTGGCGTGGCTCGGGCCGGTAGGCGTAGTACATTGGAAGCACCACCTTGCCGTCCAGCGTCGATTCACTGACATAGAACCAATGCTTCTTCCACTCGTTCGCCTCCTTCTTCGATAGCATGAGGTCGAGGAAGGAGGACTTGGAATTTAGCTGGAAGGTGAGGCCGCCCTCAGCTAGCATCGAGCCGCCTTCCCCTTCGCGTTCGACCCGCCCGTGCATTAGCTCCTGCCATAGGGGGAAATACGGGCGACAACCCAGATAGCACTCGCAAAACACCATGAAAATGGCGAGTTGCTCGCGGCCCCAGATCCGATGGTTGGATGCCGTAATACGAGCAGAAGCGGCGGAATAAGATCTAGGTGGGGAAGCTGAGCCACCTCTCGAGATGGCTGGTGATGCAGATGAACTCCCCAACACGTGGATTCAGCTCCACTTCTCCGGCCGTGGAGATTCGCCGTCTCCCGGCGCAGAGGACTCCCGCATCCTCGAAGGATATCAGCAGCACCTTCATGGCGGACTCGCTGGATCGCTCTGACTCGCTCTAGAAGGGATGGAAGATTGGGAAATGCGCGAGGTCAAAGGAAATGTGGGGAATGATCGCTCTTCACCCGTCACTCTCCTTTTATAGCGGTTGGTGCCCGCCATTTTCGGGGAGCCGTTACCGAGCGGTGATTACGCCGATATTACCATTGGATTACCCAATGACTAGTTTGACCAGATTGACGGTCCAACTTCGTCTACTCGACTCGCCGACCCATTCGCCATAGCTGTGATTCAACTGCTCACCGACCTACTCGCCATAGTTGCGATTCGACTATTTGTCAGATTGGTGATTCTACTGGTCGCCGTTATTGCGACTAAGGAAACATGCTAACGATTCTTTCTTTCATTGAAGGACTCCACCGCAGATTCGACTGGGCGTCCAAATTGGACCTGAATACTCTGATTTCCAAAGAACACCTGCGACGAATCAAAGACGGCCTCGGGGACTACTGATGGGGATATGCCGAGTGGGGTATACCTAGCAGGACATTTCCTACAGGCTCATGTTACCAGCGAGTGGGCCTGCAGGACAGCGACTGGATCACGACCCAAGAAGAAGTCAGGCGACAGGAAGCTAAAGGCCGAGAAGCGTAGCTAGGCCCATTCGGATTAGGTCAAACACCCTACGAGTCCTATCCCACTCGGTTATAGATCTGTAAACCCTAGCGAGGTGACTCTATATAAACCTCCCTAGGGCATGCATAGAACTTACGTTCCATCATACACCCCATGCGACTCGCCGCCCAGATGCCGAGCTCGCCCTTGTACTCTCTAATCAATACAATCTAGCAGGAGTAGGTCTTTACCCTTCGAGGGGCCGGACGTGGGTAAACCCCTGTGTCTTTTCCCTCATCTCGCACCGCAAATGGCTGGCCTCCCTTGCCCCTTGTTCAACTACTCGTTGCCGATTGCAGCATCTGCCATGGCCATTCCCACGACATCCATGAGAATAGGGACATCATTGCCTGGCAACCTGCCGATATGAAAGGTGTACCTAGGGAACTTGCCGAGCATAACTTGAATATTGATCTAAAGTGCAAATCAATGAAACAAGCTCTACGATGCTTTGGGGACGAGAAGAGACGCGCCATAGGCAAAGAGATAGCTAGGTCACTTAAGGCTAGTTTTATCTGAGAAGTCCTTCACACCCAATGGGTGGCCAATCCTGTACTCGTCCCCCAAAAAGGGAACCAAATAATTAAGAGTGTGCGTTGATTATACCGGCTTGAACAAAGCATGTATGAAGGATCTGTTTGCTTTGCTTCGCATTGACCAAGTCATTGACTCGATGGCTGGCTCGAAACTTCTGTGTTTTCTAGATGCATACTCAGGATACCACTAGATCAAGATGAGAAAGTCAGACCAATTGGACACTTCGTTCACCACACCTTATGGCATGTTTTGCCATGTCACAATGCCTTTTGGGCTGAAAAACGCAGGTGCCACATACTAGCGGACTATGCAACGTTGCCTACACGACCAAATTGTTCGGAACGTTCACGCCTACATAGACAATATCATGGTGATGTATAAAAAATGAAATGACTTAATATCTGACTTAAAGGAAACCTTTGATAATCTCCGGAAATACAACACGATGCTTAACCCCAAGAAGTGTGTCTTCAGGGTTCCAGCCAACAAATTGTTGGGCTTCACCGTTTCCCAACATGGAATCAAGGTCAACCCGGAGAATATCAACGCCATCCTCAACATCAACTGCTGACATGCCTGAAGGACATCCAATGGCTCACCGCCTACGTGTCAGCGGTAAGCCGGTTCGTCAGCCAACTTGGAGAGAAGGCCTTGCCACTACACAAGTTGCTAAAGAAGGCGTACAAATTCATATGGACAGACGAGGCGGACGTTGCGCTTAAGGAGTTAAAGAGGATACTTTGTTCAGCCCCTATGCTCGCAGCACCTGACCCAATAGAGCCTATGTTGATCTACATGGCGGTGACCAACCGAATTATCAGCATCGTCATTGTGGTGAAGCGGAAGGAACCAACACATAAGTACAGAGTACAACGACCAATTTACTATGTAAGTGAGGTCTTGATGGAGTCCAAGCAGCATTACCTACACTACCAAAAGCTAGCTTATGATGTGTTTCTTGCTTCTCGGAAGCTAAGACATTACTTCTAGGAGCATCCTATCACAGTAGTGAGCAAATCTCCACAGCCCGACATCATCAACAACAACGATACTACGGGATGGGTCCTGAAGTGGGGCATTGAGCTTGCCATCTCCGACATCACCTACAAGAAATGCGGCGCTATCAAGTCACAAATCTTGGCGGATTTTATTGTAGATTGGGCGGAGATGCCAGATGCTACTCCTGTACCAGAGCCATAATATTGGGTGATGCACTTTGATGGATCAAAGCTACTCAATGTCTTAGGGGCTGGTGTGCTACTATAGTCACCAACAGGAGAAAAACTGCACTATGTCCTGCAAATCCACTTTGAAGCTACAAATAACATGTCAGAATATGAAGCACTCATTCACGGACTTCGCGTAGCTAAGGATATTGACAACAAGCGTATAGTTTGCTGTGGAGATTCCGACTTGGTTGTCCAATAGGTAGCTGGCATTTGGAATGCGCAGAACCCTATGATGGCAACATACCGAGACGAAGTAGACGATATAGCCAAGTGCTTCGAAGGCTACGAAGTCAACTATGTCAAGAGGGAGGAAAATGAGGCGGCTGATCTACTGTCAAAGCTTGGATTGGGGCTCAAACCAATTCCACCTGGCATTTTTCTGGAGTATCTACAAAGCCCATCCATGAAGGGAGCGGACCCCGAGAACCCAGATAGAGTTGACTCATTTGTTAATGCAGTAACAATAGTCCCTCCGGCTTGAACAAAACCGTTCATGGAGTATCTTGTACACGGAACTTGTCCCATCGACAATGTCGAAAGTCGGCAAATAGTACGTCGAGCAAAGGGCTATACCATAATTAATGGGCAGCTCTACAAAAGAAGCACCACTGGCGTATATCTAAAGTGTGTTTCCCAACAGGAAGGTATTGATATCCTTCGTGAGATCTATATCGAAGATTGCGGGAATCATGCCGATCCTCGATCTTTAGTCTCCAAAGCCTTTCGACAAGGATTCTACTGGCTGACCGCAAAGACGGACGCCGACAAGTTGGTCGAGACATGCATAGGATGCCAATATTATGCCCGACAACCACATGTACTAGCTCAAGAATTGTGAACTATACCAATAACTTGGACGTTCGCAGTCTGGGGGCTTGACATAGTTGGACCATTACAGATGGAACCTTTGGGTTTACTCATCTGCTAGTAGCAGTTGATAAATTCACAAAATGGATAGAAGCTAAACCCATTAGAAAGCATGATGGGGCAAATACCCTTAGGTTTGTTTAGGATCTAGTGGTGAGATTTGGTCACCCACATAGCATCATCAACGACAACGGCAGCAACTTATCACTCGGAGAAGTAGAGGCTTATTGTTGGGACAAGGGCATCCGACTTGACCTAGCATCTGTGGCGCATCCACAATCTAATGGTCAAGTTGAGCGGGACAATGGATTAATTCTGCAGGGAATAAAGACATATCTAGAAGCACCGCTACATAGAGTAGCTGGACCCTGGGCGGAGGAGTTTCCATCTATTTCATGGAGTTTACGAACTACTCCCAACAGATCCACCGGTACACCCCTTTCTTCATGGTATATGGAGCAGAAGCAGTTCTACGCTCCGACATACTCCATGATTCACCAAGGGTTGACGCCTACAACGAAGATGACGCTAAACAATCCAGACGCCTTAATGTAGACCTCCTCAAGGAGGAGCGCGTGCTCGCATGCCAAAGGTCCGCCAGCTACCAGCAGAAGCTATACTGGTACCATAGTCACCGCGTCCGGCATCACTCATTTAAAGAGGGGGATCTGGTGTCAACACCCGGATTTTTAATCCCAGATGCCTGTTATGCCATACATCGCAATCCCAGGATTACCATTTTTGCGAGACATAACAGAACTGGATGCCATAGTACATCATCCATTACAAACGATACATAGGTTCTTACACAAATAGGGATCTCATGATCCAGTTCTTAATACAACATCAAGCAGCGGAATACGTAATAATAACGGTAACGTAGGCGAAGCTCCATCTTCGGGGTCACATGCAATGCTGACAATGGGAGATGATCCTAGTTGTCGTAACCTTCCTGGGGTCCATCCTCAAGGTACTCCTCTTCATAGTCTGGCCATGGGAATAGCCAGGGACAAAGCCATGAGTACTCTTTAAGTACTCGCAAACTAATACTAACAGGTAAAGTGTTGTTTTGCAAAAGCCAGATTTATCTCTACTAAGTATAGAAGCAAATGAATGCTAGTCACAATTTTATAACTCCTAAGTGGGAACTTGTATTTCATATCACAACACTGTTGTGGTCAAGTCAAAGTCTCAATCCATTTCATAGGTCATTTTGAAAAGTCTGACGGGGGAACAGTATGGCCACTCCAACTATCCATAACCGCGGACGCGGCTATTCGAATAGTTTGACACTCTGCAGAGATTGTACACTTTCACCACAACATTTGATACATCCGTCAGGAACAAATACTGAATTCACCATACTCAGTATGCGGATAATCAATCCTAACCTTTCAATTACACGCCCTAGTATAAGCACCTCTCCTCTGAGTTTGGCCTCCCAACCATGACCAACTGTCATCTTGGGTACTGCACAGGTGGACAATCTTCACAAGGTAGCCTCAGCTCAGACCTTGGCCGTGAGGGAACTAATACTAATGTATATAAGTTTCCAGTCAAGCCCTACCCAATCTTCGGGTATTGTGGTTGTACGATAAAATTGGAATGGCATCGCATCCAGACAACCATCAGTTTTAAAAAGGGCTAAGGCTCATGCCTCAATAATTTCATCACCAAAATCATCAGGTGTTCGGAAACACATGTCCAAAACATTTCAATAGAATGATCCATCATTCCAAGGTTTTCATAACCATTTTTCCACCAAGTATTCCCATCTAAAGTTGCTCAAGTTTTTTGCTTAGCACTAGCATCTACAGGTGGGGGTAAGCAATAATGAGGGGTGGTAAACTAGTGGAGTTCTAACTAAGTTTAATATCATGCCTTAAGCTGACATCAAGATTATCTAGCTTAGGCCAAATTTTATGCTCTTTATGCAACCTTCAAATATTCTTCTAGTATCTACCATTTATTTCAGTAAACTCTAAGTAAGAGATTTGATAAAGAAATAAAGTAATAGACTTGCAAATAAAACTAGGATGGTTTATCAAGTGGTATAAGCTTGCTAAGTTAATAGCTTGCATAGGTCAATTGATGTAGTAAGGCTTGCTAAATTTCAAGTGTTAACTTTCACATTCACTAGTAGTATTAGGCTTGCTAAAGTAGAGTATCTTGCAAGTTTTTAGCTTGCATAGGCATAGTATCAGCTTGCAAGTTTTAGCTTGCATAGGTATAGTATCAGCATTGCATGTTTTAGCTTGCCTTGTGCAGAGCAGTGGTTGAAGTTCTCCTCGGCTTCTTCTTCGTAGAATCCTCCTTCCTCCTCGTATCCTTGGTCGGTACTATCGTCTATGAATAAATACGAGGTACACAATCACCAAAAAATACTTAACTACTTGCAATCATCACACACAAGGGTCCTATAGATGATCTAACATCATCACTAACATTACAAGATTAAAGCTTGGTTTAATTCCTTTTATTTTTAGAAAAGTAATTTCTACTCATTGAAAAACTACTTAAGATTTAATATTCTCCAAACCAAATATGGGATCATGTTGACACATGTCATCACCACATATTTTAGTCCATGGTAATATGATTTAAAGTGGTGTCACAATTTAATAAGGTTTTACCCTTTTATTTTAATTAATTAAAGTGGCTAGAAATGCCTATGTAGCATTCTTTTATTACTTGAACATTATTTCTGAAGGTAAACCTATATATTTTTATATATTCTGAAAGGTATGGTTAAATGTGATTTTTGAGAGTTGGAATCAACTCAAAAGATATTATGGTTTGAATTTGAAAAATGTTTGAATGCAGAAAAGCTTCTGCCTTGTTATTTTTACCATGGGTGATCTATTGATCCAAATGACTTGAATCCAACGGGCTTGGATTCAGCATTCTCAGTCCTTTCTAACAAAATTGGTTTCATTCAATTTGGTGCACTGAATCGATCTAGGTTGATTTTTGAAGTTGGGTACAGAAGTGAGTTTGAAATAAAATGGAAAAGGTTTAATTCAAATCACTGGGCTGCGCGGCAAAATTTAACGGGCCGGCCTGCAAAGCGTAGTACTCCCGCGGGCTGCTTAAGTGGGTGTCCCCACTCGTCAGTGAGACAGGGAGGGGCGAAGCGGTACGGGGCAATGTGGAACGTTCGATCTAGTTCTAATCCAACGGCTGAGAGTCATCGTCGACGTTGAGCAACGCCGGCGAGAAAGAAACTTAGCGCGGCCAGTAAGGGGTGCTGGAGGCTCACCGGGGTGCAGGCGAGGGTTGGCGAGGCGGGCGAACGACAAAGTCGATGACGGCGAACTCAGGGGTGGTCGCGGCAGCTCCTGGGGTGGACGAAATCGATGGCGCCCTTCTTCTCCAGAGGCGGCGCGCTCCGGTGAAATTCTGGCGAGGTGGTGCTCGCCTTGCTCCGGGAATGGTGTGGCACGATCAGTGAGGAGAGGGGAGTGAGATGGTGTGAAGAAATCGAATGGGGGTGGCCTCTATTTATAGTCGAGCGAGGGGACCGACGGGGCGCACGGTGAGCTCGTCAAGGGCGATGTTACAGGAGGCTATTGGTATGGGCAAAGGTAGGGGCGGTGAAGTGTTCCCGGCGATGCTCAACGACATGGTTTTGTGGCGTGGGGCAGTGCGGATTGGTCTGGAACATGCGACGCTCTGCACGGCAGAGGCGGCGTCTTCGACGGCGAGTGGTGGTTGTGCGTCACGGGGCGGCGAACGAGGATGTATGGCGGTCTCCTGGGTCGGTGGTGATCGTGTATGCGTGCGGTGAGGGCGGCGCGCGGTCTGTGGGCTTCGGTCGAGGGTGGTGCTCTGGCGCACGCTCGGCATGGTCGCTGGCGGTCTGGGCGTGGTCCGTGCGTGTGGTCTAGGGGTTGGCCGCGCTCGCGGCTGGGAAAGAGAGTGGCGGTGGATGGTGGGCTGCCTCCCAGACATGCTGGCTAGGCTTGCTTCTCTTCCTAGCTTGCTGTCGACATGGGGGTGACATGGGTGTGCTCGGCTGTTCACCATTGATGGCAATGCCAAGCTTACAGTGATGCTAAGGGTTAGTTTAGGTTGTTAGATGATCTACTAAGGCTAGTGGTGCCCAGAGAGGGAACAAGTTAGGCTTCAATCACTGCTCACTATAGTGTTTAGGATTTTGATGATTTGTGTCTGCAACCTGTATGATGAAATGGCCGCATGAAATCAAGTTTTGAATTTTGAAAAGATTTTTGGTGGGTTTGCTAGATTGGTGCTGCTGAGTCTGCAGATGCTTGGGTTTTGAAAGTTGAGCTTGTTTGAGTGGTTTTTGAAAAAGTGGGATCTTCCCATATGATAAAGATTCAATCTTGAATTGTCATTTAAACTATGCATTTGAAAGTTTCTGGATGATCACAAAGTACGCCTTGATACCTTGTTATGAGTACATTAAAGGGGTGCAAAGATCCAGAAAAATTTCCATTAGGTTCTAAAAGTTTGAGACAGCCAAAGTAGGCATGAGAGTTAAATTGGTCAAAATGACCATTCCTTTATTTTATTGGTTTTGATTTATTTGTCTTTAGGAAAAGTTTGGGAAATGTTTTAGATGATGTTTATTTCACCTAAGAAACATTTCACAAGCAAAGAAACACACAAACAAGGTGGTTCAAAAGAATTTCAAATTCAATGCATACACATATGCATGCCTTCATAATTTTAATTAGAAAAGTTTTTGTTAACCCTAATTTTGATGATTAGAGTTTGATGATTCTAGTTTAATATTTTTGGGATGTTACAAAACTTCCCCCCTTAAACAAAATCTCGTCCCGAGATTTGAAAAAGGACGAAAAGATTACCTAGGATTTGAAGAGATCGGGAAACTCCGTCCTAATGTGATCTTCGCGTTCCCAGGTAGCTTCCTCTTCTGTGTGATTGCTCCATTGAATCTTCAGAAACTTGATGCTTCGGGTTCGGGTAGTTCGAAAAGCTTCTTCCAAAATACGGATGGGTACTTCGGGATAGGTCAGGTCATCGTTGATCTCTATGGTCTGATGGTTGATATTCTTGAACACTTCGGTCTTCTCTGGGACTTTGAGACACTTGCGAAGTAACGAGATATGGAACACATTGTGCACGGATGACATCTCTTTGGGCAGTTCCAATTGATGCGATACTTCTCCTCGACGGTTTAGAGTTTTGAAAGGTCCGATATATCTGGGGGCTAACTTTCCTTTGAGTTGGAAACGTTGCATTCCCTTCAATGGCGACACTTTCAGATAAACAAAATCTCCTATGTTGAAGGAGAGGTATCGACGTCTCTTGTCGGCATAACTCTTCTTTCGGGATTGGGCGGTCTTGAGGTGCTCACGAATCTTGTGAACCTTCTCTTCTGCTTCTCGTAGGATGTCGGGTCCGAAGATCTGACTCTCTCCTACTTCCGACCAGTTCAAAGGGGTGCGACACATCCTTCCGTACATAAATTCAAATGGGGCCATTTGCAAACTGGCTTGATAATTATTTTTGTATGAAAATTCTGCAAACGGCAGACAGTCTTCCCACTTGGATCCATATTCTAACACACATGCTCTCAGCATATCTTCGAGTATTTGATTTACTCTCCGTTTGTCCATCGGTCTGAGGGTGATACGCGGTACTGAAATCTAGACGGATTCCTAAACCTTCCAGAATCTCGAGGTAAACTGAGTTCCTCGATCCGATACTATGTTCTTGGGGACTCCGTGCAAACTAACGATTCTAGCGATGTACAACTCTGCTAGTTTCGAACTCTGATATGTGGTCTTGACGGGCAAGAAATGGGCGACTTTGGACAATCTGTCCACTATGACACAGTTAGAGTCATTTCCCCTACTAGAAGTAGGTAGTCCAGTGATAAAGTCCATTCCTACAGAATCCCATTTCCATTTCGGAATCTGCAAGGGTTGCAACAATCCAGCGGGTCTTTGATGTCCTGCCTTGACTCGCTGACATATATCACACTTGGCGATATAGCTTCCAATTTCTCTCTTCATCTTATGCCACCAAAATTGGTCTTTTAAATCTTGATACATCTTAGTTCCTCCGGGATGGATAGAATAAAGAGTATCATGAGCCTCCTTCAAGATAACTTCTTTCAACTCAGAATCTGATGGTACACAAAGGCGTCCTTTGTAGCAAAGAACTCCTTCTTCGTCCTCGGTGAATCCGGGTACTTTGCTTGTACCGATACGACGCTTGATTCCGTCAATACTAGCATTTCCCTTCTGCGCCTCTTTAATCTGACTGATCAAGGTGGGCTGGAGTTCTATGCTAGCCAAAAATCCTTCACTTACTAATTCCATCCGAAAATCTTCCATCTCTTTGTGCAAACTTGTTTGCTCCTTCAAAATCATGGATTTCAAGCGACACGGCAATCTGCTACCACGTTGGCTTTACCAGGGTGATAGTGAATGTCCAGATCGTAATCCTTGATTAGTTCAATCCACCTTCTGTGCCTCATATTCAGCTCCTTATGAGTGAATATATACTTTAGGCTCTTGTGATCCGAATAGATCTCACAACGTTTTCCCATCAGGTAATGTCTCCATGTTTTCAGGGCTAGAACTACGGTTGCGAGTTCGAGGTCATGGGTTGGGTAGTTTTGCTCATGTTGTTTTAGTTGTCGAGATAGATAAGATATAACTTTGCCTTCTTGCATTAGCACACATCCGAGACCGATCTTGGATGCATCACAATACACATCAAAGGGCTTTGTGATATCCGACATGATCAAGATTGGGGCTGAAATCAATCTCCTCTTGAGTTCTTGAAAACTCGCTTCACATTTGTCAGTCCATTCAAACTTCTTGTCCTTCTTCAGCAATTGGGTCATGGGTCTGGCGATACTAGAGAATCCTTCTACGAATTTGCGGTAATATCCCGCCAATCCGAGAAATGCACGAACTTGGGTTTGATTGGTTGGGGCTTGCCAATCTTCTACATCTTTCACTTTTGCAGGGTCCACGGCAATTCCTCCGGCTGATACAATGTGACCGAGGAATCCTACCTCCTGTAACCAAAATTCACAGTTGCTAAACATTGCATACAACTGATGCTCTCTAAGGGTTCCAAGAATGGTCCTTAGGTGTAGCTCATGTTCTTCTTCTGATTTGGAATAAATCAGAATGTCATCGATGAAAACAACGAAAAACTTATCTAGGAAGTCCATAAAAATCTTATTCATGAGATTCATGAAATAAGCGGGGGCGTTGGTTAGTCCGAAAGACATGACTGTATACTCATACAATCCATATCTGGTGGTAAAGGCAGTCATTGGAATATCCTCTACACGAATTTTGAGTTGATGATAGCCAGTTCTAAGATCAATCTTAGAAAACACTTGGGCACCGGTCAACTGATCAAACAAATCTTCTATCTTGGGCAAGGGGTACTTGGTCTTGATGGCGAGATCATTCAATTTACGATAATCCGTACACAAACGGTTACCTCCATCCTTCTTTTCCACAAACAAGACAGGTGATCTCCAAGGTGACACACTTGGTTGAATCAATCCAATTTCCAGCATGGAATCCAGTTGCTTCTTCAATTCTGCGAGCGCTGTCGGGTTCATACTATATGGTCTCTGGGCTATGGGTCCGGTTCCAGGAATTAGTTCAATGATAAACTCGATATCCCGATCTGGGGGCATACCGGGAAAAACATCTGGAAATACATCAAGGTATTCACAGACTATCCGGACTTGGTCAATGGTAGGTTGGGCTATACTCTTGTTGCATTTGAATTGGCGAGGTAAGGTTTCAGATATATGCTCGACTGATATTCCAGCTGTACTGGTCATGGTTATGGCTTTCTTGGCACAGTCAATCAATCCTTTATGTTTGGACATCTAATCCATTCCTAGTACTACTTCCAAACCTTTAGTTCCGAGTACTATCAGATTTTCATAAAAATCTATGCCATGGATTCGGATAGGGACGGCTTTGCAAATTTGCCTAGCCTTGGTGGTTGATCCGGAAATTTGAACAATCATAACATGCTTGAGTTTGGTTGGTTGAACTTTACTAGTGCATGCAAATTCTTCGGTGACAAATGAATGCGATGCACCAGAATCAAACAACACTCTTCCAAGTACTGAATTAACAGAAAACATACCCATCACGACGTCTGGCGCTTCCTGAGCTTCTTCATCATGCATGAGAAAAAGACGGCCGTTGCGGTTGAGAGAATTCCCTGGGGCAAATCTTCTTCCTGCCTGAACACGACGCTGCTGAGCTGGGACCGAATACTACTCACTACGCTAGTGCTCAAGTGCTACCACTCCTCAGAATTTGTGGCTTCCTCCTCCTCATCATCATCGATGAAGGCGAAATCATCCTCATCGGTGAAGAAATACATAGCCTGATCCTCCAGAAAATCGTCGTCATCGCTGAGATAGGAGTAGGGGTCTCCACGAAGATCCTCTCCGGCATTATCCCTTTCCTCCATCTGCATGTATCTCTCGTGGATGGTCTCCTCCAGAGATGAGATACGGTGGCGAAGACGGGAAATAATGCGCTCCTTCTGGTCGAGCTGACGGCGGCGAGACTTGCGATCCTTTGCTAGCAGGGCAATGGTCTAGTCCTTCGTCTTGAAGATGGCAGACTTGTGGTTGCAGTAGTCACGGCAGTTGTCCAACTCTTGCTGACGATCGTACATGATGAAGCTAAGGTGGTCCAATTGGGTCTTCAGCTCGGGATGGTATGGGGCTTCCAGTGGTTGTCCATTAGCATCACGCCTTGGGCAAAACTCAAAGCGAGTACCCTTGATCTGATTGATGTTGTGCCCACGCAGACGAGAAAGAGCTTCCTGCATGGCTCTAGCAAGTCCATTGAGCCAGTTGTTTTCCCTCAAGGTAAACTGAATTCCCTCCGCAGTGGGAGGTTCAATCTTTCCTCGGAGACTTGCAACAATTAGCCACTACAGATCTTCTCCTCCTTGATCATTGAGCTGAGCTCCGAAGTACTCGGGGTGCGGACGCTCCAGAAGGTCCGAAAGCTGGTCCAAATCCCTCTCAAAGATCAGGTCTCCTCCATTCCCAAGTTGGTAAAACTTGTTGTACTTCATGTCTATCTATAAGAATATAGGATGAGTAAGTTAGTATAGTGATTAAGTGTGTCAAAATTTTATGTATTTTGCAAGAGCTTTTGGAGGAACATGAATTTTCATGAAAGAATCAAAAGGATAAGAATGAGAATAAGTTTTTGTAAATATTTGTTTTCTTTGGTTTTGGGAAATAAGTTTTTGGTTTAAACGTCCAGTCTAACACCCGGATTTTTAATCCCAGATGCCTGTTATGCCATACATCGCAATCCCAGGATTACCATTTTTGCGAGACATAACAGAATTGGATACCATAGTACATCATCCATTACAAACGATACATAGGTTCTTACACAAATAGGGATCTCATGATCCAGTTCTTAATACAACATCAAGCAGCGGAATACGTAATAATAACGGTAGCGTAGGCGAAGCTCCATCTTCGGGGTCACAGGAAATGCTGACGATGGGAGATGATCCTAGTTGTCGTAACCTTCCTGGGGTCCATCCTCAAGGTACTCCTCTTCATAGTCTGGCCATGGGAATAGCTAGGGACAAAGCCATGAGTACTCTTTAAGTACTCACCAACTAATACTAACAGGTAAAGGGGTTTTTGGATAATAGGACACTAGGCTCTTGGGTTGTTTTGCAAAAGCCAGATTTATCTCTACTAAGTCTAGAAGCAAATGAATGCTAGTCACAATTTTATAACTCCTAAGTGGGAACTTGTATTTCATATCACAACCCTAGTGTGGTCAAGTCAAAGTCTCAATCCATTTCACAGGTCATTTTGAAAAGTCTGACGGGGGAACAGTATGGCCACTCCAACTGTCCATAACCGCGGATGCGGCTATTCGAATAGTTTGACACTCTGCAGAGATTGTAAACTTTCACCACAACGTTCGATACATCCGTCAGGAACAAATCCTGAATTCACCATACTTAGTATGCGGACAATCAATCCTAACCTTTCAATTACACGCCCTAGTATAAGCACCTCTCCTGTGAGTTTGGCCTCAGAACCATGACCAACTGTCATCTTGGGCACTGCACAGGTGGACAATCTTCACAAGGTATCCTCAGCTCAGACCTTGGCCGTGAGGGAACTAATACTAAGGTATATAAGTTTCCAGCCAAGCCCTACCCAATCTTCGGGTATTGTGGTTGTACGATAAAATTGGAATGGTATCGCATCCAGACAACCATCAGTTTTTAAAAGGGCTAAGGCTCATGCCTCAATAATTTCATCACCAAAATCATCAGGTGTTCGGAAACACATGTCCAAAACATTCAATAGAATGATCCATCATTCCAAGGTTTTCATAACCATTTTTCCACCAAGTATTCCCATCTAAAGTTGCTCAAGTTTTATGGTTAGCACTAACACCTACAGGTGGGGGTAAGCAATAATGAGGGGTGGTAAACTAGTGGAGTTCTAACTAAGTTTAATATCATGCCTTAAGATGACATCAAGATTATCTAGCTTAGGCCAAATTTTATTCTCTTTATGAAACCTTCAAATATTCTTCTAGTATCTACCATTTATTTCAGTAAACTCTAAGTAATAGTTTTGATAAAGAAATAAAGTAATAGAATTGCAAATAAAATTAGGATGGTTTATCAAGTGGTATAAGCTTTATAAGTTAATAGCTGGCATAGGTCAATTGATGTAGTAAGGCTTGCTAAATTTCAAGTGTTAACTTGCACATTCACTAGTAGTATTAGGCTTGCTAAAGTAGAGTATCTTGCAAGTTTTTAGCTTGCATAGTCATAGTATCAGCTTGCAAGTTTTAGATTGCATAGGTGTATCAACTTGCAAGTTTTAGCTTGCCTTGTGCAGAGCAGTGGTTGAAGTTCTCCTCGGCTTCTTCTTCGTAGAATCCTCCTTCCTCCTCGTATCCTTGGTCGGTACTATCGTCTATGAATAAATACGAGGTACACAATCACCAAACAATACTTAACTACTTGCAATCATCACACACAAGGGTCCTATAGATGATCTAACATCATCACTAACATTACAAGATTAAAGCTTGGTTTAATTCCTTTTATTTTTAGAAAAGTAATTTCTACTCATTGAAAAACTACTTAAGATTTAATATTCTCCAAACCAATATGGGATCATGTTGACACATGTCATCACCACATATTTTAGTCCATGGGAATATGATTTAAAGTTGTGTCACAATTTAATAAGGTTTTACCCTTTTATTTTAATTAATTAAAGTGGCTAGAAATGCCTATGTAGCATTCTTTTATTACTTGAACATTATTTCTGAAGGTAAACCTATATATTTTTATATATTCTGAAAGGTATGGTTAAATTTGATTTTTGAGAGTCGGAATCAACTCAAAAGCTATTATGGTTTAAATTTGAAAAATGTTTGAATGCAGAAAAGCTTCTGCCTTGTTATTTTTACCATGGGTGATCTATAGATCCAAATGACTTGAATCCAACAGGGTTGGATTCAGCATTCTCAGTCCTTTCTAACAAAATTGGTTTCATTCAATTTGGTGCACTGAATCGATCTAGGTTAATTTTTGAAGTTGGGTACAAAAGTGAGTTTCAAATAAAATGGAAAAGGTTTAATTCAAATCACTGGGCTGCGCGGGAAAAGTTAACGGGCCGGCCTGCTAAGCGCAGTGCTCCCGCAGGCTGCTTAAGTGGGTGTCCCCAATCGTCAGTGAGACAGGGAGGGGCGAAGCGGTACGGGGCAATGTGGATCATTCGATATAGTTCTAATCCAACGGCTGAGAGTCATCGTCAATGTTGAGAAACGCCGGCGAGAAAGAAACCTAGTGCGGCCAGTGAGGGGTGTTGGGGGCTCACCGGGGTGCAGGCGAGGGTTTGCGAGGCGGGCGAACGACGAAGTCGACAACGACGAACTCAGGGGTGGTCGCGGCAGCTCCTGGGGTGGACGAAATCGATGGCGCCCTTCTTCTCCAGAGGCGGAGGGCTCCGGTGAAATTCCGGCGAGGTGGTGCTCGCCTTACTCCAGGAATGGTGTGGCACGATCAGTGAGTAGAGGGGAGTGAGATGGTGTGAAGAAATCGACTGGGGGTGGCCTCTATTTATAGTCGAGCGAGGGGACCGACGGGGCGCACGGTGAGCTCGTCGGGGGCGATGTTACAGGTGGCTATTGGCATGGGCGAAGGTAGGGGCGGTGCGGTGTTCCCTGGCGATACTCAACGGCATGGTTTTGAGGCGTGGGGTGGTGCGGCTTGGTCTGGAACATTCGACGCTCTCCGCGGCAGAGGCGGCGTCTTCGACGGCGAGCGGTGGCTGTGCGTCACGGGGCGGCGAACGAGGATGTCTGGCGGTCTCCTGGGTCGGTGGTGATCGTGTATGCGCGCGGTGAGGGCGGCGCGCGGTCTGTGGGCTTCGGTCGAGGGTGGCGCTCTGGCGCACGCTCGGCATGGTCGCTGGCGTTCTGGGCGCGGTCCGTGCGTGTGGTCCAGGGGTTGGCCACGCTCGCGGCTGGGACAGGGAGTGGCGGTGGACGGTGGGCTGCCTTCCAGACATGCTGGCTAGTCTTGCTTCTCTTCCTAGCTTGCTGTCGACATGGGGGTGACATGGGTGTGCTCGGTTGTTCACCATTGATGGCAATGCCAAGCTTACAGTGAACACTAAAGGCTAGTGGTGCCCAGAGAGGGAACAAGTTAGGCTTCAATCACTGCTCACTATAGTGTTTAGGATTTTGATGATTTGTGTCTGCAACCTGTTTGATGAAATGGCCGCATGAAATCAAGTTTTGAATTTTGAAAAGATTTTTGGTGGGTTTGCTAGATTGGTGCTGGTGAGTCTGCAGATGCTTGGGTTTTGAAAGTTGAGCTTGTTTGAGTGGTTTTTGAAAAAGTGGGATCTTCCCATATGATAAAGATTCAATCTTGAATTGTCATTTAAACTATGCATTTGAAAGTTTCTGGATGATAACAAAGTACGCCTTGATACCTTGTTATGAGTACATTAAAGGGGTGCAAAGATCCAGAAAAATTTCCATTAGGTTCTGAAAGTTTGAGACAGCCAAAGTAGGCATGGGAGTTAAATTGGTCAAAATGACCATTCCTTTATTTTATTGGTTTTGATTTATTTGTCTTTAGGAAAAGTTTGGGAAATGTTTTAGATGATTTTTATTTCACCTAAGAAACATTTTACAAGCAAATAAACACACAAACAAGGTGGTTCAAAAGAATTTCAAATTCAATGCATACACATATGCATGCCTTCATAATTTTAATTAGAAAAGTTTTAGTTAACCCTAAATTTGATGATTAGAGTTTGATGATTCTAGTTTAATATTTTTGGGATGTCACATCTGGTGCTCCGACTTAAGTAGAAGAAGTCACACAAATTATCCCCACCATGGGAAGGACCATTCATCATAAGCAAGGATCTACTCAATGGTTCCTATTACCTCATTGACAATCATGAATTAGAGCATAGGCGAAACGAGGATCATAAGTGTAAGTGACGTGACCGGGATGATGACTACTCGGAGCTTGATCAGCCATGGAACATAGCACAGCTACTTCCTTTCTACACTTAGCATATTTCATTATCCATTGTGTACTTCTTATATGATCAATGAAATAAAGCTCTTTGGTTCACTCATATGCTTGAGTCTTTTACCTCCTTTAGTGTTCATGTTTGGATCATATAAAACCTTTATGCGCGAGCTTTGCATTTTCACTTGTGAAATTTCTGCCTATGGGCATTAGCTTACTTTTCTGGTCTACACGTTCTTTGTTGTTTTTATGTGGATTCTGGAGTAGTGTCTTTTGGCACTCGAAGTCGGGCGATTTTGTGCTTAGGTTTTTGACGGTGGCATTGGTATCATCGCCTGAGCACCTAGTTCTGACTAAGGGTCTTCCAACTCATGAAAAGTCAAGCATAAAAACCAAAGTAATGGATAAGCCAGCACTTTCTTAAAAAATATATACATGCTAGTATTAGTTCTTAAGTAGCTGGAAACTTATAGCATAAGTTTTTTGCCTTAAGATAACAACATTGTTTTTCTGCATACGCAAACCAACTAGAGGTGACAAATATTACAAATTGTTTTCACTTCTCTGGTGCAGGGGACTTCGAGGCTGCATCATCGGTCGTAGGAGAGCCATCTTGTTCGTCAACGAAGTCGGCGGTCTTCAGGGAGTCGTAGCTAACTTGGTTGGCATCAGGCACCTTAAGGGGCAAAGAGGTGTCCGACTTGACCAATTTGGCGACCCTGGTGTCGTTGCCAGCTAGCCAAGACTAGATTGCATCGTGATCGATTTGTTGTCCCTCTTCATCCATTTCTGGGAGACTAGAGGTCACCGTGTCGATGTCGGCATCGTCATAATGAGCCTTGACCATGTCTAGGGCCATCCTAGCGTCAGCCTGGGTACATGAAGCTTTCCAGCTTACGATACATTCAGGGGCTCGGTGAAGGATCTCCGAGTACTTCATGACGGAGTCTACTGCCTTGATGTTGATTTCCAATGTCATGGCAATATCTTTGGCCTCAGTGATTGAAGTGCCCATGAAGTTGCCGGCAAGAACCATGCATTCTTTTGGCGGAGGAGCATTATTGGCCAGGCCAATAGGATCTGCATTTCTGGCCAAGATGTTTGAGTACATGAGTTCAACATAATAAGATCAAAGTACCTGATTTATAGAAGTACAAGACGGAGAATGCTTACGAAAGACATTGCTCTCAGCTTGCTGGAGAACCTCCGCCATGTAGTCCCGTTCCGTTTGGAGGGTCTTGTATGCCTCAAGGTTCCGAGCATTTTGCTCTTCGGCAACTTTGTTTTGCTCATTGAGGATCGCAATCTCCTCCTTAAGGAAGTTGATCTCCATGCTTGGAGATTCCTGCATGGCACTAGCGCATCTTCGTGCATCTTCAGCGAATCAGCCCTCTCCTTCTTCAAGATTTTTTTTGCTATCCAGATCTTGGATGTGCTTGGATTGCTCAACAATATCTTTCGCCTTGGCAATAGCTTCTACAATTCATAGAAATGACAAAGCACAATGAGTATTCGGAATATAAAAACATAAGATCAAGTTGAGAATGAAACTAAAAAGATAAGAGACTCTTTCCGTTGGCGATCTGTTCTATCAAGAAAGCGGTTTTACCCTTTTCAGCTTGAAGATCCTTCGCATCTTGTGGAACTTGTCATTGGCGTAAACCCATTCTCATTCTGCAAATAATAATAAGGTTACTTAGTCTACTTGGAGCATCTAGCTGGATAAATCTCAACCTAGAGGCTGAGGGCTATAGTGCAAGTTTTTAAATCAAATCTATGCTTAGTCTTACTTTAAGCAACTAGTCAGAAATAATTCCGTTTCAACTAGAGGCTTATAGGCTACAGTATTGAAATATACAAACACTACGTATGCTACTCTAAAAGTATCTAGTCGAAATAATTAATTCAAACTACATACTTGGGGGCTACAGTACAAAGTTTCTTACTTGGTCACTCTTAGATCATTTAGACAAAAAGACCAAGGGCTTTCCGTCTAAATCCTCGAGGGCTATAGTGGGATATTATGTATGAAATACAAAAGGAATAAAAAAATTACAAGTGCAATGATCATGAGGTTGCTAGCGCTCTTAGCAAACAGTTTGCCAAAGGCAACTGTGTTAACCCGGACAATTTCCGCCTGCTTGAGTAGCTCCTCAAGACCGCATGGAGGAGAAGTCAGCGCGGCACCAAGAGCCATATCAGAGCTTCCCAGAGTGAGCACCGGGAATATAATCTTCGGAAACTTAATCTAGATCATGGGAATGGTAGTTCGGCCTTCCACACAAGTTCTGCCTTCCACCATTAATTCCTTACCACTTCTAGTGGCATCCTTAGTCGGAGCTTCGGCCACTTTGGAAGAGGTTCTCTATCGCCTGTTTGCCAGAAACGTGGACCACAACGATAGCATCTGGGACCTCCTAAGAAGGAGTGTTGTCCACTTCCATGGTGGAAGGTTCAGATGTTACCATTGTCGGAGACCCAATGGGTGCGGCGGAGGGTTGGACGGCAGGAGTTGAAGGAGCGATGGCGGGAGAAGCTTGGACAAGCATATCTCTAATGTTTTTAGAAGCCCCCATTGTCTTGGAGGTATTCTTCAAACTCAGTCTAGCCTTTTCCTGAAACATGCAAAAGTATAATTACAGGAATACGATGATCAAAACGACGATGTTAGATGAAAAGAGTCTTACACAACATTTGGTGCCTTGTTCAAAGGGATACTGGTTAATCTTCTTTTCTCTGCCTCTAGGGAGGCAGTGGATCTCTTAGAGGCATCACCCTCTGTCTTATTTTTCTTGCCTCTATCATTAGCGTCAGAGGTGGATCCGTTCCACTTTCGCACTAATGGGGCTTCATTGTTGGACACGACAGTGACTTCCTTCATCTTGGGATCATACACTTGAGGAGCCATGCTGGTCTCCTCCAAGTCCCCAGTTGTTAAGTGAGTCCTAAGTGTCAGATGCAAAGGTATGTGCAAGACAGAAGAACTGGAGTATATGTAAAAGGCAATGAACAGGAAATAAATGAATAACTTTGGGCACTTGCCGCCCTCAAACATGTCATAGGTGATGGTGAAGCCATGCTTACGATCCTTCACCTTGAGTATCACTACTAGAAAAATGCTTATAGGTAAACTTACTACTAGTGGCCCATAGCTAAAATGATGGGCCACATATATATACTAGTGATGCACCCCTTGACGATGCCCCACTAGTATTCGAATACTAGTGTCCCACACGTAACTTGTTGTGTCACTTATATATGATGGACGACCTATATTGGACATTCCCACTTATAAGTGGCGCATCTCGTAAGGGTGCCTCACTAGTATTAGACATACTAGTGAGGCACCCTTATGGGGTGCGCCACTCATAGGTGGGGGCGACGGGCTCGTGGTAGGTGGTAGTTTAGTAGTGGCGCACCACTGACTAGTTCCTCATATACTAGTGAGGCACCCCCATGTGGTGCCTCACTACTAACCTGCCAGCACTTTTAAGCACATGGATGAAGCCACCTACCTCATTTCCCCCTCCGCTTTCTCCTCCCCCCATGGTAGATCTGGTCGTGGATCTCTTCTTTCCCACCTCATTTCTTCCATTTTTCACCATTATAGCTTGTGCAACTCACTTTGGTTCATACATATGTAAGTGAAACCTCTTTTCCTACTCCTAGATCTACTCTAACTCCTAGTCCTATCTTGTTTATTGCATGGTTTCATACATACTCTTCTTGTTATACCTATTTTGGTTTTAAGTATATGTAAGTGAAGGTTCTCCCTACACTCCTAGTAATGGATGGAGTATATGTGTGTGAAGGTGTTGTTGCGCGAAGGGGGCGTGTTGTGAGCGTGAGATGATGAAACCGACTAAATATATGAAATTGTGTTTTGTGTATTTGTTCCATTTTTGGTGAAGTGAAAATGAGTTTACAATGTTTTCCGAAATGTTGATTCATTTCCGTTTCGGTAAATTTCTGGCACTCCGCGGATATCCTATATTTAGGAAAGGCCATGCCAAAATTTTCTAGCGAGGTCCATCCATTGGAGTGGTTCTAATTATCTTGCTCACTGTACCATGTATGCGATCATGGTCCGCATGATGAGTGAAAGGATCGTGGCTAGGTAGATGGGTTGTGAAATGGCCGACATGGTACGAAATAACATGACGGAGATAAGATGTCCATGTCGAAGCTGCAAGCTGATGAATGTCGTCAAGTATGATTCTGGGATATTAGAGTCACACCTGCTTCATCGTGGTTTCATGGATGGCTACACTCGATGGATAGGTGATGAAGATTTTGAGGACGTCAATAGGGCGGTAGGAAATGAGGAAGGGCATCAGGACAACAATGGCGATGGTGAACATGATCATGAATATCAAGATGTCAGAGCAGATGATCTTGCACATGACCATGAATATCAAGATGCCGGAGCAGATGATGTCAAACATGATCATGGATATCAACATGCTGGAGAAACACCTGGGTCAGGATGGGTGCGGGACCCTCTTGTTCAAGAACTGCATTGTATGAAGGATGTAGGCATGGGGATACCTGCTTGAATGTAACGCTCAGTGCTCTGGAGATGAAGGCAGAACACAAATGGACTGACGTAAGATTCGACGAGAGCATGGATTTCTGGCACAATCGTCTTCCCGAGGGGAACACGTGTCCAACTAGTATCGAGGAGGCCAAGAAAGTCGTGTGCCCTCTCGACCTACCGCATGTTAAATACAACATCTGCATAAATGATTGCATCATTTGTTGAGGCGATGATGCAGAGAGAACCACATGTCCGGTGTGCAATGCTCCTCGATACAAGAGAGGGAAGAAGGTTCCTCGAAAAGTGGTATGGTACTTCCTGATCACTCCTCGTCTGCAGCGATATTTCGCGGACCTTAAGGAAGCAAATCTCATGCGCTGGCATGCAGAAATAAAGAAGCCAGAATATGATGATGATGATCAGGAAAAGGAGGTGAGGCTGAGGCACCTTTCAGATGCTAGCCAGTATAATGCATTGGACCTCGAATACCAACTATTTGGGAATGATCCAAGGAACCTCAGGTTGGGTGCGAGCACTGATGGACTCAATCCGTTTGGCAGTCAGAGGAGCACGCATAACACCTGGCATGTGTTCGTATGGATCTACAACCTTCCCCCTAATTGTGCATGAAGAAGAAGTAGATGCACATGAGTATGCTAGTTCAAGGGCCAAAACAACCAGGAACATACATCAATCTATATCTCCGGCTATTGAAATAGGAGCTAGCCACACTATGGAAAGTTGGAGCCAATACGTGGGACGCTGTCGCAAACGATTAGTTCCCCATGAGAGTCGCGTTAATCAAGATGGTGCAAGACTATCCCGGCTATGAATATTTCTCGGGGCAGGTGGTCCAAGGATTATGTGAATGTGTTAGGTGCATGGATAACACGGATCACCTCTAACTAGAGAAAGATCCTGGATCATGCAAAACCGTGTTCCAGGGGCATCGAAGGTATCTTCCCAAGGATCACCCTTGGAGAAAACATGGAGATCTGTTCAATGGGGAAGTTGAGATTAGAGGACCCCCGAATCGGAGGAGTGGGAAAGAAATCGATGTGTTGTTGAAAAACTGGAAAGAGTGCCCCGCACCGGGAAAGAAGCAAAAGAAGACTAAGCCACTAATGAGGGTATGGAAAGCGAGGTCTTTTTTCTAGGAATTGGAATACTGGAAGCTCCTACGCACTCCCCATATCCTTGATCTCATGCATATAATGAAGAACGTGTGCGAGAGTCTGCTTGGCACCTTACTCAACATGCCGGAGAGGACCAAGATGTGCCGAAAGCAAGGGATGACTTGATAGTGTTGGGGGTCAGGACGGACCTTCACGGAGGACGCGAACGTGTTGAATATGATGATCATGAAGAGGAGACAAAAGGTCGTCGCAAGGGCAAAAAGGTCAAGAAGTACTTCGAATATCACTGCCCTGCAGCGTGCTTCACTCTAAGTCAGGAGGAGGTCAGGCAGTTTATGAAGTGCCTCCTAGGAGTCAAATTTCCTTATGGCTACGCGGGAAAGATAAGAAGATACCTAGATGAGGCGAAGCAGCGTTTTAGAGGGATGAAGTCTCTCGACTGTGCCGTGTTGATGATGCAGATACTTCCGGTTGCGATCCAAGGGATAATGGACAAGCACGTTCGTGAAACTCTTTTTGGCCTCTGCAACTTCTTCGATGTCATCTCTCGAAAGTAGATCGGCGCGACGCAACGGAAGCGCCTACAAGAGGAGATCGTAGTGATACTATGCGAGATTGAGATGTACTTTCCGCCCGCATTCTTTGACATAATGGTGCATCTACTGGTCCATGTCGTGGAAGACATCGTCCAACTCGGGCCTCCGTTTCTACGCAGCATGATGCCGCTTGAAAGGATGAATGGATACATCAAAGGATACATTCGCAATAGGTCACGTACGGATGCAAGCATAGCAAAGGGCTTTCTGACCGAAGAATGCATCTTCTTCTGCATGAATTATCTAGACACCGAGAACCCTATTGGTCTACCCTTCAACAGGCACCTTGGCAGGCTCGCTGGATGGGGTCACCGCGAGGGTCGGCGCGAAATGCATGCCAACTTCGACTTGCAACTCGCCGACTTTGAAAGAGCATGCTTAGTCGCATTACAACACATAGAAGTGGTCGATCCTGGGATTATAGAGCACAAAATTTTTATTGCGAAGAAGTACAGTGACCGGGGACAACCAAGGACGAGAGAAGAAATAATCAGAGAGCACAACTCTGATTTCATGCGTTGGTTCAAGACCGAGCTTCTGGCTAATCCCCCGCAACGTAATGCTTCCGCATAAGAAAAGCTGGTATTCGCATTGTCACAGGGAGCCGAGCACAACCTAGTAACCTATCAGGCATATGATATTAATGGCTACACATTCTACACTGAGAAAAAGGACATGAACTGCGAGTACCAGAACTCTGCGGTAACGGGGATATTCTACACCGATGACGTCAAGGAAAGATTCTATGAAAGAATCGAGGAGATCTAGGAGATCGACTTTTGTGGAGGGAAGGTGCCAATGTTCCGTGTCAGATGGGCCAAGAGCGTCGAGAAAGAAGGATGGTATTTCACCACCATGGTTATGCCCGAAGCCAAATCCACAAAGTCTGTCGGCGCGAACGTCACCGCGAAGGACGAGCCATGGGTATTGGCTACCAAACTAGACCAATGCTTCTTCATCACCGATCCGGCAAAGCCTAGCCATGTCGTCGTGAGGAGAGGCAAAAGGAACATCATCGGAATGGATGGATTCGCCAACGAACAAGACTTTGACCAGTACGGCGACCCAAAGATGTAAGATGACTACGCTGATCAAGCAAAATACACCACAACCCTACCTAAAAGAGGTCTCCGATTTAAGAGAAGAACACTAGACGTCCCAGGGCTAAATTACTCAACCGCGACAAAGAAGTGCAAGAAGATTGTGAAACGCTAGTACGCCCTGAATCACTACGTGTCTTATGTGTGGACATGCAAAATTTGTACTATATATGGATGGATGGATGAAATTATTAATCAACTTGTTCTTATTTTAAAATGGACATGCAAAATTTGTACTATATATGGATGGATGAAATTATTAATCAACTTGTTATTATTTTGTAATTTTTCTTTTATGGGTTTTAACACTATTTTGACATCTAAAATATTAAAACTATGTTTTAGACTCCTAGTTTAGATTATATTTGGATAATGACTATACATTTAAAAATATACTTTCTAAAATATTAAAACTATGTTTTAGAATCCTAGATTATATTATATTTGGATATAATATCTATACATTTCAAATGTAGTTTAAAAAAAATTAGTTACGGGGTTTTGAAAACCTGGGTTGCCAAGTTACAGGAACAAACAAACAGCCACTAGGCTACGTGTAGAAACTGAATAAATAAGCCATGCGGCCGTTTTATCTTAAAAACGCTCCTTAATTTTTGTGCTAACTAGTATTTTTTTGTTTAGTGCGAACATGTCGGATGGACATCATCACGACAAGGTTCGCACTTCGACCAGAGGTACCAAAAATATTAGCAGATGTCCCAGGAGTTGGAAGAATCTCAGGGCAACCTGGGCGAAAACGATTGGATGGAGGACCAGGAGATGGAGGACAAGGAGGAAGAAGAGATGGAGGAAGCCTAAGAGGACACCACTGATGGCGGGGATGCCGGGGGGGACACCACTGATGGAGGGGATACTGGGGAGGAAACCACTAATGGCGGCGAAGGCACATCCACATCTCGTAAACCGAAGAAGCCGCGGAAGGATCAGACCCCGATCACGCTCGGTACCATCCGGCAAGAGTTCACTAAAATTAGCGAAAGTGGGAATCCAGTAAACAACACCGCTCTCACGAAGATGAGCACCGCTTTAGCAAGTTGGAGAAACCAGGTGAAGAAGAAGATTTTCGTCGAACATAAAAGTTTCGAGGAGCTCAAAAAGACAGAGTCGTTGATAGAGGAAGATCACTATAATGTGTGCAAGGCCAGGTGCGAATCTGATGCAGTCAAAGCCGAGAGTAAGCGGATGAAGGATTTGCATGACATGAACATAGGTGCCCACCGTCTTGGTCCCGGGGATTATAGAGCTGCGAAGCCCAAATGAGAGAAGGAGGACACATACCTTCTTGCTAAGGGCAAAGAAAACCCATTCAACAAGTTCAAAGGCCCTCAGACTAGATATTTTGTCAGGGCTCAGTACGTTAAGGAAAAAAAAGATGATTCATTTTCCTCGGAAGATCAGAATCTAAAGAATTGTGAGAAATATGTGGTAAGGATTTTACTACGGATCAAGTCGATTATATTCTAGTTAATGAAGTCGAATTTCTAAATGGCTCACGTTCCTTGTGCAGGAAGAGGAATCTTCTAAGAGCTTCTCATCCCAGGGGCCGGTGCCGGTCGCAAACTGGGACACCCCTTCTAACAGGGCGTTGAATCGGGTCAAGGAGGTCGATGCGACAAAAAGGCCTTCATCAGCTGGGCATGTGACTGGCTTTGGCTTGACTATGAAATGGCATGAGTATTATGGTAAAGAGGACGCGCATACGCGAAAAGTAAAGATGGAGCAAGAGGAAAGCATCGAGGTTCGAGAGCTTAGAGCCAAGGTGGCAGAGATTCCAAAGATTATAGAATACCAAGTGGAGGCGCGATTGCAGGCGCGGGTTTCAAAGGTTCTTGATGAACAAGTTCAAGCAAAGTTGAATGCCCTCCTTCCTACATATTTTGCGTCATGTGGGCATTGGGAACATGGTGGTCGACAAGGGCCGATGCCGGTTCCCAATATGGTCAGCAGCCAATCGGATAACATGTTGGTGACTCCGACCGCCATCACCGTGGCGCCGGAGATTAATGCACTACAGTGACCCAGCATACCGTTCCGTAAATATCACATCCCTCAGAGTGGAACAACAGAAACATTGCGGGTCCATATTACAACATTCACACATTATTATTATTACAATACCAGAAGTTCAGGACTTCAAAAGGTTTCAACTTCAAAACCAAAATATAAAGTGTTTCAGCGGAATTTAAAAGTAGCAATTCCGACTAGGAGTTGAGTTCAGCATCCTATTCTATAGAGTTCATGCTGCTCGGCTCTGTTGGTTACTACTAACTAGGATACTTAGTTGGATTCGTTATCGTCGACACCATAGAGGATTTCGTAATCCACTCCTTCAACACCTCCTGACAGGTCATGCTCTTTGTAGAACACATCTTCTTGACATTCAGATGCATACATTGGCACGTCTTCGGGATCCTCAGAGTCTAAGCAAGGGATCAAAGGAAAAGATGAGTAACAGCATTACCCAACAAGTTCATTATATGCAAGTTGGGAAGTTTGATACTCTAACTACCACCTCGGATTATAAATCCTTGGCACTATGCAAACTTTTTGTAAATCTTTCTTCAAAGATTGATTTTATTATGAAAATCTATGACCATCAGCCTTCATAGGTTGACCAGAACTTTCATGGAGTTCCTTTCCTGCCGTGTTCGTAGCTCCTTCCCGGAATAGGGAGTAACAAGTTACAACTCTTACACTCTATAGAGGTGCGTTACTTTACCCATGAGAGATTAACTCCTTGCTGCACAACCGGGCGTACTTTCCCGTCCACAATTCCATGATGCGGGGCCTAGTAGTTGGTCCAAGCCAATCACTGCCCCCTTCGCGACCTCGCATGCATCCTTGGTGTACACCATGCCCACATAATGAATTACGGCAATGGTTTGTACAAACCTTTAGATGCCAGAACTATCGTGGGACGATGAGGGTTCCCACCCATATGCTGCATATCCTCTACGAATTACCAATTAATATGCACGCTACAAGGATAACAGCCATGACCTGCACATCCGGCTTCATGCTAGAGGAAGAAGATACAACTAACTTCTCCGTCCCATTCCAAATGTCATGGCTAACGCGTAATTTACGGTGCTAGAATCACATATTTTAGGGGTTATTAAGTCCCTACTTGATCATCATTGTTGCAAATAGAACCCTAAGTTATATTGCTCCATTATATCATCACTTAGGATGATATCTAGGATTTCTTTATTTGTGTAAATAATATTTTCTTTCTTTCAGAGTATATATGATAACACACAATTTGCAAATACTTTGGTAAAGACTCTTCAAAGGATATGAGCAAGTGATGAACTTGCCTTGTGATGGCAAGGTAGAGAATTCTGATGCTTGCACTGGACCTTGAGCTTCTATGTCTACAAAAACATCATTATTGCCCAGTAAGGACAATATATAAAGAAGCAAAATGATTATGCAAAGTAATGTAATGCATCATTTAACTTGATATGCATTCTCTCCATTATTATAAAAAGTCTTTTTAATAATAAAAGATTTATAATTATTACTTTTTAATATTTATAGTATATATTGTATTATTTTATTTACCTTTTATTTAATTTTTATTGATTTAATAATTCTTTTATGAATTATCACTTAATTATCAAAATTTGTTATTAAATATTTATTTAGTATTTTTCAAAATACTACAATATTAATATATAATGAACATGATTTTTATTTATTTTTATCATCTTTCAATAATTTTGTAAAATTCCATAAGGAATATTAAAATTACAAAATTCTTAATAAAATTTAAATGTCTAAAATTTATATCTTAATTTACTTGGATAGTTTGGATTTTTGTGAATCCAGAAATATTTTATTTATAATTTTTGGACTTTTATTTTATTTTTCTAGAATTTAATTAAGTTCAGGGTCATTTTGGTCTTTTTCTATTTATTAAAACATGCCTTAAAGGTTTTTGGGTTGGCTTATTCTTATTGGGCCCTTGTGGCCCATGAGACATAGTAAAAACAGCCACCCTAAAGGGTTCTGGCCCAATTTAGCCCACCCACTCGCTGTATCTCACCCTCGAGCTCACTCCTCTCCTCCTCCATCCAAGACCCCGTGGTCGGTGATGTCGCCGCCAACGATTCCCGCCGTCGTGGACCATTCTGGTCGCCGCCGTGGTGCAGGAGGAGGTTGTCTACTACGCCCTTCCCTCCTGTCCAACAGGATTTGGGCATGGAGGTCTCCTGCAACAGATCGATGTCGTCCCGAACCCTAGGGGTTAGGGTTGGCGTGAATCCTGGTGCCGCCGATGCTGTCATGTGTCATGGTGATTCACCTCGCCTCTAGGCATGGATATGGTCGCCGTCGTGGTGTTGTATGGGTCGCAGCGCCCCCCTGGGGGTGCTCCCCGTGCCGCCATGGTCGTCGGCCCTTCTGCTTCCTCTTCTATTCTTCAGCGAGGACCTTTGGTGAGTGCTTCCTCTCCTCTCTTACTACTCTGTGTTAAGTCATCCTCTACTAGATGTTTGGTGGTGATCTTTCTGGTCACTGTCTTGTTCTGATTAGGGTTCTTGGTTCTGTTTAGGGTTCATACCCTGCTGTTGATTAGATACTGATGAATTAGATCATGTGTTGATGATCTCTGAATTTGTTAAGTGGTGATTAGCTGTGGTGATGCTAGTGGCTTATTGCTGATGATTCCATGGTTAAATCTCATATGATGTAGAGGGTAAAATTGTACTGGAAATACTACTTGGTAAAGCTAGTGGTTTGGATAACTTACCACTGTCATTACTTGGTTAATGACAGTGGGTATGGTGTGATGAAGTTACTGTCTTAGTACTGTTGGCTTGATAATTCATGTGTGTTTTGAGATCACAATGGTCTCAAACAGTGAAGATATACATAGGGATTTCCTAATTATGATTCCTGTAATAACATGAAAATGATTGGTAGTTGATTGATTGAATCCGTGAAGATTGAATGCTTATTCTGATTCATGTAGAATTGTTCTTGTGACACCATCCTTGTATGGCACACAAGATTGATTCTAATCTATTCTTCGGGTTGGTTCAAGCTTAAGACAAGTTTGGCATTAAAAGATAAGTAGAAGTGTTTCTTTCTGAAATCCCTAATACCAATGATGTTGGTCTGAGGTTTAGGGATTAAGCTTTATCTAGTTGATTCATATGGATGGTTCTGGTAGTGGTACCAGCTACTGTTTCTTGAATTAAAGCTTGGAAAAAATAATAGTAGGCTTGATCATTTATATGGATCCAAAAGATTAACTTCTAAGGTGCTACTCTTATCTTAGAGATGTGCCTAGAAGTTAAATCTTAGCTATATTTATTCTTGAATTGAAATATAGCTTGATAGCCAAATCAATGATGTTGTTCTTAGTTTTGGTTGGATCCTTGTACTTTGATGTTTGCTTTTAAAATTTAACACCTCAGTGATGGATTCACCCCACTTGGGTGCTTTCTGAGAGTTTGCCTGTGATACAGATCATGTATGATTGTCTAATCTTAGACAGATAGATCATGTGATGGTCTATGTACTCACCACTGTCACTTGATGTTGTGGTTGCTAGTGGTGGATCTTGTGGTTGATCTTGTGCTTCCCTGGTATATCTAGCTCCTGGCTTGTCCTTGATCTAGCCCATCATCTCCTGATCCTGATGGCTTGACCTTGGTCTTGCTATCCACCTGATCTTCCCCCTCCTTATGTCACCATCCTGGTGATGTGATCCTGGATTTGGTTATTTTGGCTGCTGGCTGTTGTGCTTAGTTTAGCTGCTGGCTATTGTGCTTGGTGTGTTAGAGCAAAGGAATGATGTGGGGATTGGTTTCCCACGGCTGTGTTGATAGTTTTGTTTGGTTTTGCTGCTGCTGTGGTGTTGAGAGCACACACCATGCAGTTTCGTGTGTGTGATGCTTGTGTTCTTGCTGCATAGATGTGGATTTGTTCAGAATTTTGAAAGTTACTTTTATGTGATTACTTTTACTTGGCTGGTGAAATTTGCCCCTCGTTGCTGTCATTTGACTTCTGGCTTAAAATTATGAAAGATTCATCTTTTCATATTGGTGAAACTTGCCCCTTTTATAAGTTTACTCCATGATTAACCTTGATCAGTGCACTTCACTGACATGTCTGAGAGTAAAACAATGCTAATCCTAACTTTCCTTTTTATATCCAGTTTCTGTTTATTTTGTAGGTACAGATATGAAGATGAAGATTTTAGTTTATTTTTTCTTTATAGAGTAATCCAATGTAATCTTCTTTATTCTTTTGTAATTTTCATTTTATTATTTTGTAATAAATATTATACTATTATCAATAAGTTACATTTTTGTAATCTTTAGTTCATTTTATTATTTAGTTCATTTTATTCTTTAGTTCATTTTATTATTTTGTAATCTTCTTATTCTTTATTTATTTGCTATGATGAAGATTGTGGATGATTTTAATAAGTTTCATTTTTGTAACTTATTTATTGAATGAAAATATGAAATAGATATTCATATTCTTAATTTCTTTCTTTAAATAAAGTTTGAGTTAAATTGGTTAAGTCTTACTTAAATCAAGATTCAAACATTATTCAAAAATCCTTTTGAATTATAATTCAAACACTCAATGTTTTAAATTCAAATTTCATTTCCCAAAACACATAACTCCACAAAGATCATATCAAAGTCTATAACAATCATCCTTTAAGACTAAACCTACTCTTAAAGTATGAAAGAAACCTTGATCACTTTAGATTTTTATTTGGCAAAAAATTTACCCCCATTTTCACAGATGAATGCATGCAACATTCCAAATTCCTAAATCTACCCTTCATGAGTTCCTAAATGCTGGGATGTTATAGACTTCCCCCCTTAAATTAAACTTCGTCCCGAAGTTTGTGGAGATGTACCTGAATAGTTCTGGATAGGTTTTTTTTAAGTCCTCTTCTTTCTCCCACGTGGCTTCTCTTTTAGGGTGATGTTCCCATTGTACTTTCCAATATGCTCTATTCCTCAACCTTTTCTAGTTTTCTTCTAGAATCTTATAGGGCTTTTCTATATAGGTCAAGTCTGCTTGTAGTTCTATCTCTTGATGTGTAATTGCATCATATGGAACTTTCAAACATTTACAAAGTTGTGACACATGGAAAACATTGTGCACTTGAGCCAAGCTTGATGGTAACTCTAAAGCATAAGCTATATTTCTATTCTGAATCAATATCTTGAAGGGTCCGATGTATCTTGGACTCAATTTTCCTTTAACTCCTAACCTTTTCACCCCTTTCATTGGACTTACTTTAAAGTATACCATGTCTCCCACTTCTGGATGCCATGATCTTCGACTTTGACCATCATAATTTTTCTGCCTACTCTGGGCTATTTTCAGTCTATCTCTGATCTTATCAATGATATCTTGTCTTTCCTTGATATAGTCTGGCGCAAATTCTTTGCTGCTACCAGGCTCATACCAACATATTGGTGATCTACACTTCCTTCCATACAGAGCCTGATATGGAGCTGCCTTCAGACTACTCTGATAGCTATTATTATAAGAAAATTCTGCCAATGGTAGATGATCTTCCCATGTACCTCCAAAATCTAATGCACACGCTCTTAGAATATCTTCTAGTATTTGATTAGTTCTCTCTGTTTGACCTCCTGTCTCAGGATGATAGGCGGTGCTGAAATATAATTTTGAACCAAGTGCTTCATGCAATTGCTTCCAAAATGCTGAAGTAAACACTGATCCCCTATCAGTTACGATCTTTTTGGGTACTCCATGCTTACTTACTATCTCTTTGACATATACTTCAACTAACTTCTCGGCATTATCTTTTTGATTCACCGGAATAAAATATGCACTCTTAGTGAGTCTGTCCACAATTACCCATATCATATCCTTCCTTTTTGGTGTCATTAGCAAATCCTGTGATGAAGTCCATACCTATTTCTTCCCACTTCCATTCGGGAATTTCCAAAGGTTGTAATCATACTGTTGGGCTTTGATGTTCATCCTTAACCCTTTGGAAAGTATGGCATTCTTATACATATCTAGCAATGTCCCTTTTCATGTTATTCCACCAAAATAGTTCTTTCAAATCCATATACATCTTAGTACTTCCTGGATGTATAGAATACGGTGTTTCATGTGCTTCTCTAAGTATAACATTTAGAATCTCAGACACATATGGAACACAAAGACGGTCTTGAAACCATAGGGACTCATATTCTCCAAGGCGAAAAACTGATTTTTGCCCTTGAGATATCCTCCGAATTTCCTCAGCAATAAAAGGATCTTCTGCTTGATGTCTAAAAATTTCTTGCTTAAGATCACTGTATTTCTCTGCAACTACCTACATAGTAGCTAATCATCCAAGAACCTCTGTTCTGATGAATTGAAGCTCTAATCTTTCCAAGTCCATTTGTAACTCTTTTGGTAACTCCCGATTACTAGGCTGAATATCTGCACGTTTTCTGCTTAAAGCATCAGCTACAACATTTGTTATCCCTGGAGTATAGTTGATTGTTAAATCATAATCCTTGATTAGTTCCAACCAACGCTTCTGTCTCATATTCAATTCCTTTTGAGTGAATAAATATTTGAGACTTTTATGGTCAGTGTAGTTGATTGTTAAATCATAATCCTTGATTAGTTCCAACCAACGCTTCTGTCTCATATTCAATTCCTTTTGAGTGAATAAATATTTGAGACTTTTATGGTCAGTGTATAACTCACATCTGGCTCCATATAGGAAATGCCTCCATCCGTTTAGCGCAAAAACTACTGCTGCTAACTCTAAATCATGAGTTGGATAGTTGACTTCATGTGGTTTCAATTGTCTTTAACCATAAACAATTACTTTCCGATCCTGCATTAATACACAACCCAAACCTTCTTTAGATGCATCATAGTATACTGTGAAGTCCTTCCCTTTTTCAGGAACTTCTAAGATTGGAGCTGTGGTTAACCTAGTCTTCAAATCTTGAAAACTTGCTTCACACTTCTCATCCCAATTGAATGGTGTATTCTTTCTTAAAAATTTGTTCATTGGTCCGGCTATTTTGGATAAACCTTCAATGAATCTCCGATAATAGCCAGCCATTCCTAAGAAACCTCGAATTTGCTTCACATTGGTTGGTGTAGTCCACTCTAGTACTGACTAAACTTTAGATGGATTTACATCAATTCCATCTTTACTGATCACATGACCGAGGAATTATACCTCATCTATCCAAAAGACTAAACTTTGGTTTGTGTTCCCTTAGAGTCTCCAATGCTATTCTCAAATGATCAGCATGCTCTTCCTTTTACTTGGAATATATCAGAATATCATCAATAAAGACTATGAACAACTTGTCCAAATATGGCATGAAGATCTTGTTCATCAGATACATGAATATTGCAGGTGCATTGGTCAAACCAAATGGTACTACTAGATACTCATGGTGTCCATATCTTGAGACAAATGTTGTCATTGGAACATCTTCTGGTTTGATATTTATTTGATGGTATCCAGATCTTAAATCGATCTTTGAGAATACTCCAGCTCCTTTCACTTGATCAAACAAATCTTGAATTCTTGGTAAAGGATACATATTCTTGATAGTAACGTTGTTCAGATTTCTATAATCTCCACACATTCTTCTTCCACCATCTCTCTTATCCACAAATATTACTGGTGTTCCCCATGGAGATACACATTCCTGAATAAATCCTTTTCTGGCTAACTCATCAATTTGCTCTTTGAGTTCTTTTAACTCTTTGGGTCTCGTTTTATATGGTGCTTGAGCTATTGGTGTTGTACCAGGAATTAGGTCAATAGTGAATTCTATCTCCCGGTCTGGTGGCATTCCTGGTAGCTCTGCTGGAAAAACATCTTGAAATTCATTTACTATAGGAATATCTTTCAATTTGACCTCTTTCATTGAGTTCAACTGCAGATCCACCATGATATGACTGTGCTTATCTGCTTGATAAACTATCCTTGCTCCACTTGGAGTTTTGATTGAGACAGTTTTCTCCTGACAATTTATCTGAGCTCCGTGTTCCATCATCCAATCCATTCCCAGCACTGCTGCAATTCCCTTCAAAGGAATCACATAAAGGTCTGCGAAGTATGTACAACCACAGATCGAGATAACCTGATCTTGTTTTATGTGGTGTACAATCACATTTCTCCCTGCCGTAACTACGGTCATAGGACATTCTAATGTTGCCCTCTGATTTGCTCGTCCCAGTAGCTCTTCCATAAACTTGTTCTGGTTCTCTTGCATCATTTGCATGCACTGCATAAAGTTTTGCTCCATTAACAGCCTCATTGGCGGTGGTGGCAATGCCCCCTGATTTGCTGCATCTGCATCGGCCTTCTCCTTGGCCTCTCGCTCCATCCGCTGCTGCTCAGTTTCCATTTCTACACCCGTATCCATGACCCTCTAGTCCTGCAACATAAAGTGAATACTCGTAACTACATCATGCACATGTGTTCTGAGCTCAACTTTACACACAGAACTAGTCACACAATGAAAATCCAAAAAAAATCCAAATATGCATTTCACATATTATACATAATATCATAATAATACAAAGTCATTACAACATATACCATATAGGTATAATCACAAAACTACCTTATTCATCTCACTATCTTATTTCTTGGAGTACAATACACGGTACTTGATATCACTAACTAGTTGCCTCCTTCTAGTAGTAACTATTCTCATCATACATGCCTAATGTCCAACCGTGATGACGTGTTGTTCGTAGCATAGTTTGTGGAACAAATGGCCTTCCAAAAGGAACATACTCTGTATCTGAAGTGTCAGGACTTGAGTCGTTACTCAACCTGAGCGCATTGACTACCTCCAGCTTAGCTGAAAAGTCTTCAGAATCATATTCAACATTATCTCCCGCCTGCATCTCCTGAGCTTCAGTCGTTGAGTTGTCAACAGGATACGTAGATCCTGTTGCTTCCCAGGTGCTCCTTTGGGCAAGATAGTTATACACTAGATAATGTATATTCTCTAAGTTTTGAGAAGATGTTGATGATTCAAACACTCTCTCCTCAGGATCTTATTCTTCATCCTGATTATCTATTGACATGGTATTTCTACTATTGTTACTAGGGTTAATTCTTGCACCCATCCAGCTAGATTGTCCAACATTTCTGTCAGAACCATCTGTGGATATCTGGTGTTCATGATATCCTTCATATGATCCCCTTCTCCAACCATCAGAATTATCCATAGGAAGTTCTGAGTCAGAACCATCCTCTGATCCCTGTGGTACTGCATACCTCATATCCATAGTAGGATCATGTATATGTTCAGGTCTTGGTGAATAAGGGTGTGGTATAAAAGATTCAGGATCTATAGGTATATCCTTAAAGATAGGTGTTGCGCTACTACCTGCTTCCTTCTCTAACTGGAATGCTAACTGCTTCCTCCTTTCCGGGTTAGTTAGATCCTCTAACATGTCATTTTTATCTTCAACAATCACTTGATGTATCTTGTAAAAAGACGGGACGAGTTTTCGATATCTATCCATAAACTTGGAAGCTAACTTAGGATGCTTCTTAACCAAAGTAAGATGATCCGGTATTGGGTCCGGGTCTATGGAATCATGAGGTATCACAGAGAATGTGCCACCTTCTAACTCCTTGGTTTTAGGCTCCCGGATATTAGCTATAGCCTCCACAACCGCAACATGATATGGTACTAAATGACTCCTACCTTCACCTATAGGTAGATCGTGATATAATCCAAGCTCCTCTGGAAGTTGGATACTCACACGATACTTGGATAACTTCCGGCCATCAAGGTAAGTTATGGTATTCACTGGAATTCTAGTTGGACAACTAAAGATTTTTAAAAGTTGACGAAGTTGGTCTGTGAATGATCCTTGATAATCATCAAGAGTCTCCTCTTTCCTTACCAAAGTCTGTTTTGGAAACTTTGGTGCCATATCTCCGTACATCAGAAAAATAGTTTTGATTAGTATCCAATAATATATTACATCATAACAAAGAATATCGCACTAAAATATAAAACGGAATATTCTCAATTGAATACCCATTATATTACTTTTAGAGAATTCTTTATCGTTGCTACACTTTCCTACAGGTAATACCCTTTACTAGGTTTCCAACCTAAGGTAAAAGCAATTTTCTCTGATACCAACTGCGGTGATCCAGCATATCACTGCATGTGTAGTATACTATAGTCGTTGACATGACACTCACAGAACACCATTCCGTAGATATCACATCCCTCAGAGTGGCACAACAGAAACATTGCGGGTCCATATTACAACATTCACAGATTATTATTATTACAATACCAGAAGTTCAGGACTTCAAAAGGTTTCAATTTACAAACCAAAATATAAAGTGTTTCAGCGGAATTTAAAAGTAGCAACTCGACTAGGAGTTGAGCTCAACAACTTATTCTATAGAGTTCATGTTGCTCGACTCCGTTGGTTACTACTAACTAGGATACTTAGTTGGATTCGTTATCGTCGACACCATAGCGGATTTCGTAACCACTCCTTCAACACCTCCTGACAGGTCAGGCTCTTCGTAGAACACATCTTCTTGACATTCAACTGCATACATTGGCACGTCTTCGGGATCCTCAGAGTCTAAGCAAGGGATCAAATGAAAGGATGAGTAACAGCGTTACCCAACAAGCTCATTATATGCAAGGTCGGAAGTTTGATGCTCTAACTACCACCTCGGATTATAAATCCTTGGCACTATGCAATTTTTTTGTAAATCTTTCTTCAAAGATTGATTTTATTATGAAAATCTATGACCATCAGCCTTCATAGGTTTACCAGAACTTTCATGGAGTTCCTTTCCTGCCGCATTCTTAGCTCCTTCCCGGAACAGGGAGTGACAAGTTACAATTCTTACACTCTACAGAGGTGCGTTACTTTACCCATGAGAGATCAACTCCTTGTTGCACAACCGGGCGTACTTTCCAGTCCACAATTCCATGATGTGGGGCCCAGAAGTTGGTCCAAGCCAATCACTGCCCCCTTCGCGACCTCGCATGCCTCCTTGGTCTACACCATGCCCACATAATGAATTACGGCAATGGAATGTACAAACCGTTAGATGCCAGAACTATCATGGGACGATGAGGGTTCCCACTCATATGCTGCATATCCTCTACGAATTACCAATTAATATGCACGCTACGAGGATAACAGCCATGACCTGTACATCCAGCTTCATGCGAGAGGAAGAAGATACAGTTGACCTCTCCGTCCGATTCCAAATGTCATGGCTAACTTGTAATATACAGCGCTAGAATCACTGATGTCAGGGGTTATTAAGTCCCTACTTGATCTTCATTTTTGCAAATAGAACCCTAAGTTATATTGCTCCATTATATCATCACTTAGGATGATATCTAGGATTTCTTTATTTGTGAAAATAAAATTTTCTTTCTTTTAGAGTATATATGATAACACAGAATTTGCAAATACTTTGATAAAGACTCTTCAAAGGATATGAGCAAGTGATGAACTTTCCCTATGATGGCAAGGTAGTGAAGTCTGATGCTTGCATTGGACCTTGAGCTTCTATGTCTACAAAAACATCATTATTGCCCGCTAAGGACATTATTTAAAGAAGCAAAATGATTATGCAAAGTAATGTAATGCATCATTTAACTTGATATGCATTCTCCCCATTATTATAAAAATTCTTTTTAATAATAAAAGATTTATAATTATTACTTTTTAATATTTATAGTATATATTGTATTATTTTATTTTATTTCCCTTTTATTTATTTTTTATTGATTTAATAATTCTTTTAGGAATTATCACTTAAATATCAAAATTTGTTATTAAATATTTATTTAGTATTTTTCAAAAATACTACAATATTAATATATAATGAAAGTGATTTTTATTTATTTTTATCGTCTTTCAATAATTTTGTAAAATTTCATAAGGAATATATAAATTACAATATTCTTAATAAAATTTAAATGTCTAAATATTTATGTCTTAATTTACTTGGATAGTTGGATTTTTGTGAATCCAGAAATATTTTATTTATAATTTTTGGACTTTTATTTTATTTTTCTAGAATTTAATTAAGTTCAGGGGCATTTTGGCCTTTTTCTATTTATTAAAATAGGCCTTAAAGGTTTGTGGGCTCGCTTATTCTTATTGGGCCCTTGTGGCCCATGAGACATAGTCAAAACAGCCACCGCGAAGCGTTCTGGCCCAATTTAGCCCACCCACTCGCTGTCTCTCACCCTCGAGCTCACTCCTCTCCTCCTCCATCCCCGACCCCGTGGTCGGTGATGTCGTCGCCGACGATTCTCACCTTCGTGGACCGTTCTGGTCGCCGCCGTGGTGCAGGAGGAGGTTGTTGACTACGCCCTTCCCTCTTGTCCAACACGATTTGGGCATGGAGCTCTCCTGCGACAGATCGATGCCGTCCCGAACCATACGGTTTGGGGTTGGCGTGGATCCTAGCACCGCCGCTGTTGTCGTGTGTTGTGGTGATTCACCTCGCCTCTAGGCGTGGCTATGGTCGCCGTCGTGGCGCTATATGGGTCGCAGCGCCCCCCTGGGGGTGCTCCCCATGCCGCCATGGTCGTCGGCCCTACTGCTTCCTCTTCTATTCTTCAGCGAGGACCTTTGGTGAGTGCTCCCTCTCCTCTCTCGCTGCTTTGTGTTAAGTCATCTAGATGTTTGGTGGTGATCTTTTATGGTCACTATCTTGTTCTGATTAGGGTTCTTGGTTCTGTTTAGGGTTCATACCCTGCTGTTGATTAGATACTGATGAATTAGATCATGTGTTGATGATCTCTGAATATGTTAAGTGGTGATTAGCTGTGGTGATTCTAGTGGCTTACTGTTGATGATTCCATGGTTAAATCTCATATGATTTAGAGGGTAAAATTGTACTGGAAATACTACTTGGTAAAGCTAGTGGTTTGGATAACTTACCACTGTCATTACTTGGTTAATGACAGTGGGTATGGTGTGATGAAGTTACTGTCTTAGTACTATTGGCTTGAGAAGTCATGTATGGTTTGAGATCACAATGGTCTCAAATAGTGAACATATACATAGTGATTTCCTAATTATGATTCTTGTAATAATAGGAAAATGATTGGTAGTTGATTGATTGAATCTATGAAGATTGAATGCTTATTCTAATTCATGTAGAATTGTTCTTGTGACACCATCCTTGTATGGCACACAAGATTGATTCTAATCGATTGTTTTGATTGGTTTAAGCTTAAGACAAGTTTGGCATTAAAAGATAAGTAGAAGTGTTCCTTTCTGAAATCCCTAAGACCAATGATGTTGGTCTGAGGTTTAGGGATTAAGCTCTATCTTGTTGATTCATATGGATGGTTCTGGTAGTGGTACTAGATACTGTTTCTTGAATCAAAGCTTGGAAAAAATGATAGTAGGCTTGATCATTTATATGGATCCAAAAGATTAACTTATAAGGTGCTACTCTTATCTTAGAGATGTGCCTAGAAGTGAAATATTAGCTATATTTATTATTGAATTGAAATATAGCTTGATAGCCAAATCAATGGTGTTGTTCTGAGTTTTTGTTGGATCCTTGTACTTTGTTGTTTGATTTTAAAGTTTAACACCTGAGTGATGGATTCACGCCACTTGGGTGCTTTCCGAGAGTTTGACTGTGATACAGATCATGTAGGCTTGTCTAATCTTAGACAGGTAGATCATGTGATGGTCTATGTACTCACCACTGTCACTTGATGTTGTGGTTGCTAGTGGTGGATCTTGTGGTAGCTTGATCTTGTGCTTCCCTGGTATATCTAGATCCTGGATTGTCCTTGATATAGCCCATCATCTCATGATCCTGATGTCTTGACCTTGGTCTTGCTATCCACTTGATCTCCCCCTCCTTATGTCACCATCATGGTGATGTGATCCTGGCTTTGGTTGGTTTGGCTGCTGGTTGTTGTGCTTAGTTTAGCTGCTGGCTTTGGTGTGTTAGAGCAAAGGAATGATGTGGGGATTGGTTTCCCACGGCTGTATTGACAGTTTTGTTTGGTTTTGCTATTGCTGTGGTGTTGACAGCACACACCATGCAGTTTGGTGTGTGAGCTTCTTGTGTGCTTGTTGCACAGATGTGGATATGTTCAGAATTTTGAAAGTTAGTTTTATCTGATTGCTTTTACTTGGCTGGTGAAACTTGCCCCTCCTTGCTGTCATTTGACTACTGGCTTAAAATTATGAAAGATTCATCTTTTCATATTGGTGAAACTTGCCCCTTTTATAAGTTTACTCCATGATGAACCTTGATCAGTGCACTTCACTGACAAGACTGAGAGTAAAACAATGCTAATCCTAACTTTGGTTTTTCTATTCAGTTTCTGTTTATTTTGTAGGTACAGATTTGAAGATGAAGATTTTAGTTTATTTTTTCTTTATAGAATAATCCAATGTAATCTTCTTTATTCTGTTGTAATTTTCATTTTATTATTTTGTAATAAAGATTATACTATTATCAATAAACAAATATTATTATTATTTATTTATTTGCTATGATGAAGATTGTGGATGATTTTAATAAGTTACATTTTTGTAACTTATTTATTGAATGAAAATATGAAATATATATTCATATTCTTAATTGCTTTCTTTAAATAAAGTTTGAGTTAAATTGGTTAACTCTTACTTAAATCAAGATTCAAACATTATTCAAAAATCCTTTTGAATTATAATTCAAACACTCATTGTTTTAAATTCAAATTTCATTTCCTAGAACACATAACTCCACAAAGATCATATCAAAGTCTATAACAATCATCCTTTAAGACTAAACCTACTCTCAAAGTATGAAAGAAACCTTGACCACTTTAGGTTTTTATTTGGCGAAACATTTACCCCCATTTTAACGGATGAATGCATGAAACATTCCAAATTCCTAAATCTACCCTTCGTGAGTTCCTAAATGCTGGGATGTTACATGCACCCGGTAGGGAGAATGCGCTAGCCGGCACTGCACCAGCAAGCAGCCACTCAGCCAATACTTGCGCGCCTGCCGTCGGTGGTGCCTCGTCCTTAGCCGAGCTCGACACCCTCGAGGTAACTATCAGAGGCTCAACTGATGGCATCATCAGATCTCCTTTTCCTTTTACTGGCATACATCTCTGATGCACTACATGTCTTTCGCAGGACAACTCTCCATGCACTCTACTACACTTGGTGAAAGGCGAGTTGAAGGGTGTTGCCAAGGGCACTATCATGCAGCTGCTCAACCGCACGTTCCACAGTAAGACGATGGCACCCAACGTGGATAGGGTTAAATTATCTCTGGTGCTTGTGTACTACGAGAGAGTGGAACCTCCCTTTCAACCAGCTGGATTTGATGAGGACGAGATGGCACACCTCGAGAATTGCTACAACTCCTTTTTTTTCTATGGCCAAAGAGCTAGATCCGTTTGGGAGCGGCGCGGGGCAGCACCACACATACAACACCGCCAGTCGATGTGTTTGCTAATCCTGACAAGCCTATGGCACAGCATCTAGACGATGATGATGACAACAACATTGACGTCGACCAATACCTCAAGACTGGTGGGTCCTATGATGCCTATGAAGATGCTGGACTCTTAATGCAGCATCCAGCTGGTCCTGTGGTGAAACCCAATTGCCAAGTGCGTCTTTCGGTTCATAGGAGACGCCTCCAGCTTGTGCCTTCACCGAGCCTCAGACGGCCAAGCTAGGAATTATTTTCAGCCCCAATACAATCCAGAAGGTGGCCAGTGAGCAAGTTGAGGGCCCTGTCCTCTTATCGGGCAAGAAGAAGTTACGGAAGAGGAAAAATAACAAGGCTGCGAGCCAGGTTCCGAACCCGATTCGGGCTCGGGACGGCCCCCTCCCACCCAAGGATATTGCATGGAGGGTGCATGTGGCAGGTGAGCCAATGCTTAACTTGTCAATGCTCTCAATCACACCTTGTAATATGCGGAGTCTGCATGATGCCATTTTGTACGAGGAGTGGCGCCGTATTAAGGAGAAAGATCAATCGTACCTGGTTTTTGTGGTCAAGGTGCCAGAGGGCTTGGGCTTCGTCTATACATCATACGCGGATAAGTTCTACCTGCGGTATTCAGACATATTTGATATGTATCATCCTTATCGGTTGCACTATACCTTAGTCCGCCTATATTCCCTTAGTATGGCATTGCGGGTCATCAGAGACAAGACACCAGGCGTCGCTATAGTGGACCCCTTCTACATGCGCGAGAACCGCTTGCGTCAGCTAAGGGAATAGGCCACCGTTATCGAGTACCTAAAAAACTTCATGCTTGCCAACAAGGAGAAGGATTACATTCTCATGCCTTACCATCCCGAGCTCGCATAAGTCATTCACTCACCGCTGTAAGATGCTTTCTTAGATTTCCAATGTTCTTATCCAAGTTTGGATTTATTGTATGCAGAGAGAAATGTTGCATACTCATATGTTACTTAGTGCAACATTCAATAGCCACATATTTCGACTCGGGGAGTGCAACGAAGAAAAACTACACAAATATCAAGAATATTCTTAATGATGCTCTCATCGTCTACGTAAAAGCGGGAGGCACCATCAAGCACCCAAAGATGAAACATGGCCAGCACATGTTCACCCACACGACAGAGTTCCCCTGCATCAAGCAGCCGTCTAGTAGCGATAAGGATGCCTTCTATGCCCTCCATCACATGCGGTCGGTTATACGGGATGCGAATGACCTTACACTGCCAAGTCACCTCCAAGGGTGGGATCAAAACCTTGCAACGATCAATGATTCAAATATTAGAGCCGAGTTATTTAACATCCAACAGGACCTTGCGACTATGATCTATGAAGACGTCATGACAAAGGGGAGGATCTTCTTCGACAGCTATCGTCTCCCACCCAATAAGGAGATAGAAGACGGTGTAGTGTTGCAGGGTGACACAAGGACATTCATGACGATAGAAAAAGGAGCGCATGCTTTCAACCTAAGTATAAATATGAGGCATGCTTTCTATGTTGGCCCTATTTTCGTTAAGTGTGTATTTTTATGAGGTTTACATCTATCTGCACCCATCATTTGATTATCATGTCAAAACGCTTGCTTTCATTTTCCTAATATTATGTATCTTGTGTGCAGAGATGAAGAAGTATTATGTCATGTACATCAACGATGTTCTAGGAGTGTATGATGAGTGGGAAAACTGTCTGAAGAAAGTGAAGAAGTTTCCAGGAAACAACCACAAAGGATATAAGAGTAGATATGTGCAAGCTAAGTGGAGGAACCACTGGAGGAATTGGAACCAGAATCAGATGAAGACCTACATTGTAGTCCTCACCGTTGTGATTGCGGTTCTAATGTATTCGATGGTGGTTTAGGTGACTTCCTCCATTGAGGTGAACATGCTAGATACTTGATCGGACATGCACCTGTAATAATTTCACACTTGTCTCCATTTCAAATTCTAAGTAATGTGATGAACTACAATTGTCTTGGTCTTATCATTGTTTATCTCAAATCCAATATGTTATCAGTTTATGTCTGTATGTATACAATATAATATACTTTATTTTAATTGTATAACTTTGTATAAATACCTGTATAATGTATTTTTTCTAAATATATTAGTGGCCCACCATTTTTTCTACTAGTGACCCACTTGTATAAGTGGCGCACCTAGTTGATGCGCCACTACTATCCATTACTAGTGAGGCACGATGGGATGCGCCACTAGTATATCGTACTAGTGAGGCACCACCAGGTGTGCCACTAGTAAAGTTTACTAGTGGTGCCTCGCTAGTGGCGCACCACTAGTGGGCCACTAATATCCGAATTTTGTGCCTCACTAGCAGAGTATTTCCTAGTATTGTATGTCCTTGAGGCGATGTTTGATGGAGACACTAGAGAAATTGTCCTCTTGAATCCGGAGGCTATTTTTTCTATCTTTTGTGTACTGATACATGAGCTTCTCACGGTGTTGCAAAGGTTGGATCCGCCTGATGAACCAACACATGGGTAGGTCCAAGCCAGTTAGACCCGTCTCTACGAGCCAGTCAATCCGCCTTACGGCACGAGAAGCTTCATCGTCGGAGGGGAGGAGGGCTTGTGATCTCCATGTCGGGGCTTCATCGGCAGCCCGTCAACAAAGTCCGGGTACAATTCTTCTCGACCAACCAGAGGGATATCTAGACCATATAAGTACGTCCGCTACCAGTTCTTGCAGGACTCATGTCCTACGATGTCAGGGAATGGCCGGCCAGGCCGGATCTTGAAGCTAATTGTTCCACAATTTCTGAGCTTATATGGTCACGATGGATAAAATATATATCCCTTGGCGTCAAGATTCGTGCAAGTTGATCCAACGGTTGATGCGTGGACATCGCGTGCATGAACGTGTGTGGAAATTTCACCACATTCCCACCAAGTCCGCCAATGTTTCAGATCCTTCACGCAGGAAAAGTAGTGTAGAGGTCCCAACCTTTAATAAGGTAGAGATCCTTGTGTTTACAATGCTAGTCCCTGGATCAATATCTAGCATCCACAGTAAGATGTAATATCAAGAAACAAAGGTCATAATACAACTTTATAACTAGGAATAAAATAATTCATTACATCTTACATAGCTCATTTGGCTATCTCATTACAATGCAGCAGAAATAACTATATATCATGGAGTCCTTCATCTTCAAAGTGCCACAAGCAATCATGTTGGTTTTCGACTTGTAATCCTATTCAACACACTTCACTAATCATCAAACAATCCTGCAACATAACAAGTTACAGCCACAAGGGTTAATACATTTGAATTGTATTGGCAAGTGATACTATGGTAGTATAGTGGTAACTATCATCTATATGCATTTGGCCAAGTGGAGCTTAGGCTTGCTTTGCTCAAAATAGGTTTTTCTTATCATTTGAAAACACTAAGTTTTTGTTTGTCAAAATCACCCAAGGCATCTACCAATCAAGGATTGAAGATCCTTTAACCTTTATTCAACCACAAGTTTTAACTTAGAAATTGGGATGAGGAGATTCTTGCTAGCTTCCATGTCTTGATGCTCAAATTGTCCATTACCGGGGACACGACTAAGTACTTAGATTTTACTCTCTCGAGAGGTGGTGCACTTTCCCCACAAGACTCGACATGCATCGAGACAAGATCTTTCAGAAGCCTTCCCTTAGACCAAAATGGACGCGTTCCCAAAACTATCACCCCCTACCACCAACTGTCCATTTGGCTAAGTTATTGCAACCTATATGATCCAGGCAGAGCCCATAATGCCAAGTGGCTGCACTTGAAGCTTCTGAACATTTGACATCTCAAATCTCTTTGTTCCTGGGTGGCATTCGACCAGTGATATACACATGGTAGGCCATTGAAAAATGGGCCCTAGTAACCACTCAACAAAAATCCATCCATGCAAGTCCCATTCCACCTAGGTGATTCATTCACATAGTTGTTTTATTAAACAAAACACAAGTCATTTGACTTAGGAATATTTCATAGCATGAATATAATACACCCTTGTTTTCTACTAGCTAGGCTAAGCATGATAGTAGTAGGAATTTTAACTTAGGGAAAATTCTACTAAGGTTTCATCTACTAGGATTTCCCATGGCATAGTTAACACTTAGAAAATTCCATGCAAGTCCTACTTAGAAATATCACTAATGCATATTGAATATAATGGGACAAAAGTATGAAGCACCACTTGCCTTTCTGGTAGATAATATAAGTTCACTCCTTGATCTTGCAATAGTCACACTCTCCAAATTTCACTACAATTCAATCAAGGCACAAATTCAATCTACCATTCAAGCAATTCATCACATAGAAAAATAAAAACAAAGGAATGCATGCAAGCATGCCAAAAAGATTTTTATTTGGAAAAGTGGTTTCTAATAGGTTATAAACATTATAAAACACCTATTGGTCATTTATAAATGTGGCAAAACTATTTGATAACAAGTTAGTGAAAATGGCCACTATAAATCTCTTTCGTTTTTCTATAATTGATTTTATTCAAAGAATAATTTCTAGTGTTAGAAAAAATGTTTTTAAATACCAATATTAATGTTTATGGTCATACTGTTTTAAAACAATTCCATTTGCAAAGGGTTTCATCTAAAATCCATTTTTAAATCAAAGCAACATTTTATTTTGTTGAAAATGCCTTTAAACAAAGTAATGATTTTCTAGGATTCATCAAATATATTTTTAAATCCTAAAACTTGGTGTTTAGGGTCAGAGAGTTTAAATCAAATCATTTTCCCAAAGGTTTTACTAAAAAAGCATTTTTAAACCATAATCAATATTTTTATCTAACTAGAAATGCTTTTATTCAAAGATTTATTCCTAAGTGTCAAAAAATATATTTTTAAATCCAAAAGTTGGTTTCTATGGTCAGTAGGTTCAAAAAAACATTTACAAAAGATTTTATCCTAAAAACATTTCTAGAATAATTTTTATACACAAAATATGCGTACACATGTTTCTAAAAAACAATCAATTTTTTAGAATCAATTCACTAAAAAAGGGCATGGTTGCAAAGTACTCTTTTTGCTGATTCCATTGATATAAAATTTGTAAAATTTGGACGTGTAGATTTAAAGTTATGAATTTTACAAAATCAAACATCTAATAGAACAAATGTGGTTTTTAAAACAGAGTCTAGGCCACGTGTCTTAACCTCATTGGTCTATACCGATTCGTCTGGAACGAGCATCGTCGATCGTTGGATTTAAAACAGATCGTGCGTCTCAGAGTGCTACGTACCCCTTCGGGTTAAGATTCTATCGTGTGCATAGGATCTATCGGGTTAAGATTCTATCGTGTACCCCTTCGGCTCAGAGTGCAACGTACCCCTACGACCTGAAACTACTTGACCATACTCTATCAGCGCCGCGACGGTGGCTGGCGGCGGCGCGCTCAGACGAGGATGGTGTCGGAGATACATGAAGCTAGAGGAGAAGTGGGGTGGCTCACCAGAATCGCCGTGCGTTGCTGATGATCAACGTACTCGTGGTTGGCGAAGGGGCGCTCGGGGACGACGTGGATTGCTCGCCGGAGTCGTTCCTGGCGGCTGGCATGTTCTGTCGTTGTCGGAGACGAGGCTACACAGCAGGAGAAGGCCAGCTGAGGGTCGCGTTAGATGTGTGAGGCGAAGGTGGATACACGGGCGTCATTCAGAGGGAAATGGGAGGTCAGGGTTACCCAGGAGAGGTCGACGGAGTAATGGCAGATGGTGGCGTGTGTTGTCGTTGAAGTTGTCGATGATGGGGAGCGCGCGCAGGTGAGATGGTGTTACTAGGAGATGCGCAGGAGGCTGGGGAGCGTGCTCGTGTGAACTAGGAGGCAAGGGGAGGCGAGACTTGGCCGGAATCGTCGCTGGAGTTTGTCGGAACGTGGTGCTTGCTGCGAGAAATTCTAGAAGCCTATGGGCAGTGAGTGCGTGGCATCTGGGGGGAAAGGTAGAGGAGACGCGGGCGATTAAGAGTGCATCGTTGCAACGAGTAATGGACGAGGCATTTAGGTGAATTGATTCGGCGAAATCAAAGCAGAAACAGTCGCACTGAATGGGGGAAGAATGGGTCCGCGGGTGGGGAAGACGGTCTGGCAGGTGGGGTGGTGTCGCCAGCGAGAGAGAGGGAGAAACTGTGGGGTCTTGTCGTCAGTGAGGGTGCGGGTGAGAATCTGAGTGCGAATCGTTTTCCTGCGGGGGAAGGAGAAATGGGCTTGCTGGGCTAGGTTGCGCTTGCCTGTTTTTTTTCTTCTGTTTCCTTTTTCTTTTTCCATTTTGATTTTCTGTTTTGAATTTAATCAAATGATTTCAAATACTTGTTTTAATTCAAAATCTTCTCAAAACTTTCAGTAAGTTTTATACTGGTTTATTATTGTATTTTAAGGACCATTTTAGAATAACTATTTTATTCATTTTTGGTTTATCATTTATTTAAAATAGACACTTGCCTTTAATCAAATAAGATTTTAATTATATTTTAAAAATCTTATTTTAATTTTAATTTTTACCAAACCTTTTTTGTAGTTTTATTTCGTGCAAATATTTGACTTTGAACTATTTGAAATATTTTAATATGATTTATTAATCATTTAAATTGGGCAATTGTCTTTATTCCAATAAAATCCAATATGGTTTTAAATCCATATAAAATTTTTTCAAATAATTATTTGATTCCATTTAAGTTAATTAAATAACTTTTATATCCACCTAGGGAATTCCACTTAATTATTTTCCTATGATTTAATTAATCATTTATCTAAGGTATTTTGTCTTTATTCAAATGGAATAGAATTTGGTTAATGCCATATAATTTTATTTGAATATTCTTTATCCCTTTATTTTCATAGGAATATCTTTATTTCATTTGCTTGTGGATTTGGCCAAGTTTTAATTTCGCTTTTTAAATATTCCCTATTTATTATTTCTTTCTTTATCCTATAGAATCCATATCTTTTATTTATAGATCCAAAATTGGTGATTCCAATTTGTAGAATTTTATTTAATATTTGTTTATCCTTTTAAATCCTTTTAGGATTATTTTACTCATAATTTGGTATGGATTTTAGATAGGAGATTTATTAGCTTTGAAAAATAATTCCTTTTTAACTTATTAGATTCATAAGTTTTTATCTATGATTCCAAATTAAGTGAAATCAATTTCTATGGTTTTATAATATTTTTGTTGCCATTCTTGATCATTTTAAAATGATTGTTGCTGAATTTTTATATGGATCAAATGCATAGTCTTAGAGAGATCTTGGAAATGATTTCCTTCCATTAGGGTTTTAGAGTTTTGGTTTATTTTCCAAGTGTTTAAATTTTATGATTACATTTATTGATGAATGCATTTCACTTGATTGTAATTTGTTGGATTCTATTTTCTTCAAAGTTTGTTCAAGTAGGGTTTTGATGTTTCCATTTGGAATCAAAAAGTTTCTTTTCACCCTAAATTTCAACAATTATTTATTTTATTTTTTTATTTTTCACATTTCAAAATTTGGAAAATTTTGGGATGTGACAAGCAGCTATGATTATGTTCTCTGCATGTGTGAGTTACGAGGCACCGCTGACCTATGGTTTACGTCATCTCACTGATACATGCAGGCGAACACTCCCATATGAAGATTTGGGCACGGACGTATCCTATCCGGCTACGAGAAGAGTAAGATAGAAAGCTCAGTGATTCTACGACTTTAATATCGAAGACGAAGAATCTTTCAGGGTTCTTGGGAGGACTACATGATGTTGCTTGATGATTTGCCGATATTCATCTAGATGGAGCATTCAATCTAAAGAGGCAAGATGGCATAAGATCTTGGAGTTCTCCAGGGGCTACTGTTGGGGATATGCTAAATGAGTGTCACCATTGCATGACTCTAATCCGGATAACCCGGATGGCCCAAAGTTGGTAGCAAGGCCCATGGCCTACTGGGCGGCCGGGGTAGAAGGATCCAGAAGGGAGTCCCATGCCAGATAAAGAAAGGCTACAACGGAGTCACCGACATACCCGGAGCCTTGGAGTGGAAGACACGTTATAATAGTTAGTACTCGTGTAGGACTCTATGACCTATAACCCTAGGATCTGGCGACTATATAAGCTAAACCTCGATGAGACTTTAGGGAAACAGTCACATCAATCAACTCGTATCGCGCACAGCGAACCGATCCCTAAAACTTGTCATATTGCCATTATATTGATTTATAGCAGGAGTAGGATTCCGCCACCGTCGTGGGATCTGAACTTGGGTAAGCTGTGTTACCTCGTATCGCCAACTTTTCGCCTTTCCCCACGTCTCTAATCATGCTCTGTGAGGATCCTCTCCATGGCGTACTCGTCGTCAATACCATGACACAATCCTTATTACCCTTCACCATGAGTTGACGATGCTTGTGTCGTAGGGGTTCTCCAACCATTGTACTCCTTATCGTAGGGGTCCCTAGCTAATTGAGTCATTTTATGTAACGAATGTTAAATTAATTAAATAGGGTAAATTAATTGTTTATCTTTTTTATCTTCTTTTGAAGAAATTAAAAATTGTTGAGTATTTTTGTAAAATTTTCTCAACTAGAATCGAAACATTATACATGAGTGGATTAATATGACTATCCAAAATTATTAATCTTTGTTGAGGAAATTCTATACAAATCCAATTTGTTTTAATCATTTGTATTTGAGTGTCGTTTAAAATATTCTTCCAAATCATGATGAATTATCTAGAGATGGAATAAGATGACTTTCCCAAGAGAGAGGAAGTAATATGACATTTACAATATAAGGTTTAGAAAATATTTTATTTTGTTGTTATATGACTTTTATTGCCAAAAGAGAGAGGAAGTAATATGACATTTAGAATATAAGGTCTAGAAAATAATTTATTTGGTTGTTATATTTTTTATATATCTTATCTCATTTACCAAAAGAAAATAAAGTAACATGAGATGAGGATAACATGGCATCCTCAAATATTGAGTTCTAAATGATTTAAATATATCACCAATATTTTTGTTTTATAAACAGATGATTTTGTAAAACTAAACCAAGGTGGAAAATATAATTCCTATGCTTGTATTTCTGTGGACCTTTTGGGAATACATATTAATTCAAACCAATTCCTGAAAATAGAAAATGGAGAGGGAAAACAAAGAGGAATAAAAAATTGTGAAACCGACCCAGCCTAGCCCAAACCAAAAGGACCAGCTAATCCATCACCAAAAGGCCCAGCTAATCCATCTCTTTTATTTGTTTTTCTCTTTCTTGTATGTTTTCCCTAATAAAGCCTAATTCCATTACCTGGCCCATCTAGCTGATCGACCTAGCCGATCGATCATCTTCCTCACGCACCTCACCTATAGACTACATATTACAGGAAGCCACCAGGAAGCCATGGCTATAACTATTTCCGTCCCTCTCCCATAAATTATAGTGGACGAATCCACTCAAGATACAAACAAAATATCTATAGGATTACACCACCGTCCCATTTAGGCAATTTACATCCCACTTAGAGGCCTTAGATCTACATATCGATTAGGTGAACCGAATGATGATGGATGGCATTCGTGTTCCGATCTCTCTCCACGTACTATATATGGATGAACCGAAGAGAGCACCATATTTCCCTAATTATCCCCCATTAATTTTTATTCTTAAAATATACCGAGAGGAGTTCTATCGAACACATATCTACCATGCCAAGATAATGCTAAAACCAGAGTTCATCGCTAAATTGCTTCTCCCTCGGAGAGTCCCTCATCTATTCCTTTTACTAGAAGACTCCCCTTAAAGTTTCCTACCTCCAGGACATGATTGTGCACCTCATTGTTGCATTTGGCCGCACCACCTGATGTCGCACGTAACTCCAGCTGTTGATTCTGTCACATCTCAAAATTCTCCAAATTTTGAAATGTGAAAAATAAACAAACAAAAAAAACCAATGTTGAAATTTAGGGTGAAAAGAAACTTTTTGCTTCTAAATGGAAACATCAAAACCTTACTTGAAATAATTTGAATAAAAAAAACAATAAAAAATTCCAAACAAATCAAATGCATTCCTGCATGGAAAGAATCTTGAATTTAAACACTTGGAAAGGTTAAACCAAAAACCCTAAAAACCTAATGAAAGAAATTATTTCCAAGATCACTCCAAGACTATGGATTTATTCCATATAAAAATTCAGCAGCAAACATTAATAAATGACCAAAAATGGCAAACAAAAATATTACAAAACCATGGAAATTGATTTCACTCAATTTGTAGCCATGGACAAAAACTTATGATTTTCATAATATAAAAGAAAATAATTTCCAAGGCTAATAAAGATCCTAACAAAATTGAATACCAAATTGAGAGCAAATTAATCCTAAAAGGATTTCAAAAGATAATTAATTATTAAATAAAATTATAAAAAGTGGAATCACTGTTTTTGGAACTATAAATAAAAAGATATGAATTTTATAAGATAAAGAAAGAATTAAATAAATAAGAAATATTTAAAAGACAATTTAAATCATGGAAAAATCCATAAGAAAATGGAATAAAAGTTTATTGAATAATAAAAAAGAATAAAGGATTATTTGAATAAAATTATATGGATTTGAACCATATTTAATTTTATTTTGACAAATTGCCTAATTTAGATAAATATTAAATCACAAGAAAATTATTTGGATTATTCAAAGTGGACTATTTAAACACACTATTAAATAGTATAAACCTACTGAAAAAGTTTGGTAGAATTCAAAATGAAGCTTGAATCAAATGGTTTGAATTGAAAGAGAAAATAGAAATGGAGAAAGAAAAGAAATAAGAAGAAAAAATAAAAGAGAACCCAACCCAACTAACCTACCCAGCCGCAGCCCAACAGCAGGCCCAATAGCAATACCACTCGACACTCCCCCTCTCTCCCTCTGCCCCTTTCTCACCGCGGCCTCCACCCACACCCCCACTGACCGTAGGGACCCACGTCCACGCTAGCATCATCGTCTCCAGCGCGCTGACCCCGCCCCCAATTCATCCTCGCCTTTTCTGGCCGAATTAACACGATTAAATTCATTTGAATGCTCGATTAGTTTCCGTCTTCGATCACGCCCTCTTAATCCCCACTCTCTCCTCTCTCTTTCCCCTCAAACCCCACGCCACTGAAGCCTCCAGGATGCTCAAATTTTACCTCACGCCATCGCTGCTCCGACGAGCCTCCACGATGATTCTAGCGAGCTCAGACCTCCCCTGCCCCCCGGCTCACACGAGCTTGATCACCAACCTCGTGCGCACGTGCCAGTAGCCTCTGCTTGCTCACGCGCGCCCTAGACGCTCGGCAACGACTTTGCCCGTGCGCCATCGTTGTCTGCCTCAACACCGGCGACTTCTCCCGGTGAGCTCTGACCGCCCCTCTTCCTCTCGATGACACTCTCGCACTCACCTCTCTCTTGCGCATCTAACATCATCTTCCTTTTGTCTTCTCGTGCCTCGTAGCGTCGCCTCCGACAACGCATGTGCGTGCCCGATGCCAGCTCCGACAAGAAATCCCTAGCAACCTCGTGCGCCCCTTGGCCAACGGAGACCACCTCGAGCATCCACTCGCCACGGCGACTCTGGTAATGCTCGGTACACACTTCCTTGCTTCCTAGAACCGCCGCACCGCCGCGCGTCGCCAGCCAGTGCCGCCAGATCTTGATCAGTGCGCTCAGGACCTTTAGATCTAGATCTAAGGGATTAAATAGATCACTTAAACGAAAGGGTATTAATTCATCTGTGCCATGCGATTTCATTTAGTTCGAATGCTCCACGGTGCATGATCCTCCTGAAACGGTACTGGCCAATAAGAACATGACGTGTGGTGAGCTGTTGATTTAAAAACAGAATTTGATCTATTAGATGTTTGATTTTCTAAAATCCATAACTTTTGATCTATATGTCCAAAAATTACAAATTTTATATCAGTGGATTCAGAAAAATGTAAAATTTGTAACTATGGCCTTAGTTTAGTTCTTTGCGTCAGAAAAATTAGGTTTTTTTTAAATAAACATTAATAGGGCTATTTTGGATATAAAAATTGTTCTAAAAATTATTTTGGGTGAAACCTTTTGCAAATGGATTTGTTTTGAACTCTCTGACCATAAACACTAACTTTTGAATTTAAAAACATAATTTGTTAACACTAGAAATTATTACTTTGAATAAAAGCATTTCTAGCAAAACAAAAATGATTTAAAAGGTCCTTTTTCACTAACTTGTTTTCAAATGATTTTCCACACTTTATAAATGACCAGTAGGTGTTTTGAAAAGTTTAGAACCTTGTTATAAACCAATTTTTCAATAAAACAGTCTTTTGCATGCTTGAATGCATTTCCCTTGTTTTATTATTTTATGTGATGAATTGTTTGAATACTAGTTTTGAATGTATACCTTTCTTGATTGAATTGTAGTGAACTTTGGAGAGTGTGACCATTGCAAGATCAAGGAGTGTACCTAGATTTTCTACTAAAAGGCAAGTGATAATTTGGTCATCAAAAGTCCTATCTTTTCAATATTGCATTAGTGATATTTTTGTAGTATGCATGATAGGACTATTTTTTATATATTGCTATGCTATAGTAGATCCCATAGAATATATCTTGGTAGGAATCTTCCTAAGATAAGAAACATTTTATGCTAGTATGCTTAGCCTATCTAGTATAAAATACAAGGGTGTAATATTCATGTTATGTAAGTCTATGACTAAGTTTTTTATTAATAAAACAACTAAGTAAATGAAACACCTGGGTGGAATGGCAATCGCTTGGATGGATTTGTGTTGAGTGGTTACACGAGGCCCATTTCTATGGTTTACCTTGTGTATCTCACTTGTGGATGGCCACCCAGGAACAAAGAGATTTGAGATGTTTTGTGTTGAGAAGATTCTAGTGAAGCCACATGGCATATGGGCTCTGCCTTGACTACATAGGTTGCAAGAACTCAGACAGGCATGCGGTTGGTGGTAGTGATGATAGGTGGAACGCGTTGTGCTGATCTGAGGGATTGTTTCTGAAAAGTCTCATCTCGATGCATGTCGAGTCTTGTGGGAAAAGTGCACCACCTCTCGAGAGTATAAAACCTAAGTAGTTATCCGTGTCCCCGGTAATGGACATTTTGAGCATCAAAGACATTAAAATGATCAAGGATCTCCTCATCCCAATTTCTCTAAGTTAAAACTTGTTGGGTGAACAAGGGAAGTACCTAGTGTGTAACCAGTGTGCCATTGTGTGATGAAATGTTTTGAAAAGAGAAAACTATTTTCAAAGGATTGGGAAAACTTGTTTAATGCAAAGGCCAGCCAAAACACCACTTAGCCAGATATTCATGTAGATATTAGATTCTCCATATCAATATGATATCACTTGCCAATACAATTCAAATGTATTGACCGTTGTGGCTGTAACTTATTATGTTGAAGGTTTGTTTGATGTTAGTGAAGCTTGTTGAGTAGGGATTACAAGTCTACAACCAACATGATTGCCTGTGGCACATGAAGATGAAGGAGTCCATGCTATATAGATTTATCTGCTACTTTACAATAAGATAGCCATATGATCTATGTAAGTTGTAATGAACTATTTTATTCCTGGTTATAAGTTGTAATATGACCTTTGTATCTTGATATTACATCTTAAACTGTGGATTCTAGCTATTCGATCTATGGACTAGCATTGTAAACACAGGGATCTCTTCCTTATCAGGTTGGGACCTCTACAGATGGTATCAGAGCACTGTGTTGCATTTAGGATTGTAACCCTAGGATTGGACAAAACTCCTTAGAAAAATAAAAGTTGTATTTGTTTAAACTTATTTACAAACAATCTTGTAAACTCTTTCCTCAACATTTTTTTTGATTCTACACCTCTTCCTTTTCTACTTGATGGACAAAAACTTCAACATGAGAAAGGACTTCACCATCACAAATGACTTCAACTTCAGTTTCACCAAGGACTTCAACTTATACATCACTAAGGACTCCAAGTGGATTCGAATAATACTCAAGACTTGAAGACTAAGGAAACATAACTTAGGAGGAACCATCATCACATATGATCCTTGTGACCAAGATGCAAGAATTTCTTCTAAGGATACCATGATCTTGTTCCTGATGTATCAACTAAGAAGAATGGAATGATCTCAAGTGATACCCACAGTTGGACCACCACACTAGTGTTTATTCTAAATCGATTTATCAATCACACCAACTTATGTGGTGTAGCAAAAATATTTTGTTGCCTAAAATATTCTTGAATCTTGTTGTTTGAGTGGAATGCATGATTGTGATTGCTTGCACATTGCTTTGTGAATTGTTGTGTGTGGGTAGAAATCTTACTCTAGAAATCTTTTGCCTAATCTACTCCCAGTCCAACCCAAACATATGACTTCTCCAAGATACCACAACTCCAACACCAAGGATGGTAACAACAACCTAGAGATGCACATGACAGAACAACTACTAGCAACCCAAGCCAAGTTGAATCAAGTGACAACCCAATTTTAGCCAACAACATTGAATTATACCCAACCATGCTAAAGTTCTTGGAATACCAATCTCAGTTGTTGCAAAGGATGACCAATTAGATGATCAACATGAGAAGCAACCTTTCCCAAGGAGATTGTGACAACAATGATATCAAGGATGATATTATAGAAGGAACTCAAGCCTGGAAAATCTGTGGAGACATAGGACACACTTATAAGGAACATGTGGACCAATGCCCTAATTGTGAAGAGAAACATACAGCTAGACAATGCCCTAATTATGAAGAGAAACATGCGGCAGTCCCCGGATGCCTCGCTTCCCTCAACCGGTTCGTTAGCCGGCTGGGAGAGAAGGCCCTTCCCCTGTACCAGCTAATGAAGAAAATGGACAAATTCGTCTGGACAGCCCAGGCGGACGAAGCTTTCCGAGACCTCAAGCGCATGCTCACGTCACCACCCATCCTGGCGGCGCTAGCAGCAAAGGAGCCCATGCTGATGTACATCGCTACCACAACCAGAGTGGTTAGCGTGGTACTGGTAGTGGAACGACCAGAGGAAGGAAAGGCTCAGATGGTCCAGCGCCCCGTATACTACCTGAGTGAGGTGCTCTCGCTATCCAAGCAGAACTACCCCCACTATCAGAAGCTGGTGTACGGCGTGTACATGGCCGCCAAGAAGCTGAAGCACTACTTCCAGGAGCATTCCATCCAGGTGGTAGCATTGGCCCCACTCGCGGAAATAATTGGCAACAAAGACGCCACTGGCCACGTGGCAAAATGGGCCATCGAGCTCGCCACGCATAACATCCAGTACGAACCGCGAACCGCAATCAAGTCACAAGCATTGGATGATTTCATCGTCGATTGGGTGGAGACACAATACATGCCCCCAGTGGCGGATTCAACTTACTGGAAGCTACATTTCGACGGATCGAAAATAAGGGGAGGACTTGGAGCTAGAATCGTGATAACCTCACCCAAAGGAGACCAGTCGGAGTACGTTCTCCAGATCCACTTCAAAGCTTCCAACAACGTCGCCAAGTACGAAGCACTCATCCATGGGCTCAAGATGGCCAAGCAAATAGGCATCCAGAGGGTGCTATGCTTCGGAGATTCGGACTTGGTGGTGCAACAAGTATCTAGCGAATGGGACGCTAGGGACGCGAACATGGCCCTTTACCGCTTCTTTGTCCAGCAGCTGTGTGCCTGCTTCGAAGGATGCGAGTTTCACCATGTTCTTAGAGCCAACAATGAAGCTGGTGACGCCTTGGCCAGGGTCGGGTCAACAAGACAAGCCATACCGCATAGGGTCTCCCTCGAGAACTTGCGCAAGCCCTCCATCACCCCTTCATGAGAGTCCGACTCCATCGTGCTCAGCGCGGACCCTGGAACTGCCGGTGCTACGGCACACCCGGGGACTGCCGCATCGCACCCGAGGACTGCCGCATCGCACCCAGGGACTGCCGCGCCACACCCGGGGACTGCCGCGCCGCACCCGGGGACTTCTTTGCTGCATTCGGAAGCTACCGCGATGCAGCCCACGGTCGACATCAGCACCTTTCCACCCGGCAGGCCTCCCAACATTCCGGAGCCGGCCGTTTGCGAGGAGATCAAGCTCATCATACAGACGGTGCACACCATACGGGAGGCACCCGACTGGGCAAAGCCGTACATAGATTTCCTGGCCAAGGGCGAACTCCCGACAGAAGAGGTGGCAGCACGACAAGTGCGATGAAGGGTAAGCGCCTACACCATCATCAACAACGAGCTGTACAAATGCAGCGTCAGAGGAATCTATCAATGATGCGTCAGTCAGTAGGAAGGAGCCAAGCCTCTAACGGACATACACTAGGGCGAGTGTGGCCACCACACATCGTAAAGGGCAATAGCAGCCAAGGCCCTTCGGCATGGTTTCTACTGGCCGACGGCGCTGAAGGACGCCAAAGAAATAGTCAAGACATGCAATGGCTGTCAGCGATTCAGCCAGCTGAAGCACACACCGTCTGCGGCACTCAAGACAATACCAATCACCTGGCCGTTTGCGGTCTGGGGCCTGGACATGGTTGGACCATTCAAGACAGCTTGATCCGGTATGACACACCTACTCGTAGTCATGGACAAGTTCACCAAGTGGACCGAGGCAAAGGCAATCAAGAAGCTGGATGGAGCGATGGTGATCAAGTTCTTCACAGACATCATCATCCGGTTTGGCTACCCGCACAACATCATTACTGACAATGGAACCAACTTTGCGAAAGGAGTCTTCGCTCGTTTCTGCGGGAAAAAAGGGATCCGCCTGGATCTGGCATCAGTCGCACACCCACAGTCCAACGGACAGAGTGAGCATGCTAACGGTCTGGTTCTAGCCGGAACCAAGCCAAGGCTTATCGAACCGATCATCAGATCACCCAGATTCTGGGTAGAGGAGCTGCCAGCAGTGCTTTGTATCTTACGCACCACACCCAATCGCTCAACCGGCTTCACGCCGTTCTTCCTCGTCTATGGGGAAGAAGACATTCTCCCCACAGACATCCAGTTCGACGCACCCTGCAAGTAGCTCTACATGAAGTAGGAAGCCAAGGAGGCAAGGGAGGACATCGTGGACTTGCTCGAGGAGGCACGCGAGTGGGCTCTGTCCAGATCAGCAATCTACCAGCAAGACTTGCGCCGATACCACGCCAGGCGGATCCGTCCAATCTCTTTCCACGAGGGAGACCTGGTGCTGCGCCTGGTCCAGAGCACCAAATGAATGCACAAGATGTCCCAGCCATGGGAAGGACCATTCATCGTTAGCCGAGCGCTCCACAACAATTCATACTATCTGATCGACGCGTAGCAGCCGATGAAGAACAAGGCAGATTGCTTAGACGAGGAGACGGAGCGCCCATGGAATGCAAGCCTACTCCGGCCATTTTACACTTAGAAAAGTGTATGTATCTTCCCTTTTTATGTAACAAGCGAACAAGATTGAAAGCATTGGTGCAGCGCTAAGGACTTTGTCCCAATTCCGCACACCATCTACATTTTCGTACCGGCTGGCCTATGCACCGCGATTTCTACAGACGGCATAATATTGCACGCGGCGTTTAGAGTAACCTCTTCGGTTCCGGCTTCAGTACGCATGTCGGCTGTCGACCCGGCAAGAGCAAAAACTCAAAGCGCACGTGGCAAGAAGATGCCAACGTAGAAAGCAAGGGCGTCCAGGCGAACCGGTCGCGCCCTACACGAGTTAAGCCAACAACAACGAACCGAAGTATCGCGAGGCACGCCAACATAGCCAATCCTTCGGTTCCGGCTGCAAACCGCAACCCGGCTGTCAGCCGACAAGGAAAAAATGCTCGAAGGGCCAATACTCGCAGAGAAAAGGGAAGTTGCTAATTGCCTAACTCGAAGGGGCGCGTATCTATTTTCCTTCTAAGATAAGTACCAACTAACGAATGAGCATATGCACAAGAAAACTAACCCGAAGCAATGCTTTCTCTCGCACGACCCGAGCCACAAATTGGCAGGAAACAAGGTGGCGAAAGATCTTCGACCCGGCTGACTACCCCAGCCGGCCCAAACCTCGGGGACTACACCCAGTAGACACGCTCCCGCGCACCCACAAGCTCAAGTCAAGGTAGCCAAAAGAGCTTCGCCCCGGCTGGCTACCCCAGCCGGCCCGAACCTCGGGGACTACACCCAGTGGATGCGCTCCCGCGCACCCACAAACTCCAGTCAAGGTAGCCAAAAGAGCTTCGCCCCGGTTGGCTACCCCAGCCGGCCCGAACCTCGGGGACTACACCCAGTGTACGTACTCCTGTGCACCCACAAACTCAAGCCAATGTAGCCAAAAGAGCTTCGCCCGGCTGGCTACCCCAGCCGGCCCAAACCTCGGGGACTACACCAAGTGGACGCGCTCCCGCGCACCCACAAACTCAAGTCAAGGTAGCCAAAAGAGCTTCGCCCCGGCTGGCTACACCAGCCAGCCTGAACCTCGGGGACTACACCCAGCGAACGCGCTCCCGCGCACCCGCAAACTCAAGTCAAGGTAGCCAAAAGAGCTTCGCCCCGACTGGCTACCCCAGCCGACCTGAACCTCGGGGCCTACACCTAGCGGATGCGCTCTCGCGCACTCACAAACTCAAGTCAGGATGGCAAAAGAGATCCAACCCGGCTGGCTATCCCAAACGGCCCGAGCATAAAAGACCTAAAATGGCAGAGATATAAACAAAGATAAGCAAAAGGCACCAAGCCATAAGGCGGAGCACAAAGGCTCCACGCAGATTCAAGAATCGGAGACAAAAGTCATCCGAAATGTAGAACAACAAAGTAACAAGTTTCACAAATACATCCGGCATCCCGGGGATCAAGAGTGTGGAGCTAAAGAAGCGGAAGGTGCAGGAGCTGGATCATCAGGGGCGGCACTGGCATCAGTGGAAGGAGGCTGGCTGCTGGAGGCGACGTCACGGGGATTCCAAGGCGCCGAGACCTAGTGGAATGGCCGTGGCTCTCCGGGGGCACTGAAGTCACGCTCCATGTCCACGTAGGTGCCAATCTTCATCCCAGAGCCCTGGAGCGCAGGAGTGCTGGAGCGAAGGCCCTCGTAGATCGTCCTAAGACGGAAGCCGCGGGTGAGCACGCTCAGGTCAGCACCCGGATACCACGACTTCACCAGAGCAAGCGACATCTCTACTCCGCCTCGAGCAGCCCACTCTTTTTGCATGTCCAGCACGTCAATGCCATTGGACAGAGCCACAACTAGGCTGGCCATGTTGTGCACATTGCCCGCATCCGGCCAGATGTAGTGGAAGAGATTTTTGCCAACGGCGCGCATGACATTGCTCTCCTCCGCCACCACCTTCACCAAGTCGAGGGCAGTCAGGTCGCGTCCAACCTCTTCCACGGGCAGCTTCTCCATGGCCATCTGGGTCGCCTCAAGATAATGAGCTGCAGCCAAGCACAAAGCAGAATAAATGGACAAGATCAAGCAAGTCACAACACAACGGAAGAAGGAAGCTGAAGAACTTACTGATGACCATCTCCGAGATGTTCTGGAGCTGCTGAGTAAGCTCCCCCTCCCTGCGGCGAAGAATCTGGATTGTCTCCTCCTGTTGGGTGGAGATCATCTCAAAATTCTTCAACGCCTCCGCCCGGATGTCAGCTGTTTTCTTGCCCCGCTTCACGGTAACCTCAAGCTGATGCTTGCCTGCAGCAAGTTGATCGAACTGCGCTTGTCGCGCCTTGTTCGATTCTTCCAGCCGGGCGACCTCAGCTTTGAGGCGCTCCACCTTCCTCTCCTTGTCCTGGATCATGGCTGTAGGAGGATACCCGATCATGGAGACCCAGTTCCGCAGGTCCTGGTAGGGCACATCCTTCCGCGACGTCCTCGTCGGATCGTTGGCGGTCGAGAGGTGGAACATTTTGTGTGAACGCTTCTGCAGCGGAAGCACGCGACGCACCATCCATGACAAGGTGATGTCCCGGGCGGTGAGCCTCTCCGTCTCCACCATCGTCTCCAGTCGGGTGGCCATCCGGTCGAGGTCCGCCGCCGCACCCATTCCCTTTTTCGTCCAGCCCTTCTGCGTCGAGGGCACATCGGCGAAGGGTGGAAGGCAAATCCAATCAATCTCTATGGCATTGCTCACATATAAATATGAGCACTGCCACAGCTTGACAGTGTCGGGGAGCTCGAACAGCGGCATCGGCGAGGAGGTCCGCGGGTAGACGGCGCAGCAGACCATCTGCGTCAGCGAGCCACCCTTGGTGATATTCTGGGCCTTGAAGTGGAAGAACTTGAGAAAGTTCGCCACCTCGGGCCACACTCCAAGATATGACTCGCAGCAGGCCGCGTGATGCGACAGCTGCGCCATGGCGTTGGCGCCCAAGTGATGAAGCTGGAGGTCGAAGAAGAGAAAGATTTGGAGGAGGAAAGGGCTGACGGGAAGGCCGAAGCCGTGGGCAAAATGCGCAAGGAAGACGACACACTCCCCCAACCGAGGACTCGGCACCCGCTCCCCCTCTGCCGTGAGCTGGTGCTCCACAAGCATCGACGAGGGAAGAAAACTCCCCCGCCGGTACTTGTTGATGAGATCGTCGATCACAGAGGACCCGCACCAGCCACCGCGTTGCTCCGGCAGCATCTCGACAGAGGAGGAGGCCATGGTGGACGGGGAGAAAGTGGACGACGGCGACAAGGAGAAGGCGTGCAAGAGCAAAGGGCGCTAAAGCACGAGGGGAAGATGAGATGGAGGATGGACAAGTGTGGGAACCGATCCCCCCCAAGATCTATTTATCCCCGCAAACGGCATCGTCGCCCCTTCGGCTTCTACGCGATGCGTGGCATCGCGGAACCACAGCCACACGACGCTTCGGCTCCAGATCCTCTGCGCCGTCATAATTTCCACAGAAGATCCCCGGGCGTTAGCAGGAGACGTGGCGTGCGCACTTGCCCCGAGAAACCGCTGCGGCAAGTTTGCATGCGCGGTTGCCAAAAAACTGACACAACGACGCGGAAGTCAAACTGACGCGACGTGCGCCAGAGTCGCAGTCATGGGTGACGACATCAATGACGTCATCAAGCCAAATGTTTCATGTTCAGCTGCGCTAGCCGGTACCTTCCTTTGCTGTTTACACCCAGTGGATGGCCATCGATTCCGCAATCGGTTAATTTCAGTCGGAAAGCAAAAGCAAAAACCGCAGCCGGAGGAAATAAAAAAACTCTCTCAGAACAAGAAGGAGCATGGAAGATCTTGCCCAGAGGCCAAGCCCATACGTGCTCGGGGACTAGTGTCGGGGGGATAAACCCCGGGTGGGGAAAGCAAGGCACAAGTAGGCCAGCTCCAGAAGATGCAGGCCGCCTGGCCTCCAGGAAAAAAAGCTCTAGCCGACTGGCGAGCACGCCCGGCTGAGCTTATAACCTCCCCGGCTGGCCTGTCTAGCCGGTGGCAAGAAGAACCGGCCGGGTGGCTGTTTCCACCTGGCTCACCTCGGATTCAATGGAGAGCACGGAAGGGCTGACGCTGCCTGCGGGGTGTGCTTCTGGCTCTCCCTCGTCATTAAGGAAGCTGGCATGCCGTCATGACCAGCACTACCCGACGAAGATAAAGCAAGACGGTCGGCTGGACTGGCGAAAGGAGTCCGAGTGACCGTTAAAGCAAGGATGACGCCCCAAAGGAAGCCCGGCTGACCGCTAAAGACAAGGGTGATGCTAAAAGAAGGGTGAACTGGGTCCTGGGCCACCGGATGGGCCCTGCAGCAGGCCCTGTCCTGTAAACCATATCCAAACAGTAAACCCTAGGACCCGATCTGTAATCTGCCCCCCCAGACCAGTATATAAGGGAGGGCAGAGCTAGGGTTCTAGGTAGGCAAAAATAGAAGGATATAAGTGTTAGAATCAAGTTACCATCTTCCTCTAGCTTTTGATAGTAGCTAAGGAAACAACTCAAGGAGCATCTATACTGAGCATCAGCTCCCATTCATAGTTCATCTTGCAGGAGCAGGGGTGTTACCTCGCCAAGAGGGCCCCGAACCTTGGTACGTCCATGTGTTTGTAGTGCACCATGCCCAACCCGTTGCGTGAGCCACTGAATGCATCTGTGTGTCCCTTCTTTGCTATCCTCGATGGCACTGCCGTGTTCCACACCACGACAGTGAAGGAAATGATCATGTCCCTGTCCAATGCCACATCTACCCTATAGTTCAACAGATGAAACAAGATGGAAAAATCAAATGTTTGGAAACATTCATGAAAGAACAACTTCTACCAAGAATAATGAAGACAAAGTCAAATCTCAGTATGCACCTCCATATATTGTAACCCACTATGGTGGACAAAAGTGGAAACATGGACGTTATCCTAGGAACTGTTCTAAGAACCGAGTTAGTTTTCCCACCTTTGTGGTGAAGATGAGGAACATGAACTAAGAGAAATCCTAGCTTTGGAGATAGCCAAAAAGAAGAAGGACATCAACAAACAAAAGTGCCACAAATGCAAAGACCTAGGCCATTATGCATCAAATTGCCCAAAAAAAGGAGAAGAACAAGACAAGCAAACCTGTGAAGGATCTCAACCTTGTCACATGTTTCAACTATGGTAACAAAGGAAACTATGCAAGCAACTGTCCAGAGAAGTTATATCAAGACACCAAGTAAGCCCAGATGCAATCTAGGTAAAAATCTTTTAAGAGTGGTAGTACCCTAGTTGTCTTGAAGCCAACTTGTAACCTCTAGCCTTCCCGAATCTCGGGACGAAATTCCTTTTAAGAGTGATAGTTTGTCACATCCCAAATCTCTCCAAATTTTGAAATTTGAGAAAAAGACAAACAAAAGAAACCAATGTTGAAATTTAGGGTGAAAAGAAACTTTTTGCTTCTAAATGGAAACATCAAAACCCTACTTGAACAAAATTTGAATAAAAAGGCAACAAACAAATTCCAAACAAATCAAATGCATTCCTACATGGAAATAATCTTGAATTTAAACACTTGGAAAGGTTAAACCAAAAACCCAAAAACCCTAATGAAAGAAATCATTTCCAAGATCACTCCAAGACTATGGATTTGTTCCATATAAAAATTCATCAGCAAACATTAATAAATGACCAAAAATGGCAAACAAAAATGTTACAAAACCATGGAAATTGATTTCACTCAATTTGGAGCCATGGACGAAAACTTATGATTTTAATAACCTAAAAGAAAATAATTTCCAAGGCTAATAAAGATCCTTACAAAAATCAATACCAAATTGAGAGCAAAGTAATCCTAAAAGGATTTGAAAAGATAATTAATTATTAAATAAAATTATACAAAGTGGAATCACTATTTTTGGAACTATAAAAAAAGATATGAATTTTATAAGATAAAGAAAGAATTAAATAATTAAGAAATATTTAAAAGACAATTAAAATCTTGGCCAAATCCATAAGAAAATGGAATAAAAGTTTATTGAATAATAAAAAAGAATAAAGGATTATTTGAATAAAGTTATATGGATTTGAACCATATTTAATTTTATTTTGACAAATTGCCTAATTTAGATAAATATTAAATCACAAGAAAATTATTTGGATTATTCAAAGTGGACTATTTAAACACACTATTAAATAGTATAAACCTACTGAAAAAGTTTGGTAAAAATCTGAATTCAAAATGAAGCTTGAATCAAATGGTTTGAATTAAAACAAAAAATAGAAATGGAAAAAGAAAAGAAATAAGAAGAAAAAATAAAACAAAACCCAACCCAACTAACCTACCCAGCCCCAGCCCAACAGCAGGCCTAGAAGCAAGCCCACCCGGCACTCCCCCTCTCTTCCTCTGCCCCTTTCTCACAGCGGCCTCCACCCACACCACCACTGACCGCAGGGACCCACATCCACGCTGGCATCATCGTCTCCAACGCGCTGACCCCGCCCCCAATTCCTCCTCATTTTTTCTGAGCGAATTAACATGATTAAATTCGTTTGAATGCACGAGTAATTTCCATCTTCGATAACGCCCTCTTAATCCCCACTCTCCCCTCCCTCTTTCCGCTCAAACCCCACGCCATCGGAGCCTCCAGGCTGCTCAAATTTTCGCTCATGCCACTGCTGCTCCGACGAGCCTCCGTGACGATTCCGGCAAGCTCAGACCTCCCCTTGCCCCCTGGCTCACACGAGCTTTGATCACCAACCTCGTGCGCACCTTCCAGTAGCCTCTGCTTTCTCGCTCATTCCCTAGACGCTCGGCAACGACTTTGCCCGTGTGCCACCGTTGTCTGCCTCAACTCCGGTGACTTCTCCCTGTGAGCTCTGACTGCCCTTCTTCCTCTCGATGAAGCTCTTGCACTCACCTCTGTCTTGCGCATCTAAAGTCCTCTTCCTTTTGTCTTCTCGTGCCTCGTAGCATCGCCTCCGACAACGCCTGTGCGTGCCCGACGCTGACGCCAGCTCCGGCAAGAAATCCCCAACAACCTCGTGCGCCCCTTGGCCAACAGAGACCACCTTGAGCATCCCCTCGCCACGGAGAATCCGGTAATGGTCGGTACCCCCTTCCTTGCTTCCTAGAACCGCTGCACCGCCGCTGACAGAGCGCCTCCGCCGCGCGTCGCCAGCCAACGCCGCCAGATCTTGGTCAGTGCGCTTAGGACCGTTAGATTTAGATCCAAGGGATTAAATAGATCACTTAAACGAAAGGGTATTGATTCATCTGTGCCATGCGATTTCATTTAGATCCATCGCTCCATGGTGCACGATCCACCCGAAACGCTACTGGCCAATAAGAACATGACGCGTGGCCAGGCTGTTGATTTAAAAACAGAATTTGTTCTATTAGATGTTTGATTTTGTAAAATCCATAACTTTTGATATATATGTCCAAAAATTACAAATTTTATATCAGTGGATTCAGAAAAATGTAAAACTTGTAACTATGTCCTTAGTTTGGTCATTTGCTTCTGAAAAATTAGGTGTTTTTGCAGAAACATTAATAGGGATATTTTGGATATAGAAATTGTTCTAAAAATGATTTTTGGGTGAAACCTTTTGCAAATGGATTTGTTTTGAACTCTCTGACCATAAACACTAACTTTTGAATTTAAAAACATAATTTGTTAACACTAGAAATTATTAGTTTGAATAAAATAATTTCTAGCAAAACAAAAATAATTTAAAAGGGCCTTTTTCACTAACTTGTTTTCAAATGATTTTCCACACTTTATAAATGACCAGTAGGTGTTTTGAAAAGTTTAGAACCTTGTTAGAAACCAATTTTTCAATAAAACAATCTTTTGGATGCTTGCATGCATTTCCCTTGTTTTATCATTTTATGTGATAAATTGTTTGAATGCTAGTTTTGAATGTATACGTTGCTTGATTCAATTGTAGTGAACTGTGAAGAGTGAGACCATTGCAAGATCCAGGAGTGTACCTAGATTTTCTACAAAAAGGCAAGTGATACTTTGGTCATCAAAATTCCCATCTTTTCAATATTGCATTAGTGATATTTTTGTAATATGCATGATAGGACTATTTTTTATATATTGCTACGATATAGTAGATCCCATAGAATATATCTTGGTAGGAATCTTCCTAAGATAAGAATCATTTTATGCTAGTATGCTTAGCCTATCTAGTAGAAAATACAAGGGTGGAATATTCATGTTATGATATTGTGCAAAGTCTATGACTAAGTTTTTGATTAATAAAACAACTAAGTAAATGAAATACCTGGCTGGAATGGTAATTGCTTGGTTGGATTAGTGGTTACACAAGGCCCATTTCTATGGTTTACCTTGTGTATCTCACTTGTGGATGGCCACCCAGGAACAAAGAGATTTGAGATGTTTTGTGTTGAGAAGCTTCCAGTGGAGCCACATGGTATATGGGCTCTACCTTGACTACATAGGTTGCAAGAACTCAGACAGGAAGACAGTTGGTGGTAGTGATGATAGGTGGAACGCGTCTGTTCTGATTTGAGGGATTGTTTCTGAAAAGTCCCGTTTCGATACATGTTGAGTCTTGTGGGAAAAGTGCACCACCTCTCGACAGTATAAAACCTAATTACTTAACCGTGTCCCTCGTAATGGACATTTTGAGCATCAAAGACATTAAAATGATCAAGGATTAGTGCTTAACCTAAGTACTTAGCCGTGTCCTAGTGTGCCATTGTGTGATGAAATGTTTTGAAAACAGAAAACTATTTTCAAAGGATAGGGAAAACTTGTTTTATGCAAAGGCTAGCCAAAACTCCACTTAGCTAAATATTTATGTAGATACCGACGATCAGACTCTAATAAGTAAAATATCACGAGACAAAGGGAAATTGGTATCATATGTAAATGGTTCATTCGATCACAAAATAACCGTAGAAATATGTAGGAACCATATGAATTTCCATATTCCTCTTTTCTTTATTGATTGGAGAAGAGTCTTGGTCATGTCTGCATAATTCACGAACCGTAGGGAGACACACTTAAGGATTTGATGTTGTTTAGTAGATACAGAATGTAAGTAGTGAGACCGAATGTTGTTTGGAGTCTTGGATGGGTTCCGAGATATCACGAGGAGATCCGGAATGGTCCGAAGAATATGATTCATATAAGGAAAGTCCAATTCTGGAGTTCGGGAATGATTCCGGTGTTCTCACCGGAATGATCTAGAAGGGTCTAGAAAGTTCATCGGACCGGAAGGGGAAGGGTGCATGAATGTGTCATGACTAAGTGGAATGGCTGCATCATGTCCTAGGTCAAAGTTCTATGCAAATAAAGAGTAACATGAAACACCAAAATTGAAGTCAAAAGGCAAGTTTAAAAAGTCAAACCACGACAATGTTTCCTGGTGGAGGAAGAAGAGAATCCTTCTCTCCCTCCACCACAAGCCTAGAAGGAGAGGGAGTTGGGGTTGTATTCAAACTCCCCTCTCCCTAGCTGCTCCACCTCCTCCTCTCCGGCTTCTAAACCCTAGACACCGGGAAACCCTAATACTCCACCATAACCCGCTCCGGCTTAGGCGAAGCCCTGCGGGATCTTCCCTCTACTTCCGACACCACACCGTCGTGCTTCCAAAATCGCGAGGAGAGAACTACAACCTCCACTTCCTGCTGGAACAAGGGAGAGGAAGGTCTTCATCGAGTACCGAATGTGTGACTGACTGCGGAAGCGCTGCCGGAACGCAACGCCAGAAGTATCGACTATGCGATCTTGAGATCGGCAGGTGTACGACTACATCACCCATGAGAATCTTCTATCGTTAACCGCTTTGGAATCTTCGAGGGTGAGTACTCTAATTGACTCGTTGCTAAAATCTAGTAGATAGATCTTGGCTTGTGTGTGTTCATGCGATAGAATTTTTTTGTTTTCCATGCTACAAATCCCAACAGTGGTATCAGAGCCTTGTTTATATGTAGATCTGTTGCACAAGTAGAACACAATGGTCATTGTGGGCATTGATGCTTGTGTTGTCGATTGCTTCTTGTGTACTTTGCATCTTGCGGGATGGCAGGATGAAGCGGCCCGGGCTAACCTTACATGACATCGTTCATGAGACTTGCTCCACGCTTGACATGCAACTTGTATTACATATGTGGCTTTGCGGGTGCCTGTTTCTCCCAACATAGTGATGATTCAATTTACAACAGGTGATTGACAATACTAGTATCAACGTTGTGGTTCTTGTTCATAAGTTAGAACGACACTTATTGAAATCCCCAAACCACGTAAAATATGTAAAGAAAATTAGAGGCTTCTAACTTTGTTTTGCAGGGGTGTGCTGTGATGTGACATGGCCATGATTGTGATTATATCTGATGTATTCAATGTTCATTACTGTAAGTACGCAACTGGCAGAAGCCTTATGGTTGTCTTTTAATTTTGTTAATACCTGCGTGTCTATTATTCAAAGTAGTTGTAATAGTTGATGCTGGACGACGACAACCATGGAGCGGTGCCGTTGACCTTGACGCCACGCCGGTGATGATGGAGATCATGTTCGTGCTTAAAGATGGAGATCGAAGGCACAAGAAGAAAGGCCATATCATATCACATATTTTGAATTGCATGTGATGTTAATCCTTTTATGCATCTTGTATTGCTTAGTTCACAATGGTAGCATTATAAGATGATCCCTCTCACAAAATATCATGTTATAAAGTGTTCATACTTAGTATGCACCATTGCCAAGACTCGTTGTTTCGAAGCACTACGTGATGATCGGGTGTGTTAGATTCTGCGAGTGTATATAATGGGAGAAAGCCATATTTTCTCATGCAAAATCTAAGGTTTGATCTTGATGAGCCTAGCATGTACAGACATGGTCTCGGAACACTGATCACCGAAAGTTAAAGCATGAGTCATAGAGTATATATGATGAACATGTTGATGTAGGGTTCGTAGCATAGAAAACAAAAAATTTCCTACGATGGGAACAACTAAGTACCAAGAATTATCTACTAGATACAAGCAACGGGTGGATATACATCCATAGAATACATACCCTCGAAGACCGAATAGAGTTAACGAGGTTGTACTCGTGGATGATGTAGACGAACGCTTGCTGATCTCAAGATCGTGATGAAGTCCATCTGGTCCAGCCGGTCCAGCACGATCAAGTCCAGCACCTCAAAGCAGTGGTGCATCCGTGATCGCACACACGTACGGGTACCCCGACAACCTCCGCGCCCTCGCTCCAGCGAAGCAGCGGAAGCAACAAATCCTTCCAGAAAAAGCCACTGGGAACATGTATCTCGTTGATCCGAGACCATGGGGAAATTCTAAAAGGGGGAGAGAGATCCTTCGCGAGGAGGTGTGCTTTGAGAGGAGGAGAGGGGGGCCTTTTATAGGGGAGTGGGGGGGCACCCAAGGGGCATGGCGCCCAGCCATGGGGCTGCCCCCACCTCTTCCACATTCATGTGGGTGGATCTCCCACTCAAAATGAAAAGCCTCCACTCCCATTAAAAAGCCTCCACTCAAAAATCCACTCACATGCATTAAATTTCCACCAAATTTAATGCAAGCTTTCATTTAAATAAAACTCTTTTATTTATTTATTCAGAATTTTGTTAATTACTTGAATTAACAAAAATTCACATAAAACCCCTTACAACATTTCAATTTCACATGCAGAACCAGTTTCAGCAATTTCAACCGAAACAGTTTCGGTGTCTAGTGAAATAAATTCCTGCGCTTTCCTTTTTCTTTCTCTGGCATATAATTTGCTCCGAATGGTGTCGGTATCCCTTAAGTGTGTCACCCTACGGTTCGCGCATAATGTAGACATGATCGAGACCCCTCTCTGATCAATAATCAGCAGCGGGACCTGGAGATCCGTACTGACTCCCACACATTCAACGATGACTTCTGTGATCGTGTGAACCTTTTACGCTAGTATCTTAATCCCTTTGTTTCACGATGTATTACATGTCCGAGATTCGATCATCGGTATCTCCATACCTAGTTTAATCTCGTTACCGACATGCACTCTTTTCTCGTTCCCGTGATATAACATTCTAGTGATCAAATCACTTGCTTGCAAGCTAATCAATGTGATATCACCAAGAGGGCCCAGAGTATATCTATCCGTCATCGGGATGAACAAATTCCACTCTTGATCGATGAGTCTCAACATAACACTTTAGTAGTTTTGAAGCCATCTTTATAATCACCCAATTACGGTGTGACGTTTCATGTCAACAAGAAACTCTTTTGGTGTTAGTGATTGACATGATCTCATGGTCTAAGGATTAGAATCACTTCGTAAGTTGTTATAGCAATATAAACTCAATGACTTTGATCGTAATGCTATACTTCAGATGAATGTTCATCACACCATTACACTAATGTTGTGATCTCGTTATTAACAACATCCAATGTCCATGATCAGGAAACCTTTGATCATCTTGTTAATCAACGAGCTAGTTTATGAGAGAGGCATAACTAGGAACTTTCTGTTTGTTTATTAAACACACATGTATTAACGTTTCCGTATTAATACAATTATAGCATGCAAATAAACATTTATCATAAACAAGGAATACGATAATAACCACTTTATTATTGCCTCTCGGGCATATTCCCTTCAGTCTCCCACTTGCACTAGAGACAATAATCTAGTTTGAAAACTTTGCGTATTGAACACCTATGGCAAGTGGTAAACATAATCTACGGATTTGACACTTCAGGTCTGTGTGTATTTGCATGTCTTTGCGTCTTCACGCATCACTCATTCTCCAATGAGATGGCATTGCATAAATTTGGTCTTTCAGTGAGACCTTTAGGTCCTTGGGGTTAAAACACGTCGATACTATTGTCATACAATATATCTTTAGTGTTAGCCCGTTGCGAACCACACCTTAGTTTGATAACAAACTACTTGACACAAATTCCCTCCTTTGCTGCTACTATAGCAGTCATATACTTAGCCTTTTTGTTGTAGTATTCGTCACAATGTCTTAACTATGGAATACATCCAAATCCATCATGAAAAATCCTTTCCATTTCATTGTGCCACTCATAGTTTAAATTGAGATAAACTTAATTTGTATCTTGTGACAAAACTAGTATCAATGTAACGCTTTACAATGAACTATTTGTAATTGTTTGTCACCTCGACACAAATATATTCTTAGTTCTTCCAAAAGACCATAAGAATATCCTTACTATATTCCAATGATCATTTTACGATTCATTCTGGTATATGCTCATAACACTTAGAGCATAGGACATATCTGGATGTGTACATATCATGGTATGATTGATCAAAACATTCTCGTGATTTCACTCATCAAGTGTCAAAGCACTTGAATCTTGTTTCACTTATCAAGTGTCGATACACTTGAATCTTGATTCAGTTCCTTTCCATGCGAAAAGAAGCGTTTCTAGTCGTTTCTATATTGAACTCCTTCAATATCTCATATATGTATGTTTGACACAACCATATTAGCGTCACAGTCTATCCACTATAGACATTCACGCTAAATATTCGGTTTTTGCCTAAGTATTTCATCAAAATGAAATTCTTAACCTCTGTCAATAAAATATACATCATTTCTAATCAATAAGATGTCCTCCACATAATGTATTAGAAATATGTCTTAGCGCTCCCACTTAATTTTTTGCAAATGCAAGCATCTTCATCGTCTCCTGATGAAAACTCTTTTTCATCACGGTGAAGATTCCAACTTCGTGATGCTTACTTCAACAATTGAAGTTTACATGCCCCTTTTTAGCATCCTTTGAATTAACAAAACCCTTTGGATCGTGTCATGTACATGTCCTAGGTAACCATTCTATTAAAAGAACTTTGTTTTGTTTATTCATCTACCATATACCAAATTGTATGTAGTGGTTGCTACTTTAATCCGTCCAGACTAAATATCGCTATGAAAGGTCAAATCTTGTCAGAGTCAACTCCTTGAACATTGTCATAAAATACTTTACGACATGTCGACTATTTCATAGATGTGAAACATCCATGTCTGTTTCTTTATAGATCCAAATACGACCGATAGGTTTTTACACCTTTCCGGAGGGTCTTCCAAGTTCAAAACTTGATTTATAGTGTATGGATTTATCACGGATTTTATGGCTTCAAGCCATTTGACGGAGTCAGGGCCCATCATCGCTTCTTTGTATGTATTCGGTTCATCATTGTCAAACAATAATGATATACTCTCAAATCTTAGCATTTGATTGTTTAACCGACCTACTTGGTTCAATAGGAACTTAGATCTCCGTGACCACAACCTTTGAGGCACATAAGCTATGAGCATTATGGCAGCCTTCGGAACGATTTCCGACGCTGCGCAACTCAACACATATAGCTAAGGTTCGTTAACCTTATCAAAGTTCTATTGTCCTCCCACTTAACTTTTACGAAAAATTCCTTCTCCAAGAAACTTCATATTTCAAGCGACAAACCCTTTTGTCCTCGGTGTTATGGAGGAATAACCAATTGTTATTCGAAATAACCTACAAAGACATGCTCATCCGACTTCGGTTGTAAACATCTTACTTATGTTTAGCATACCAAAATTTAAGAAATGACAACTTGGGTTTTACCCTAAACCATAACTTCCATGGTGTCATTTCAACGGATCAAGATGGAGCTCTTTTCAGTGTAAAAGCGGTAGTCTCTAAAGCTTTAATCTTTTAAAACATAATGGCAGTTTTATGAATAACACCTTTGATCCAACCATGTCAAACAAGGTTTCATTACAAATCTCAAACACTCCATACTCCTATGGTGTTTCGGGAGATATAAATCTAGGTGTTTTGCTAAACTTGCAACTCAAATAAATCCCTTTATGATAAAATCATAATTCATTTATTTTCTTGTTACACTTGTAACTCAAATAAATCCCTTATGATAAAATCATAAACCATTTATTTTCTTGTTACAATGATTTTCACTTCATCTTGAAAGTCTTTGAACATTTTCAAATATTTCACACTTCTTTCTCATTAAGTGAATATTCACTCAAATTTTCGGAGAAAGTATATGAAGTTGAAACCCATCGCTTACGACTACACATAATGGACTACAAACATCGATATGTATAAATTCCAATATTTTAGTCGTTCGTTCTTCTTTGGCCTTTGAACGAAGTTTTAATTATCCCGAGGAAAGTCTCACAAGCGTCACTTGATCAAATCAAAGACTCCAAAAATCCATGAAAATGGAGTTTCTTCATGTTTTATTTCCAATATAATTTAAACAGCGATGTCACTTCATAAGTGATCTTCCAATCATTTGTCTTGCGACATTTTAGCATTAGCTTTATGGATGTGATTTCTCCAACTAGATTTGTAAATCATCCATCCAATATGGAATATGGTAATTATTTGAACAACCTTTGTTCTCATAATACCTGATTTAAATAACAATTATTAAAACAAATCTTGAAGTCAAGCTTTGATGTCAACGAGAAATACAAACAACTGTTTGTTTGTTTTCGATGAACATCAACACATATTCTCTTGCTAGTTACTTAGGCCATTGTGGTTCATGAATTGCATCGTTCCGTATGAAATTTCATACCAACCAATTCGGTATCCAATACACAAGAACCACATTGTTTAACAAGCAAAGAATACAACCATAACATGTATATCATCAATATACCTAAATTGGATATTTCCAATCTTTTCTTTTCTACCAAATATATTTTATAGATTCTCTTTCAGCATTTCCTTTTCATTTTTAAAAGAATCTATCAACATCAAAAGTGGCGCCATATACATGACACATAGTCCAAAGCGTGTATATTCAAATAATAATACCTTTGGACTTGCACTTTGCAGTAGATCACCATCATCAAAATGATCGGTATTCTTTCAAAATCCATTCTTTAGTAATCTTTTAGTGTAGTAAACACTTTACATACATCTTCTATTCACCCTTATCATGATGACTTTCATGATCAAGCTACTGTAGCTTATAAAGGCGAATCATGAGTATAATATTACTTTCCAAAATCATTTTAGATGATTAGGATGTCTAGCATCTCCAACCTTTGTAAATTCTCATCCAATATGAGAACATATATTATACTCTATCATGTTGCAACCAAAACATTGTTTCAGATATCGTTATATCTGTCACACATGATGGTTTCTGAAACAATTCTTTCAGCTCCTATATAAACTTGATATTAAAACAATCAAGAATCATGGAGGCAAACATGATACTTAAGATACTAACACTGGAATTGTTACTCTCGATTTAATACCAATTATTAAATCTCACGAAGTAAACAGAGTTTGCTGAAAGTTTGCAATAGGACTTTAAACTTTAGATTGACACTCAACACAATACGATACCAGTTCGTAAAGTATATATCCAGAATTCTATAGTTCTATTATCTCAATTACAACTATGCATAAGGTGGTGAACGAATGCCAATGACTACAACAAATTATGCAAATTCACTTTGATTTAATTTATGATAAATTGAGTTATACTAATCCAAATTAGAAATGAACTCCCACTCAAAAACGACATCCCTCGTGTCTTTTTGGTGATTACATGAACCAAATCCACTACACCAAGTCCGATCATCACGTGAGTCAGCGTAGATTCAAAGGCGAGCATCCGTATGGTCATCATATCAAAACATATGACTCATGCTTAACCTTTCGGTCTGTGTTCCGAGGCCATGTCTGTACATGCTAGGCTCCCCAAGTAAGAACCTTAGTATTCGCGTGTGTAATTGTCTTACACCCGAGATATGCTAGCGGTCAAGTACACCCGATCATCACGTGATGTCTTGAAGCGACGAAACATTGTCGGTGCATACTTAAGGAAGAACACATTTTTGTCTTGATATATAAATGAGGGATCATCTTATTATGCTAATAAAACGCCAAACAAGCAATATAAGATGCTATCAAACATCACATGTTTATTAGTGGAATGATATGGTTCCCGCATATGATCTCTATCATGTGCATCGTGGTATGATCACTATCATACCTTTATGTGTAAATACAAGGTCTATGGAGTTTACACGTTATGTATGTTGTAAGAGTATCATCTCATACTTCTACTTACAACATCACCATATCATAACACTAGCCCAGCAAAAATATAAACTAGACGCCTCTAATTTATCCATTGCAAATTTTACGTGGCTTAGGTCTTTCGAGATAGAACCGTTCTTACCTACGAACATGAACCACAACAAGGATAACCAAATTGTTGACAACTCGTTGCAAATTAGATATTGACTATAGTAGGAGAGACAGACCCTGCTAGCCACTTATGCAAACTAGTTGCATGTCAAGCGTGGAACATGTCTCATGTGCGAGGACATGTAAAGTTTGTCCGGGCCGCTTCATCCCACTATGCCACCAATATCCAAAGTAAAACTAAGAAGAAATAAAATGATCATCATCGCCCACATACTCATATGTGTACTACCCATGCAAAGCATCTACGCATAGATCCGGCTCTGATACCACTATAGGGTTCGCAGCATAGAAAACAAAAAAATTCCTACGATGGGAACAACTAAGTACCAAGATCTATCTACTAGATACAAGCAACGGGTGGATATACATCCATAGAATACATACCCTCGAAGAACGAATAGCGTTAACGAGGTTGTACTCGTGGATGATGTAGACGAACGCTTGCCGATCTCAAGATCGTGATGAAGTCCATCTGGTCCAGCCGGTCCAGCCCCTCAAAGCAGTGGTGCATCCGTGATCGCACACACGTACGGGTACCCCGACAACCTCCGTGCCCTCGCTCCAGCGAAGCAGCGGAAGCAACAAATCCTTCTAGAAAAAGCCACCGGGAACATGTATCTCGCTGATCCGAGACCATGGGGAAATTCTAAAAGGGGGAGAGAGATCCTTCTCGAGGAGGTGTGCTTTGAGAGGAGGAGAGGGAGGCCTTTTATAGGGGAGAGGGGGGGCACCCAAGGGGCATGGCGCCCAGCCATGGGGGCTGCCCCACCTCTTCCACATTCATGTGGGTGGAGCTCCCACTCAAAATGAAAAGCCTCCACTCCCATTAAAAAGCCTCCACTCAAAAATCCACTCACATGCATTAAATTTCCACCAAATTTAATGCAAGCTCTCATTTAAATAAAACTCTTTTATTTATTTATTAAGAATTTTGTTAATTACTTTAATTAACAAACATTCACATAAAACCCCTTACAACATTTCAATTTCACATGCAGAACCAGTTTCAGCAATTTCAACCGAAACAGTTTCGGTGTCTAGTGAAATAAATTCCTGCGCTTTCCTTTTTCTTTCTCTGGCATATCATTTGCTCCGAATGGTGTCGGTATCCCTTAAGTGTGTCACCCTACGGTTCGCGAATAATGCAGACATGATCGAGACCCCTCTCCGATCAATAATCAGCAGCGGGACCTGGAGATCCGTACTGACTCCCACACATTCAACGATGACTTCTGTGATCGTTTGAACCTTTTACGCTAGTATCTTAATCCCTTTGTTTCACGATATATTACATGTCCGAGATTCGATCATCGGTATCTCCATACCTAGTTTAATCTCGTTACCGACATGCACTCTTTTATCGTTCCCGTGATATAACATTCTAGTGATCAAATCACTTGCTTGCAAGCTAATCAATGTGATATCACCGAGAGGGCCCAGAGTATATCTATCCGTCATCGGGATGAACAAATTCCACTCTTTATCCATGAGTCTCAACATAACACTTTAGTAGTTTTAAAGCCATCTTTATAATCACCCAATTACGGTGTGACGTTTGATGTCAACAAGAAACTCTTCCGGTGTTAGTGATTGACATGATCTCATGGTCTAAGGATTAGGATCTCTTCGTAAGTTGTTATAGCAATATAAACTCAAGGACTTTGATCGTAATGCTATACTTCGGATGAATGTTCATCACACCATTACACTAATGTTGTGATCCCGTTATTAACAACATCCAATGTCCATGATCAGGAAACCTTTGATCATCTTGTTAATCAACGAGCTAGTTTATGAGTGAGGCATAACTAGGAACTTTCTGTTTGTTTATTAAACACACATGTATTAACGTTTCCGTATTAATACAATTATAGCATGCAAAATAAACATTTATCATAAACAAGGAATACGATAATAACCACTTTATTATTGCCTCTTGGGCATATTCCCTTCAGTTGATTGTTTGCCTTTGAAGCTACATCAGCTCTCGTGATGATCGGTTTTGATGTGGTGGATTTGGTTCGTGTGTTCACTAAAACAATGTGAGGGATGTTGTTTTGAGTGGGAGTTCACCTAGATTAATTTAACTATTAATTAGAACTCAATTTGTAATAAACTTAGTCTAAAGTATTGCAAATATGTTCTAGATCAATGGCGGTCCCTACCATCAATTTTAATGTGTTCCTATAGAAAGAAAAGTTGAAAAACAATGGAAGCAACTTCGCGGATTGGTTCCGCAACTTGAGGATTATCCTCAATGCTGGGAATTTGACCTATGTGCTGGATGAACCACTGGGTGACCCACTTGCAGCTGACGCTACCGATGATGTGAAGAATGTTTTCCTCACTCGGAAGAATTAGTACTCCACAGTTTAGTGTGCTATCTTGTATGGTTTGGAATCGGAGCTTCAGAAAAGGATTGAGAACTTTGACCCACATGATATTGTCCGTGAACTCAAAATGATATTTGAGGCTCACGCGGTAGTTGAGAGTTATGAGGCTTCTGAAAAGTTCTTTAACTGCAAGATGGAAGAGGGCAGCTCTATCAGTGAGCATGTGCTTAAGATGTCTAGGCACATAAGTAAGCTCCAAAGCTTGGGTATAGTGATTCCTAATGATTTGGGGATTCACCGTGCCCTCCAATCACTACCACCAAGTTACAAGAACTTTGTGATGAACTACAATATGCAAAACATGGACAAGTCATTACCTGAACTCTTCTCCATGTTAAAGACCGCAGAAGTGGAGACCAAGAAAGAGCACCAAGTGTTTATGGTAAATAAGACCACCAATTCAAAAGGCAAGGCAAGTCCAAGAAAAAGGGAAACTTCAAGAAGGGCGGTAAGAATGTTACCGCGACGGTGAAGAATACCAAGGCTAGGCCTAAGCCTGATACTGAGTGATTTTACTGTAAGGGAGAAGGTCACTGGAAGCGGAATTGCCCTAAGTACTTGGCGGATCTGAAGAACGACAACATCAATAAGAAAGGTGTAATATCCCTCCCTTTATAAAGGTAAGGATCCCTGTGATTGCAATGCTAGTCCCTGGATCATTGCTAGCATCCACAGCTTAAGATGAAGTACACAGAAACAAAGGTCATTATTACAAGTCATTCCAGAGACAAATATAGTCTTTTACAACTCCATGTCCACAGGCCTAATACAAGAGTTTAAATATGTAATAAGATAAATAAGTCTTCATCTTCATGTGCCACGGGCAAGCATGTTGAGTGTAGACTCATGACTCCTAATCATCATCAGAATAACCTGCAACATCACAAGTTACAGCCACAGTTGGTCAATACATTGGAATAGTATTGGCAAGTGATACCTTAGTAGAATATTGGTGGACTAAATACTATATGAATTTTGGCTAAGTGTAGCTTAGGCTTGCTTTGCTCAAAATAGGTTTTGCCGATTAGTTAAAAACACTAAGTTTTTCTTTGTCAAAATCTTTCCCAAGGAACCACCAATAGACATTGGGGTCCTTCAGCCTTGTTCAACCACAAGTTTTACTTAGAAATTGGGATGAGGATATTCTTGATAGCTTCCATGTCTTGATGCTCAAATTGTCCAATACCAGGGACATGGCTAACTACTTAGATTCTTCCATCTGCAGAGGTTGTGCAATTTCCCCACAAGACTTGATTTTCACCAAGACAGGACCTTTCAGAAGCCTTCCCTTAGACAAAATGGACGCGTTCCAACCTATCATCCCACTACCACCAACTGTCCAAATGGCTAAGTTATTGCAACCTATGTGATCCAGGCAGAGCCCATATTGCCAAGTGGCTGCACTAGAAGCTTCTTAACATTTGGCCTCTCAAATCCCTTTGTTCCTAGGTGGCTTTCCACAAGTGAGATACACAAGGTAAACCATAGAAATGGGCCTTGTGTGACCACTCAACATAAACCATTCCTTTCATTCCACCCAGGTGTTTCATTCACTTAGTTGTTTTTATTAAGAAAAACACAAGTCCAAAGACTTAGAATATTTTATCATAGCATGAATATTTAACCACCCTTGGTTGCTACTAGCTAGGCTAAGCATGGCATAGATAAGCATCTTAACTTAGAAATTTCTAGCAATTCTACAACTACTAGGATTTCCCAAGCATAGCATATAGATCAAAAATATCCATGGAAGACTAGCAAAATATTTCTAATGCATATTGGAAAAACATAGAAATAAAATCATGAAGCACCACTTGCCTTGGTAGTTTGGAGAGTAGCTACAATCCTCACAATCACAATCACTATTTGCAACAAAATCTACACATAAAATAATAGCACCAAAATCACATACAAAGTAAATACAAGAAAAAATATATGGATGCATGCATAATGCCATGTGATGATTTTCTACACCAAACAAGACAAGTGCACAGTACTGATTCATAAACAAGTTCAAAACTTGCCAAACAAACTTTATTTGAACATTAAAACATCTCCCAAATAATTGCTATACACAAAATAGGCCTACACATGTTTCAATAAAAACAACCATTTTAACAGAGGAAAAACATTAAAAACATTGCATAGATGGAAAGTGCTTTTTCTACTGATTCCATTGATATAAAATTTGTCAAATTTGGATGTGGGAATCAAAAGTTATGAATTAAACAAGTTTAAACTTTTAATAGATCAAATTTCTGATTTTAAATCTAACTCTCGGCCACGCGGCGGCATCTGATTGGGTGGTACCGCTTCGCGCTGGATCGCGCTTGCGAGCCGTTAGATCTAACTAAAACGCGCGGTCAGATCTGATCCATACCCCTTCGTTAAGTGATCTATCCTACACGTCAGATCCAGATCCAACGGTGCTCGATCAACCTATCAACGTCTGGCGGCGCACGGCGACGGTGAGCGGCGACATGCTCTGTCGATGGCGGCGCGGTGGCGACAGAGGGGGTTGGAGTCTGGGAGATGCTTACCAGACTCGCGGTGGTGTGCTGAAGCTCAACGTGTGATCGGTTGGCGAAGGGGCGCTCGGAGTCGTCGTGGATTGCTCGTCGGAGAAGTCCCTGGCGACGGATGCTTCTGTTCGTCGACGTTTGCGACGCTCTGGGCCACTCTAAGACGAGATAAGGGTGCAGTTAGATGTGCAGGACACTGGGGATCTCATGCGTATCAAACAGAGGAAGAGGGGAAGCTGGGACTTACGAAGAACGGTCGCCGGAGTTCGATCAGAGGGTGGCGGAGCTCGGTCGTTGACGCTGCCGAGGCTACAGATCATGCGCGAGCAAACGGAGAGTGTCAGTAGGTGCGCACAGAGATGTAGAACAAGACAGTATGAACCATAGGCAGAGGGGGACGCGGGGATTACCGGAATTCGACGGTGAACTCGTCGGAGCAGAGGGGCGTTCAGAGAGAAATGCGAGCAGCCTGGTGGCTCCGGTGGGGTGTGGTTTGGGGGAAAAGGAGGAGGGGAGCTGTCACATCCCAAGATTTTCCAAATCTTGTAATGTGAAAAATAAATGAATAAAATAAAACTTTGTTGATTTTCAGAGTGAGAAGAAACTTTTTGAATTCAAATGGGAACCTTCAAACCTATTTTGATCAAACAAATTCTAAAGGGATTTGAAAAGACAAAACATTAAAATAGGGAAAACTAAAAATATTTGGAATTACTATTTTGGATCTTTTAAATAAAAAGATTTGGTTTTCAAATGAAATAGAAGTTTTACAAATAAGGATTATTTTGTAAGCCAAATTAAAACTTGGCCAAGCCTTTGAAATAAAATATTTCTATTGGATAAAAATAGTAAAAGTTTATTTAAATAAAATAATAAGGATTTAATATCCAATTTTTATTTAAGTAAAGGCTTCTCCCATTTTAAATAAACACTAAAACTTATTTATTTATTTCAAATAAGTTTTCCAAGTATTTTATATTTTCAAATAAAACCTACTGATTTGGTTTTGAAAATATTTAGTTTCAAATGGAGCTTTTAATTAAAATAAAACCCATTTTGATTAATTAACTAATGTCCATTTTATTTAATTATAAATGGACTCTAAAATGAAAATATTATTTTTATTTTGGGAATTGGTTTATGTTGTTAAACAGAACAAAAACTCATTACAATGTTTGGTGAATGTTTGAATATTGATTTGTTGTTTGAATTTCAAAACAGAAAATAGATTTGGAAAAAGATAAAACATTTGAAAGAAAAAAATAAGAATCAGACACAGCCCACTAAGCCCAGCAAACAGCCCAGTTCCTCACTCCCGCAGAAAACGTTTCGCACTCGCTCACTGACCCACAGAGACGCTGACCAGTGGACCCAACTCCCCTCTCCTCTCTCTCGCTGACCAACCGACCCCACCCCTCCAGCTCATCTTCTTCCTCGCGCAGACGACGCCCGGCCATTGCAGCAGGTAACGCCGGCGATCAATTCGCGTAAATGGCCGCATTAATCCACCCCGCGACCACGCCCATTTAACCGCATGCGTCTCCTCTTCCTTTCCCCTCAGACTCCACGCCCTGAACGCCACCAGGCTGCCCTGAATCGAGCTCGCAGAACTACTGCTCCGACCATCGTCCCCAGTCGATTCCGGCCCAACCTCGCCACCCCTTGTCTCCCCGAGCACATGAGCACACTCCCCACTCCTAGACGCTTCTCCCTGTACCTCCCATTCAACCGCGGGCGCTCCAGAACGTCGGCTCCGTCTTCAACTGAGCACCGCCGCGTCTGCAAGCAACTCCGGCGAGTTCCCCAGGTAGTATCCGACCGCCCCTCTCCTTCTCTTTCACGCACGTGTCATCGCCTCGACCATGCGCATCTAACCATGCTCTCGGTTTGCCCCCTTGTGATCTGTAGCGTCGACCCCGACCACGAACAGGACCATCTGACGCCGACGACGACTCCGGCGAGGAATTGCTGCTGTCCCTGAGCACCCCTTGCCACGCCGACCACACGTCGAGCACCACCTCGAACTCGCGAACACGGTGAGCACCCCCCCTGTATTCTTTGCTTCCTAGAACCGCCGCTAGCCCACCGCCTGACCGTCGCCGCCGTCTACCGCCGCGCAGCGCCGCCAGTTAGTGGCCTGTTGATTATGTCTGTTAGATCAAAATCGTGTGACTGTGATAGAACATAGACGAAGAGGTATCGTGTGCCTCTGCGCCGCTCGATCTAAGTTAGATCCTACGGTCTGCATCAGTCGATCCGTGCGAACCGGTACCGCCCAGTCAAAACGCGACGCGTGGCCAGTTTTTGTTTAAAACAGATTTGAGTTGCAAATTGAAACCCTTGTAACTTTTGATCCACACGTCCAAAAATTACAAACTTTATATCAATGGAATCAGTGGAACCAGCCCTAGCCAACCATGGATTTTGTTTAGTAAAAATCCTCTGGTAAAATGTTTGTTTTTGCAGAAACATTTGTATGCTTGTTTAGATTAGAAAAAAATTATTCAAAAATGTTTTTGAGGTTGAAATCTTGACAAATTAGTTTGTGGTGAACTTACTGACCCTAGGAACCAACCCATGGATTTGAAAATGGATTTGTTGAAGTTTAGGATGGATTAATTGATTTAGCCCATTTCTAGCCAAATAAAAATAATGATTTTGCTATGAAATTGTTTTTGGAGTAAAACTTTGGGAAGATGATTTGAATAAAACCTACTGACCCTAAACACCAAGTTTTGTGAATTGGCAATTTGTTTGGTGAAAGACATAAAGTTTTTGATTTGATAAAAACATTTTCCACCACATAAAATGATGAATGGATTTAAAAATGGTTTATGAATAAAACCCTTTTGCCAATGACTTTGCCACTTTAGGAAGTGACCACCTTGAACCTTACAGAGCCTAGTGGAAACCATCTTTGCAAATAAAACTATCTTATGCATGCTTGCATGCATGACTTAGTTCCTCTTATTTCTGTGTGTGTGTTTGATTGTTTGAGTATTGGTTGAAATGATAGTTGATATTGTGTTTGCTTGATTGATTGTAGTGAAGTTAGAAAAGTGTGAGACTAGCAAGAACAAGGAGTGACCCAACTTTCCCTACCAAAATAAAGGCAAGTGACACTATCATCTAAAGTCCTACTATTTTCATTATACTTAGTGGATTTTGAAACATGCATGAAAAGAATTTCTATACTTATGCTATGCTAAATCCTAATAGGATACCCTATACATTCCTTAGTGAAAACAATGTAGTTGTTACATGCTTAGCCATGCTATATTTTGAAAAGAGATACATGTTGAGATTTTATGAAGTTGAGAAAAGGACTTGTGTTTTTATATAATAAAACAAGGACTCAATGAACCACCTGGGTGGCCAAGGATACTTTGAGTTTTGGAGAAGGTGGCAACAAAAGGAACCATGTCTATGGCAATCTCTTTGTGTTGTGCTCCAAAGGAAAACCACCTAGGAAACTTAGAGATTGAACATGTTTCTCCAATTGTGTCTTTCGTGTGCAACCACATGCTATTTATGGCTCTGGCTTAGTCAACTACATTGGGAAGACCCATGCATTGTCTTCAGGTTACTGAAAATGAGGACCTGGAATCCTACATGGGTACTGAAGACAAGCTAGCAATGGTGTATGGGAGGACCCTCTGGAAAGACTTCGTCACATTCTCAATCTGCCAGTACTCCATCTTGGTGAGTACCAATCCAGCGACCACTGGTGGAAACAAGATGAGAGTGTGACATGTGGGTAAAGTGTACAACTTCTGCAGAAGATAATAAAACCTAAGTACTTAGCCGTGTCCCCGGTTATGGACAATACTGAGCAACTAAAGCTTGAAGCTATGGGAAATCTCGACATTCCAATTTCTAAAAGATAAACTATTAAGTGACAACAAAAGACTTGATGCACTTGGGGGTACCAAGGAGCTCAAGAGATTTTTGACAAGGACTTGAATACTTGGGGATACCAAGGAGTTCAAGGGATTTTGATAAAGAGATTTGACAAAGGAAACAAAACCATTTGAAAAGATAGGATAAATTATTGCTTTCTGCAAATGAGCCTAAACCCCTACTTAGCCAAATATGCATGTAATGATAGGATCCACTTATATTCAACATAGCAGTGAAACTTGCCAATACAATTCAAATGTATTGACCCTTGTGGCTGTAACTTGTATGTTGCAGGTTTGTTTGATTTTAGTGAATAATGTTTGATTAGGAATACAAAGTCTACAACCAACATGTTTGCCTGTGGCTCTTTGAAGACGAAGGACCCCATGCTTATAGTTATTCCGCTGCAATGTAATGTAATAGCCAAATGAGCTATGTAAGATGTAATAAAATTATGTTATTCCTGGTTATAAAGTTATATTATGACCTTTGTTTCTTGATAATACATCTTAACTGTGGATGCTAGCTATTGATCCAGGGACTAGCATTGTAAACACAGGGGACTCTACCTTATTTAAAGGTTGGGACCCTTACAGGAGCATGGTGTTTAAGTAGGCGAGAGCGTGGGCGTGATTTACTCGGGAAACGCCCGGCGTAATTTGGGGATGAACTAGTCGCTGGTGGGTGGATACGACGACTGCCATGTGGGCCGCGGTTGTCAACGAGAGAAAGGAAGAGGGGATGGGTCCAGGCGGTCAGTGACTGTGGGTTTGATCGCGAGTAAAGAAAAAAATTCGCGGGAGGGAGTAGCTGGGCTAGGTGGGTCGAGTTGGGCTGGGTTGGGCATGATTGGTTGTTTGTCTATTTTTTTCATCTTTACTTCTTTTCTTTTTCTGTTTGATTTTCTAGAAATGGTTTTTCAACTCTAATTCAAATAAGTTTGAATTCAAATCTTCTCTAGGTTTTTATACAACAACTTTTCACTCAAATGTGTGTCAAAACTCCTCTATTTACTCAAACACACTTTGCTCATTTGAAAATAAAAAAAAACCAAGCCTTAATGTGACATAAACAATAGGCATAATATAGTTTTATTTTCACACCTTGTTTTGAAAACTTTGCTCAAGCTTTGGAAAGTACTTAAGTTTGAATTCAAAACATTACTGAACAAAACAAGTACTCTTCTCATTAAAAAGTAGCACTAAGGCAACAATTGCTCCTATTTTTGAAATGGTTTTGAAAATGAAACCCTAAATGATCATGGATACATGGATGATATGCATGAGTTTTGAAACATTATTTTAGGGATGTTACAAAAGGTATATCCGATATACATGTTATTGATGTGTATCTCACTAGTAGTCATAGTAGTGCTTGGGTATTTGATATTGGTTCGGTTACTCATATATTTAACTCGAAGAAGGTGCTGCAGAATAGACAGAAACTAGTGAAGAACGAGGTGACGATGTGCGTTGGAAATGGATCAAAGGTTGATGTGATCGCAGTCGGCACGCTACCTCTTCATCTACCATCAGGATTAGTTTTATACTTAAATAATTGTTATTTGGTGCCTGCGTTGAGCATAAACATTATATCCGGATCATGTTTATCGTGAGATGGTTACTTGTTTAAATCCTAAAATAATGGTTGTTCGATTTAGAGTAATATGTTTTATGCACATGCACCTTTAATATATGTTCTATTCTTGTTGAATCTTGATTGTAGTAATACACATGTTAATAACATTGAAGCTAAACGTTTGAAATTAAGCGATAACTCAACCTATATCTGGCACTGTCGTCTTGGTCACATTGGAGTGAAGCATATGAAGAAACTCCATTCCGATGGACTTCTTGAATCACTTGATTTTGAATCACTTGAAAGATGGGAAGCATGTCTGATGGGTAAAATGACTAAGACTCCATTTTCAGGTATGATGTAGCGAGATACGCACTTATTGGAAATCATACATACCAATGTGTTTCGACCAATGAGTGTAGCATCGCGCGGTGGTTATTGTTATGTTCTAACTTTCACGGATTACTTGAGTAGATATAGGTATATCTATTTCATGAATCAACGTAACAAGAAGATTAAGTTTGGTGAGCATTTGAATAAATGCGGAATACTTTCAAAATTGACACCGCCGGGAACACCACAACGTAATGGTGTGTCCGAACATCGTAACCGAACTCTCTTAGATATGGTTCGTTCTATGATGTCACTTACAGATTTACCATATTGTTTTGGTGTTATGCATTAGAATTATCCGCATTCACTTTGAGTAGGGATCCATCTAAATCCATTGAAACGACACCGTATGAATTATGGTTTGGGAAGAAACCTAAATTGCCATTCCTTAAAGTTTGGGGTTGCGAAGCTTATGTAAAGAAGTTACAACCCGACAAGCTTGAACCCAAAGCTGAAAAATGCGTCTTCATAGGATACCCAAAGGAAACTATTGGGTATACCTTCTATCATATATCCGAGGGAAAAATCTTCATTGCCAAGAATGGATCCTTTGTAGAGAAGGAGTTTCTCTCGAAAGAAGTGACCGGAAGAAAAGTAGAACTCGACGAGGTTGTCGAACCTTCTCTTGGATTTGAGAGTAGCGCAGCACCGGAATAAGTTCATGTGGCGCCTACACTAATAAGAGAGGAAACTAATGATGTTGATCATGAAACTTCGGTTGAAGTTACTAAGAAACATCGTAGGTCAATGAGAACTCGTACCACTCCCGATTGGTATGATCCCATTATGAGTGTCATGTTGGTGGACAACACCGATGACCCTGCGACATATGAGGAAGCAATGATGAGCCCAGATTCCAATAAATGGCAAGAAGCCATGAAATCCGAGATTGGATCCATGTACGAAAACCAAGTATGGACTTTGTTGGACTTACCGGATGGACGGAGGGCTGTCGAGAACAAATGGATTTTCAAGAAGAAAACATATGCTGATGGTAATGTTACTATCTATAAATCTCGACTTGTCGCAAAAGGGTTTCGAAAAATTCAAGGAGTTGACTACGATGAGACTTTCTCACCGATAGGGAAGCTAAAGTCTATGAGGATTTTGTTAGAAAACGCTGCATATTATGATTATGAGATATGCAATATGTATGTCAAAACGGCATTCCTCAATGGAGACATTGATGAAGAGTTGTATATGGTACAACACAAAGGTTTTGTCGATCCTAAAGATGCTAAAATGTATGCAAATTTAAACAGTCCATTTATGGATTGAAGCAAGCATTCCTAAGTTGGAATCAACATTTTGATAAGGTAATCAAAAGTTTTGGTTTTATACAAACTTATGGAGAATCTTGTATTTACAGGAAAGTGAGTGGGAGCTCTGTAGCATTCCTAGTACTATATGGGGATGATATATTGTTGATTGGGAATGATGTAGACCTTCTTAATAGTGTCAAAGATTATTTGAATAATAGTTTTTCAATGAAGGATCTTGGCGAAGCTGTTTACATATTAGGCATAAAGATATATAGAGATAGATCGAGACGCCTATTATCATTGTCACAGAGTACGTATTTGGACAAAGTTCTAAAAAGGTTTGGAATAGAAGATAGCAAGAAAGGGTTCTTGCCCATGTTGCCCAATACGACCTTGAGTAAAACTCAAAGTCCAGCTACGGCAGAAGATAGAGAAAGAATGAGTAAGACTCCCTATGCCTCAGCCATATGATCTATCATGTATGCCATTCTATGTACTAGACCCGACATTACATATGTTGTTTGTTTAACTAGCATATATCAAAGTGATCCAGGAGTGGATCATTGGACAGCTGTCAAAAACATCCTTAAGTACTTGAGAAGAACTAAGGATATGGTTCTTTCTTATGGAGGTGATGAACAACTCATTGTTAATGGTTACACTGATGCTAGTTGGAACACCGATACGGATGATTCTATATCTCAATCTGGATACGTATTTACTTTGAATGGTGCAGCAGTGAGCTGGAGGAGTGCAAACCAAAGCGTTGCGGCGAGATCTTCAACTGAATCGGAATACATATCTCCTTCGAAGGCTTCACAAGAGGCGATATGGATGAAGGAGTTCATTATAGAGCTCGGTGTGGTTCCCAGTGCGCTGGACCCAATGTTTGTCTACTGTGATAACATGGGCAACATAGCAAACGCGCAAGAACCAAGGTCATACAAGAAGCTGAAGCATATCAAGACGCGTTTTCACTCTATTCAAGATCATGTACAAGATGGTGACAAAATATTTGCAAAACACACACATATCTAAATGTGGCGGATCCGTGGACTAAACCTCTCCCTAGGGCAAAACATGACCAGCACCAAACCGCCATGGGTGTTCGGTATATTACCATGTAATCTAGATTAGTTGACTCTAGTGCAAGTGGGAGACTATTGGAGATATGCCCTAGAGGCAATAATAAAAGCAGTTATTATTGTATCTTTGTGTTTATGATAAATGTTTACATTCATGCTATAATAGTATTAACCAGAAACATTAATACTTTTATGATTTGTAAACTAATTAGAGTCCCTAGTAAAGCCTCTCTATAATATTATCTTGTTGGTTAATAAATCATCATGGTTTCTACATCATGAACATTGAGATGTTGTTAACAACAAGATCATATCATTAGGAGAATGGTGTGATGGACATACTCCTATATATAAGCGTAGCATAAAGATCAAGTCATTTCAATAGTTCATTCGCTATAAGCTTTCTGATACATAGTAACCTAAATTCCTTCAACCATGAGATCATGCTAATCACCATCACTGGATGGATACTTTGATGACATCAAACACTACACCATAACTGGGTGGCTATAAAGGTGGCATTAAGTGTTCAGAAAGTATGTGTTGAGGCACATGGATCAAGAGTGGGATTTGTCCATCCATATGACAGATAGATATACTCTGGGCCCTCTCGGTGAAATATCATCCAATTAGCTTGCAAGCATGTGACTGGCTCACAAGGGATCACATATCACGGGAACGAGAAAAGAGTACTTATCGGTAACAAGGTTGAACTAGGTATGCAGAGATACCGACGATTAGACTAGGATAAGTAAAATATCGCGAGACAAAGGGAAATTGGTATCGTATGTAAATGGTTCATTCGATCGCAAAGTAATCGTATAAATATGTGGGAACCATATGAATTTCTAGATTCCTCTATTGGTTATTGATCGGAGAAGAGTCTCGGTCATGTCTGCATAATTCACGAACCGTAGGGAGACACAGTTAAGGATTCAATGTTGTTGAGTAGATATGGAATGTAAGTAGGGATACCGAATGTTGTTTGGAGTCTTGGATGGGATCCGGAATATAACGAGGAGATCCAGAATGTTCTGAAGAATAATATTCATATAAGGAAAGTCCAATTCCGGATTTCGGGAATGATTTCGGTGTTTTCACCGGAATGATCAAGAAGGGTCTAGAAGGTTCATCGGACCAGAAGGGGAAGGGTGCATGAATGTGTGATGTCTAAGTGGAATGGTTGCATTATGTCCTAGGTCAAAGGGATGTGCAAATAAAGAGTAAAGTGAAACTCCAAAATTGAAAGTCAAAAGGCAAGTTTGAAAAGTCAAACTGGGACAATGTTTCCTGGTGGAGGAAGAAGAGAATACTTCTCTCCCTCCACCACAAGGCTAGAAGGAGAGGGAGTTGGAGTTGGATTTGTTGGGAATATTCCCTAGAGGCAATCATGTATGATGATATTTCCCATTGTATTCATAAATATATCAACTTGTCCTTGTATAAACATCTGATGTGTATCATTGAATATGTGATTCGGTTGTGGAACTATACATTCATGTTATTTGTACTAAATATCCTTGGTCATCGAGGTTGTGTTGGACACACAACTTAGACCAATGTGAAAGTCGGCTTGATGACTCGATGTTATTCCGACTTACAGAGATTCGGCTAAAGAGTTTAGCGAGTCGGATTGACCCATATTGAGGTACAAAGAACCAGTTGTAATTTGTATATCTCAATCAATGTAATCCTTAGACCTGAGGTTGTTGCACAGTCTGAGTTGAGGATCACCGACTTAGGTTCTGTGAAACGCTGGTTTGTGACTGGGCAGTTATAAAGGTAGAGTTCGGGTCGACTGAGAATCAAGCTGCGTGATGTGAATAACCAAGATGGGATTTTCCCCTCCTCTTGGAGAGATATTATATGGGCCCTCTCAGATCATATGATTCAGAAAGCATGGCCATGCACGACTCGGTTAAGTGTTAACCAAGGCGATTGACTAAGAGTTAGTCGGGTGAATCACTTATCTCGGATCGAGAAGATAGTTGGACTATTTAAGGGATGACAAATATTCGCCTATAGTCTGAGAAGGTATATCGTGAGGCAAAAGGGACTCAGACACAAGTCGCATTGGAAAGGCAAGTCATCATGACTCTTTGGTACTTGGGAGTCGGCATGTTCTGCTAGGAGCCGCTACCGGCTGATCATTTGGAGTCGGACTCCAATCGTGTCCAAGTAGTCATGAGCCTGTGGGGTCACACATTTAAGAGCGGGAGCAAGTTCGGATTGGATCTGAACCAGAAATCTTGTTGGGTTGGACCCAAGCCGGATTAGGAAAGAGTCAGTGAGTCGGACTCGTAGTGACTAGTGTTATATGGGCTTTAGTGAATGGGCCACGAGAGTGGAACCCATGTTCACTCCCTATATATAGTGGAGCACAGTAACCCAGAAGGGTTAATCGTTGATCGGTTAGGTCATTCCATGTGTTGGAAACCCTAGCTCCACAGCAGTCCTACCGTCGTAACGAACCTAGCAGTTTGCCCCTGGTGCTCCTCCTTGTACGTGTGGATACCAGCAGAGGTGTTGTACGATCAACACCAGGACGATCAGATCGCAAAGGACTGCACTGCATCAACTGGCGCGCTACATCAGTAATCTGCAACTGCGCGTCTAGTGGTAAACCTCGTGGCTTTCTACCTCAGCTAGATCTTGGGATCACCACGTTAGAGGAATTTTTTTTTATTTCTAGGTGTCCCAACAGTGGTATTAGAGCGATTGCTTCTGGTTTTAGGCTCGAGATCTCGCATATGTGATATGCGGTTGGATGTAGATGAGATCTATCGATCTATGAGATATATCGGTTTTGTATGACGTCGATTGGATCAACTGTACTCGAGGAATGGAAGATCTGATTTCCGTGATCATACTGCTGAGGTCGTGGAACGACATACCCGTACCGGTCGGCTTCCGCCATCGGGGTAGAACATGACACGTAAATCCAGAGGCGGTGATCGAAGATCAAAAAGTTTGATCGAATCGGAACAATGGTCAGAATCCATGTCTAGATCGTAGATGAGATCTACGTTTTCGAAAAAATCATCCTGTGGTGGCGCCTTAGATGTCGTTGCGAGTTTCACAACGCTGGTAGATATTGTATTTATGCATAACTTGTTTTTGCAGGAAGTTTTGAATGGTATGGTTCATGTGCGTGTGATGTATGTGTGTAATCCATACGTGATCTGAGAATCACGGTTTTGTCAGCCGGGTGGAGCCTAGGTGCTTTCATATTATTGTATAACGACCTGCGTGTCGGATTCTCCGTGTAATTTACTTTACTAAGCTAGTGTAGCTATTTGGAGACCCCGGATGGCAAGCAAGGCGATTTTACATGTCGGCGACATGGAGTAAGACGGCAAGTGACAAGAGTTGGCACGAGCTGGACTACAGGCTTTGTGGAGATGTAGACGCCATGAAGAGAGCCATACCATTTCACATTATGATTATTTTATTATGTGTTATTGTTATGTCTCTGTTTTAACTCTATTAGATAGTTGGTAAAATCTAATCCCTCAAAGAAGGTCTAGTCGGTTTTCCCGCTAGTGTTTGCACCATCACAAGTCGGACATTTTTGGTAGTGGGCTCATAAAATTGAGGTGCTGCCAATTCTTTCCAACCATGTGGGTTCGAGTCGGCCTCTTACTGCGGAAACACTCGGTAAGCTAGATGGGTCTATCACAACATGTAGAGGTCCCAATCTTTAATAAGGTAGAGATCCCTGTGTTTACAATGCTAGTCCCTAGATCAATAGGTAGCATCCATAGTTACGATGTAATATCAAGAAACAAAGGTCACAATACAACTTTATAACCAGGAATAAAATAATTCATTACAGCTTACATAGCTCATTTGGCAATCTCATTACAATGCAGTAGAAATAACTATAGCATGGAGTCCTTCATCTTCAAAGTGCCACAGGCAATCATGTTGGTTGTATACTTGTAATCCTAATCAACACACTTCACTAACATCAAACAAACCTGCAACATAATAAGTTACAGCCACAAGGGTCAATACATTTGAATTTTATTGGCAAGTGATACTATGGTAGAATAGTAGTTTCTATCATCTATATGCATTTGGCTAAGTGGAGCTTAGGCTTGCTTTGCTCAAAATAGATTTTCCTTATCATTTGAAAACACTAAGTTTTTGTTTGTCAAAATCACCCAAGGCATCAACCAATAGACATTGGTGATCCTTTAACCCTTGTTCAACCACAAGTTTTTAACTTAGAAATTGGTATGAGGAGATTCTTGATAGCTTCCATGTCTTGATGCTCAAATTCTCCATTACCGGGGACACGGCTAAGTACTTAGATTTTACTCTCTCGAGAGGTGGTTCACTTTCCCCACAAGACTCGACATGCATCGAGACAAGATCTTTCATAAGCCTTCCCTTAGACCAAAATGGACGCGCTCCAAACCTATCATCCCCTACCACCAACTGTCCATTTGGCTAAGTTATTGCGACCTATATGATCCAAGCAGAGCCCATAATGCCAAGTGGCTGCACTTGAAGCTTCTCAACATTTGACATCTCAAATCTGTTTGTTCCTGGGTGGCTTTCCACAAGTGAGATGCACTAGGGTAGTCCATAAATATGGGCCCTGTGTAACCATTCAACATAACCCATTCACAACCATTCCACCCAGGTGATTCATTAACATAGTTGTTTTATTAAACAAAACACAAGTCATTGACTTAGAAATATTTCATTGCATGAATATAATCCACCCTTGTTTTCTACTAGCTAAGCTAAGCATGATAGTAGTAGGAATCTTATCTTAGGAAAATTCTACTAAGGTTTCATCTACTAGGATTTCCCAAGGCATAGCATACTTAGTAAAAATTCCATGCACTTCCTACTTAGAAATATCACTAATGCATAGTGAAAATATTGGGACAAAAGTATGAAGCACCACTTGCCTTTTTAGTAGAGAATATAAGTTCACTCCTTTATCTTTGCAATAGTCACACTCTTAAAATTTCACTACAATTCAATCAAGGCACAAATTCAATCTAGCATTCGAACAATTCAACACATAGAATAATAAAAACAAAGAAATGCATGCAAGCATGCCAAAGATTGTTTTATTTGGAAAAGTGGTTTCTAATAGGTTATAAACATTTTAAAACACCTATTGGTCATTTATAAAAAGTGCAAGGTCATTTGAAAATGGCCACTTTAGTTCTCTTTTGTATTGTTAGAATTGATTTTATTCAAAGAATAATTTTCCTGTGTTAGCCAAAATGTTTTTAAACACCAATATTAATGTTTATGGTCATAATGTTTTAAAAAAATTCCATTTGCAAAGGGTTTCATCCAAAATCCATTTTTAAATCAAAGCAACATTTTATTTTGTTGGGAATGCCTTTAAACAAAGTAATAATTTTCTAGGGTTCACCAAATATATCTTTAAATCCTAAAACTTGGTGTTTAGGATCAGAGAGTTTAATCCAAACCATTTTCAAAAGGTTTTACTCAAGAAACATTTTTAAAACATATTCGACATTTTTATTTAACTAGAAGTGCTTTTATTCAAAGGAATAGTTCCTAAGTGTCACAAAATATGTTTTAAATCCAAAAGTTGGTTTCTATGGTCAAAGGTTCAAAACAATCCATTTACAAAAGATTTTACCCCAAAATTATTTCTAGAATAATTTTTATACTCAAATTAGGCCTAAACAAGTTTCTGCAAAAAAACTAATTTTACAGAAGCAAAACATTAAACAAAGGGAATAGTTGGATATAATTCTTTTTACTAATTCCATTGATATAAAATTTTTAAAATTTGGACGAGTAGATTTAAAGTTATGAATTTTGCAAATTCTAAAATCTAATAGTAATGTTTCTGTTTTTAAAACATAACTCAGGCCACGTGGCTGTTTCATATTCGCCGGTACCGGTTCACGTGGATCATGCGATGCGGAGCGTTGGATATAATGAAATTGTGCGGCACAGAAACGATCATACCCCTTCGCTTAAGTCATCTATCCTAGCCAATGGATCAAAATCTAATGGTTGACAGTACTGCAACCTAAGATGGGCGGCGCGGCGATGGTGGCTGGCGGCGGCGCGCTCAGACGGTGACGGTGCCGGTGATATAGGAAGCGAGAGAGCGAGGGGATAAGCTCCCCGAGTTCTTCGAAGCTTGCTGATGCTCGAGGTTGTCTTTGTTTGTGAAGGGGCGCTCGAGGACCTTAGGGAGTTCTCGCCGGAATTCCTTCTGGCGACGGTTGCGTCTGCGCGTCGTTGGAAGCAACGATGTAGAGTGTGCTAGGACAAACCTAAGGCTCCGTTAGATGCGCAAGAGGGTCGCGAGACTGGGAACATCAAAGAGAGGGAAAGGCTCGGTCGGGGTTTACCTAGAGGTCGTCGGAGAAGTGACAAACAACGACGACATGTTGTCGTCGAGGTTGCCGACGATGTGGAGCGCGCGTGGGCGAATGGATACTACGGGAAGATGCATAGGGAGATGGGGATCACGCTCGTGGGATCTGGGAGGCAAGGGGAGGCGAGGCTTTGCCGGAATTGTGGCTGGGGTGTCGTCGGAGCAGCGAGGGTATGAGTTGCGATTCGAGTAGCCAAGTGGCTCTCCGGCAACAGAGTCTAAGGGGAAGGAAGGAAGAGAGGAGGCGCTCAAGTAGGTAGAGGCACGGCGTGGTTAACTCGCGGATTCAATGTCAATTACATCTCGCAATCAATGGCAGCAACGGCCGGAGGAAAGAGGGGAGGAATGGTCGCGGGGTTAATGACGATCTGACGGGACAGTGGGGTCGTTCTGTCAGCGAGTGAGGGGGTTTCCAGTGGGGTCAGCAAGTCAGCTTCTTCGCGGGTTTAGTTGCTGGTGAGAAAACGTTTCGGTGGGGGGAGAGGGAGTGGGGTGCGAGTTGGGCCAGATGGGCTAGCTAGGCTGGGCTGATTCGTTTCATTTTTTTCTTTTCTGTTTCTTTTTTTTTCCATTTTGATTTTCTATTTTGAATTCATTCCAATGATTTCAAACCCTTTTTCAGTTCAAATATTTTCAAACTTTTCAGTAGGTTTCTATTTTGTTTAAACATGTATTTTAAAGACCATTTTTAAAATAATTTTCTTTTATTCTTCTATGATTTATTAATTATTCAAACTAGCCACTTGTCTTTAACCAAATAAGGTTTGAATATAATTTAAATTCTTATTTAAAATCTTATTTTCTCCAGAACTTTTTAGTAGGCTTTATTTAGTGCAAAATAATTCACTTTGAATTATTTTAACATGATTTATTAATCAATTAAATTGGGCAATTGTCTTTATTCCAATCATATATGGTTTTAATCCCATTTAATTTTATTCAAATAATTCTTTGATTCCATTTAAGTTAATTAAATAACTTTTATTACACTTGGATAGATTCCAATATATTATTTTCTTATGATTTAATTAATCATTTCTATTACGGATTTTGTCTTTATTCAAATAGAATTGAATTTGATCAATGCCATATAATTTTATTTGAATATTTCTTATCCCTTTATTTTATTTGGATTATCTTGATTCCATGTGCTTATGGATTTAACTCAAGGTTTAATTTGTCTTCTAAATAATTTTTCTTGGGATTTATTATTTAGGCAAATTGTCTTTATTTAAATAAAATTAAATATTGATCAATCCTTATGATTTTATTTAAATAATCTTTTATTTATTTTTATTATTTTATAACTTCCATTTGTTCATGGATTTGGCCAAGATTTAATTTGGCTTTTAAATATTCCTTATTTATTTATTTCTTTCTTTGTCTTATATAAAACCCATATCTTTTATTTATAGATCCAAAATTGGTGATTCCAATTTTTATATAATTTTATTTAATATTTGTCTATCCTTTTGGGATTATTTGCTCATAATTTAGTATGGATTTTTAGATAGGAGCTTTATTAGCTTTGGAAATTATTTCCTTTTGTCATATTAAACTCATAAGTTTTATTTATGGTTTCAAATTAAATGAAACCAATTTATATGGTTTTATATTATTTTTGTTTAACATTTTTTATCATTTATAAATGTTTGTTGACAAATTTTTATATGGATCAAATCCATAGTCTTAGAGTGATCTTGGAAATGATTTTCTTTCATTAGGGTTTTGATATTTCCATTTGGAACCAAAAAGTTTCTTTTCACCCTATATTTCAACAATTATTTATTTTGTTTATTTATTTTTCACATTTTAAAATTTGGAAAATTTTGCGATGTGACAGGCTACCACCCTTAAAACAAATCTCGTCCCGAGATTTGGGAAAGCTAGAGGTTACAAGTTGGCTTCAAGGCAACTAGGGTACTACCACCCTTTAAAAGGTTTTCAACTAGATTACATCTTGCCATACTTGGGGTCTTGTTGTATCTTCTCTGGACAGTTTCTTGCATATTGGCCTAGCTCTTTGCATTTGAAACGCCCACTTGGCTAATATCCTTTTTCTTATTTGTTATCACTGCCTCTTGTTTGTTTCCTTGGTTCTTTTTATTTTCTGGGCAATCACTGCTATAGTGTCCCATCTCTTTGCAATTGTAACATTGCAACTGGCTTATGTCCTTCTTCTTCTTCTTCTTGGGTCTCTCCAAAGCTAGGAGTTCTTCTAGTTCATGCTCTTCATATCTCACCTCAAAGGAGGGAAATATTTCTCTCTTCTTGGGGCAGTTACTAGAGATATGACCTTCTTCTTCACAAGAGTAGCAACACTTTGTGGTCACTTTGGATTTGGCTTTATGAGGAATGGTTCTGACTTTGCCTTCATCCTTCTTGGTAGAAGTTGTTCCCTTATGGAGGTTTCCAAACATTTGATGCATTCCATCTTGCTTCATTTGTTGAACTATAGGATAGATAGGGCATTGGATAGGGACATGTTCATTTCCTTCACATAGGAAACAAGTCACTTGAGTGTGGGGCATTGTTTAGTTGGATGTTTCTCTTCACAATTAGGGAATTGGTCCACATGCTCCTTAGAAGTGTGTTCCATGTCTCCACAAATATTGCAAGCTTGAATTCCTTCTATAATATCATCCTTGACATTATTGTTGTCAAAAACTCCTTGGGAAGAGTTGATTATCATGTTGATCATTTGATTGGTCATCCTTTGCAACAATTGAGATTGGGTTTCCACAAACTTTTGCATGTTTGGGTCTAACTCATTGTTGTTGGCTAAAAACTGGGTTGTCACTTGATTCAATTGGGCTTGGGTTGCTAGAAGCATCTCTTGGTTTTTGTTGTCACCATTCTTGATGTTGGAGTCTCTTGGAGAAGTCATCTGTTTGGGTCGGATTGGGATTAGAATAGGTAAAAGATTCTAGAGAATAAGTCTAATCACTCACAACAATTCACACAAGCAATGTGCAAGAAATCACAAACAAACATTCCAATCAAACAACAAATTTTCAAGAACATGTTTAGGCAACAAAACATTTTTGTTACACCACATAAGTAGGTGAGTTTGATCTAAACTAAACACTAGTATGGTGGTCCAACTATATGGTTCACTTGAGATCATTTCCTTCTTAGTTGTTTCTTCTTGAACAAGATCATGGTTTCCTTGGAAAATTCTTGCATCGTGGTCACAAAGGTTCAAAGGTGATGATGGTTCCTTCTAAGTTGTGTTTCTTTAGTCTTCAAGTCTTGAGTATTCTTCTTATCTCATTTGTAGTCCTTAGTGATGTCCAAGTTGAAGTCCTTTGCTCATGTTGAAGTCTTTGCTCATGGTGGAGGCTTTGTCCATCAAGTTTGAAAAGGGAGAGATGTAGAATAAAAACCAAAAAGTTGAGGAAAGAGTTTACAAGATTGCTTGTAAGTAAGTTTTGGAACAAATATAACTCCTATTTTTCTAAGGGGTTTTGTCCATTCCTAGGGTTACAATCCTACAGGAAACACAGTGCTCTGATACCATCTATAGAGGTCCCAACCTTTAATAAGGTAGAGATCCCTGTGTTTACAATGCTAGTCCCTAGATCAATAGGTAGCATCCATAGTTACGATGTAATATCAAGAAACAAAGGTCATAATACAACTTTATAACCAGGAATAAAATAATTCAATACATCTTACATAGCTATTTGGCTATCTCATTACAATGCAGCAGAAATAACTATAGCATGGAGTCCTTCATCTTCAAAGTGCCACATGCCATCATGTTGGTTGTAGACTTCTAATCCTAATCAACACACTTCACTAACATCAAACAAACCTTCAACATAATAAGTTATAGCCACAAGGGTCAATACATTTGAATTGTATTGGCAAGTGATACTATGGTATAATAGTAGTTTCTATCATCTATATGCATTTGGCTAAGTGGAGCTTAGGCTTGCTTTGCTCAAAATAGATTTTCCTTATCATTTGAAAACACTAAGTTTTTGTTTGTCAAAATCACCCAAGGCATCAACCAATAGACATTGGTGATCCTTTAACCCTTGTTCAACCACAAGTTTTTAACTTAGAAATTGGGATGAGGAGATTCTTGATAGCTTCCATGTCTTGATGCTCAAATTGTCCATTACCGGGGACATGGCTAAGTACTTAGATTTTACTCTCTCGAGAGGTGGGGCACTTTCCCCACAAGACTCGACATGCATCGAGACAAGATCTTTCATAAGCCTTCCCTTAGACTAAAATGGACGCGCTCCAAACCTATCATCCCCTACCACCAACTTTGCATTTGGCTAAGTTATTGCAACCTATATGATCCAGGCAGAGCCCATAATGCCAAGTGGCTGCACTTGAAGCTTCTCAACATTTGACATCTAAAATCTCTTTGTTCCTGGGTGGCTTTCCACCAGTGATATAAACATGGCAGTCCATAAATATGGGCCCTGTGTAACCACTCAACATAACCCATTCACAACCATTCCACCCAGGTGATTCATTAACATAGTTGTTTTATTAAACAAAACACAAGTCCTTGACTTAGAAATATTTCATAGCATGAATATAATCCACCCTTTTTTCTACTAGCTAAGCTAAGCATGATAGTAGTAGGAATCTTAACTTAGGAAAATTCTACTAAGGTTTCATCTACTAGGATTTCCCAAGGCATAGCATACTTAGTAAAAATTCCATGCACGTCCTACTTAGAAATATCACTAATGCATAGTGAAAATATTGGGACAAAAGTATGAAGCACCACTTATCTTTTTAGTAGAGAATATAAGTTCACTCCTTGATCTTTCCAATAGTCACACTCTTCAAATTTCACTACAATTCAATCAAGGCACAAATTCAATCTAGCATTCAAACAATTCAACACATAGAATAATAAAAACAAAGCAATGCATGCAAGCATGACAAATATTGTTTTATTTGGAAAAGTGGTTTCTAATAGGTTATAAAAATTTTAAAACACCTATTGGTCATTTATAAAAAGTGCAAGGTCATTTGAAAACAAGTTAGTGAAAATGGCCACTTTAGTTCTCTTTTGTTTTGCTAGAATTGATTTTATTCAAAGAATAATTTTCTAGTGTTATCAAAAATGTTTTTAAACACAAATATTAATGTTTATGGTCATAATGTTTTAAAACAATTCCATTTGCAAAGGGTTTCATCCAAAATCCATTTTTAAATCAAAGAAACATTTTATTTTTTTGGGAATGCCTTTAAACAAAGTAATAATTTTCTAGGGTTCACCAAATATATATTTAAATCCTAAAACTTTGTGTTTAGGATCAGAGAGTTTAATTCAAACCATTATCAAAAGGTTTTACTCAAAAAGCATTTTTAAAACATATTCAACATTTTTATTTAACTAGAAATGCTTTTATTCAAAGGAATAGTTCCTAAGTGTCACAAAATATGTTTTTAAATCCAAAAGTTGGTTTCTATGGTCAGTAGGTTCAAAACAATCCATTTACAAAAGATTTTACCCCAAAAATATTTATAGAATAATTTTTATACTCAAATTAGGCCTAAATATGTTTCTGCACAAACAACTGATTTTACAGAAGAAAATCATTAAACAAAGGGCATGGTTCGATAGAATTATTTTTCCTAGACATGTGGCACATAAACGATCATACTCCTTCGCTTAAGTCATCTATCCTAGCCAACGGATAAAGATCTAACGGTTGACAATACTGTGACCTAAGATGGGCGGCGTGGCGACGGTAGCTGGCGGCGGCGCGCTCAGACGGTGACGGTGCCGGCGATACAAGAAGCGAGAGAGCGAGGGGAGAAGCTCACCGAGTTCGCCGAAGCTTGCTGATACTCGAGGTTGTATTCGTTGGCGAAGGGGCGCTCGAGGACGTCAGGGATTTCTCACCAGAATTCCTTCTAGCGACGGTTGCGTCTGCGTGACGCCGGAGGCGATGATGTAGAGTGTGCTAGGACAAACCGAAGGCTCCGTTAGATGTGCAAGAGGGTCGCGAGCCTAGGAGCATCAAAGAGAGGGAAAGGCTCGGTCGGGGTTTACCTGGAGAGCTCGTCGGAGAAGTGACAGACGGCGACGACGTGCTGTCGTCAAGGTTGCCGACGATGTGGAGCACGCGCGGCTGAATGGAGACTACATGAAGATGCGTAGGGAGATGGGGATCACTCTCGTGGGATTTGGGAGGCAAGGGGAGGCGAGGCTTGGCCGGAATTGTGGCCGGGGTGTCGTCAGAGCAGCGAGGGTATGAGCTACGATTCGAGCAGCCTGGTGGCTCTCCAGCAACAGAGTCTGAGGGGAAAGGAAGGAAGAGAGGAGGCTCTCAAGTAGGCAGAGGCACGGCGTGGTTAACTCGCGGATTCAATGTCAATTACAGCTCGCATTCAATGGCAGCAATGGCCAGAGGAAAGAGGGGAGGAATGGTCACGGGGTTGATAACGATCTGACGGGGTAGTGGGGTCGTTCTGTCAGTGAGTGAGGGGGTTTCCAGTGGCGTCAGCAAGTCAACTTCTGCGCGGGTTTAGTTGCTGGTGAGAAAACATTTCGGTGGGCGGAGAGGGAGTGGGCTGCGAGTTGGGCCAGATGGGCTGATTCGTTTCATTTTTTTCTTTTCTGTTTCTTTTTTTTAATTTTGATTTTCTGTTTTGAATTCATTCTAATGATTTCAATCCCTTTTTCAGTTCAAATATTTTCAAACTTTTCAGTAGGTTTCTATTTTATTTAAACATGTATTTTAAAGACCATTTTTAAAATAATTTTCTTTTATTCTTCTATGATTTATTAATTATTCAAACTAGCCAGTTGTCTTTAACCAAATAAGGTTTGAATATAATTTAAATTCTTATTTTCTCCAAACCTTTTTAGTAGGCTTTATTTAGTTCAAAATAATTCACTTTGAGTTATTTTAACATGATTTATTTACCATTTAAATTGGGCAATTGTCTTTATTCCAGTCATATATGGTTTTAATCCCATTTAAATTTTATTCAGATAATTCTTTGATTCCATTTAAGTTAATAAAATAACTTTTATTCCACTTTGATATATTCCAATTTATTATTTTCTTATGATTTAATTAATCATTTCTATTAGGGATTTTGTCTTTATTCAAATAGAATTAAATTTGATTAATGACATATAATTTTATTTGGATATTTCTTATCCCTTTATTTTATTTGGATTATCTTGATTCCATGTGCTTATGGATTTAACTCAAGGTTTAATTTGTCTTCTAAATAATTTTTCTTGGGATTTATTATTTAGGCAAATTGTCTTTATTTAAATAAAATTAAATATTGATCAATCCTTACGATTTTATTTAAATAATCTTTTATTTATTTTTATTATTTTATAACTTCCATTTGTTCATGGATTTGGCCAAGATTTAATTTGGCTTTTAAATATTCCTTATTTATTTATTTCTTTCTTTGTCTTATATAAATCCCATATCGTTTATTTATAGATCCAAAATTGGTGATTCCAATTTGTATAATTTTATTTAATATTTGTCTATCCTTTTAAATCCTTTTGGGATTATTTTCTCAGAATTTAGTATGGATTTTTAGATAGGAGCTTTATTAGCTTTCGAAATTATTTCCTTTAGTCATATTAAACTCATAAGTTTTTATTTATGGTTTCAAATTAAATGAAACCAATTTCTATGGTTTTATATTATTTTTGTTTAACATTTTTGATCATTTATAAATGTTTGTTGACAAATTTTTATATGGATTTGATCCATAGTCTTAGAGTGATCTTGGAAATGATTTTCTTTCATTAGGGTTTTGATATTTCCATTTGGAACCAAAAAGTTTCTTTTCACCCTAAATTTCAACAATTATTTATTTTTCACATTTCAAAATTTGGAAAATTTTGGGATGTGACACAACGTTTGTGGGGCTTGGGGAAAAGTCAGACGGGAGCCGGGGCATGTGATGCCACCCGTCCAACAGGAGTCGTATGAGATGTGATTGGCAAGGAGTTGTCTACCTAGATCACTTGGAGGCTAGCGGTGATGCTAAAGCTCACTAGCCGACTTGCTTATTTAGGATCCTGAATCACTAAGCAACCATCGGAGGGGTGTTAGTTCTAGTTGGAGCATAAATTATTAAAGTGTTTAATATGCTTGCTCTTTTACGAATACATGTCTTAAGTGTTTTCCATATTTCTGTTGTAGATCATGGAACCAAGTAGTTGTCACTCTCAGATATCCGGTTTTGCGTTGAGAACTATCCTTAAGAAAGATAAACTAAACGACAGTAATTTTACCAACTGGTATCGAAATATGAGAATTGTTCTCAAACAAGAAAAGAAGGACCATGTCCTAGATAACCCACTTCCAGATGAGCCGAATGAGAATGCGACTGTCGCTGCCACCAATGCCTACTCTCGTTCTAAGGGTGAGTCCATGGATATTAGCTCTCTTATGCTTGCTCACGGAACCGGACTTGCAAAAGCAGTTCGAGAATGTTGAGGCCTACGATATGATCGAAAGCCTCAAAAGTATGTTCCAGGCTCAAGCGAAGACTGAGAGGTATCAAGTTTCTCAGGCTTTGCTGAGTTGCAAGCTTAAGGATGGTGATCCACTGAGTCCGCATGTGATCAAAATGGTTGGTTATGTGCAGTCTCTAGAGAGGCTTGGCTACCCCATTAGCGAAGAGTTAGCTACGGATATAATTCTGAACTCTCTTCCTAGTGCATATGGGCAGTTCATTTTGAACTACCACATGCATGGTATGGATAAGAAGCTCACTGAATTTCATGGGATGCTCAAGCAGGCAGAGGCGGATCTCAAGAAGGGCGCCAGTCAAGTGTTGATGGTGCAGAGTAAGGCTAAGTTGAAGAAGATTTCTTGGACTAAGAAGAAGGCTAAGTCGGGAGGAAAGCAGGCTCAGGACCCGGTCCCAAGCGCTTCCTCAGGGACTAAGCCATCTCCTTTAGCCGGATCCACTTGCTTCTACTGCGAGACGGATGGCCACTGTAAGAGGAATTGCAGCAAGTACTTGGCTGAAAAAGCCAAGAGTGGAGGTATGACTTCCGACTCAGGTACACTTGTTTGCAATGTTATAGACATATATCCTGCTAATGCACCTAATAGTTCTTGGGTATATGATACCGGATCAGTTATTCACATCTGCAACTCATTGCAGAGACTGGTAAGAACTAGGAGCGTAGCAAGAGGCGAATTTGATATTTGAGTTGGCAACAAAGCAAGAGTTTCTATGTTGGAAGTCGGCACGATGCAGCTTCATTTACCTTCTGGATTCATTATGGAACTGAATAATTGTTATTATGTTCCAGTGCTAAGTCGAAACATTATTTTTTTATGAGGCAAGGCTATGAGTCGAATATTAAGAATAATGGTTATTCTTTATATTTGAATGATCTGTTTCACGGCTTTGCACCCGTCTAGGATGGGTTATTTATTTTGAATCTTGATGGTGAGTCGGTCTATAACATAAATGTTAAAAGGTTGAAACCAAATGATCTGAATATGACTTACTTTTGGCACTCTCGGCTTGGTCATATAAGTTGGAAACGCATGAAGAAGCTCCATGATGATGGACTCCTAACTTCGTTCTACTTGGAGTCGTTCGAGACATGCGAATCTTGCCTACTCGGAAAAATTACCAAGACACCTTTTGCAAAGAGTTGCGAAAGGGTATCCGACTTGTTCGGACTAGTACATAGTGATGTATGTGGACCAATGAGCACGACAGCCAGGGGTGGTGATGAGTACTTCATTACCTTCACTGATGATTTGAGTCGGTATGGATATATCTACTTTATGAAACATAAGTCAGAAGCCTTTGAAAAGTTCAAAGAAATCCAGAATGAAGCACAAAATCAACTCGGCAAGAAAATAAAGTTTCTTCGGTCGGACCGAGGAGGCTAGTACATGAGCCATGAGTTTGATGACCATCTGAAAAGTTATGGAATAGTTCCTCAACTTACTCCACCAGGAACGCCGCAAAGGAACGGTGTTTCCGAAAGGCGGAATCGGACCTTGTTGGACATGGTACGGTCAATGATGAGTCAGACAGATCTGCCTTTATCATTTTGGGGTTATTTTCTAGAAACAGCGACATTCACACTAAACAGAGTACCATCAAATTCAGTAGAGAAGACACCGCATGAGATGTGGACATGCAAAAAGTCGGGTTTGTCTTTTCTTAAGATTTGTGGTTGTGAAGCATTTGGCAAGCGACTTCAGTCGGACAAGCTGACGGCCAAGTAGGGTAAGTGTATTTTCGTGGGTTATCCAAGGTAAACTTTGGGATACTACTTCTACAACCGAGAAGAGGGCAAAGTGTTTGTCGCTCAGAACGGTGTCTTCCTTGAGAAAGAGTTTCTCAGTCGGGGAGTCAGTGGGAGTACGGTGCAGCTCGAAGAAATTCGAGATGAACCGGCTAGTAGCGAGTTGGAAAAAACCTTGGAGGTTGATCCGGTCGTGGTGGCTGAGCCGGCAGCAGGACATGTACTATGAAGATCGGCAAGATTACAAAGTGTTCGTGATGTATTACTGTTAGATAGTGATGAGCCGGAAAATTATTCGAAAGCGATGGTGGGATATGATTCCGAGTCATGGCTTGGACCCATGAGATCCGAGTTAAATTCCATGGATGAAAATCAAGTTTGGAACTTGGTTGATCTGCCAGACGGTGCAAGACCCGTCGAGAGCAAATGGGTCTTTAAGAAGAAAACTGATATGGATGGAAATGTTTCTGTCTATAAAGCACGACTTGTCGCGAAGGGGTTCCGACAAGTTCAAGGAGTTGATTACGATGAGACTTTCTCGCCTGTAGCGATGCTTAAATCAGTTCGGATCATGTTAGCTATAGCAGCCTATTTCGACTATGAGATATGGCAGATGGATGTCAAAACGGCTTTCCTTAATAGAAATTTAACCGAGGATGTGTATATGATACAACCCGAGGGTTTTGTCGATCCGGATAATGCTGACAAGGTGTGCAAACTTCAGAAATCCATTTGTGGATTGAAGCAAGCTTCTCGGAGTTGGAATATTCGCTTTGATGAGGTAGTCAAATCGTATGGCTTCATCAAGAGTTATCATGATTCTTGTTTATACAAGAAGTAAACTTTCTAATCTTATGTGTGGATGACATATTATTGATTAGAAATGATGTCCGGATGTTGCAAGAAACCAAGGAATCGTTGGAAAAGAGTTTCTCAATGAAAGACTTGGGTGAGGCAACATACATCCTCGGAATCTGGATCTATAGAGATAGATCAAGGAGGCTCGTTGGATTGAGTCAGAGTACTTATTTAGACAAAGTGTTGAAGAAGTTCAACATGGCATCGTCCAAGAAGGGGTTCTTACTGATGTCCCATGGCGTAGAACTTAGCAAGACTCAGTGTCCTTCGACAACTGATGAGCGAAGTCGGATGAGTGCGATTATGTATGCTTCTGCAGTCGGATCCATCATATATGCCATGATTTGTACTAGGCTGGATGTTTCATATGCTCTAAGTGTTGTGAGTAGATACCAGGCTGATCCTGGAGAGATCCAATAGACAACGGCTAAAAATATCCTAAAGTACTTGAGAAGGACTAAGGATATGTTTTTGGTTTATGGTGGTGAAGATGAACTCAGTGTAAAGGGTTACACGGATGCGAGCTATCTTACCGACTCTGATGATCTTGTTCGCAATCCGGATACGTTTTTATTATAAACGGAGGTGCTGTGAGCTGGAAGAGTTCCAAGCAAGAGACTGTGTTTGCATCTACAACAAAGGATGAGTATATTGCCGCCTCTGAGGCAGCAAAGGAAGCTGTTTGGATGAAGAATTTACTAATGGATCTTGGTGTGGTTCAAGGCTCGTCCAATCCGTTAGATGTGTATTGTGACAACAATGGTGATATTGCACAAGCCAAGGAACCTAGACAACACCAGAAGAACAAGCACATACTCATGCGGTACCACCTTATTCGCCAGTTCGTGGATCAAGGTGATATCAAGTTATGCAAGGTACACATGGATGCAAATATTGCGGATCCGTTGACAAAGCCGTTACCCCAGACGAAGCATGAGGCGCACCTGAGAGCCATGGCCATTAAATGCTTAGACATGTGATGTCGGAAGATTGACTCTAGTGCAAGTGGGAGACTATTGGGAATATGCCCTAGAGACAATCATGTATGATGATATTTCCCATTGTATTCATAAAGATATCAAGTTGTCCTTGTATAAACATCTGATGTGTATCATTGAATATGTGATTCGGTTGTGGAACTATAAATTCATGTTGTTTGTACTAAATATCCTTGGTCATCGAGGTTGTGTTGGACAGACAACTTAGACCAATGTGAAAGTCGGCTTGATGACTCGGTTGCACTTGTCATGGGCATGGAGATTCTATTCTGACTTACACCGATTCGTCTAAAGAGTTTAGCGAGTCGGATTGACCCATATTGAGGTAAAACGAACAAGTTGTCATTTGTATATATCAATCAATGTAATCCTTAGACCTGAGGTTGTTGCACAGTCCGAGTTGAGGATCACCGACTTAGGTTCTGTCAAACGATGATCCGTAACTGGGCAGTTATAAAGGCAAAGTTCGGGTCGACTGAGAATCAAGCTGCGTGATGTGAATAACCAAGATGGGATTTTGCCCCTCCACTTGGAGATATATTCTCTGGTCCCTCTCGGATGATATGATTCGGAAACATGGCCATGCACGACTCGGTTAAGTATTAACCGAGGCGATCGACTAAGAGTTAGTCGGGTCAATCACTTATCTCGGATCAAGAAGAGAGTCGGACTATTTAAGGGATGAAAAATATTCGCCTATAGTCTGACAAGGTATATCGTGACGCAAAAGGGACTCGGACACAAGTCTCATCGGAAAGGCAAGTCATCATGACTCTTTGGTACTTGGGAGTCGGCATGTTCTGCTAGGAGCCGCTATCGACTGATCATTTGGAGTCGGACTCCAATCATGTTCAAGTAGCCATGAGCCTGCGGGGTCACACACTTAAGAGCGGGAGCAAGTTCAGATTGGATCTGAACCGGAAATCTAGTTGGGTTGGATCCAAGACGGATTAGGACTGAGTCAGTGAGTCGGAATCACGTTGACTAGTATTATATGGGCTTTAGTGAATGGGCCACGAGAATGGAGCCCATGTTCACTCCCTATATATAGGGGAGCACAGTAAGCCAGTAGGGTTAATTGTTGATCGGTTAGGTCATTCCATGTGTAGGAAACCCTAGCTCCACAGCAGTCCTACCATGGTAACGAACGTAGAAGTTCGCCGCCGGTGCTCCTCCTTGGACGTGAGGATACCAGCAGAGTTGTTGTACGATCAGCACCAATTCGATCGGATCGCAAAGGACTGCACTATATCAATTGGCGCGCTACATCAGTAATCTGCAACTGCGCGTCTAGTGGTAAACCTCATGGCTTTCTACCTCAGCTAGATCTTAGGATCACTATGTTAGAGAAAAAAGTTTTTTTTGTTCTCTACGTGGACCAACAGGATTCAGACTCCCCTCTCCCTAGCTGACCCTCCCTCTCATAAATAGAGGGGAGGTGGCTGCCCCTCCACAGACCACCACCTAAGCCACCGCAGCCCTAGTCGCCGCCGGCTCCACCTCCTCCTCTCCGGCTTCTAAACCCTAGACGCCGGGAAACCCTAATACTCCACCATAACCCGCTCCGACTTAGGCGAAGCCCTGCGGGATCTTCCCTCTACTTCCGACAACATGCCATCGTGCTGCCAGAATCGCGAGGAGAGAACTACAACCTCCGCTGCCTACTGGAACAAGGGAGAGGAAGGTCTTCATCGAGTACTGAACGTGTGACTGACTGCGGACGCGCTGCGAGAATGCAGCGCCGAATGGATCATCTACGTGATCTTGAGATCGGAAAGTGTACGACTACATCACCCATGAGAATCTGCTCTCGTTATGTAAGATCCCTCCTTTGTAAAGGAAAGGATCCCTGTGATTGCAATGCTAGTCCCTGGATCAATGCTAGCATCCACAGTTTAAGATGAAGTACACAGAAACAAAGGTCATTATTACATATCATTCATGAGACAAACATAGTCTTTTACAACTCCATGGCCACATGCCTAATACAAGAGTTCAAATATATAATAAGATAAATAAGTCTTCATCTTCATGTGCCACAGGAAAGCATGTTGAGTGTAGACTCATGACTCCTAATCATCATCAAAATATCCTGCAACATCACAAGTTACAGCCACAGTGGGTCAATACATTGGAATAGTATTGGCAAGTGATACCTTAGTATAATATTGGTGGACTAAATACTATATGCATTTTGGCTAAGTGTAGCTTAGGCTTGCTTTGATCAAAATAGGTTTTTCCTATCAGTTGAAAATACTAAGTTTTTCTTTGTCAAAAACTTTCCCCAAGGAACCACCAATAGACATTGGGGTCCTTCACCCTTGTTCAACCACAAGTTTTACTTAGAAATTGGGATGAGGAGATTCTTGATAGCTTCCATGTCTTGATACTCAAATTGTCCAATACCAGGGACATGGCTAAGTACTTAGATTCTTCCATCTGCAGAGGTTGTGCACTTTCCCCACAAGACTTGATTTTCACCAAGACAGGACCTTTCAGAAGCCTTTCCTTAGACCAAATGGACGCGTTCCAACCTATCATTCCACTGCCACCAACTGTCCAAATGGCTAAGTTATTGCAACCTATGTGATCCAAGCAGAGCCCATATTGCCAAGTGGCTGCACTAGAAGCTTCTTAACATTTGGCCTCTCAAATCCCTTTGTTCCTGGGTGGCGTTCCACAAGTGAGATACACAAGGTAAACCATAGAAATGGGCCTTGTGTAACCACTCAACATAACCCATTCACAACCATTCCACCCAGGTGATTCATTCACTTAGCTGTTTTATTAAGCAAAAACATAAGTCCAAAGACTTAGAAATATTTTATCATAGCATGAATATTTTACCACCCTTGGTTGCTACTAGCTAGGCTAAGCATGGCATAGATAAACATCTTAACTTAGAAATTTCTAGCAATTCTACAACTACTAGGATTTCCCAAGCATAGCATATAAGTAAAATATAACCATGCAAGACTAGCAAACTATTTCTAGTGCATAGTTGAAAAACATAGGGATAAAATCATGAAGCACCACTTTCCTTGGTAGTTTGGAGAGTAGCTACAATCCTCACAATCACAATCACTATTTGCACCAAAATCTACACATAAAATGATAACACCAAATCACATACAAAATAAATACAAGCAAAAATATATGGATGCATGCAATATGATATGTGATGATTTTCTATACTCAACAAGACAAGTGCACTGTACTGGTTCATAAACAAGTTCAAAACTTGCCAAACAATCTTTATTTGAACATTAACACATTTCTCAAATAATTATTATACACAAAATAGGCCTACACATGTTTCTGTAAATAAAACCATTTTAACAGAAACAAAACATTAAACACATTGCATATATGGAAACGGCTTCCTCTCCTGATTCCATTGATATAAAATTTGTCAAATTTGGACATGAGAATCAAAATTTATGATCAATACAAAATTAAACATCTAATAGATTCAAAATCTGATTTTAAATCTAACTCTCTGACACGCGGCGGCATCTAATTGGCTGGTACCGGTTCACGCTGGATCGCGTCTGTGAGCCGTTAGATCTAACTTAAATGCGCGGCCCAGATCTAATCTTACCGTTTCGCCTAGGATCTATCGTATCCACTGGATCTAGATCTAACGATCCAAAGCAACCTAACCATCCAGTGGCGGCGCTAGCGGCGGCGACAGGCGGCGGCGTTCTCTGTCAGTGGCGGAGCCAGTCAACTAGGTCGCCCGGGGAGGTGGGAGGATGCTCACCAGAACCGCAGTGACGAGGAGAAGCTCGACGTGTCCTTGGTTGGCGAAGGGGCGCTCAGAGTCATCAGTGATTCCTCGCCGGAGTTCGCGAAGGCGTCGGGTACGGCTGCTCATTGACGTTGGCGAAGGTACAGATCATGCCAGGGCAAAATAAACAGTGCGTCAGATGCGCAAAGTGGTTTGGTCATGCGAGTGTCAAGGAGAGAGCAAGGCGCGGTCAGAACTAATCAGGAAAGCTTGCCGGAGTTGACGGTTTCGTCGGACTCGTGCTGTCGTCGATGTTGACGAGGCTCTGAATGATCCTAGCATGCACCAGAGGGGTTAGGAGATGCGCAAGGTTGCAGTGATTGTACTAGCAAGGTTAGAAGTCAAGGGGCGCGGGGAGCTCACCGGAATTTGCTGCCGCAGTTCGTCGGTACCGCGACAGAGTTCGGCGAAATATGGGCGGCCTAGTGGCGTGGCGTCTGTGCTAGGTGAGGGGAAATGAGCGGCGAGGGGAGGGGTTTATGTAGCCAGAGCGGGGCGGAAATCTCTCGCCGTATCAAGGCAATTTAAGTGCGGCATCAGTGCGGGGAAACGGCAGCGGCGAGGTGGTTGTCGGCGCTGATTGAGGACGAAGGGTGACGCGGCAGTGAGGCCCAGTCGTCAGCGAGAGAAAAGGTGTGGGGATGGGTCCAGGCTATCAGCGACCTAGTGGGTGCGGGTGCGAGTAAAGAAAATGCTTCACGGGGGGGGGGGGGGGGGGAGGGTGCTGCTGGGCTAGCTAGACGAATTGGGCTGGGTTGGGCCAGAATGGCTGGCTGCTTATATATTTTTTTCCTTTATTCCTTTTCTTTTTCTGTTTGATTTTCTAAAAATGATTTTCAACCATCATTTCAATTCAGTTTGAATTCAATCTTTCTCAAGGTTTTTGTACAGTGAACTTTGTACTCAAATATGTGTCAAACACATCTGTTCACTCAAGCCTACTTGGGTCATTTGAAAAATAAAATAAAAACAAGCCTTTGGAAGATATAATAAAAGGCATAGATTTGGTTTTAAATTTTATACTTTGTTTTGAAACTTTGCTCAAGCTTTTGGAAGCATTTAAGTTTGAATACAAAACATTACTGAATACAATAAGTGCCCTTCTCATTTGTAAGTAGCACTATGGCTAGGGTATACTCACATAAAATAATGAGCACATATGCTCCTATTTTTGGAATGGTTTAGAAAATGAAACTCTATATGATCATGGATGCATGGATGATATGCATGAGTTTTAAAACATGATTTTAGGGATGTTACACATTAACCACTTTGGAATCTTCGAGGGTGAGTACTCTAATCGAGTCGTTTCTACAATCTAGTAGATAGATCTTGGATTGTGTGAGTTCATGCGGTAGAATTTTTTTGTTTTCCATGCTACGAAACCCAACACAAAGTTGATTGAAATGTGTGCACATGATTTCACGCATTTGATGACTTGCACGCTCAGTGATTGCGCCCGAGGGGTGTCTTGCACACTTGGCGATTGCGCTCGACTGAAGTACTAGATCTGTAGAGTGAAGACTTCAAGACGATGAAGAATCTCCTCAGTTTTTCAAAACCTATTTGAAAATGTTTTGTGGCGCTACTTTCATCAAGCGAATGGCTGAAGGATTAGTGTACCTGAAAATTAGCATGCTGGATCTATCTAGCTAATGGCTCTGGAGTTAGTTTAGCCGTATTTGGGACGGGTATATGTTGGTGAACCTTGGTGGAATCCTTGTGTTCTGACCCTATATTTTTTTGATTTGAAAATGTACAAAATACAAATAAAGTTTTGAAATGTTTTTTTGCAAACAAAATTGGCTTTATGCAAAAGAACCCTCAGCCTTCCATTGATACCCCTTGCATATGTATACTACCCTCACAAGTTGTGTAACTTGCCAATACATTTAATATATTGACCAACTTTGTTGGCTGTAACGTGTTATGTTGCAGGGTGAATCTAATGACGAATGAGGATGACTAGGATCGCGTGCCTATACTCAACAAGCACTATGGTGTTGATGGTTCCCAAGATTATCGATTATGTTTCCACTGTAAAGTGAGACAACCACTATATGTTGTGCAATTTGAAATATGTAAACTCTGAATCCATTGATGAGTAATAAAATGATGTATATTTATATTGGTATTTAATTTTTTTTATTGTGTTTGCTAGCTTTGATCCAGGGATATCACCGTAAACATAGAGACTTTGAATCTTACCAATTCGAGTCGTTACAAAATGGTACGAGAGCATATGTTAACTCTAGGTCATGACCCTAGAAATTTGAAGCCATCGGAATAAGCTACTTTCCCAAGTTATTTCGAAAATACTCTTGTAACACTCATATTCTTAATCTTCTAAAAACATTTCCAATCTCTTGTCTTTTTCAAAATAAGTAGGTGGACATCACCCAAACCAACCTTGAGATCTCAAAATTCTCTTTTTGTTAGGAATACTATTTTGGGGAAGACAAATTATTTGTGAAAGATCGTTGTAATCTACTTCTCAACTATTCTTGTCTTATTTGATTTTAAAACTCTACTCAAGTAAAAATTCTTCAAGTAGATGCAACTCAAAGATGATGACCTAATCAGAAAGGACTGCATCACAATTCTTTGGAGGGACAAAAGTATAAGTACATCAATCCTTCATGACTAAATACTATGAAGATTTTCAAAATGACACATTAGGTACCTAAAACCTATGTTCTTAGCGATAAGTGCAGTTGTTTATGTGATTTGTCAACTATCATTTTTCTGGTTTTCTTGATAGTTGCAAATAAAATTTGTTTTATATAAAGTTGTTTGTAAGGCTATATCTGCAGTTCTCCCATAGAGTATATCCTTCCCCTTCCTAAACCCTCAAGACCAAGGACATGTAGAAGAACTGAACAAAGTAATTTCAGAGGCCAGAAGATTTTGTCTCCTCCAAGAAGACCTCCTCCTTAAGGTTGGTAGCATATGGAGGACAAGAAAATAGCATTGGACTCCCGGATGAATAACAACTGTCTGGTTATCAAGAGGATTGAGTTTGTGTAAAGTCAAGGTGTCATGCCATTAATCCGATGAAGAGCTCATCCAATGCAGCAAGATGATACATAGGAAGTATCTTGTAAAGGGTATTTTGTAGAAGAATACGCAACCCTTCAGAGTTTCGGAGGATTGATAGTTTAAATTTGTAGTTGCTTTGCAGATTGAAGGAATGGGATCAACACAGAACCTTGGTTCATTCCTAGGAAGACATTCTACAAAACTAAGGTTGCCTGAGTGCTAGTTCCGTGTTTCACCTATCTACTTGAAAAGTTAATAATTTGGGTGCGGGATGGATTGATCATCATTTCTACTACTCTTATTATTTGCTTTTGTAGTGTTGGGTTTGTGAATCTGGAGTGTCATGAACCTTAGAGTTTTCGGTGTTGACAAGCCTGAACCATAGAATGGTATAACAATCTTCTTTTAGAAGTGGCAACAGATGCCTACAACACAATATACAGTGAGGATGAACCTCAGTATTCTTTCAGGAGTTTTATGCGGAGATCATTCGTTGACCACCATGAGAGTTTTGATAGTTCATGAAGTGTTTAGGTGGAAGCTATCAACCATGAATTCAAAATCCTACAAAGAACATTTTTGAGGGTGATAGTACCTAAGATAATTTGATGGTTGTTAGACACAGGAGACAACCAATTTGGTTCTTTCAAGTGAAAATCACATGCTTTAGATATGAGATATGATCAGGCACCCTGAGATGGATAATTCACAAAGTCTTCACCAAAGGTGTTCCTCGAAGATATTTGGAAAGGCAACGACAGCGAAGATAACTTTTCAAGGAGACCCTCGAACCCTAAACCTTTTCTTGCTAGCCTTCTCGACTCTCGAGGACGAGATTCTTTTTAAGGGTGGTAGTTTTAAGAATTTAAGAATGTTAAATTAATTAAATAGGGTAAATGAATTGTTTGTCTTTGTTGAATTTTTTTGCAGAAATTAAAACTTGTTGAGTATTTGTTTAAACTTTTCTCAACTAGACTTGAAACATTATTCAGTACATGAGTGGATTAATATGACTATCCAAAATTATTAATCTTGGTTGAGGAAATTCTATACAAAAAAAATTTGTTTGCATTTGTTTTTTATCATTTGGATTTGAGTGTTGATTAGAATATACCTCCAAACCATGATGAATTATCTAGAGATGGAATAAGATGACTTTCCCAAGAGAGAGGAAGTAATATGAAATTTTCAATATAAGGTTTGGAAAATATTTTATTTGGTTGTTATCTGACTTTTATTGCATTTTAGATTTGTGATATATCTTATCTCATTTCCCAAAAGAAAATAAAGTAACATGATATGAGGATAAAATGACATCCTCAAATTGAGTTTGAAATGATTTAAATATATCACTAATATTTTTGTTTTATAAACAAATGATTTTTATAAAACTAAACAATGGTGAAAAATATAATTATTATGCGTGTATTTCTTTGGACCTTTTGGGAATACATATTAATTCAAACCAATTCCTGAAAATAGAAAATGATCGAAGAGGGAAAACAAAGAGGAAGAAAAAAAATTCAACCCGACTCAACCTAACCCAAACCAAATGTCCTAGCTAATCCATCTCTCTTATTTTTTTCTCTTCCCTCTATGTTTTCTCGAATATGGCCTAATTTGGTTACCTGGCCCATGTAGCTGATCGACTTAGACGATTGATCATTTTCCTCGTGCAGTTCACGTATAGACTACATATTATAGGAATTCATCGCTGTATCTATTCCTCTCCCTCTCCCATAAATTCTAGTGAACGAATCTACCCAAGATACACACAAAATATCTAAAGGATTACACCACCGTCCCCCGTTCAGGCAATTTACTTCGCACTTAGAGGACTTAAATCTTCAAACTGATTCGGCAAACCGAATGACAAAAGATGGAATTTGTATCCCAATCTCCCTCCACATCCTATATAAGGATGGACGGAAGAGAGCACCATCTTCCCCTAATACTCCTCCATCATTTTCATTCTTAAACTATCCCGAGAGGAGCTCTATAAACATATACCGATCAATGCTAAAATGAGAGTTCATCGCTATTGTGTAGCCCTCGGTGAGTCCCTCGTCGATTTATTTACTAGAAGACTATACTTGATGTTTCCTACCTATAGGAGAGGATCATGCACATTCTTGTTGGAGTTGGTCGTGCCGCCCGACATTGCACGTAGCTCCCGTCGTGGATTGCCGCTGCCCCTGCAAACAAACAAGTTATCCATCACGTCCATGAGCACCGCCTCGACATCCTCTACGTCGTCCAGGTCTTCTTCAACTCCGGCTACATTCCTAGTGACAAGAACGACAACGCCAATCCCGTGCCCGCCATTTCGGCAAGATTTTCCATTGAGGCTTCCTGATCCATTTGATCTTCATCTAAGGGCCATCGATAGATCAACTAACAAAGGGGTATCAACTAGTAGAAAGACTTGTCATCTATTGTTCTAATTTTTGGAGTTTTAGACATAAGAACATTGCCAATCTTCAAAAATTCATATCTTTCAGAAACTTATAAAATTTATTCCTATGGATTCACGAAAATGAGTAAAACATCGTGGAACCTTGAATTGGTGCTTTTGCATTTGTTAAAATCATGATTTATACAAAACCATTAATCTATTATTTTTGTCATAACTTAAATTCTATAAGTCTTTTCAATATAATCCCTTCTCCAAAGTTGGACGCCATGACCATACCTATCCACTAGTAACATATAATAATGTTTCCAACCATGTCTATGACCAGATGAAAAATATCCCAAGTCTAGGATTAATTTATCATGATATGTAAATAGAAATGCACATACTTAACTAGTGTTCTTTGCTAATATGTTTAGAGTTGCTACTGAAAATTTAATGGAATAATTCAGTTTTATTTGAAGTTTTATTTGGATTTTATAAGTATTTGCCATGCTCTCGTCTTTGATGAATATTTCTACCTTGGAATGTCATGCTTGTGTGTATGTGTGTTTATGTATGTCGTTGTTGTTTTTTCGTTATGATATATTTCACGAAGAGTGACGAGGATATTAATTATCATAGATAAATTACTAGTGATATATATTCGAGGATAAATTATGTAGGATAAATTACCATGGATAAATCAGCAAGGTTGAAATATTGAGGAATTCATATTAGGTTTCTTCTATCCAAAAAGGCAAGTTATACATGATTTTGTCCTACTACTTTCATATATGCATGTCTTAAAGTATTTTCGTAGAAATGCATGTGTAGGGAAAGTTATGTTTTATCCTATTAAAGAGCCATATGTTTCCTTACCATGTTATATGCAGCCTTACTAAATTGCGCATAGTATTGAATGCTTAGCCAATTTCTTGGTAGACGCATGACAAGGGTTTCAAAGAACAAAATCTTTTATGAAAATTGACATGTGCCCATTCTAGGCAGTGTTGTGAAAATATTTTAAAAATAAAAACTTGTCAAAATATTTTTCTTATTGGCGGTGTAGGTCTTGCACACTGTAACACCCTTGGATCGGCTCTATGTATGTTTTAGCAATTCCCGCCAATACCACATATAAATGATTCAAAGGTGACCATCAGGAACTTTTGTGCGGATGAAAAACAAAGTAATACCATTACACATTAGTGCATGATGGAACCCACTAAACAGATATATACAACAACGACTCCATGAGTCAAGAATACATATATACAGTATAAAGATCCAGATCACCTTGGAAACGATACATACCCGGTACGAATAAGATGCCAATTGGGTGGCGTCCATAACCCTGCCCATGCCAAGTCGAAAGGGTAACCTTGATAACGATGTCTATCTCAAACCTACTAAACAAAAAGAGCGCCTACAAAGGGCAAAGGAAAAAGAGAACGGTCAATACTGAGGCCTGTACACAGCGAGACTAAGAATTCGGCGACTCATGCCGACAAAGGTATGGTGGACTGAAGCATCAACGTATCATGCACTAAACAACCTATAGAGACTTGATACAGCTGACTACTATTAGAGAGATGTAAGAAAGACCTATGAGTGACCCACCTAATACTAACACCAATCATACCACCCAGGTATTTTCCTCTCGGGACCAAACGAGGAAGTCATGCCGAGGAAACTCACACAGTTGGCAGTTTTATTCATTCTTTCCATGGTGGTTATTCAACTTACTAGTTATATCAGATATATAAAAGTCAAATTTATAAGAGTAAACTTCAGTTATAGTTTTCTATGATTGAGAAATTGTGCTTGTAACACTCTCGGATTGTCCCTATGCAAGTTTTAGCAATTCCCACCAAACCCGTAAGAAACGATTCAAAGGTGCCCACCAGACACTTGCGTGCGGGTAGAAAATAAATTAATATCATTACACAATTGTCCATGATGGAACCCACATAACAGATATATAAAACAGCGCTCAACGAGTCAAGAATACAAATATACAATATAAAGATCCAAACCACTTTGAAAATGATACAGCGTCCGAGTACGGACAAGATGAAAATTGGGCAAAGAGCCCTAAAGAATAACTAATGGCGTCCATATACCTACCGAGGGCAAGCCAGAAGGGTAATCCTGCTAACGACGATGATCTCAAACCTGCTAAACAAAAGGAGTGCCGACAAAGGGAAAATGAAAAAAGAGAGCGGTCAGTACCGAGGCCAGTACACGACGAGACTAGAATTTGGCGGTCCTCGCCTACATAGGTATGGTGGACTGAAGCGGCAACGAAGCAATGCACTAAACAGCCTATAGAGACTCGATACATCTGTTTTATATTAGAGAGAGATGAGAAATTGTTTTTTCGGATCCAACCTGATACTACCACCAAACATACCCATCCTGGTATTTCCCCCTCGAAACCAAACGAGGAAGTCAAGCCGAGGAAACTCACTAGTCATATCAGATACATGGTGATTATCCAACTTAATAGTCATATCAGATACAATTCAGATTATACCATTAAACTTTAGTTATAATTGTCTATGATCGAGATACTATGCTCCAAGTCATCCATAACCATGGACACGGCTTTTCGAAAATATTTAACCCTGCAGGGGTGCACCAAAGTTTCCACACGCACTTCGACCCTTGTTTCGAGATCAATTAAAATACTTCCATCGGTATGTCGGCGGGGCCTAGGACACAACACTTTCCGGGACCCAAAATAAGTACATGGGGGCCACCCCAATAAGCTACCCGTAACAAAGTCGTCCGAGCTCCAAAGACGGACCCAGAGGTTGCGATATCGGCCAAAAGATCAGAGGCAACAAGTATAATCCTCGACATAACGACCCACATCCTAAACAGAACAGTACTAAACGCTCATCGAGAAACAAATAATAAACATGGCATACATGGCATTAAAACCCCAAACTAGTTTGTGGACCCCAGTACAGTACTTTGAAATCAGGTACTAAGTCGATAGGGGTGCCCACACACCCCATATGTGGGTAGCTGATGACACACAAGTATAGGAGATCGCAATAGTCTTCGAGGGTAGTATTACCCAAATTATTGATTCGACACAAGGTGAGACAAAGAATACTTATAGGCCTTAACAACTGAGTTTTCAATTCACCTGCACCTGGAAATAGTCTTGCTCACAGAAGTTTATCAGTAGCAACAGTTTTGTAGTAGCAAAAGCAAAGCAACAACAACAATAAAACAAGATCAATAGTAACTGTAGTAGCAAAGAATAGGATATGAGCACGGTAGGCATAGGGATGGATGGACGGGTGTTGTATGGACAAGTCTAAACATGTAACTTCAAGATCCAGGGCAATTATAGATAAATAAGATAAATCGTCCAAGTACTAAACAATCATAGGCATGTGCTCCATATATAGTCATGCGTGCTCGCAATGAGAACTTGCATAACATCTTTTGTCCTGCCATCCCGTTGCAGGGGGGCCTCAAGGGAACTAATAGCAATTAAGGTGCTCCTTTTTATAGATCATCGGAGCAAAGCATTAACACTCTATGAACACATGTGATCCTCACATCATAGCCATCCCCTCAGGTTATCCCAATTTATCTAACTTTGGGGCCTTTGGATCCGGACAATGATATGTGTACACAACTTGCAGATAAGATCACAGACAATACTATCATAATGAATCAATAATAAGTTCAGATCTGAGATCATGGCACTCGGGCCCTAGTGACAAGCATTAAGCACAAAAAGTTGCAACAAAGTCAAATAGAACTAGTAGAGATACTAGGCACCATGCCCTAACAATCTTATTCGATTACATGATATAACTCATCCAATCCCTACCATCCCCATAGCCTACAGCGGGGGATTACTCACTCATGGATGGGGGAAACATGGATGGTTGATGGAGAGGCGTTGTTGATGATTATGGCGATGATCCTCTCCAAATTCCTCGTCCCGATAGGGTGCCAGAAAGGAGTTTCTGGTTCCGCATAGTGGTTTCTGGTGGTGGCAGCGCAGTGGAACTCCTTCTGGAAAAACGTCGACCCCCCTCAGTTTTTTAGGTCAAGAGGCAACTTATAGGCGAAGAGGGAGGCCGAGGGGGTGCCTGGGGCAGCCACACCCCCTCCAGGCGCGGCCAAGCCTAGCCTGTGCGGCTAGGCGGTGTGGTCCCCCCAGGGCCCCACTCCGTCTCGTCTTCTGGCTCCGTGAGTCTTCTAGTGAAATAGAATTTTTGGCATATTTTCCAGGATTTTTCCTGATAGTGGATTTTCTGCACAAAAACTAGACACCAAGGTAATTCTGCTAAAAACAGCGTGAGTCCGTGTTAGTTGTATCCAAATCACACAAGTTTAGAGGAGAAACAATAGCAAAAGTGTTCGAGAAAGTAGATACGTTTTGGACGTATCAACTCCCCCCAAGCTTAGCTTATTGCTTGTCCCCAAGCAATTCAGTTGAAAACTGAGTGCGATAAAATAACTTTCACGAACACATTTGCTTCATATGATGTATAGATTCTCATCTCAGGAGTAGATACTTAGACAATTCATAATAAGGAGTATGCAACTAAGTCTACTCAATAGTCATTGCAAGATATGAAGAGATTCCAACTCAATAATAATAAGTAGCATGAAACATAAACATAAGCAACATTGCAATGCTCATAAAAAGGTATGATAAAGTGGTATCTCGCTTTCCTTTGTTTGTAGAGCACAAAATAAATGCCAAGGCACCTCTAAAGTTCAAGTGAAGACTAGAAATAAAGATATCAGAGATACAAGCATCAAAGTCATGACATAATTAACCATGTTTTGAGACAAGCATATTAAACTAAGAATGACAATTATGCTCTCAATAAGGTTCTCATTGAATAAGTGGTGACCCAGCAAGGGAGTGAAAAGGTTTTGAAAAGTTTGAAAGGCTTCCAAATGCTGAAAGTAAAGTACTCATTAGCTTTGAGCTCTCATTTCCCCTATCATAAGCATCTTTATAGGTTAATGGTGAAAGTGAGGTCCAATATGAGTTATATGCTTGACAGACCATAAACTGGAAATCTCATGTCCCTTGAGTACGAGGGCCTCTCCTCATGCTACTCAACTTTAGTTACCTGTAAGTTCTTGTCATCGTAAATACATGTGTATCATAGAGAACCGCCAACGGGGTACCCCTTGCACATGATATAGGAGCTATCCCATAATCAAAATGACAAGGCAAGCAGACAATGAGCATCTTAGTGATCTTTTTATTTGCTATTTGCATAGGTTTTTATTGAGGATGCTTCACAGATTGCTCATTATGGTTATGCTGCAAGTTTCCACCATGATTAGGCATGGCTTAGGCTAGCGGCACAGGCGTTTCTCTAACACATATATATAACTCCATGAACTTACAAGCTCCCCTTTTATTTCATACGAATGACATCCGCAAACAAAAGTGAATTGTATCAACTAGATATGTATCCATAAGTGTTGATAGCGTTCCCCGTGACAGCATGGTTTTGCTAACTCCCAGTCTATAATTTGCAAGCATATAAATTTCATGGACAGTCCCAATGGTTCAGGTTTATTAAGTACAAGGAGTAAAGTGTGCAATCAAGTTCGTGAGAGCTTTACTAACTAACTTTCTCAAAACAGTCAAACATTTTATTTGACAGAAAACAAGGCATAATGAATATGCACTTGAATATCAAATGATGCTAGTAGGTAGGTATGGTGTACACTGTTGGCAATATTGGTTTTGGGGAGTTGGATGCACAAGTAGAGCTCATACCCAGTGCAAGTGAAGGCTAGCAATAGAGAGGGAGCGACAAACGAGAGAGCAATAACTGTCATAATCATGCTTGCATCAAAACATGACTAATTATGGCATGAAAGCGATACAAGAACTCTGAGGCAAAATAAATCATCGAGGCTAACTGACTATTGTTTAGTCATATGCATGCGTGAGCATGTGCCAAGTAGATTCACATGAAACATTTAGAGGAGGATACCACAATATCATACCAAGTTATGAATAGAACAATGCAAGCAAACATTTATACGACATGCTACAAACTATTAGCAAGCTGGAGCTACTCACAAGAAAGAAAGAACTACTAAGAATCCATAAATAACATAAACCTTACTTGAACAGATTAAGCATGCTCACCATGATGAGTATATGTACAAAAATGAAAAAAAATAGAGTTCGTTACCAGTCTCTTACCACACCTCAACTTGTCTTAATCTTCATTATTTCCCTTCACTCGTGTGGTTTGAATAATAACATGAAACCAAACTCCACTGAGGACTGCTGAACCCTGCAAAGAACTTCACAAAACTAAAGAAGAACAACAAATATTTTTGGTTTTTCGATTTTTTTAAGCAAGCACACAAAGAAAAAACAAACAAAGAAAAAACAAACAAAGAAAATATTTTGTATTTTTGTTTAAGGCAAACCAAAGATAAAAAGCAAAGAAACAAACCAAGAGAAACAACAAAAATATTTTGGTCTTTTTGTGTTTTGAGAAAACAAAAACAATAACCAAAAAGAAAGCAAAACATGTATATACAAAGAACCGACGAAACATGATATATAGATGAGTGTGATGTCGGTATACCTGCCCCCAAGCTTAGGCTTTTGGCCTAAGTGGGGCTCAAATCCATGGTGACCAAGAAGGTGCACCTCCATAATACGAGAAAGAGGCCCCTTCGTCCTAGTACAAGCTCGAGGACTCCCATGTGTAGTCATAGAGGGGTCATATGAGGGCGCGTCCCCTGGTAGTGTCCATGGAAACCACGAATGCGTAGCTTCTCATCCATCTCCTCCTTGGAGCGTGACCAAGGTCCCTGGGAAATACTGATAGCTGGGAGTTGAATATTTCTGATCTTTCCGCCCTGGGCTCTGCGGTCATCGTCATTGGTTATCCCGCGGTAGAGCTCCAACAAATCAGCGGGTTGAGCTGGAATCTTCTTCACCGTCCCAGCTGTGCCAATACCAAAGATTTCAGAAAATTTCTTCAAGGTCATGGAGATAGGCCTGTTATAGATTTTGAAAGATGATGACCCACACGTATAGGGGGTGTATCGTAGTACTTTTGAGAAATAGGAGTGTTGATCCCAACGAGGAGCAGAGGGTGTTGACTAGTGGCAGGGAGAAGGAAATCTCTGTAATACTTAGCAAACGAACTTTTAGGGGCTTTCTGATAAAGCAACAAAACAAAGTTCAAGTAATGAAGACAACGAACAACTGCAGCAAGTGGCCTAAACCTTCTTAGAAAAGGACAAACCAGTGGAAATAATTATAAGGACCAAACGTTCTCGAGGACACATGGGAATTCTGTCAAGTGCTTTCGCTTCAAATAGCTGAGTACCCTTCTTTGGTGTTGTAAGTGTTGTGTGGTGAACCTGTGCTAATGTACCGACCTTACTTGGACTAACACATACTTGTGATTAAACCCCCTGCAAGCATCAGCAACTACCGGAAAGAAATTAAGGTATAAACCTAACCACAGCCTTAAACTCTGAGATCCTACACTCCCTTGTGCAATGGTGTCCTAACAGGGGTTCAGGTTTCTGTCACTCTGACAACCCCATGATTAGTAGCCAAATACACAATGCATTCCTCTAGGCCCATAAATGGTGAAGTAGCATGTAGTCGACATTCACATGACACCACTAGAAGAATAGCACCACAACTGAAATACTAAACCATTGAATAATATCTCAACACAAATCCACTACTAATATCATGACTTCTCCCATGTCCTCAAGAACTAAACGAACTACTCACAATACATGATATGAATCGAGATCAAAGATTATATGGTGATGGATAACAATCTGAACATAAAAAATAATCCAATGGTTCCACTGACAAGCATCAACTACAATAGTAATCGACACCGGGAAAGTTTCCCCTAAGAACAATGCAAGTATTCAACACGATTGTTACAACGGGATGGAGTGGTGATGATGGTGCTGGTCGAGATGATAGCGTGGGTGATGATGATGATCCCGATGAAGCCAATCTCGATGACGGTGTTGATGGTGACGATCTCCCCTCTCCGAGAAGGAATTTCCCCGGCAGAAACCTGTTTGCCGGAGAGCTCTTTCTCTCGGTGTTTTTCCGCCCCACAGAGGCAGCGGGAATCTTTCTGTGGTCGCTCCCTTGGTATTAGGGTTTCGAGAGGAAGATATAGGAGAGAGGGCGGAGTTGGAGGCCGTCCAGGTGGGCCACACCTACCCTAGGCGTGGCCCAGGGTGGGCCTGCACCTAGGGGGGTGTGGGCCCCATGTGGCCAAGCTACGCCTCCCCTTCTGGCTTCCTTCGTCTTCTGGGAAAATATAATTTTCCAATATTTTTATGGTATTTTTTTGATCTTCGCGAAATTGCATTAAATCGTCTCTTTTTCCATCAGAAACCTTACTCCGGCAGTCCAGCCTCCAAGAATCATCCAACATGCAAAAACAGAGGAAAAGACATAAGTACCCCCTCATAATAAGACACGTATCAATGAATAGAGGCAAATTATGATATAGAATGGTGATGCAAATTGGATGTATCAACTCCCCCTAAGTTTAGAACTTCGCTTGTCCCCAAGAAAAAACTGAGCTCAGTAAACATGTCCACAGGTTTATGGAGTGAAGTGTCGATAAACGAATACGGACAAGAAGCATCACACTAAACATTACACAACTCATGGAAGCAAGCAACTCACCATTATATAACTTAGCTTGTAACAATTACAGTAGTCACAATAGAGATGCATAAAGATAAATCATAATTGGAATTGGCAAAGTCTTGTTCTTGGTTAAAGAACATCTGGCACACAGTTTCACAAAAAGCTTTTGTAGAAGTCTTCAAAAACAGGAGCACTCTTGGCTCAAAAAGGTTTTTCACAATGATGGCTTTCAAAGTAATATTCAATAGATAAGAGTCTTGTGCAAACAAGGAAGATAAAGAACATGAGTGAATAAATCATCATATGAATGCCTGCAACACAACAACTCAAATGCTTGCTGGAGATAGAGAGGAAGTAGGTTTACTGACTCAACTTAGAAATAGGAGAAAGGTCCCTTCATAGGGGGAAGCAGAGATTTGAAGTCAAAAAGAGCTTCCAAACGATTATGGTACTTACTAGCTTTGATCCCTCATTGCCCCTATCATAAGAATCTTGAGATGATTAAGGTTAAAGTGAACAGGGATGGAGTATATGCTTGACGAAATATAAGTTGGCAATCTCATGTCCCTTGAGTACTAGGGTCGCTCCTCATGCTACTCAACTTTAGTTACCGGTAAGTTCTTGTCATTGTAAGTACATGTGTATCATAAAGAACCACCAACGGGGTACCCCTTGCACATGATACAGGAGCTATCCCATAATCAAAATGACAAGGCAAGTAGACAGTGAGCATCTCAGCAATCTTTTTATTTACTATTTGCATAGATTTTTATTAAGGATGCTTCACAGATTGCTCACTATGGTGATGCTGCAAGTTTCCACCATGATTAGGCATGGCTTAGGCTAGCGGCCCAGGCGTTTCTCTAACACACATACATTAATCCATGGACTTACAAGCTCCCTTTTTATTTCACACCGTCGACATCCGCAAACAAAAGAGCATGATATCAATTGGATAAGTATCCATAAGTGTTGAAAATGTTCCTCGTGACAGCACGGTTCTGCTAATCCCAACGTATAGATGCAAGAATATGCAACTTCGATGACACAATGGTTCAAGTCTATTAGGGCAAGAAAATAAGGTGTGCCATCAAGTTCGTGAGAGCTTTACTAACTAGTTTTCACATAACCAAATAGTTTTTAATTCCAAAGATAGATGAAGCTTGAGAATTTTCTTGGAATAGCAATAGTGCTAATAGGTAGATATGGTGGACACAAATGGCACAGGTCTTGGTTCAAAGGGATCGGATGCATGAGAAGTATGCCTTCTCAAAACAAGTTTTTGGCTAGCAAGGCTGGGTAGCAAGCAAAAGAGTTGAAGGAAACAAGCAAACCTACAAGTAATAAAGCCAAACATGCAATATTCCTTGAAGACACAAACGATCTTAAATAAAGAATATTAAGCTTATGATCCAATCAAGAAAGAAAATAAATGATACAAAATACCTGTAAGCTTTTTCTCTTTTCCTTTCAAACCTCAAAAAGTGTTGCTACTGACCAGAGCTCGGTTTGCCAAAACCAATTTAGATTTACTTGATGCTCCCAAAGTGATGCCAATACTGATCAACAAGATCCATCATATAATAGAGATTGAAAACTAAAATAAGAAGTGCAAAAATTAAAAGATGAAACTTCTCATTAATATTCCATAAAGGCACTCACACCAATGTATACAAAGATAATCAACTCAAGGAGAGATACTTCCACAATGCAAACCAACCTATAAGATAACTTCTCTACCAAAGATACGAATCCACTAAGAAGGTAAAAGATAAAAGATAATGATGTGATACCGCGGCACTCCCCCAAGCTTGGAACAAGCCAAGGGGATGCCAAACCTGATGACGAATCAATCCTTCAGTTGTGGTGGTGTTCTCTTGATAAGCTCCTCAATCAGTTTCCTCAATCTCGAAGGTCAGAGTACGAATCAACTCCAAATTTTGCTCAATGCGGTTCATGATCATATCGGACCGAGAGTCCCAGTCCTTGCTATTCTTTCCCTACTATTCCTTCTTAGTGTGTTCCTTCCCTGCATGTTACGAGAAAAATCACGTCCAGTGTTAATTGCTCCTACAAAAGTAGGTTTCCTTGCCCTTGACCCTGCGGCGGTTTGTTCTTCCATCTTAACTTCCTCCTCGACGCTCCTATCCATGTCTTCGCGTCTAGCAGCGATCCTTTCTTCTTCCATAGGCTTCTTGCCTTTATCGTTGGTGGAGGCCATAGCGCTCTAAACTTGAGAAGATTTCCTGACAAAAACATACAAAAACAAAAACACGATGAGAACACGATAAACGAACCTCGGTGAACCCGGGGGGTTATATATTACGAAGTTTCAATGCATAAGGAAGGTACTGGTACGAAAAACGAGGCGGAGACGGAGCTCGGGGCGCTCACACTCCCTCCAGGCGCGGCCAGCTGGGGCCCACGCCTAGGGTGGGTGTGTCCACCCCGGCCTCCGTTTCCTCCTTTGTTTCATTTCGTAGCCTTCCGTATGTAATAAAAACGTCAGAAATATAAAAAGATAGGGTTTTCACAAACCTTCTGTTTTCAACACTTTTACCAATTCAAAGACGAACTCTGCAGACTCCTTTCATCCTTCTCCTGGAAATTCCTTTCATGAAAGGCATTACACAAATCTCAATGGCAACATTAGTGTAAGAAAAAACAATAAAACTTCAGGTTCACACTTCAACTGAAATCCATCAAAACAAAGGCTTCTGTAAGAGGCAAATGCAAATGATGGCAGAAATCCATCAAAACAGACCAGCAGGTAAAGATTGATTTTTTTCGAAACCTTCTGATTCTCAAATAAAAAAGTGAAAAACTAATGAAAGTTGGGTAACAACTTGGAGAACAAGCACAGAAAAATACAGTTACATCCGAAGTACTGAGCTCCCTCCCGAATGTTTACAATGCATCACAAAAATCTGTCCCAGGACAACCACTTTTCACAACTCCTCCACTTCTCAAAAGTATTTGAACTTAGGTAATAACTTCCAAGACTCAACCAAACTCTTGGGTTATCTCCCAACAAGTACTTTTCTTTAATGCCTTTATGTGAGGCTTGAAAGTTTCAAAGATGCTCACATAGGAGATATATATCTGGAGTGAAAGAGAGCATCAAGAAGCAAATAACCAACACATTTGAGTCTAACCCACTTCCTATGCATCGGGGTATCATGAGAAAACAAATTGTTGAAAAAAAAATCCACTAGCAGAGGAAGACAAAACAAGTGCAACTTCAAAGCTTTCAACACAAAACAAGCAAAACTTAATATTATTGAGATGCATTAAACCATGTTTCCCTTTCTCGTTATAACTTTCAGTAGCACTTTGAATAAAGTTAACAATATAACTGACACTGTCAACAACTTTATCATCGGGATGGGCATACTTACAATCACCAAAAAGAGGTCCAAGGTTATAAACCGGATCAATAGAAGCAAGTTGTTACATCCTGAAATCTTTATTAGCCAAGATATTTTCACAAGGAGCTTTAGCAAATTTGGAAAAGTTAAACTCATAAGAATCTCCATCAAACGTAGTTAAAACTTTTCCTTTTTACAATCTATGATAGCCCCACAAGTATTCAAGAAAGGTCTACCAAAAATTATAGGACAAGTTTTGCTACCTGCTGAATTAAGCACTAGGAAATCAGCAGGATATTTAATCTTACCACAAAGAACCTCCACATCTCTTACAATACCAATAGGGCAAATGGTTTCCTTATTAGCAAGGTGAATAACCAAATGAATGACCTCAAGCTCGCAAGGACCAATTTCATGCATAATTTCCCTGTAAAGCTCATAATGTAGGGTTCGCAGCATAGAAAACAAAAAAATTCCTACGATGGAACAACTATGTACCAAGATCTATATACTAGATACAAACAACTGGTGGATGTATATCCGTAGAGAACATACCCTTGAAGACCGACAAAGCTTAACGAGTTAAACTCGTGGTTGATGTAGACGATCTCTTGCCGATCTCAAGATCGAGAGGAAGTCCTAGCGCCAAAAACTAGCAGCGCATCCGTGCTCGCACACACGTCCGAGGCACCGAGCAACCTCCGCCTCCTTGCTCCAGTGATGCAGCGGAAGAAAAACACTTTCTTGTCGAATAGCCACCAAGAACATGTATCTCGCTAGTCCGAGACGATGGGGGATAAATTCTAGAGGGGGAGAGAGATCCTTCACGAGGAGGCGTGAGTGAGAAGTGAGGAGGGGGTGCCTTTTATAGGAGAGGGGGGAACCACAAGGGGGTGGCCGGTGCATGGGGTTCCCCCTTGCCCTCCCCTCTTCATGAAGAAGGACACTCCACTCACAAAATTCCTTTAAATTACCTCCACTCAAAATCCCACTCAAACTTGCAATTAAATTTCCACCAAATTTAATGCAAACTCTCATTAAATAAAACTCTTTTTATTTATTCAGAATTTTTTCAATTACTTTAATGACAAACGTTCACATATAACCCCTTGCTAGAATTCTAGTTCACATGCAAAAACACTTTCTGCAATTTCACCCGAAAACCTGTTTCCGTATCTAGTGAAATAAATTCCTGCGCTTGTTATTCTTTCTGGCATTAAACTTTTGCTCCATTTGGATGTCGGTGTCTCTTAAGTGCATCACCCTACGGTTCACGAATAATGCGGACATGATCGAGACCCCTCTCGGATCAATAATCAGAAGCGGGATCTGGAGACCCATACTGACTCACACATATTCAACGATGACTTTCTTGTGATCGTCGGAACCTTTTATGCTAGTATCTTAATCCCTTTGTTTCGCAATATATTAAATGTCCGAGATTCGATCATCGGTATCTCCATACCTAGTTTGATCTCGTTACTGACATGCACTATTTTCTCGTTCCCGTGATATAACATTCTAGTGATCAAATCACTTGCTTGCAAGCTAATCAATGTGATATCACCGAGAGGGCCCAGATTATATATATCCGTCATCGGGATGAACAAATTGCACTCTCGATCCATGGGCCTCAACATATCACTTTATTAGTTCTGAACCCATATTTATAATCACCCTGTTACGGTGTGACATTAGATGTTATCAAGAAACTCTTCCGGTGTTAGTGATTGACATGATCTCATGGTGTAAGGATTAGGATTACTTCGTAAGTTGTTATAGCAATATAAACTCAATTAATTTTATCATAATGCTATACTTCGGATGAATGTTCATCACACCATTACACTAATGTTGTGATCCCGTTATTAACAACATCCAATGTCCATGATCAGGAAACCTTGATCATCTTGTTAATCAATGAGCTGGTTTATGAGAGAGGCATAACTAGGAACTTTCTGTTTGTTTATTAAACACACATGTATTAACGTTTCCGTATTTATACAATTATAGCATGCAAAATAAACATCTATCATATACTTGGAATACACATAATAAACACTTTATTATTGCCTCTCAGGGCATATTCCCTTCAGTCTCCCACTTGCACTAGAGACAATAATCTAGTTACATAGTGATGAATCTAACACCCATGGAGTTCTGGTGTTGATCATGTTTTGCTCTAGGGAGAGTTTTAGTCAACTGATCTTCTACATTGAGATCCGTGTGTACTTTACAAATCTTTATATCTCCATCCTTGACATGCTCGCGGAAGGAGTGAAACCGGCGCTTAATATGCTTCGAATTCTTGTGAGACCTTGGTTCTTTGGCATTGGCAATGGCACCATTGTTGTCACAATAGATTACCATTGGGTCCAACGCGCTTGCAACCACACCTAGTTCAGATATGAACTCCTTCATCGAAACCGCTTCCTGCGCCGCTTCCGAAGAAGCAACATATTCGGCCTCCGTTGTTGATCCCGCCACCACAGGTTGTTTGGAACTCCTCCAACTAACCGCTTCGCCATTCATGATAAATACGTATCTGGATTGAGAATTAGAGTCATCCGGGCCGGTGTCAAAGCTTGCGTTGACATAACACTTAGCGACGAGCTCTTATTCACCTCCGTACACAAGAAACATATCCTTAGTTCTTCGCAAGTACTTAAGGATATTCTTGACCGCTATCTAGTGTTCTGAACCTAGATATGATTGGTACCTACTAGTCAAACTAATAGCATGTGCCACATCCGGTCTTGTGCATAGCATGGCGTACATTATAGAGCCTATGGCTGAAGCATAGGGGACTTTGTCCATTATCTCTCTTTATTCCGCCGTAGACGGACTTTGAGTCTTACTCAATGTCTTGCCTTGCAACATAGGTAAGAACCCCTTCTTACTTCTGTCCATTTTAAACGTCTTTAAAATCTTATCAAGGTATGTACTTTGTGATATCCCTATTAGGCGCCTATATCTATCTCTATAGATATTTATGCCTAATATATATGACTCTTCACCTAGGTCCTTCATTGAAAATTTGCTATTTAGATAACTTTTAACACTGTTATCATTTCCGATCAATAATATGTCATACACATATAATATCAGAAATGCCACATTGCTCCCACTCACTTTCTTGTAAATACAAGCCTCTCCATAAGTTTGGACAAATCCAAACTCTTTGATCACCTCATCAAAGTGGAGATTCCAACTTCGTGATGCTTGCTTCTGTAACATCCCAAAAATACCAAACTTAGATCATCAAACACTAATCATCAAGATTAGGGTTAACAAAAACTTTTCTAAATAAACTCATGAATGCATGTATATGTGTATGCATGGATTTTGAATTTCTTTAAAAACCACCTTGTTTGTGTGATCCATTGCTTGTAAAATGTTTCTTAGGTGAAATGAACATCATCTAAAACATTTCCCACACTTTTCCTAAAGACAAGTAAATCAAAACAAATATATTAAGTGAATGGTCATTTTGACCAATTTAACTCCCATGCCTACTTTGGCTGTCCCAAACTTTCAAAACCTAACAGAAACTTTTCTGGATCTTTGCACCCCTTGAATGTACTCATAACAAGGTATCAAGGCCCACTTTGTGATCATCCAGAAACTTTCAAATGCATAGTTTAAATGACAATTCAAAATTGAATCTTCTTCATATGGGAAGATCCCACTTTTCCAAAACCCACTCAAACAAGCTCAACTTTCAAAACCCAAGCATCTGCAGACTCACCAGCACCAATCTAGCAAACCCACCAAAATTTATTTCAAAATTCAAAACTTGATTTCATGCAGCCATTTCATCAAACAGGTTGCAGACACAAATCAAACAAAACATCAAACACTATAGTGTGAAGTGATTCTTGCCTAACTTGTTCAATGGTTAGCTCACACACAACTCAGTAGATCATCTAGAAAGAGTAGCCCAACACTAGCACCCCTGTGAGCTTGCCATTGTCATTAATGGTGAACAGCCGAGCACCCCCATCTCACCCCATTGTGGACAGCAGGCTAGAGGAAGAACTAGCCGTGCCAACCTTGTCTGGGAGGCAGCCCACCGTCCACCGCCACTCCCTGTCCCAGCCGCGAGCGTTGCCAAGCCCTGGACCACGCGCACAAGCCGCGCCCAGACCATGCCGAGCGTGCGCCAGAGCGCCACCCTCGACCAGCATCCACAGACCGCGCGCCGCCCTCACCGCGTGCACACACGATCACCATCGACCCAGGAGACCGCCAGACATCCCCGTTTGCCGCCCCATGCCATACAGCCACGGCCCGCCGTCAAAGGCGCCGCCTCTGCCACGCAGAGCACCGGCCGTTCCAGACCAAACCACACCGCCCCATGCCTCGCGACCATGTCGGTGAGCATCGCCAGGAGATACAGCACCATCCCCTACCCGTGCCCATGCCATTAGCCGGTTGTAACGTCGCCCCCGACGAGCTCACCGTGCGCCCCGACGGTCCCATCACTCGACTATAAATAGAGGCCACCCCCGCACGATTTCTTCACACCATCTCACTCCCCTCTCCTCACTGATCGTGCCACACCATTCTCAGAGCAAGGCGAGCACCACCTCGCCGGAATTTCACTGGAGCCTGCCACTGCCGGAGAAGAAGGGAGCCAGCGATTGGAGCCGCCCTAGGAAAAGCCACCGGTACCAGGAGGTTCGCCGTCGTCGACTTCGTCGTTCGCCCGCCTCGTCGACCCTCGCCCGTACCCCGCTGAGCCCCCAGCACCCCTCACTGGCTGCGCTAGGTTTCGTTCTCGCCGGAGTTGTCTCGCGTCGACGATGACCCTCAGCCGTTGGATTAGAACTAGATCGAACGATCCACGTTTCCCCATACCGCTTCGCCCAGCCCCGTGTCACTGACGAGTGGGGACACCCACTTAAGCAGCCCGCGGGAGCACTACGCTTAGCAGGCCGGCCCGTTAGAATTTCCCGCGCAGCCCAGCAATTCAAATTAAATCTTTTCTATTTCAATTCAAACACACTTCAGCACCCAACTTCAAAAATCAACCCAGATCGATTAAGTGCACCTAATTGAATGAAACCAATTTTGTTGGAAAGGTCTGTGAATGCTTAATCCAAGCCCGTTGGATTCAAGTCATTTGGATCTGTAGATCACCCATAGTAAAAATAACAAGGCAGAAGATTTTCTGCATTCAAACATTTTTGAAATTTAAACCATAAAATCTTTTGAGTTGATTCCAACTCTCAAAAATCACATTTAACCATACCTTTCAGAATATATAAAAATATATAGGTTTACTTGCAGAAATAATGTTCAAGTAATAAAAGAATGCTTCATAAGAATTTCTAGCCACTTTAATTAATTAAAATAAAAGGGTAAAACCTTATTAAATTGTGACACCACTTTAAATCACATTCCCATGTACTACAATATGTGGTGATGACATGTGTCAACATGATCCCATGTTTAGTTTGGAGAATATTAAATCTTAAGTAGTTTTTCAATGAGTAGAAATTACTTTTCTAAAAATAAAAAGATTTAAACCAAGCTTTAACCTTGTAATGTTAGAGATGATGCTAGATCATCTATAGGACCCTTGTGTGTGATGATTGCAAGTATTTAAGTATTGTTTGGTGATTGTGTACCTCGTATTTATTCATAGACGCTAGTACCGACCAAGTATACGAGGAGGAAGGAGGATACTACGAAGAAGAAGCCGAGGAGAACTTCAACCACTGCTCTGCACTAGGAAAGCCTTACTAATTAAGTTGACCTATGCAAGCCTAATACTACTAGTGAATGTGCAAGCTAACACTTGCAAGATACCCTACTGATGCCACAAACCCATACTTGTGATCCTACCTACTTGTAAAGCAATCCTAGTTTTATGGCAAGCCTCTTACTTTATTTCTTTATCAAAGCTTACTTAGAGTCTACCTAAGAGTTTGGTAGATACTAGATAGTTGTGCTGAAGGTTGCATAAAGAGCATAAAATTTGGCCTAAGCTAGAAACCTTGATATCAGCCTAAGATATAAGGTTGGACTTAGTGAAACTCCACTAGTTACCACCCCTCATTAGTACTACCCCCACCTGTAGATGCTAGTGCTAAGCATAAAACTTGATCAACTTTTAGATGGGAATACTTGGTGGAAAAATGATTATGAAAACCTTGGAATGATGGATCATTCTATTGAAATGTTTTGGACATGTGTTTCCAAACACTTGATGATTCTGGTGATAAAAATGTTGAGGCATGAGCCTTAGCCCTTTATAAAACTGATGGTTGTCTGGATGCGATACCATTCCAATTTTAGCGTACAACCACAATACCCGAATATTGGGTAGGGCTTGACTGGAAACTTATATACCTTAGTATTAGTTCCCTCCCGACCAAGGTCTGAGCTGAGGCTACCTTGTGAAGATTGTCCACCTGTGCAGTACCCAAGATGATAGTGGTCATGGTTGGGAGGCCAAACTCACAGGAGAGGTGCTTATACTAGGGCGTGTAATTGAAAGGTTAGGATTGATTATCCGCCTACTGAGTATGGTGAATTCAGGATTTGTTCCTGACAGATGTATCGAATGTTGTGGTGAAAGTGTACAATCTCTGCAGAGTGTCAAACTATTCGAATAGCCGCGTCCGTGGTTATGGACAGTTAGAGTGGCCATACTGTTCCCCCGTCAGACTTTTCAAAATGACTTCTGAAATGAATTGAGACTTTGACTTGACCACAACAGAGTTGTGACCTGAATTACAAGATCCCACTTAGGAGTTATAAAATTGTGCCTAGCTTTGGAAATTAGTAGAGATAAACCTGGCTTTTGCAAAACAACCCTAGAGCCTAGTGTCCTATTATCCAAAAAACCCCTTTACTTGTTAGTATTAGTTTGAGAGTACTTAAAGAGTACTCATGGCTTTGTCCCTGGCTATTCCCATGGCCAGACTATGAAGAGGAGTACCTGGAAGATGGACCCCAGGAAGGTTACGACAACTAGGATCATCTCCCATCGTCAGCATTGCCTGTGACCCCGAAGATGGAGCTTCGCCTACGCTACCATTATTATTACGTATTCCGCTGCTTGATGTTGTATTAAGAACTGGATCATGAGATCCCTATTTGTGTAAGACTTATGTATCGTTTGTAATGGATGAAGTACTATGGTATCCAATTCTGTTATGTCTCGCAAAAATGGTAATCCTGGGATTGCGATGTATGGCATAACAGGCATCTAGGATTGAAAAATCCGGGTGTTGACAGCTTCAATCCATAGATGGATCGCTGAAGCTTGCACACCTTGTTACCATCCTTAGGATCGATAAAACCCTTCGGTTGTATCATATACAACTCTTCTTCAATATTACCATTGAGAAACGCAGTTTTGACATCCATCCGCCATATCTCATAATCGAAATATGCAGCAATTGCTAACATAATCCTAACTGACTTTAGCATCTCTACGGGAGAGAATGTCTCATTGTAGTCAACTCCTTGAATTTGTCAAAACCCTTTTGCGACAAGTCGAGCTTTATAGACGGTCACATTACCATCAGCATCAGTTTTCCTTTTGAAAATCCATTTGTTCTCCACATCCTTTCGGTCGTGAGGTAATTCCACCAAGTGCCAAACTTGATTTTCATACATGGATTCCATCTCGGGTTTCATGGCTTCTAACCATTTGTTGGAATCCGGGCTCATCATCTCTTCTTCATACGTCGCAGGGTCATCAATTTCATCAACCATGAAATTCATAACAGGGTTTCCGTACAGCTCGGGAGCTACACGCGTCCTGCTAGAGCTGCGAGGTTTGGCAGTACTCTCTTTCGGAGTTTCGTGATCATTATCATTAGTTCCCTCTTCAACAGGTGAAGCCAACTCTAGAACAACTTCTAGCGCTGCGCTACTCGCCATACTTTGAAGAGAAGGTTCCATAACCTCTTCGAGTTCTACCTTCCGACTACTCTCACCTTTCGCGAGAAACTCTTTCTCTAGAAAGGGTCCATTCTTGGCAACAAAAACCTTGCCCTCGGATCTGTGATAGAAGGAATACCCAATTGTTTCCTTAGGGTATCCTATGAAGACGCATTTTTCTGCTTTGGGTTCGAGTTTATCCGGTTGAAGTTTCTTCACATAAACATCGCATCCCCAAACTTTAAGAAATGACAGCTTAGGTTTGTTTCCAAACCACAATTCATACGGTATCTTTTCAACGGATTTAGATGGTGCCCGATTTAAAGTGAATGCATCAGTTTCTAGTGCATAACCCCAAAATGACAACGACAAGTCCGTCAGAGACATCATAGATCGAACCATGTCCAATAAAGTACGATTACGACGTTCCGACACATGATTTCTCTGTGGTGTTCCGGCAGATGTGAGTTGTGAAACAATTCCACACTCTTTCATGTGAGTGCTAAACTCGTAACTTAGATACTCATCTCCACGGTCGGACCGTAGAAATTTGATCTTTCTATTACGATGATTTTCCACTTCATTCTGAAATTCCTTGAACTTTTCAAAGGTTTCATACTTGTGTTTCATCAAGTAGATATAACCGTATATACTCAAATCATCCGTGAAAGTAACAAAATAACGATATCCACCTCACGCCGACACACTCATTTGACCACATACATCAGAATGTATGATTTCCAATAAATCTGTCGCCCGTTCCATTGAACCGGAAAACGACGTTCTAGTCATCTTGCCCATAAGGCATGGCTCACATGTATCAAATGATTCAAAATCAAGTGATTCCAAAAGTCCATTCGAATGGAGCTTCTTCATGCGTTTAATGCCAATATGACCTAGACGGCAGTGCCACATATATGCGGATATATCATCATTAAGTTTAATCCTTTTAGCATCAACATTATGAATATGTGTAACATTATTATCGAGATCTAATAGAAATAAACCATTCATCATCGGTGCATCACCATAAAAGATTTCATTCATATAAATAGAACAACCATTGTACTCGGATTTAAATGAATAACCACTTCGCATCAAACACGATCCAGATACAATGTTCATGCTCAGTGCTGGCACCAGATAACAATTATTCAAGTTTATTACTAATTCTGATGGCAAGTGGAGAGGTAGCATTCCGAAGGCCATCACATCAACGCTTGATCCATTGCCGACACGCATCTTGACCTCACCCCTTGCTAGCGGTCGCTTGTTCCATAGCCCCTGATTCGAGTTACAAATATTAGCAACTGAACCGGTATCAAATACCCAGGTGCTACTGCGAGAACTAGTCAAGTACACATCAATAACATGTATATCCTATATACCTTTGTTTCCCTTGCCGGCCTTCTTGTCTGCCAAATACTTGGGGCAGTTGCGCTTCCAGTGGCCAATCCCCTTACAATAGTATCACTCGGTATCAGACTTAGGTCCAACTCGGGGTTTCTTTTCAGGCACGACAACCGGCTTGCCGCCCTTACTTCCCTTATGTTTTCCCTCTTGTCTTTCTTGAAAGAAGTGTTCCTATTGATAATCAACACTTGATGTTCCTTTCTGATCTCCACTTCTGCAGTTTTAAGCATTGACAGAAGCTCGGGGAGAGACTTCTTCATGCCTTGCATATTATAGTTCATCACAAAGCTCTTATAGCTAGGAGGCAGAGACTACAGAACATGATGGATTCCTAAGTCAATGGGAATCGATATTCCCAAGGACACAAGCTTATCGGCGTAACCCGACATCTTGAGTACATGCTCACTTATGGAGCTGTTCTCTTCCATCATGCAGCTAAAGAACTTTTCTGAAGCATTGTATCTCTCTACAGCAGCATGTGTGTTGAAAATCATTTTCAACTCACCTATTGTATCAAATTCATTGTCGTTTTAGAAATGCTTTAGAAGTTCCAGCTCTAGCCCATACAATATGCCGCAATAAACTAAGTTGTGGTCCTCCTGACGAGTCTGATAGACATTCTTCTCCTCGTCAGGGGCATCCTCAAAAGGTGGGGGGGACTAGCAGCACTTCTAGCACATATTGCTTTTGTGCAGCAGAGAGGAGAATCCTTAAATTCATTCCCCATTCGGTAAAGTTGCTACCGTTCGTTGCAAGTTTCTCTTTCTCCATGAACACATTGAAATTAAAAGCAGTTGGTGCCATCTACAATAGAATTTGTAAAGTTTAGACTAAGTTTATGATAGATTGAGTTCAACTAATCCACATTACGAATGAACTCCCACTCAAAAACGACATCCCTCGTGTCTTTTTGGTGATTACATGAACCAAATCCACTACACCAAGTCCGATCATCACGTGAGTCGGTGTAGATTCAAAGGAAAGCATCAAATGGGCATCATATCTACTATATGACTCATGCTTAACCTTTCGGTCCGTGTTCCGAGGCCATGTTTGTCCATGCTAGGCTCGCCAAGTAAGAACCTTAGTATTCGCGTGTGTAACTGTCCTACACCCGAAATATGGTCGTGGATCCAAGAACACCCGATCATCACGTGATGTCTTGGAGCGATGAAAACATAATCAGTGCATACTAACGGAAGACCACATTCTTATCTTGATATTTAAATGAGGGATCATTTTATTATGCTAATAAAACGCCAAACAAGCAATATAACATGCTATCAAACATCTCATGTTTATTAGTGGAATGATATGGTTCCCGCATATGATCTCTATCATGTGCATCGTGGTATGATCACTATCATACCTTTATGTGTAAGGCCAAGGTCTATGGAACTTACATATTATGTGTGTTGTATGAGTATCGTCTCATACTTCTACTTACAACATCACCATATCATAACACTAGACCAGCAAAAATCTAGACGCCTCTAATTTATCCATTGAAAATTTTACGTGGCTTAGGTATTTCGAAGATAGAACCATTCATACCTACGAACATGAACCACAACGAGGATAACCAAATTGGCGACAACTCGTTGCAAAGTAGATATTGACTATAGTAGGAGAGACAGACACCCTCTAGCCACTTATGCAAACTAGTTGCATGTGAAGCGTGGAACAGGTCTCATGTGCGAGGACATGTAAAGTTTGTCCGGGCCACTTCATCCCACTATGCCACCAATATCCAAAATTAAAACTAAGTAGCAACAACTCGATCATCATCGCCCACATATCATATGTGTACTACCTGTGTAAAGCATCTACGCATAGATCCGGCTCTGATACCACTGCAGGGTTCGCAACATAGAAAACAAAAAGTTTCCTACGATGGGAACAACTATGTACCAAGATCTATATACTAGATACAAACAACGGGCGGATGTATATTCGTAGAGAACATACCCTTGAAGACCGACAAATCTTAACGAGTTAAACTCGTGGTTGGTGTAGACCACGAGAGGAAGTCCTAGCGCCGGAAATCATCTGCGCATCCGTGCTCGCACACACGTCCGAGGCACCAAGCAACCTCCGCCTCCTCACTCCAGCACAACTCTTTCTTGCCGAATAGCCACGGGGAACATGTATCTCGCTAGTCCGAGACCATGGGGGATAAATTCTAGAGGGGGAGAGAGATCCTTCACGAGGAGGTGTGAGTAAGAAGTGAGGAGGGGGGTGCCTTTTATAGGAGGGGGACCCCAAGGGGGTGTCCTGCGCATCGGGGATGCCCCCTTGCCCTCCCCTCTTCATGTGGGTGGACACTCCACTCACAAAATTCCTTTAAATTACCTCCACTCAAAATCCCACTGAAACTTGCAATTAAATTTCCACCAAATTTAATTCAAACTCTCATTAAATAAAACTCTTTTTATTTATTCAGAATTTTGTCAATTACTTTAATGACAAACATTCACATATAACCCCTTGCTAGAATTCTATTTCACATGCAAAAACACTTTCTGCAATTTCACCCGAAAACCTGTTTCGGTATCTAGTGAAATAAATTCCTGCGCTTCTTATTCTTTCCGGCATGAAACTTTTGCTCCATTTGGATGTAGGTGTCTCTTAAGTGTGTCACCCTACGGTTCGCGAATAATGCGGACATGATCGAGACACCTCTCGGATCAATAATCAGAAGCGGGATCTAGAGACCCATACTGGCTCCCACATATTCAATGATGACTTTCTTGTGATCGTCGAAACCTTTTATGCTAGTATCTTAATCCCTTTGTTTCGTGATATATTACATGTCCGAGATTCGATCATCGGTATCTCAATGCCTAGTTTGATCTCGTTACTGACATGCACTCTTTTCTTGTTCCCGTGATATAACATTCTAGTGATCAAATCACTTGCTTGCAAGCTAACCAATGTGATATCACCGAGAGGGCCCAGAGTATATCTATCCATCATCGGGATGAACAAATTCCACTCTCGATCCATGGGCCTCAACATAACACTTTATTAGTTCTAAACCCATCTTTATAATCACCCTGTTATTGTGTGACGTTTAATGTTATCAACAAACTCTTACGGTGTTAGTGATTGACATGATCTCATGGTCTAAGGATTAGGATTACTTCGTAAGTTGTATAGAAATATAAACTCAATGACTTTAATCGTAATGCTATACTTCGGATGAATGTTCATCACACCATTACACTAATGTTGTGATCCCGTTATTAACAACATCCAATGTCCATGATTAGGAAACCTTGATCACCTTGTTAATCAACGAGCTAGTTTATGAGAGAGGCATAACTAGGAACTTTCTGTTTGTTTATTAAACACACATGTATTAACGTTTCTGTATTAATACAATTATAGCATGCAAAATAAACATCTATCATATACTTGGAATACACATAATAAACACTTTATTATTGCCTCTTAGGGCATATTCCCTTCACATAAGGAATAGCGCTAGAACTGGCACCAATATCACATAAACCATAATAGCAATGATCACCAGTTTTAATAGAAAGCATAGGCTCACTAGCTTTTCTAGCCTTACTAGGATGAGAAATAATATTAGAAGCGTCTTTACAGAAGACAATATGCTCATCCTCTATATTTCTAGTGTTAAGATCTTTCACAATAGCTACTATAGGTTCATCATTCATTTGATCATCAGGTTCCACAGTTTTATTTGTACCTTTGTTATCCACACTAATTATCATAGAATACTCCTTTACCTTAGCTGGGAAGGGTATTTTCTCAACACTAGTAGAAAACAAGCCTTTCGTCCAGGCCATTAGTCCTGGCTATGGCTGGGGCGGGACTAATGGCCCTCAACGGATGGCCCGAGCCACCCAGAACCATAGGTCCCGGCCCGTTAGACCCCATTAGTCCCGGTCTCAGACTCAAACCGGGATTAAAGGGCTCAGGCCCTACCGCTCGCTGGGGGCACCCCCTTTAGTGCCGGTTTGTATCTCCAACCGGGACTAGTGGTCTGGCCCTATATATACGCAGAACACCCTCCTCCTCTCAACTGTTTTTTTCCTGGTGGGAGAGAGTGTTGTTGTGCTATTTTTTTTCTTGTTCATACATATGCATTAGAGGTGTTTGGTGAAATGTCCATTAGAGCGATGCGAGTTTAGCTCACACAAGACAGACATGATATGAGGTGCCCGAGCCACACTTAAGTTTTCTCATCTTTGTTTCCAAGTGTAATAAAAGGTTAGCAACTATTTTATCGTTTAGACCGTCATGCGGTACTAATTTTAGCATAGTGATTACGTTTGACATATATTTGTATGATACAAATGAGCCATCCATGGATGTACGATGATCGACGCTCTGCCGCTTTTAGAGAAGGCGTGCGTTATTTTCGAGTTGTGGCCGAGGATAACAAGCGATGGGATTGTTTTATGTGTTGTCCATGTGTTGACTGTAGGAATGAGAAGGCTCACACTTCCGCAAGAGTCATTCAGAGCCACCTGCTTCGGTCTGGTTTTTTCTCCGGCTATAATGTTTGGACCAAACACGGAGAAAGAGAGGTTTTGATGGAAGACGGCGATGAAGAAGAGAACGATGATGACAACTACCGATCTATGTTCCCTAAATACGCTGATAACGCAATGAAAGATAATGAATAACAAGGAGGTGAAGAAAAGGAACCAGACCAGTCCGCTGATGATCTTGGTCGGGTCATTTCTGATGCAAAGCGAGACTACTACACAGAAAAGGAGAGGTTGCAGTTTGAGTAGATGTTACAGGACCACAACTAATTGTTGTACCCAACTTGTGAAGATGGCCACAAGAAGCTGGGTAGCACACTGGAATTGCTGAAGTGGAAGGCAGAGACCAGTGTGACTAACTCGGGATTTGAGAAGTTGCTGGTACTCATGAAGAGGTTTCTTCGAAGAAATAACGAATTGCCCGCCGGTACATACGAAGCAAAGAAGCTCGTCTGCCCTCTAGGATTAGATGTGCAGAAGATACATGCGTGCCCTAATGACTGCATCCTCTACCGTGGTGAGAAGTACGAGAATTTGGATAAATGCCCGGTATGCACTTCATTGCGGTATAATATCAGAAAAGATGACCCTGGTGATGTTGATGGAGAGCCACCCAGGAAGAGGGTTCCTGCCAAGGTGATGTGGTATGCTCCTATAATACCATGATTGAAACGTTTGTTCAGAAACAAAGATCATGCCAAGTTGTTGTGATGGCACATGGAAGAACGTAAGAAAGAAGGGATGTTGAGGCACCCCGCTGATGGTCGATAGTGGAGAAAAATTAAGACTGACTTCTCGGACTTTGCTGGTGACGCAAGAAACTTATGGTTTGGTCTAAGTACAGATGGCATGAATCCTTTTGGGGAGCAGAGCTGCAGTCACAGCACCTGGCCCGTCACTCTAGGTATCTACAACCTTCCTCCTTGGTTGTGCATGAAGAGGAAGTTCATTATGATGCCAGTGCTCATCCAAGGACTGAAGCAACCCCACAACGACATTGATGTGTACCTAAGGCCATTAGTTGATGAACTTTTATAGTTATGGGCCGAACCAGGTTTACGTGTGTGGGATGAGCACAAACAGGAGCCATTTGACCTACGAGTGTTGTTGTTCGTAACCATCAATGATTGGCCTGCTCTTAGTAACATCTCAGGACAGACGAACAAGAGATATAATGCATGCACACACTATTAGATGAGACTGAAAGTATATATCTGGATAAATCTAGGAAGAATGTGTACCCGTACAATCGTCGTTTTCTTCCGCCCAGACACCCCTTAAGGAAAAAAGGCAAGCATTTCGATGGCGAGGCAGATCACCAGAAGAAGCCTGCCCCCCGTACTGGTGCTGATGTATTTGGTATGTCAAGGACTTAAATGTAATATTTGGAAAGGGTACCGGAGGACAACCTGTTCCGAAAGACGTCGATGGACGCGCACCCATGTGGAATAAGAAATCTATATTTTGGGAGCTACCCTATTGGGAAGTCCATGAGGTCCGCTCTGCAATCGACGTAATGCACCTGACGAAGAATCTTTGCGTCAATATTCTAGGCTTCTTAGGCTTGTATGGAAAGTTAAAAGATACACTGGAAGCACAGGAGGACTAGCAACATCATAAAGGACGAGACGGTAAGCATCTAGGGCAGATTCAAGGGCCTGCCAGCTATGCTCTTACCAAGGAAGAGAAGGAAATATTTTTTGAAGCCCTTTTCAGTATCAAGGTCCCGTCTGGCTTCTCATCTAACATAAAGGGAATAGTAAATATGAAAGAGAAAAAATTCCAAAACCTAAAGTCCCATGACTACCACGTGCTTATGACGCAATTGCTTCCGGCTGCATTGAGAGGGATTCTACATGAAAATGTTCGGTTGGCCATTGTGAAGGTATGTGCATTCCTCAATGCAATTTCTCAGAAGGTAATCTATCTAGAAAGTATATCAGGGTTATAGATTGATGTGTTCCAATTTCTGGTTAGCTTCGAGTTGTTGTAGCCTCCATCTTTCTTCAATATTATGACGCACCTCCTAGTTCACCTAGTCGAAGAGATTTGAATTCTCGGTCCTGTGTTTCTACACAATATGTTCCACTTCGAAAGGTTTATCGGAGTCTTAAAGAAATATGTTCATAACCATGCTAGGCCAGAAGGAAGCATCTCCAAGGGCTATGGAACAGAGGAGGTCATTGAGTTTTGTGTTGACTTTCTTCCTGACCTAAAGCCGATTGGTGTTCCTGAATATCGGTATGAGGGTAGGCTCACTGGAAAAGGCACACTAGGAAGGAAAACAATGGTATGTATGAACGGGGATTCTTTCAGTAAAGCAGACTAAATAGTTCTACACAATTCCACCTTGGTGGCTCCGTATACCGAGAAACACAAGATTATTGTACGCTTGGAAAACCCGGGGATGCCTGACTCCTCGATTAAAGTGGAACATGAGGACACTTTCGGCAGTTGGTTGCAGAAACATCTCATGAATAACGACACTGTTGAAGATCAGTTGTACTTGTTGGCACGGTTACCATCTTCGACTATATGTACTTTCCAAGGGTACGAGATAAATGTAATACATTTTACACGATCGCCCAAGATAAAAAGAGCACCAACCAAAACAGTGGTGTCCGCTTTGATGAAACAGATGACAATGGGCAGAAGGACACATATTATGGGTACATAGAGGAGATATGGGAACTTGACAATGGACCTACTTTTAAGGTCCCTTTGCTTCAGTGCAAATGGGTCAAGATGACAGGAGGAGGGATACATGTAGACGAAAAGTATGGCATGACAACAGTGGATCTCTACAATCTTGCATACATGGACGAACCATTCATCCTAGCCAACGATGTGGCTCAGGTTTTCTATGTGAAGAACATGTCTCCGAAACCGAGAAAAATAAATCAGCAAAAGAATACATCGTCCGATGAGCCAAAGCGCAACATAGTTCTTTCAGGGAAAAGAAACATCGTGGGAGTGGATAACAAGAGAGATATGTCAGAAGATTATAATAAGTTTCATAAAATCCCGCCCTTCAAAGTGAAAACTGACCCAAGCATCCTGTTAAATGATGAATATTCTCCATGGCTACGTCGCAAAAGAAAACAACAATACTAGATAGGGATGTTGGTGTAATATATTAAACCTTTTATGTAATCATATTGTTAAATGATGAAGATTCTCTATGGCCATGACGGCTGCACTATAAATAGAGGGAAAGGTCAGGGCAGGCTGGGCCAGGCAGCACTAATAATAGGGGTTGAACCTTTAGTCCCGGTTGGTGAAACCAACCAGGACTGAAGGGATTGCGGCAGGATGGGCCAGGCAGCACCAATAATAGGGGTTGAACCTTTAGTCCCGGTTGGAGAAACCAACCGCGACTAAAGGGATTGTGGCAGGATGGGCTAGGAAACACTAATAATAGGGGTTGAACCTTTAGTCCCGGTTGGAGAAACCAACCGCGACTGAAGGGATTGCGGCAGGCTGGGCCAGGAAGCACCAATAATAGGGGTTGAACCTTTAGTCCCGGCTGGAGAAACCAACCGCGACTGAAGGGATTGCGGCAGGCTAGGCCAGGCATCACTAATAATAGGGGTTGAACCTTTAGTCCCGGTTGGATGAACCTTTAGTTCCTGTTGGAGACACCAACCGGGACAAAACACGAGTGAGCACTAATAATAGGGGTGAGTGTCGAAATTATGTCATGAGTGTCGACACTATGCAGAGCTGCTTGTACTATAAATAGGCCAGTCCTCCATCCAGTTTGAGGCATCTCCAAGATCGATGGTTTTCAAGAGCAGGGACACCACTACGGCCAGTTTGAGGGAGATGCCGCCGGAGCCCAGTCCTCCGGCATCTCCAACAAACTGGTCATAGAGTCACTCCCTAATATGTGAAATTAGGTTAGCTCCCAGGAATATTGATCTAGTTAGAGAAGTTACAAGCTGCAACATGGGCTTCAAGAGCAGGGACACCACTACGGCCAGTTTCAGGGAGATGCCGCCGGAGCCCAGTCCTCCGGCATCTCCAAGAAACTGGTCATAGAGGCACTCCCTAATATGTGACCGCACGTGTTTGGAGATCAGATCTTCATGGTAAGTACGAATCGGGACAACATCTTTAATATTTAAAAACTGAGACTACGGAATCGAGACTAAAGGCCCCCTTTAGTCCAGATCCATCCACAAACCGGGACTAACACTCAATACATTTATTAATATTAAAAACCGGGACAAACCGGGACTAGCTAACACTCAGGATTAAAGCCGCCCCCTTTATTCATAATCATTCCTAGTCCTATAGTACACAGCTTCAGGGTCTTCTTCGTCATCGCCATCATCATTGTAGTTGTCGGGATCACACTGGGGATCCATCTGCTGCTCCGGCGTGAGCTCGTGGTAGAAGTGGTTCGTGATGGCCGCCTGTCGAGCGGAGCCTTGAGGCACAGGAGGGACAGGAACACCTCTAGCGCTCAGCATCCAGCCGGTGGGGGGCTAGTAGCCTGGTGGGCAAGAGTAGCTTGCGGCGCACAGCGCCTCCGTCTCCTCGAGGGTCAGAATGGCCCGTAGGTGCTGTCAATTTTTGTGAGAGAGGAAGGTGTGGATGTGTGCATAACCATGGCGTGGTCAGCCTATATATAGATGGAAAGGGAGGGAAAACATGGCGGGATGCGGTGGGAAATGGCAGGAAATATCTTTAGTCCCTGTCAGTGGCTACAACCGGGACTAAAAGCTCGGTTCAGAGGAAAGGGAGGAAAGCTTGGCGGGAAGCGGTGAGAAATGGCGGGAAAAATCTTTAGTCCCTGTTAGTGGATACAACCAGGACTAAAGCTTATTCAGAAAATGGATTTGGATTAATTATTCAAATTCAAGAACTTTTCATGTTGAAAGTTTAGTGAGATTCAAAAATATGCAAAAAATAATAGTTAATGCATTTTAAATTGATAATGGCAAAATGGTTAATAATTTTACTATTTAAATAATTATTTGATAAAACATAAAATGGATTTGGATTACTTATTCAAATTCAAGAACTTTTCAAGGTGAAAGTTTTGTCAAATTAAAAAGTATGCAAAAAATAATAGTTAATGAATTTTTAAATTGATAATGGCAAAATGGTTAATAATTTGACTATTTAAAATAATTATTTGATAAAATAGAAAATGTATTTGGATTAATTATTCAAATTCAAGAACATTTCATGTTGAAAGTTTTGTCAAATTCAAAAATATGCAAAAAAATAGTTAATGCATTTTTAAATTGAAAATTGCAAAATGGTTAATAATTTGATTATTTAAATAATTATTTGATAAAACGGAAAATTTGGAAATAAGCACAGCTCGCGCTGGGGTTTTTGGCCCAGCGCGTGCAAATTTGGTCCTTTAGTCCCGGCCCTGTTTACCAGCTGGGTCTAAAGGTCTGGCCCTAGCGCGCGAAAACAAAACGGACCCCCCCTCTAGTCCCGGTGTGTGGCACCAGTCGGGACTAGAGACCCCCATTTAGTCCCGGCTGGTGCCACGGACCGGGAGTAGTGGAGCCAGTAGACGCCGACGATGCCGCCAGGCTACCCCCGCGAGAACCGCACAGACTCCCTCTCTCCGCCGGCCTGCCGCCCACCGTCGAGCCCATCGAGTCCAGCGCGCCCCGCTCCCGCGTCGGCGCCCTTGCCGCCGCGCTCTACGCCCCCCCCCCCCCCCCGAGCTCGATCGGCCACGTTCGCCACCGCTGCCACTCCGATGAAGCAGTGCCGCCACTCCGAGCGAGGCTGCCCGCGCCGCCACCTCCCGTGCACGCACCTGCCGCCAGCGCCACCGCCGGTGATTTAGGGTTAGGTTATGATTAGGATTATATTAGTTAGGATTAGTTCACAAAAAAAGGATTATAGTTAGGATTTTTAATTTAATTAGGATTAGTTTATTTAGTGTAATGTATATAGTGTGTATTTATGTATATAGTGTATTTAGTTTATTTTTAATTATAATTAGTATTAGTATTTTATAGTGTATTTATGTACCCGCGCCGCCACCGCACCTCCGGGTTTAGTGTTTAGGGTGGTGACCGGAGTTAGGGTTAGGGTGGTGGTTCTCGCGGGAAGCCGCTTTGTTGCCCGCCTCTCCCACGGCCACCATCACCGGCCACCGCCACCGAACCTCCGAGTTTAGGGTTTAGGGGTGGTGATCGGAGTTAGGGTTATGGCGGTGGTTCTCGCGGGAAGCCGCTTAGTCGCTCGCCTCTCCCACGACCACCATCACTGCCCACCACCACCACACCTCTGGGTTTAGGGTTTAGGGGTGGTGACCGGATTTAGGGTTAGGGTGGTGGTTCTCATGGGAAGCCGCTTATTCGCCCGCCTCTCCAGCGGCCACCATCATCGGCCACCGCCACCGCACCTCCGGGTTTAGGGTTTAGGTGTGGTGACCGGAGTTAGGGTTAGGGTGGTGGTTCTCGTGGGAAGCCACTTAGTCGCCCACCTCTCCCGCGGCCACCATCACCGGCCACCACCATCGCACCTCCGGGTTTAGGGTTTAGGTTTTGTTTTGTTAAGTTCAAAAAAATATTGGATGCATTTTGCAGGAACTATGGATCCACCTAGTCCAGTCCGTAGAGACCTAGATTCGGAACAATTGCTCGAGGAAATGATTCACGATGCCAATGAGGGATCTCCCTCGAGGTATCTGAACTCATCCGGTGAGGGAGAGAAGACCAGCAGACAAGAGGAAGAATCCCATGGACGAGTAACGCAGACCGACGAGGTATATATATATGATGTCCGATGATCGTCACTAGATGTACCTAGTTGTATATATATTATGTTGACGAATTTTTCTTCTCATAGGCCTCTACATCGAGCAAGAAAACCAAGCGCGACCCAGGAAAAAAGTTGCCCTAGGGTACTGTTTATGAAATTACAGAGGTTTCAGGAGATGGCAAACCATTGGAACCAAAGAAAAGAAAACAACTATTTGGACAAAAATGCGGAGTTGTTGCTAGAGATCGCACCCCGATCACTGTTCGGGAGTGGAATAAGCCCAAAGAGGCAGAATGGAGTGATGTGTATATCGACGATAGGTTCAAAGAGGAACTTTTTAATGCCCTAATGGCACATTTCAAGCTACCAGAATGTGACACTGAGGACGAGACGGCTGAAATGAGAAAGTCAAGCAGTTTGCACTGAAGAAGATGGCCGAACTATTCAAGAACTGGAAGAAGTCATTATGTGAACAGTGTTAGAAGGACAAGAAAATCCCATTATTCGAAGGCTATCTAGAGAAGCAGCAACCTTACTGGGATGCATTTGTGATGTATAGGGGGTCAGGAGTTGTAGAGGAAAAGTCAGAAAAAAACAAGATAAATGCTGCGAAAAAGAAATATCACCATAACATGGGGCCAGGGGGCTACGCGGCTGCCATGCCTAAGTGGGATTCAAAAGAGAAAGAGCTTCATGATAAAGGTATCATTCCAGAACCAATTCGCGAAGAATGGGATTTGAGGGCAAGAAATTGGTTCCTTGGGAATGGGACTACATATGACGAACTTACAGGGGACCTTGTTTACAGTGACGGGATAAAGGTACCGAGGACTGCATGGCTAAAAGTGGTTAAAGATATTGAAGATGGAATAAAACAGTTTCATCCCGATAGAGAGAAAGACTTGCTGACCTTGGTCCTCGGGAATCGTGAACATATAGGACGAGTCCGAGGCCTTGACGGGAGTTTCACGTGGGAGACTAGGTTTCCTAAGGACCAAGGTACCAATAGAAGCCGAGTAAGAGCAAAGCAACGACGGGAGGAGGAGGAGGAGGCAGACAAGTTCAACCAGCTGCTAGGAAGATTTGACAAGCAGCAGCAGCAGATCGACGAACTTAGAGGAATAGCGCGCTTGCAGCAAGATCCTCCACTCGATATTACCGCCAACCCATCTCAGCGGAGAAGCAGCGTCGCTCAATCGGAGGTCCCGTCTAACGATGCATCCTATACAGATGGCGGTCCCGGCTACCCCGTGGATGGAATTAAGGAGCAGATACCTTGTGAGCTCCATAATTAATTGAAGAGTGTATCTATGAAGGTGGCGGTCGGATAGGCTTTGCCTTGTCCGCCTAGCGCACGTTGGCATGGCCGTGAGATTCCACATGGCTATGCAAAAGTCGAGGTGGATCAAATCGTAAAGGTGTGGGAGTCAATGGAACTTGACATCCCTGGACCTGAAGGTGAGATCACACTCGGAGAAGTACTTGGTGGGATCATTCTCTGGGAAAAGAACAACATACGGTTTCGAGGATCGGCTCCAAGGATAACAATATCGCCTCCGATTCGTCGCAGGTCTCCTTCACCTCCACCTCCACCTCCATCACCTCGAAGAAGCCCACCCCATGATGACTACGACCACCACATCCTGAGTCCATCTCGATCTCCGCCGCAAGCTCAGCAGTATTTGTCGCCCGCTAAGGACAGTAAGCGGAAGCGTTATCTGTCAGTGAGTACTAAAGGACGCGGCAGACCAAAACGGAAAATGTCGCCCCTCCCAACAGTGCCTCATCAGAATCTTCCCATCAGACCTTACGATCGTACTGATGCGGAATCTACGATATCAAAGGCCAAAGTGATGGCGCATTTTGAGAAGAAGAAACCCGAACCCGCTCCGGTATACACCGAGAAACAAAAGGCATATGCACTTGATTTTTTGAACACACCATCACAATATGAGTTCCACCATAATCCAGATGACTATCTACGCACACTTCAGAAAGAAGTGGCAAAGAGCAAATCAAGTGTAAGAGGTAAAAAATCAGCAAGCACAGGTGCAAGCGGGACTAAAACTGCAATCAGTAAAAAATCAGACGTTCCCCTTCTCGGACAACAGGCCAAACAAACGATCGCACCCCTCAAGGTGGTTTTATAAAATGTTCCACTCCTCGCATAACAGACAGTAGATATGTCAATTGCTGCGGAGTTGGCGGCCAGCATGGAAATTACTCTTGATGAACTGTTAGGCCCCAACTCGACCATCTACCCAAGATGTCACTAGCCCCTAAATATGTTGCAGGTGAGGATTGGGTAAGCAAAGAGATTCTGAAAGAACTGCCAACACAAATACGGAATCTCCATCAATGGTACTCGGCGGTCATGAAGCATGGGAGAATAATGATCGTAGCCAAAGTCCCACCTGAGTACTACTTCAGACCCGAAGAGGTACATATTGAGTTTTCAGAACTGTTCCAGTTATACCATCTCAATGCCTTGGATAAATCCATCCTCAGCTGCTATTGTCTGTAAGTTGTTGAATTCATTGTCTACATGTTCAGTTTTTCAGTTGTTTAGTTCAGAACATGTGATTATCCTTATTATGAAGAATGAAGATCCTGGAATGTAAAAGAAAAAGTATCTACAATATTGGGTTCATTGACCCAGATAAAGTTCATATAACCACGCTAACGCATAACCCCGAGGAGACGGAGGAAAACCTTCTAAGGTTTCTAATGGATCAAAATTTCTTCAACCACATACTATTTCCTTACAATTTCAGGTGAGGGTCTTACTCTGTTGTACACATTCACTTTTGATTATTCGATGCTAATAAGTGTAACTGATGAGTTACTGATGTATGTATAAATGTTTGCATCTTCCACTGGGTTCTGCTAGACATTCAGCTTGATAAGGAATGTGTTGATGTCATGGACCCATCAAAGAGAAACCTTGAAGATTTCCACAACATGCAAGACATGCTACAGAAGTAAGTTTCGTGCTATATCGGTCTCTTTTTTTGATTTCCTGAGATATCGTGTAATGAATAACTCATTCATTAATTTTCTTCGTCGGGTAGGGTTTGGATCTGGTTCAAGCGTGAGGTTACCGGTGTATTTAGTGAGAAGCTGACATTTAGGACGGTCTCGGTAAGTAGCACGTGATATGTCCGCGCATCTCTTTACTTCTAGTTTCAATAAAATAATGATGCTAGACTATTATTTTTATTGAATTCTATTCTTGTAAAGTGCGCGAGGCAGCCACAGGGGTTGAATCTACGTGGATTTTATGTATGCGAGTTCATTCGCACGTTTACCACCGAACACAATGATTATAGAGTCGATGTAAGCAATGCATTCACACCATCATTTTATTTCCGTCACATTTTGTTATCATTATTGATATTCATATTGATCTCCTTTTTCTTATATATAGTTTGAGAGAATGCGGGATCAACTACTACCAGCGCAACACGTACTAGCAATTGCAGAGGAGGTGGCAGGATTTATTGTCAAAGAGATCATAGACAATGCCGGAGAATTTAGTGTGAATAGGCGCTACTGATCTCCATGTAATCGAACAGACGTGCTCTAGTCCCAAGATTTTGTGATCTCCATGTAACTATGTAAATTGTATATATTTGTATGCTCGATATCGTAATACAAGTTATCTTATATATGCACGAATGTGTACGATATGTGGTGGCGTAGAAATATTCAAAAACTATGTTGAAATGAAAAATAATTAAATAAAACAATAAAAAATGAAATCTCTGCCGCGACAGAGAAAGGGCACAAAATGTTGTCGCGGCAGAGAATCACTAGTCCAAGGTAATGCTCTGTCGTGGCAAAGAAAAAGGGAAAAATGCTGCCGCGGGAGAAACCCACTAGTCCTGGTCCGTAACACCAATCGGGACTAGTGGGGGTGCACCACGAGCGCGCAGGGGAAACCACGTGGACATCCACTAGTCCTGGCTAGTAACTGGGCCAGGACTAGTGGTGGGCCTCTAGTCCCGCTTGATTAGTCCTTGTCCAAAAACTGGGACTAAAGGCCCTTACGACCCGGGACTAGAGGCCTTGTTTCCACTAGTGCAACATAAGGTTCAGGTACAATATGATTAGTAGTACAAACTTCAGTGCTTCTAACAGGAACATGACTAAAAACATATTTATAAGGTGCATGGTACTTATTCCACTTCTTTTTGGGAATTTCAATATAAGAGGCAAAGGCCTTAAAACACTTTGCAAGGACTTGAGAATCAAGACCATACTCATTACTAATATCACGGAAGTCATCAGTTCCCATAAAAGATTTAATGCATTCATAATCATAGTTTATACCTGACTTTCTTCCTTTGTCATTCTCCCAAGCTTCGGTGTTCTCTTGAATATGGTCTAGGAGATCCCATTTAGCTTCTTCCTTCATATGTGTGAATGATCCAGCACAAGAAGCATCTAGTCAATCTTTATCATGAAGAGAAAGCCTAGCATAAAAGTTATTGATAATAATATTGTTAGGGAGTTCATGAATAGGACATTTAAGCATTAGTAACTTCAATCTCCCCCAAGCTTGAGTTGTACTCTCTCCATCACGAGGCCAGAAGTTATATATCCGATTTCTATCCTTATGAATCTCACTTGGAGGGTAGAATTTAGAATAAAGAGAGATGCTATTTCCTCCTATTCCATGGATTTCCCATTCTTCAGCAGCTTATACCATTCTTCATATCTCCCTTTCAAGGATATATAGAGTAACTTCTTCTTCAACTGTTCAGTTGTGATACCTGCACACTTAAACAACCCGCATAATTCATGGATAAAAAGCAAATGATCACCAGGGTGGACAGTTCCATCCCCTAAATAATAATTACCCATAACACGATCAACAATACTTGTAGGTATCTTAAAAGGATCTATCTAAACAGGTGGTGTTTTATCTACTACCCTATCAGTGGTAGTAGTTTTCCCAAATGGAAAACCAAGTGGGTTATCCATATTGGAAACAAAGTAACAAACATAAATAAAAAAGCAATACTCATAGTAGAAGTTTCCTTTACCAATTCCACTTTTCAATTGCGCTTCACTCCCCGGCAACAGCGCCAGAAAATAGTCTTGATGACCCACAAGTATAGGGGTGTATCATAGTACTTTCGATAAATAGGAGTGTCGATCCCAACGAGGAGCAGAAGGTGTAGAATAGTGGTAAGGAGCAGGAAATCTCTGTAAATACTTAGCAAACGGATTTTTAGGGGTTGTCTGATAAAGCAACAAAACAAAGTGCAAGTAATAAAGACAACGAACAACTGCAGCAAGTGGCCCAATCCTTTCTTAGCAAAGGACAAGCCGGTGGAAATACTTATAAGGACCAAACGTTCTTGAGGACACATGGGAATTCTGTCAAGTGCTTTCGCTTCAAATAGCTGAGTACCCTTCTTTGGTGTTGTAAGTGTTATGTGGGTGAACCTTTTCTAATGTACCAACCTTACTTGGACTAATACATACTTGTGATTAAACCCCCTGCAAGCATCCGCAACTATAGGAAAGCAATTAAGGTATAAACCTAACCACAGCCTTACACTCTGAGATCCTACACTCCCTTGTGCAATGGTGTCCTAACGGGGGTTCAGGTTTCTGTCACTCCGGCAACCCCACGATTAGTAGTGAAATACACAATGCATTCCCCTAGGCCCATAAATGGTGAAGTATCATGTAGTCTACATTCACATGACACCACTAGAAGAATAGCACCACAACTTAAATACTAAACCATTGAATAATATCTCAACACAAATCCACTACTAACAACATGACTTCTCCCATGTCCTTAAGAACTAAACAAACTACTCACAAGACATCATATGGATCAAGATCAAAGATGATATGTTGATGGATAACAATCTGAACATAAACAATAATCCAATGGTTCCACTCAGAAGCATCAAATACAATAGTAATCAACACCGGGAAAGTTTCTCCTAAGAACTATGCAAGTCTTCAACATGATTGTTACAACGGGATGGAGTGGTGATGATGGTGCTAGTGGAGATGATGGCGTGGATGATGATGATGCCGATGAATCCTAGCTCGATGACGGTGTTGATGGCGATGATCTCCCCTCTCCGGGAAATGAATTTCCCCGGCAGAAATCTGTCTGCCGGAGAGCTCTTTCTCTCTCGGTGTTTTTCCGCCCCGCAAAGGAGGCGGGAATCTTTCTGTGGTCGCTCCCTTAGTATTAGGCTTTCGAGAGGAAGATATAGGCGAGAGGACAGAGGCGGAGGCCGGACAGGTGGGCCATACCTACCCTAGGCGCGACCCATGGTGGGTCGTGCCTAGGGGGGTGTGGGCCCCATGTGGCCCAGCTACGCCTCCCCTTCTGGCTTCCTTCGTCTTCTGGGAAAATATAATTTTCCAATATTTTTCTAGTAGTTTTCTAATCTTCGCCCAATTGCATCAAAACACCTCTTTTTCCATCAGAAACCTGACTTCAACAGTCCATCCTCCAAGAATCATCCAACATGCAAAAACAGAGGAAAAGACATAAGGAAGCCCTCATAATAAGACACGTATCAATGAATAGAGGCAAATTATGATATATAATGGTGATGCAAATTGGACGTATCAAAAGACACATCTGGTTTGAAAGGACTATTAGAAAAAGAGAAACTCTCCACAAAGGTTTTAGTGAGCAAAGCATATTGCACACTCTCATCATGCATATAACTCGTTAGTCCAACCCTCCAAACCAAGGTTAGGAAATCGTTGAGAATCCCTGCAGCCCCCAAAAATGTTGGACAACGGAAGGTAGAAGGGTGCGCATCCCCGTCATCTCCCTCGTCGCCAAATCGCGGTGTAATGAGATCCTCATTGTATGAGGGCCTAGCTCGGGAGGATGATCTTGAAGGCCTTGTCCTCCTAGGTGCATCGCTCTCAAATATTTCACCAAAAGTGTGGTTGTCCATGACGCCTTTTTCTAAAAATTTTAGACAAACATCAAACCAAGTGATTTCCAAGTTGATAAATGATGAGAAACTATTACAGGAACTTGCTAGAGGGCTAAATATGCATCAAAATGAAATCTCTAAGCATAGAACAAGCATGCAAGATCACAAAACCTGACACCTATAGCAGAAAAATACTCAAGAAACAATCTACCAGTCACAAATCTAATTGGACAAGCGGAGGAGCCACATACCAAGGAGCAAACCCTCCAAAAATCAGCAGCAAAGATGGGCTGAGCAAGGAGATCGAAAATCGGGAGCAAGAACAGCAGGAACTCGAGCTTGAGAAATTTTTCTGGTGTCTTTCGGGAGAGAGAAAGAAGTGGCTGGGAGGAGGCAACTTGAAGGGCCACAGGTGGGACCCACCTCGGCCAAGCGCGCCTTAGGGGCTGGCCGCGCCACCAGCGGGTGTGCTGGTCTGGTGGGTCCCCTGGGCCACTCCAGGTGTCCCTCTGCCCCTTTTTCAAGGAAAAATTTAATATGAATTTTATGGGATTTTTTGGGAAAAAATATTTTTGGCCAATTTTTCAGGGTATGAAAATTGACTTTCTCGCAGAATAGATTTTTTTAGAAGAAGCAAAATCAAACAAGAACCAAAACTACAGAAGTTCTAAGACACTCTAAAAAGCAAACAACTAGCAAAACTAAAGCTAATAGGAGAAAGAGCAAAGACTAGGAAGGAGAAAAAATAAAAGTGAGCAAGTTTAACCACGGTGAAAGCATTGTTTTGTTCATTAAAATCCCTTTGTTAACAAGGTTGATCAAGTCTTATTACCAAAACAATCTTAAATGAAGCAAAAAAATTGCATTCAACAAAGTGATTATGTTATCTCAAACTTGATGGCAATGGTCCCAATCATAATAGTTTCAAAACTTTCTTGGGGAATGGGACAATATATTTCTCCAACTTTGATGCCCTCAATATTTGGAATGAAATTCAGGAAATAGCTCTTATCAATCTTCTTGGGGAAATAGACAGTATGCTCTTTGTCATTAATATTAAATGTTACTTTTCCTTGATTGCAATTGATGACAGCACCTATAGTATTAAGAAAAGTTCTCCCAAGAATAATGGACATATTATCATATTCAGGCATCTCAAGCACAACAAAATCAGTTAAAACCAAGAAATTATGAGCCACATGAACAGGAACATCCTCACATATACCGACAGGAATAGTAGTAGACTTATCAGCCATTTGCAAAGATATATTAGTTGGTATCAACTTTTCTAGCTGGAGTCTCTTGTAGAGAGAAAAAGGCATAACACTGACTCCAACTCCCAAATCACATAAAGCAGTTCTAACATAATTATTCTCAATAGAGCAAGGAATAGTTGGTATACCTGGATCACCAAGTTTCTTTGGAACCTTACCATTGAAGGAATAATTAGCAAGCAAAGAAGAAATTTCCTCATTAGGAATCTTCCTTTTATTAGAGACAATATCCTTCATATACTTTGAATAAGGAGGCAACTTAATAGCATCAGTCAAAGGAATTTTCAAAAATAAAGGTTTCATCCACTCACAAAACTTGATATAGTGTTCTTCCTCCTTTGACTTGTGTTTGTTATTGGGAAAAGGCATAGGTTTCTGCACCCAAGGTTCCCTCTCACTACCATGTTTTTTAGCAATAAACTCTTCCTTAGTGTACCTAGTATTCTTAGTGTGCTTCTCAGATTCTTCCTCAACTTTCTCCTTGTCAGGAGCATCATTTTTATCACCACTCTCAGTTTCAGCATCAGAGACAGATATACTATTAGGATCTACAACAGGTTCAGAGGGTTCCTCAACTATTTTTTGTTTCTTTTTCTTTCTCTTACGAGGACTACTACTACTTTCACCTTGTTGAGAATCCTGCTCAATTCTTTTAGGCTGTCCTTCAGGATATAAAGGATCTTGAGTAGCTATACCACTCCTAGTTATAATCCATAAGCATGTTTATCTCCTGAGGCATTAATTAGCATATCTTTTTGTACCTTAGCAAGTTGATCAATTTGGGTTTGAACCATTTGAAAGTGTTTACAAAGCATTTTAATATCATTAGAAGTTCTTTCCACAATATCTTTCAACTCATTAATAGCTCTAGAATTTTCCAATAAATGATTTTGAACTTGTTTTATTAAAATTACCTTGTTTAACAATAAATGTGTCAAGTTCATCTAAGCATTGATCAGGAGGCTTACAATAGGGAATATCACCTTCATCAAAGTGGAGAGAGTGTACCTCAATAGTAGATGAGTGGGGAATTTGCTTACATAATTCTTCTATAAGAGGTAGATTCTTCACATCTTCAGCTCTAATACCTTTCTCCTTAAGACATTTCTTAGGTTCTTTCATCAATTCATCATTAATGCAATCATTCCCCTCTTATTTGGTGTTGGTGTTGGAACTGGTTCAGGAGTAATAGGCTCAGGTGTATTTAGCTCATTTGAAGTCCAATCATCATAATTCTTGATTATTTTAGTCATTAATTCTTCAGCATCTCTAGGAGTTCTTTTCCTGAAAAAACAATCAGCAAAACTATCTAGGTATGTCCTAGAATCATCAGTTAGTCCATTATAATAAATATCAAGAAGCTCATTTTTAGGTAATGGACATCCAGGATGTGCATGAATCAAGGCACAAAACCTTGTCCATGACTTAGGCAATTTCTCTTCTTCTCCCTGTTTAAAATCAAAAAGTCTCTACAAAGCAGAATGTCTAGCATTGGGAGGAAAATATTTCTGGAAGAAAGAACCAATCAAGCAATCAGGGCTATCAATGGATCTAGGTGGTAATCTATTAAACCAAGCTTTAGCTTCTCCGTTTAGTGAAAAGGGGAAGATCTTAGTAACAAAGTACTTGCACATCTTAAAATCATCAGAGAATAAAGCACTCATAGTGGAAAGCTCATTCATATGGGCCACATCACTCATTTTCAGTCCCACAAAAAGGTTATTTCTCAACAATATCTAAATAGGATAAATCAAGAGAGAAGTCATAATCTTCATCTAATATCTATGGGAGAGGTGGAAAACATAGGATCAGAAGACAGTTTAGGAATAATTCTACGTCTCTCAAGGAGACTCCTAATAGCACTAGCACCATGTGTGTTTTGGTATTCTTCAATAAAATCATCAGTTATTTCAATGTAACCATGACTAATATCATATGTCTGTCAACACCCGGATTTTTAATCCTAGATGCCTGTTATTCCATACATCGCAATCCCAGGATTACCATTTTTGTGAGACATAACAGATTTGGATATCACAGTACATCATCCATTACAAACCATACATAAGGTCTTACACAAATAAGGATCTCATGATCCAGTTCTTAATACAACTCAAGCAGCAAAAATACGTAATAATAAAGGTACCGTAGGCGAAGCTCCATCTTCGGGGTCACAGGCAATGCTGACGATGGGAGAGGATCCTAGTTGTCGTAACCTTCCTGGGGTCCATCCTCCTGGTACTCCTCTTCATAGTCTAGCCACGGGAATAGCCAGGGACAAAGCCATGAGTACTCTTTAAGTACTCACAAACTAATACTAACAAGTGAAGGGTTTTTTGTAGTAGGACACTAAGCTCTAGGGTTGTTTTGCAAAAAGCCAGATTTACCTCTACTAAGTTCAGAAGCAAAGAAAAACTAGTTGATGTTTTGTAACACCTAAGTGGGAACTTGCATTTCATATCACAACTCTGTTGTGGTCAAGTCAAAGTCTTAATTCATTTCACAATTCATTTTGAAAACATCTAACGGGGAAACAGTATGGCCACTCCAACTGTCCAAAACCGTGGACGCGGCTATTCGAATAGTTTGACACTCTGCAGAGATTGTACACTTTCACCACAACATTCGATACATCCGTCAGGAACAAATCCTGAATTCACCATACTCAGTATGCGGATAATCAATCCTAACCTTTCGATTACACGCCCTTGTATAGGCACCTCTCCTGTGAGTTTGGCCTCCCAACCATGACCAACTGTCATCTTGGGTACTGCAGAGGTGGACAATCTTCACAAGGTAGCCTCAGCTCAGACCTTGGCCGTGAGGGAACCCACACTAAGGTATATAAGTTTCCAATCAAGCCCTACCCAATTATCGGGTATTGTGGGTGTACGGTAAAATTGGAATGGTATCGCATCCAGACAACCATCAATTTTGTAAAGGGCTAAGGCTCATGCCTCAACATTTTCATCATCAAAATCATCTGGTGTTCGGAAACACATGTCAAAACATTTCAATAGAATGAATCATCATTCCAAGGTTTTCATAAACATTTTCACCAAGTATTCCCATCTAAAGTTGATGAAGTTTTATTCTTAGCAGTAGCATCTACAAGTGGGGTAAGTACTAATGAGGGGTGGTAAACAAGTGGAGTTTAACTAGGTTCAATCTCATGCCTTAGGATGACATAAAGATTATCTAGCTTAGGCCAAATTTTATGCTCTTTATGCAACCTTCAATCATCTTCCTAGAATCTACAAGTCACTTAAGTAAACTCTAAGAGAAGGCTTTGATAAAGAAATAAAGTATAAATCTTGCAAGTAAAACTAGGATTGGGTATCATCAACTGTGTCCAACCAAGCATGCTTAGTGCATGGCATAGGTTATCTAACTTTCATAATTGCAAGTGCTAGCTTGCCAAATCAACTAGTAGTATTAGGCTTGCTAAAGTAGAATATCTTGCTAGTGTTATCTTGGATGGGTCAACTTTGTTAGTAAGGCTTGCCTTGTGCAGAGCAGTGGTTGAAGTTCTCCTCGGCTTCTTCTTCGCAGTATCCTCCCTCCTCCTCGTATCCTTGGTCGGTACTAGCGTTTATAAATAAATACGAGGTACACAATCACCAAACAATACTTAACTACTTTCAATCATCACTCCAAAGTGTTCTATAGATGATCTAGCATCATCACTAATATCACAAGAATAAAGCATTTGTCTTAGTTATTCATTTGTTTACAAAGTAATTTCTACTCATTGAAAAACTACTTAAGATTTAATATTCTCCAACTCAAACATGGGATCATGTTGACACATGTCATCACCACATATTTCAGTCCATGGGAATGTGATTTAAAGTGGTGTCACAATTTAATAAGGTTTAACCTTTTATTTCAATTAAATAAAGTGACTAGAAATGCCTATGTGGCATTCTTTTATTACTTGGACATTATTTCTATAAGTAAACACATATGTTTTTATATATTCTGAAAGGTATGATCAAATGTGATTTTTGAGAGTTGGAATCACCTCAAAAGCTATTATGGTTGAAATTTTAAAAATGTTTGAATGCAGAAATGCTTCTGACTTGTTATTTTTACCAAGGGTGATCTATACATCCAAATTATTTGAATCCAACGGGCTTGGGTTAATAATTTCAGTACCTTTCTAACAAAATTGGTTTCATGTAATTTGGTTCACTTAATCGAGATGGAATGATTTTTGAAACTAGGTACAGAACTATGTTTGAATTAAAATGGAAAAAGCTAAATTCAAACGACTGGGCTGCGCGGGAAAGGTTAACGGGCCGGCCTAGTGTCACTCTGCAGCGTGGTGCACAACTGACAGGGGGGTTCTACTGGTTAGTGGATCATTAAACGCGAAGCAGTACGGGGCGATGTGGTCCGTTGGATTAGAATGAAGATCGACGGCTGAGGGTCGTCGTCGATGATGAACAAGTCACCGGCGAGCTCGAACCCTAGCGGCTCAGTGGGGGTCGTGGGAGGCTCACCGGGGCTAAGGCGAGGGTCGGCGATGCGGGCGAACGACGAAGTCGACGATGGCGATCCTCCTGGTACCGGCAGCTCCTCCTGGGGCGGCTCCAATCGATGGCTTCCTTCTTCTCCAGCAGCGGCGGACTCCGGTGAAATTCTGGCGATGCGCTGCTCGCCTTGCTCCGGGAATGAGGTGGGGTGGTTCTGGGTGAGAGGGGAGTAGAATGGTATGAAGAATTCGAGCGGGGGATGCCTCTATTTATAGTGGCGAGAGGGGACCGACGGGCACAAGTTGAGCTCGTCGTGGTCGACAGCACAGAGGGCTATCGGGATGGGCGACGGTAGGGGGCGGTGCTGTGCTCCCTGGCGAAGCTCAACGGAGTGGTGGCGAGGCGTGGGGCGGTGCTGATCGGTCTGAACACTGCGGTGCTCTGCGCTGGTCCGACGGAAGTTTTGATGGCGCACAGTGTGCGTGGTCCGTGCGGCGGCGAACGGGCGTGTCTGCGGGGTTGCTGGGGTGTTGGTGATCACGTGTGCACACGGCGAGGGTGGCGCGCGTTCTGTGGGCGTGTGTCGAGGGTGACGTTATAGCGCACTCGGCATGCTCGCAGAGAAGGTTGGCATAACCTGGACGTGTGGTCCAGTGGCTGGCATTGCTCGCGGCTGGGACAGGGAGTGGCATGGGGTGCTAGCTTGCTCCCAGACAAGGTTGGCAAGGCTAGTGTTGCTCGTAGCTTGCTGTCGACCATGGGGTGGCAATGGTGCTCTCGGCCTGCTCACCATTGATGACAATTGTCGTGGTATTTCCGATGAGTACGCCATGGAGGGGTCCTCACAGTGCGTGTTTAGAGACGTGGGGTAAGGCGGACGGTTGACGGGTACGAGGTAACACAACTTACCCAGGTTCAGATCCCACGACGGTGGCGGAATCCTACTCCTACTATAAATCACTATAAGGGCAATATGCCGAGTTACAGAGATAGGTTCGCTGTGCGAGGTTGTGTGTATCGATCTATGATCGTATGAGATTGTGCCGTAAAGGCTCCCATAGGCCCGGCTTATATAGTCGCCAGATCCTAGGGTTACAGGGAAAAGTCCTAGCCGGACAGGTTACATAGTCCTACACCGTCTATCACTAGTCTTGTGTATCTTGCACTCCAAGGCTTCGGCTACGCTGGTGACTCCACCGTAGCCTTCCTTTATCCGGCATGGGCCTTCCTTCCGGATCCACCAAACTGGGCCGCCCAGCAGGCCACAGGCCATGCTACCGACTATGGGCCACCCGGGTTAGTCGGATAAGAGACATGCCATGAGGATACCCATATAGCATATCCCCAACAGTAGCCCCCGGAGAACTCCGAGATCTTGCACCGTCTTGCCTCTTCACGTGGAATGCTCCGTCTAGATGGATGTCGGCAAATCGTCAAGCAATATCTTGTAGTCCTCCCAAATAACCCTGCAAAGGTTTTCTCCGTCTTCTATTAGTAAGTCGGAGAAACGCTGAATCTTCCATCGTACTCTTCCGTAGTCGAATTAAATCCGTCCATGCCAGAATCTTCGATGCGGCAGCTCATCTACCATGTCAGTTATGACGACGTGGGCTTAGGTCAGTGACGCCTCGTAACTCACACATGCAGAGAACGCAATCAAATCCGATTTTCCCATGCAAGCGATACGAACCCGCACGTTCACGAACACGTCGTCTACGCGGCAACCGTCTGATTAGCTGCACGAATCTTGACGCAGAGGAAGATAAATAGTAACCGTGGGACACTTGCCACTTTTTTACCCCATTCTCTCGCGTCATCATCTTCTTCCTCCAGCCACATGCCTTCTCGACCTCTCTGCGGAAAACCTCGAAGAAACCCTAGCCTCTCTTTGCATCAGTCGCATCCTCCCAGTCCTCCATGGCCAGCAGCAGCTCCTCCCCGTCGATGGCGGCGTCGAGCGAAGCCACGGCGAAGCTGGATAGCTCCGTCGTCGTGCCCCCAGAGGGCCTGGTCATCCCCGCGTTGGCGGTGATTGAAACCACTGACGATGACCACAATCTGGTGGCTCTAGATCCTCTGGAAGAAGAGCCAGACTCGCACAAAGGCGACTGGCACGGCTCGGACATCACCGGCCGCAACATCCAAGAGATGGTCGCCGAAGTCTACCTCCCCGCGCCGGAGGGGCTCGCCTGGCGGGCGGCGCCGGCCGGCGAGGTGACACCTTCTCCCCAAGCCGGAGAAAAGGTGTACCTCAAGGCTCAACTGGTACACAGCGTTTCCCTTCCCATCTCCCACTTCTTTTTGTCCGTCTTGAACCACTTCAAGGTTCAACCCCATAACCTCTCCAACAATAGTATCTTAGTGCTTAGCAACTTCGCGACACTTTGTGAGGGTTACCTAGGGATTAGGCCTAGTTTAGACTTGTTCGTGTACTTCTTCACCGTCAAACGTGAAGCCGAACATAGTAGGAAGGAGCTTAGGAAATGCGGCACCATAAGATTCAAGATCCGACCTGGCCGGCGGTTCCCCGACATCGTCGGCCACGAATCGTGCAAGAACTGGCAGTGGACGTACTTCTACGGCCCCGACATTCCTTTGGCGGGCCGAGAAGTGACGTACCCGGACTTCGTGGATGGAGCCGCTGCTGAAGTTTCCACATGGAGATCCCATGCCTCTCTTCCCTTCGACCTCGATGCTTCACGCGCAATAAGGCGGATCGAGTGGTTCGTAGAGACGGGTTTGACTGTCTTGGACCTAGCCATGTGCTGGTTCATCAGGAGAATCCAACCTCTACAGCACCGCGTGAAGTTCATGCACGAGTACACCAGTGATCGAAGGGATACCCTCCAGATCTCCGTGGATAACTTCTCGAGCGACTCCGTCAAGCTCTGTCTGAAGGACATCGTCAAGGTGAAGGATAAGAAGCGCGGCTTCACCATCACCTGCGACATGTACGTAGATGGCAAGTGCCCAAAGGTAGGTATGTATTTTCCCTGTATGACATTGCTCCAGTTTCTCTGTCTTGCCAGTGCCATCTTATCTAACACGGTGATCTCTCACTTAACAGCTTAGCGATCTAGATGAGGACAACCTGGCTGCCCAAATCTATGATCCAAAGATGAAGGAAGTCACGGTCGTGTCCGACGACGATGTCCCGTTGGCGCGAAAGCGGAAGAGGTCCACCTCTGACGCTGCCGACAGAGGCAAGAAGAAGAAGACGGGGGGGGTGGAGCTTCCAAAAAGAGTACTGCCGCCCTGGAGGCGGAAACGAGAAAAGCCACCGGGATTTTTGCCAAAGCGCCCCCCTAGTGTAAGCCTCTCATTCTCCGACATTGTCTTATTTATCTGTCTTATTCCTGTACTTATGCATTTTGCATGTTTCAGGAAGAAAGCCACAACCAGCCTCAAGAAGTCCTCCAAGACTCTTGGGGCTTCTAGAAATATCAAAGATATGCTGCATCGCGACTCCTCCCCCTCCATCGCCCCTGCTACTCCTGCCGTCAAGCCCTCCTCTTCTCCGACAAGCTCTCAAGTCCAGGAGGCACCAGGCCCTTCCGCCATGGAAGTGGATTCTGGCGCCTCTACCGAACTCGCTGTTGTCGGCGAGCAGGCGACGCAGGAGAGCGGTGCTCTTCAAATGGCTGAAGCTCCGGCTAAGGATGCCATCGGTAGAGGCAAGGCGGTGGTGGGAGCTGGTACCTCTGCTGAAGGCGGCGCCCCTACTCCCCAGAAGCCCTTTGACTTCCCGAAGATAGTTTACCCGGCGCTCCTGCCGAGTAACACAACTATGGTTCCTGGAGGAGTGCCGTCATCTCCGACGTGCGGTCTCGAGGAGCTACTCCGACAAGCAGATATCTTGCGAGGAAATAGAATTTCCTTTGGCAAGCTGCTAGCCGAGAGCTCTACAAACCTCAAGATCATTGCACTTGTAAGTTTTTACTTTGCCTTCTGCATTTCATATGAGTATCCCACTGTAGCCCCCGAGGATGTAGACGGAAAACCATAGGTTTTGCATCTATATGCTCTAAGAGTGACTAAGTTAGAAAGAACTCTCAATGTAGCCCCCAAGCATTTAGATGGAATAAATTACTCCGACTAGATGCTTTAAGAGTAGCATACATAGTGTTCATAATTTTCAATGCTGTATCCCCCAAGACTCTAGTTGTAACTGAATTATTTCTGACTAGATGCTTAAAGAAAAGCTAAACATATTGATAAGTTAAAAACTCTCACTGTAGCCCCCAAGCATCTAGGTGGAAAATCTCCGACTAGGGGCTCCAAACAGACCAAACGATGACTTAACTTTGTATTTGTTTCCGCAGAATGAGAATTCTTGGAGGGGCATGGCCAATGACAAGTATCAGAAGATGTGTGCAGATCTTGAAGCCGAAAAGGGTAAAACTGCCATCTTGAAGGAACTGATCATCAAAAACAAGAGTCTGTTTTCTTTTTGCGCATTTTCGTCTTACTTTTGTGCCCATAATCTCCGATTACTCACTGTGTACTTTGTTTTCTCCGACTTGCAGAACATGTTGCCAAGGCCAAGGACATTGTCGAGCAGTCCAAGCATATACATCAGCTGGACAGCGAGAACAAGATCCTGAAGGAGGAGAGGAAGGAGATGCTGAAGATGCACGAGGATTCCATGAAAGCCCTGCAGGATTCCGCCTCCGCGGAGATCAATCGCTTGAAGGAGGAGCTTGCGATCCTAAAGGATCAGAAGCAAGATGCTGATGAGCAAAACCTTCGCCATAGCGAGGCGTTTAAGCTCCTCCAACAAGAGAAGGAATCCTTGGCGGACACCGTCTGGCAGGCTAAGGCCAGCATCTTCAGTAAGTGTCCTCCGCCTTGTATTTCTGTAGTCTGGATACTTAGAGTTTATTGAACTCATGCGATCCTTGTGGGAATTTTCAGCGCCTATGGGTTTAACCCGCTCGCCTCCTTCGGACAAGGAATGCATGGTTCTTGCCAGCAACTTCATCAACACCGCCATCGCCCAAGCCAAGGTGATTGCCAAGCCCCTCCAAATATATATCAAGGCATCGAACTCCGTGACGAAGTACTCGGAGATCCTGCGCCGAGCCCCCGAGCGTGTCGCGAACTGGAAGGCTTCATGCGCACGGGCTGGTGCAAGGATGGCGCTGTCTATGGTGAAGGCACACTATGAAGATGCCGACATCGACACGTTGACCTCTGGTATCCCCAACGTGGATGATGACGGCAAGGAGATCGATCACGAAGCCATCCTGTCATCACTCGCGGGTTATGACACCAGGGTTGCCGAGTTGGTGGACGTTGACATCTTCGTGCCCAGGAACCTCATCGACAACGTCAACCAAGATTCCTCCGAGTATCATCACAGCGCCGATGTCGAGGGTGATTCTCCGGCTGGTGATGATGCGGCCTCCAAGTCTCCTGCGCCCAAAGAATGAAAAACACTTTGTAATTTCTGTTTCACCTTTGGTGTGTGCACAGGAAAAACATGTAGATGTAATCTTAAGGCGGAAAACAATGATTGTCGTATCCTGCTACTTAAGAATTAATTCTCAGTATTTATATATTTTTAAGCAAGTGATGGCTTATCCATTACTCTGGTTCTTATGCTTTACTTTTCGTGAGTCGGAAGACTTGTTGTCGGAACCATGCGCTTAGGTGATGATTCCCAATGGCACCGTCAATAACCTAAGCACAAAATCACCGACAATAAGTGCCAAAAGTCACTACTCCAGAATCCACATAAAAACGTCAAAGAATGTGTTGACCAGAAAACTTAAGCTAACGCCCGTAGGCGGAATTTTCACAAGTGAAATCGCAAGACTTGTGCATAGAGGTTTTATATGATCCAAAAATGAACACTAAAGGAGGTAAAAGACTCAGCAATATGAGTGAACCAAAGAGCTTTAGTTCATTGATCATATAAGAGGTACACAATTAGATAAAAAATGCTAAGTGTAGAAAGGACGTAGCTGTGCTATGTTCCATGGCCGATCAAGCTCCGGGTAGTCATCATCCGGGTCACGTCGCTTACGCTTATGATCCTCGTTGGGTCTATCCTTGAGTTCACGATTGTCAACAAGGCAGTAAGACCCATTGAGCAGCGCCTTGCTTATGATGAACGGTCCTTCCCATGGCGGGGATAACTTGTGTGACTTCTTCTGCTTAAGTCGGAGCACCAAATCCCCCTCTTTAAACGAGCGATGCCGAACACGGAGACTATGGTAGCTACATAGCTTCTGCTGGTAGATGGCGGATCTTTGGAATGCCAAAACGCGCTCCTCCTCGAGAAGGTCCACATCTAGTCGTCTGGATTCTTCAGCGTCATCTTCGTTGTAGACGGCAACTCTTGGTGCATCGTGGAGGATGTCGGAAGGTAGGATGGGTTCTGCTCCATATACCATGAAGTAAGGGGTGTAGCCGGTGGATCTGTTGGGTGTAGTTCGTAGGCTCCACGGCACAGACGGCAATTCTTCTGCCCAGGCTCCAGCTGCTCTATGTAGCGGTGCCTCAAGACGTGGCTTGATTCCCTGCAGAATTAATCCATTGGCTCGCTCAACCTGACCATTGTATTGTGGGTGTGCCACAGATGCAAGGTCAAGTCGGATGCCTTTGTCCCAGCAATAGGCCTCCACTTCTCTGAGTGACAAGTTGCTTCCGCTGTCGGTGATGATGCTATGTGGGAGACCAAATCTCACCAATCCCGGACAAACCTGAGGGAAGTTGCCCCATCAAGCTTTCTAATGGGTTTAGCTTCTATCCATTTGGTGAATTTGTCAACTCCTACAAGGAGATGCGTAAATCCACACGGTGCCGTCTGTAACGGCCCCACCATGTCTAGCCCCCAGACCGCGAACGTCCAAGTTATTGGTATTGTTCGCAATTCTTCAGCAGGAACATGTGGTTGTCGGGCATAATACTAGCATCCTGTGCATGTCTCAACCAGCTTGTCGGCGTCCGCCTTCGCGGTCAGCCAGTAGAATCCTTGCCGGAAGGCTTTCGCGACCAATGATCGAGGAGCGGCGTGATGCCCGCAATCTCCGAGGTGGATTTCGCGTAGGATTTCCATACCTTCTAGCTGGGAAACGCACTTTAGGTATACACCAGTAGTGCTCCTCTTGTAGAGTTGTCCATTGATTATGGTATAACCCTTTGTAGAAAATCATCGTCATCGCTGAGATAGGGGTCTCCACGAAGATCCTGTCCGGCATTCTCCCTTTCCTCCAACTGCATGTCTCTCTCGTGGATGGTCTCCTCCAAATCCGAGATACGGTGGCGAAGACGGGCAATGATGCGCTCCTTCTTGTCGAGCTGACGGCGGCGAGACTTGAGATCCTTCGCTAGCATGGCGATGGTCTGATCCTTCGTCTTGATGATGGCGGACTTGTGGTTGGAGTAGTCACGGCAATTATCCAATTCCTGCTGATGATCATACATCATGAAGCTAAGGTGGTCCAACTTAGTCTTTAGCTCGGGGTGGTATGGGGCTTCCAGTGGCTGTCCCATAGCATCACGCCTTGGGAAAAACTCAAAGCGGGTACCCTTGATCTGATTAATACTCTTCCCACACAGACGGGCAAGAGCTTCCTGCATGGCCCTGGCAAGTCCATCGAGACAATTGTTTCTCTTAAGGTGAACTGAATTCCCTCGGCAATGGGAGGTTCAATCTTTCCTCGGAGACTTGCAACAATTAGCCACTACAGATCTTCTCCTCCTTGATCATTGAGCTGAGCGCCGAAGAACTCGGGGTGAGGATGCTCCAGAAGTTCTGAAAGCTGGTCCAAATCCCGCTCAAAGATGAGATCTCCTCCATTCCCCAACTGATAAAACCTGCTGTACCTCACGTCCATCTATAAGAATATAGGATGAGTAAGTTAGAGTGATCAAGTTTGTCAAATTTTAGATATTTTGCAAGAGATTTTTTTTGAGGAACATGAATTTTTATGAAAGAAACAAGGTGATAAGAATGGGAATAAGTTTTTGTAAATATTTGCTTCCTTTGGTTTTGAAACTAAGTTTTTGATTCAAACGGCCAGTCTAACTAGGGTTTCCTATGGTTAGGATGGCTCTGATACCAACTTGTCAACACCCGGATTTTTTATCCCAGATGCCTATTATGCCATACATCGCAATCCCAGGATTACCATTTTTGCGAGACATAACAGATTTGGATATCACAGTACATCATCCATTACAAACCATACATAAGATCTTACACAAATAAGGATCTCATGATCCAGTTCATAATACAACTCAAGCAGCGGAAATACGTAATAATAAAGGTAGCGTAGGTGAAGCTCCATCTTCGGGGTCACAGGCAATGCTGACGATGGGAGAGGATCCTAGTTGTCGTAACCTTCCTGGGGTCCATCCTCATGGTACTCCTCTTCATAGTCTGGCCATGGGAATAGCCAGGAACAAAGCCATGAGTACTCTTTAAGTAATCGCAAACTAATACTAACAAGTGAAGGGGTTTTTGTAGTAGGACACTAAGCTCTAGGGTTGTTTTGCAAAAAGCCAGATTTACCTCTACTAAGTTCAGAAGCAAAGAAAAACTAGTTGAAGTTTTGTAACACCTAAGTGGGAACTTGCATTTCATATCACAACTCTGTTGTGGTCAAGTCAAAGTCTCAATTCATTTCACAATTCATTTTGAAAACATATGACGGGGAAACAGTATGGCCACTCCAACTGTCCATAACCGCGGAAGCGGCTATTCGAATAGTTTGACACTCTGTAGAGATTGTACACTTTCACCACAACATTCGATACATTCGTTAGGAACAAATCCTGAATTCACCATACTCAGTATGCGGATAATCAATCCTAACCTTTCGATTACACTCCAGAGTATAGGCACCTCTCCTGTGAGTTTGTCCTCCCAACCATGACCAACTGTCATCTTGGGTACTGCACAGGTGGACAATCTTCACAAGGTAGCCTCAGCTTAGACCTTGGCCATGAGGTAACCCACACTAAGGTATAAAAGTTTCCAGTCAAGCCCTACCCAATTATCGGGTATTGTGGTTGTACGGTAAAATTGGAATGGTATCGCATCCAGACAACCATCAGTTTTGTAAAGGGCTAAGGCTCATGCCTCAACATTTTCATCATCAAAATCATCTGGTGTTCGGAAACACATGTCAAAACATTTCAATAGAATGACTCATCATTCCAAGGTTTTCATAACCATTTTCACTAGTATTCCCATCTAAAGTTGATCAAGTTTTATGCTTAGCACTAGCATATACAAGTGGGGTAAGTACTAATGAGGGGTGGGAACAAGTGGAGTTTAACTAAGTTCAATCTCATGCCTTAGGATGACATAAAGATTATCTAGCTTAGGCCAAATTTTATGCTCCTTATGCAACCTTCAATTATCTTCCTAGAATCTACAGGTCACTTAAGTAAACTCTAAGAGAAAGCTTTGATAAAGAAATAAAGTATAAATCTTGCAAGTAAAACTAGGATTGGGTATCATCAACTGTGTCCAACCAAGCATGCTTAGTGCATGGCATAGGTTATCTAACTTTCATAATTGCAAGTGCTAGCTTGCCAAATCAACTAGTAGTATTAGGCTTGCTAAGGTAGAATATCTTGCAAGTGTTATCTTGGATGGGTCAACTTGGTTAGTAAGGCTTGCCTTGTGCAAAGCAGTGGTTGAAGTTCTCCTCGGCTTCTTCTTCGTAGTATCCTCCTTCCTCCTCGTATCCTTGGTCGGTACTAGCGTCTATAAATAAATACGAGGTACACAATCACCAAACAATACTTAAATACTTTCAATCATCACACAAAAGTGTTCTATAGATGATCTAGCATCATCACTAATATCACAAGAATAAAGCATTTGTCTTAGTTATTCATTTGTTTAGAAAAGTAATTTCCACTCATTGAAAAACTACTTAAGATTTAATATTCTCCAACTCAAACATGGGATCATGTTGAAACATGTCATCGCCACATATTTCAGTCCATGGGAACGTGATTTAAAGTGGTGTCATAATTTAATAAGGTTTAACCTTTTATTTCAATTAAATAAAGTTACTAGAAATGCCTATGTGGCATTATTTTATTACGTGGACATTATTTCTGTAAGTAAACCCATATGTTTTTATATATTCTGAAAGGTATGAGCAAATGTGATTTTTGAGAGTTGGAATCAACTCAAAAGCTATTATGGTTGAAATTTGAAAAATGTTTGAATGCAGAAAAGCTTCTGACTTGTTATTTTTACCAAGGGTGATCTATAGATCCAAATGATTTGAATCCAACGGCCTTGGGTTAAGAATTTCAGTACCTTTCTAAAAAAATTGGTTTCATGTAATTTGGTTCACTGAATCGAGCTGGGTTGATTTTTGAAACTAGGTACAGAACTATGTTTGAATTAAAATGGAAAAAGCTAAATTCAAATGACTGGGTTGCGCGGGAAAGGTTAACGGGCCGGCCCAGTGTCACTCCGCAGCGCGGGGCGGAACTAACAGGGGGGTTCTACTGGTGAGTGGCTCTTTAAACGCAAAGCGGTACGGGGCGATGTGGTGCGTTGGATTAGAATGAAGATCGACGGCTGAGGGTCGTCCTCGACGATGAACAAGTCACCGGGGCTCAGGCGAGGGTCGGTGATGCGGGTGAATGACGAAGTCGACCACGGCGATCCTCCTGGTACCGGCAGCTCCTCCTAGGGTGGCTTCAATCGTTGGCTTCCTTCTTCTCCACCAGCAGCGGACTTTGGTGAAATTCTGGCGATGCGCTGCTCGCCTTGCTCCGAGAATGAGGTGGGGTGGTTCTGGGTGAGAGGGGAGTAGAATGGTGTGAAGAATTCGAGCGGGGGATGCCCCTATTTATAGTGGCGAGAGGGGAACGACGGGCGCAAGCTGAGCTCGTCGTCGTCGACGGCACAGAGGGCTATCGGCGTGGGCGACGGTAGGGGGCGGTGCTGTGCTCCCTAGCGAAGCTCAACGGCATGGTGCCGAGGCGTGGGGCGGTGTTGATCGGTCGGAACGCTGTGGTGCTCTACGCTGGTCCAACGGAAGTTTTGATGGCACACAGCGCACATGGTCCGCACGGCGGTGAACGGGCGTGTCTGCGGGGTTGCTGGGGTGTTGGTGATCACATGTGCACAAGGCGAGGGCAGCGCGCGGTCTGTGGGCGTGTGTCGAGGGTGACGCTCTGGCGCGCTCTTGGCATGCTCGCAGAGAAGGTTGGCATGGCCTGGGCGTGTGGTCCAGTGGCTGGCATTGCTCGCGGCTGGGACAGGGAGTGGCGGTGGGGTGCTAGCTTGCTCCCAGACAAGGTTGGCGAGGCTAGTGTTGCTCGTAGCTTGTTGTCGACCATGGGGTGGAAATGGTGCTCTCGGCCTGCTCACCTTTGATGACAATGGCCAGCTTACAGTGGTGCTAGTGATTAGTTAAGGTTGTTAGATGATCTACTAAGGCTAGTGGTGTCCAGAGAGGGAACAAGTTAGGCCCAAAACACTGCTCAACTTAGTGTTCTGATTTTGTTTGATTTGCATCTGCAACCTGTTTGATGAAATGGCCGCATGAACTTAAGTTCTGAATTTTGAAAAGATTTTTGGTGGGTGTGCTAGGCATGTACTGGGGAGTCTGTGGATGCTTGGGTTTTGAATATTGAGTTGGTTTGAGTGGTTTTTGAAATAGTGGGATCTTCCCATATGAAATAGATTCAATTTTAAACTGTCATTTAAACTAAGCATTTGAATGTTTCTGGATGATCACAAAGTGGGCCTTGGTACCTTGTTATGAGTACTAGCAAGGGTGTAACACCCTCGGAATCGACCCTATGCAAGTTTCAACGATTCCCGCCAAACCCGCATAGAAACGATTCAAAGGTGCCCACCAGGCACTTTCGTGCGGGTGGAAAACGAAGTAATACCATTACACAATAGTCCACGATGGAACCCACAGAACAGATATATACAACAATGACTCAAAGAGTCAAGAATACGGATATACAATACGAACATCCAAATCACCTTTAAAACGATACAGCGTCCAAGTACGGACAAGATGCAAATTGAGCTAAGAGCCCTGAAGAATAACCAATGGAGTCCATAACCTTGCCCAGGCCAAGCTGGAAGGGTAACCCTGCTAACGACGTCGATCTCAAACCTGCTAAAACAAAAGGGGTGCCGACAAAGGGCAAAGGAAAAAGAGAGCGGACAGTACTGAGGCCAGTACACGGCGAGACTAGAATTCGGCGGTCCTCGCCTACATAGGTATGGTGGACGGAAGCGGCAGCGCAGCATGCACTAAACAACCTATAGAGACTCAATACAACTGACGGCTATCAGATAGGGATAAGAAAGACCTACTCGGATCCAACCTGATTCTAACACCAAACATACCCATCCTGGTATTCCCCCTCGATACCAACCGAGGAAGTCAACCGAGGAACTCACACAGTTGGCAGTTTTATTCATTTCGTTGTAGTTGCCGCAATTACTAGTCAGATATAGATAGCATGAGTCATCCTGATATAATAAGCAGTGGGCAGTTTTAAATAACCATTCCATTGTAGTTGTAGTACTTACTAGTCAGATACATATAGCATGAGGCATCCCAAAACCCAGCAGTTGTTGGCACTTTTATTTAGCCATTCCGTTGTAGTTGCAATACTTACTAGTCAGATACGATGGTAACGGGTAACAAACCAAAACAGCAACTTTTGGCACTTTTATTGAGCCATTCCATTATAGTGAAGCTGATTACTAGTCATTATGGAGTCAAATTTATAGCACTACTTTAGTTATAGTTGTCTATGATCGAGATACTGTGCTCCAAGTCGTCCATAACCATGGACACGGCTTTCAGAAAGTTTTACCCTGCAGGGGGCACAAATAGCAACACACGCACGATCAACCTCGAGAAAAACCAAATAAAACCCAACGAGGCATCACGACAGAGCAATTACAAGATTCATATAAATTTCAGGGGGCCACCCCACCAAGCTACCCGCTACGAAGTTGGCCGGCTCCGAGACGGACCCAGAGGTTTGCGAGAACGGCTGTAAACGACTGGGAACTCAAAAGTGTGACTAGGCTTGTCGATACCGCGTAATCGTGCCGCGATCCAAAACAGTACAGGCGCTCCACGTGCAATCGTAAATAAAGCAGTAAAGCATGGCATAAGTACATGATAGTAATAAAGCCCCAAACTACTTTGTGGCCCCAAGAAATAAATATGACTCAAGCTCTGGCTAGGGGGATTCATGGTCCCACATGCGGATAGTGCGAATATTCAAAGAACAGGTATCAAGTACTCGGGGTCCTACGGGACACAAGTGGACGGTTAAAAACCAAATAACATCTATTGCCACCTGTGCCTCTTCATTATTTACCTACTTCAATTTTAGTTATTAAACGGTAATTAAAGTTATAATCATCTCCAACATAAAGCATATGGCAGTCTTCCAACAACTGTGGTGCTTGACGACACGCAACAACACTTGAGCAAGCAACTACGACACGCAAGTCCAACTATCTACCAAACAACAGGTAATAGGATGTGTCCAAGGCAATATAAGGCTGCAAAGGATATTGCGGGTACTAAAATTAGAGCATCGTAACACAGATAGCAATAGATCAACAGGAGGAAATAAAGACTAGAAATGTAAAATAGGTAGAAAGGGGGAGAATGCTCGCCTGAACACATTGCCGAAGATTCATCCGAAGATCGGGTCGACACTCGCATCAACTCATCGGCCTAGCCCGTGAAGAAGCAAAACACTAGAAGAAACACCGGATGCACTATTTAATACTACGGCAAAGATCGGGCATGATGCATGTATGATATATGACATGGCAATGGTGCAGTGCAATTAGGCCATATTAAGGGGAACCGGGTCCCGACAATTAATTATATGGTTCAAGTTATTTAGCTACCCGCAATTTAAATGTTGTCTTAACAAGGCAAAATATAGCACCGGTTCGCTACACAAATTTAAATGGAGCCAATATTAGACCGGATTCGCTCGTATATGGTCTCCATATTTAATTATGAGATGAATCGGCATAATGCCCCCAAACCACAATATGTGTATGCAAACATGTTCAATTAATATGCAACAAGATCAATATCATAAAATAGGGCTTGGGAAAGGGGTCACACATCGCGGCGATGGTCTTGGATCCGAGGGGTTTGGTTCACTCTTTGGGGTTCGACGAGGGATCGGTCTTCGGATCAGGCTCCGGGATCGGTCTTCGCTCCGCGAAGGAGATCTTGAGGTTTCCATGACGGAGGTCTTGGCGTGTCGATGGATCGGTCTTCGGAGTATAGACGAAGTGGTGAAAGACGGAAGTAGATCTTGCCGGCGTGATGGTGGCTAGCGTCGGACGACAGGATTCGACATGGCGTAGCGATATAGTGTACTTGAAAAAGTAGTCTAAATACACTTGGAAGGCAACAGAATGAATCGAGAAGGTGGAACTAGAACCCGAAATAAAAAGGCTAGCAGACATTTTGTCGAACAGCCTGCAGGTGTTAAACACGATGGAATTTCCAATGTACCAAGGTAGACTATGAACCAGAGATATGATGAATCTTTGTGTTGCTACTGCCGCACAAGCAAAGAAAGGTGGAGTTAAGCGGTGTGATGGACCTGCACCACGATCGAATAGAGGAATAGAAGAGCCAAATACCAGTGCGCCGTCCAACAAAGGGTCGTCAGGCAGCGTGACCTGGGACATGGTCGTGCAGCAGGTGGCGTGCAACTTGGCTGGCTTTCGCGCACGCGAGAGACAAGGTTGCAAAGCGCGTTGACACGGGTAGAAGGACTAAGACACGGTCGGACGCGTACGCGCACAGGCGCAGGCGGTGAAGTCTGGGCGGCGCTGGTTGGTGGCGTGTGGAGCTGTTGCGCGGCACAGCTAGCGAGGTGGTCAGGGAGCAAGGGAGCTGCGGCACAGGAATTTCGTGGAGTTTCTCGTGAGGTGCTGCAAGGAAAGAAGCAAAGCTTGGATCGGCTTCCACAAACAAAAAGAAATGACACGAAGGCCAAGGAGAGACATGCCTCCGTTGCTTACCAAAATAGATATGGTCGGGCTGATTTAGATTGAAGGAACCAACAGCAATTTGTGAAGAAGAAGATGTAGAGAAGAATAAAAGCAAAACACGGCAGAGCGTTGGTGTGGGTATCGATCCAGCGGGTGGTGGCGGCGTGTGGTTTAGGTAGGATCAGGGTTACGGTTTGGAGTGAGGAGGGGATTGCGGTATTTATATAGTCCAAAGTAGACTAGATGAGGCTAGTTTTGGGCCAAAATTTTAGACGGGCTTTTGCCTCTTTTTTTATTTTAGTAAAACAAGAAAATCTTTTGTGGTCTTATAATTGACTAGAAGATATTGTTTGCTTAAATTTAAAATAAGACAAAGGTAGGGTGGCTTGGTACATATCAAACCGTATGAATACTTTAGCAAATGAAAATAGTGTTTAATAGGAAATAATTTTTAAGAACAAAAATATGCATGATGATGTTATGGTGATGCATAAAATAAAATCAACAGCGATTTTCTAGTAGTGATTTTTACCCGGGGTGCTACAATTCGACACCACTAACAATGGATCTCGCCCTCCAGATCCGCCTCATGGTACATGGAAGAAGGCCGACGATCTGAAACTTCTGGCTTCATGTAGATCCTCGCGACACCACTAACAAGGGTTCTTTCTCCATCTTGTAATCCGCGACACCACCAACAATGGTCGATGCTCCCATTCGTCGAGAGAACACTCCGGAGAAACAAAGATGAAGGTAGAGGTATCAAAAGTTAAGGCCACCTCTAACTTCCATGGGAATAGGAAACGTTACATTGACCCACCAGTTTGATGTACAAGAGTGAACAGTAAGAGTCCGGTAGGGTGATCAGTCTATCCCGTACCCAAACTATTAACTCCATACATGAATAGGAAAATCGTGCAACACAACTCTCGAAATTTAGAATGAAGATCTTCACAAGAGGTATTTGGAACAAATGGGTGATTCAAGCTCTGCATTGGATCTGATGTAGATGATGTTATCACGTTGGAAAACACCAGAAGATCCAAAAGAAATTGTATGAAAGACACAATGATTATGTTCCGCGATGGTTCCACTGGCATGAATAACACATGCTCAAGGTATACTCCAACTTCACCAATGCTCGTCCTTCTCATATGTTTTTCAACGATACGGATATCCATCAAGGTACACATATAGATAAAGAATTAAAGAACAAAAAGATTGTATGAAGGGTACAACAAGATGCAGATTTTGACGATCGTAGCACCACCGTTATAAAAGGGAGGAAGCGAAACCCTGAAGGTACGACGAAAACCCAACCGCGAGAAATCCTGGACTCGAAGAAAGATAAGAGAGTAGATTCAAAACACGCAGATGTAAGAAGAGAATAGAAGAGGGGTAAGGAGTAAAAGCAGACCTAATCAGATCTATCCAACGATTTTTCAAAATAATTTTGACACTCTACGTCCATTAGCTAGGTTATCCTACAGGCTGGACCAGTGGGGTATCGGAACTGCTGAGCTCTGATACTACTTTGTAACACCCTCGGAATCGACCATATGCAAGTTTCAACGATTCCCGCCAAACCCGCATAGAAACGATTCAAAGGTGCCCACCAGGCACTTTCGTGCGGGTGGAAAACAAAGTAATACCATTACACAATACTCCACGATGGAACCCAGGGAACAAATATATACAACAATGACTCAAAGAGTCAAGAATACGGATATACAATACGAAGATCCAAATCACCTTTAAAACGATACAGCGTCCGAGTACGGACAAGATGCAAATTGAGCTAAGAGCCCTGAAGAATAACCAATGGCGTCCATAACCTTGCCCAGGCCAAGCCGGAAGGGTAACCCTGCTAATGACTTCAGTCTCAAACCTGCTAAAACAAAAGGGGTGCCGACAAAGGGCAAAGGAAAAAGAGAGCGGTCAGTACTGAGGCCAGTACACGGCGAGACTAGAATTCCGCGGTCCTCGCCTACATAGGTATGGTGGACGGAAGCGGCAGCGCAGCATGCACTAAACAACCTATAGAGACTCAATACAACTGGCGGCTATCAGATAGGGATAAGAAAGACCTACTCGGATCCAACCTGATTCTAACACCAAACATACCCATCCTGGTATTCCCCCTCGATACCAACCGAGGAACTCACATAGTTGGAAATTTTATTCATTTTGTTGTAGTTGCGGCAACTACTAGTCAGATATAGATAGCATGAGTCATCCTGATATAATAAGCAGTGGGCAGTTTTAAATAACCATTCCGTTGTAGTTGTAGTACTTACTAGTCAGATACATATAGCATGAGGCATCCCAAAACCCAGCAGTTGTTGGCACTTTTATTTAGCCATTCCGTTGTAGTTGCAATACTTACTAGTCAGATACAATGGTAACGGGTGACAACCCAAAACAGCAACTCTTGGCACTTTTATTGAGCCATTCCATTATAGTGAAGCTGATTACTAGTCATTATGGAGTCAAAGTTATAGCACTACTTTAGTTATAGTTGTCTATGATCGAGATACTGTGCTCCAAGTCGTCCATAACCGTGGACACGACTTTCAGAAAGTTTTACCCTGCAGGGGGGCACAAATAGCAACACACACACGATCAACCTCGAGAAAAACCAAATAAAACCCAACGAGGCATCACGATAGAGCAATTGCAAGATTCATATAAATTTCAGGGGGCCACCCCACCAAGCTACCCGCTACGAAGTTGGCCGGCTCCGAGACGGACCCAGAGGTTTGCGAGAACGGCTGTAAACGACTGGGAACCCAAAAGTGTGACTAGGCTTGTCGATACCGCGTAATCGTGCCGCGATCCAAAACAGTACAGGCGCTCCACGCGCAATCGTAAATAAAGCAGTAAAGCATGGCATAAGTACATGATAGTAATAAAGCCCCAAACTACTTTGTGGCCCCAAGAAATAAATATGACTCAAGCTCTGGCTAGGGGGATTCATGGTCCCACATGCGGATAGTGCGAATATTCAAAAAACAGGTATCAAGTACTCGGGGTCCTACGGGACACAAGTGGACGGTTAAAAACCAAATAACATCTATTGCCCACATGTGCCTCTGCATTATTTACCTACTTCAATTTTAGTTATTAAACGGTAATTAAAGTTATAATCATCTCCAACATAAAGCATATGGCAGTCTTCCAACAACTGTGGTGCTTGACGACACGCAACAACACTTGAGCAAGCAACTACGACACGCAAGTCCAACTATCTACCAAACAACAGGTAATAGGATGTGTCCAAGGCAATATAAGGCTGCAAAGGATATCGCGGGTACGAAAACTAGAGCATCGTAACACAGATAGCAATAGATCAATAGGAGGAAATAAAGACTAGAAATGTAAAATAGGTAGAAAGGGGGAGAATGCTCGCCTGAACACATTGCCGAAGATTCATCCGAAGATCGGGTCGACACTCGCATCAACTCATCGGCCTAGCCCGTGAAGAAGCAAAACACTAGAAGAAACACCGGATGCACTATTTAATACTACGGCAAAGATCGGGCATGATGCATGTATGATGTATGACATGGCAATGGTGCAATGCAATTAGGCCATATTAAGGGGAACCTGGTCCCGACAATTAATTATATGGTTCAAGTTATTTAGCTACCCGCAATTTAAATGTTGTCTTAACAAGGCAAAATATAGCACCGGTTCGCTACACAAATTTAAATGGAGCCAATATTAGACCGGATTCGCCCGTATATGGTCTCCATATTTAATTATGAGATGAATCGGAATAATGCCCCCAAACCACAATATATGTCTGCAAACATGTTCAATTAATATGCAACAAGATCAATATCATAAAATAGGGCTTGGGAAAGGGGTCACACATCGGGGCGATGGTCTTGGATCCGAGGGGTTTGGTTCAATTTTTGGCGTTCGACGAGGGATCGGTCTTCGGATCGGGCTCCGGGATCGGTCTTCGGTCCGCGAAGGAGATCTTGAGGTTTCCATGACGGAGGTCTTGGCGTGTCGATGTATCGGTCTTCGGAGTATAGACGAAGTGGTGAAAGACGGAAGTAGATCTTGCTGGTGTGATGGTGGCTAGCGTCGGATGACAGGATTCGACATGGCGTAGCGATATAGTGTACTTGAAAAAGCAGTCTAAATACACTTGGAAGGCAACATAATGAATCGAGAAGGTGGAACTAGAAGCCGAAATAAAAAGGCTAGCAGACATTTTGTCGAACAGCCTGCAGGTGTCAAACACGATTGAATTTCCAATGTACCAAGGTAGACTATGAACCAGAGACATGATGAATCTTTGTGTTGCTACTGCCGCACAAGCACATAAAGGTGGAGCTGAGCGGTGTGATGGACCTGCACCACGATCGAATAGAGGAATAGAAGAGCCAAATACCAGTGCATTGTCCAACAGAGGGTCGTCAGGCAGCGTGACCTGGGACGTGGTCGTGCAGCAGGTGGCGTGCAACTTGGCTGGCTTTCGCGCACGCGAGAGACAAGGTTGCAAAGCGCGTTGACACGGGCAGAAGGACCAAGACACGGTCGGACGCGTACGCGCACAGGCGCAGGCGGTGAAGTCTGGGCGGTGCTGGTAGGTGGCGTGTGGAGCTGCTGCGCGGCACAGCTAGCGAGGTGGTCAGGGAGCAGGGGAGCTGCGGCAGAGGAATTTCGTGGAGTTTCTCGTGTGGTGCTGCAAGGAAAGAAGCAAAGCTTGGATCGGCTTCCACAAACAAAAAGAAATGACACGAAGGCCAAGGAGAGACATGCCTCCGTTGCTTACCAAAATAGATATGGTCGGGCTGATTTAGATTGAAGGAACCAACAGCAATTTGTGAAGAAGAAGATGTAGAGAAGAATAAAAGCAAAACACGGCAGCGCGTTGGTGTGGGTGTCGATCCAGCGGGTGGCGGCGGCGTGTGGTTTAGGTTTGATCAGGGTTAGGGTTTGGAGGGAGGAGGGGATTGCAGTATTTATATAGTCCAAAGTAGACTAGATGAGGCTAGTTTTGGACCAAAATTTTAGACGGGCTTTTGCCTCTTTTTTTATTTTAGTAAAACAAGAAAATATTTTGTAGTCTTATAATTGACTAGAAGATATTGTTTGCTTAAATTTAAAATAAGACAAAGGTAGGATGGCTTGGTACATATCAAACCGTATGAATATTTTAGCAAATGAAAATAGTGTTTAATAGGAAATAATTTTTAAGAACAAAAATATGCATGATGATGTTATGGTGATGCATAAATAAAATCAACAGCGATTTTCTAGTAGTGATTTTTAACGGGGGGGCTATAAAGGGGTGCAAAGATCCATATATGTTTCTGTTAAGTTCTGAAAGTTAGGGATAGCCAAAGTAGGCATGGGAGTTAAATTGGCCAAAGTGACCATTCACTTAATCTATTTGTTTTGACTCGTTTGTCTTTGGGAAAAGTTTGGGGATTGTTTATATGATGTTTATTTCACCTAAGAATCATTTTACAAGCAAACAAACACATAATCATGGCAATTCAAAAGAATCCAAATTTCAATACACACACATATGAATGCTTTCATACTTTTCATTGGAAAAGTTTTTGTTAACCCTAATTTTGTTGATTAGAGTTTGATGATACATGCTTAGTATTTTTGGGATGTTACAATCTCTCTCTAGACTCAGGAGAGCTAACATGTGTAATAGTGTCTTCACTAGGAATTTTAGTGTTTCCTAGAATAGTTTTAGCAATAGTAGCATCTAGGAAAGGACCTAATGAACCACTCGCATGAAGCACAATAGAAGTAACATCGTGAGTATCAGAAGAAGTTTCAGATTCAGCAGTAGTAGCAGTGTGTGTAGCATGTGTATGTGGTAGTGGTGTAACAAGCTTACTTATAACAGACGGTGAATCAAGCGCAATAGAGGTGTTTAGGACTGTACCTCTTCTAGTAGTGGATGGTAAAATAGGAAACTTTCCATCACGAGACTTACACATGATGAAAGGAGTAGTAGTGAACAATAATAGATCCAAGTGAACTTACAAATAAAGCTATGCTCCCCGGCAATGGCACCATAAAATAGTCTTGATGACCCACAAGTATAGGGTATCGCAACAGTCTTCGAGGGTAGTATTACCCAATTTATTGATTTGACACAAGGGGAGACAAAGAATACATATAAGCCTTAAAAACTGAGTTGTCAATTCACTTGCACCTGGAAATAGTCTTGCTCACAGAAGTTTATCAGTAGCAACAGTTTTGTAGTAGCAAAAGCAAAGCAACAGTAGCAGTAAAACAAGAGCAATAGTAACTATAGTAGCAAACAATAGGATATGAGCGTGGTAGGCATAGGGATGGATGGACGGGCGTTGCATGGACAAGTCTAAACATGTAACTTCAAGATCTAGGGAAATTGTAGGTAAATAAGATAAACCATCCAAGTACTAAACAAGCATATGCATGTGCTCCATATATAGTCACGCGTGCTCGCAATGAGAACTTGCACAACATCTTTTGTCCTGCCAGCCTGTTGCAGCGGGGCCTCAAGGGAACTATTGAAAATTAAGGTGCTCCTTTTAATAGAGCACTTGAGCAAAGCATTAACACTCTATGAACTCATGTGATCCTCACATCACAGCCATCCTATCAGGTTGTCCCATTTTCTGTCACTTCGGGGCCTTTGGATCCGGACAATGATATGTGTACACAACTTGTAGATAAGATCACAAACAATACGATCATAATGAATCAATAATAAGTTCAGATCTAAGATCATGGCACTCAGGCCCTAGTGACAAGCATTAAGCACAACAAGTTTCAACAAAGTCAAATAGCACTAATAGAGATACTAGGCACCATGCCCTAACAATCTTATTCGATTACGTGATAGAACTCATCTAATCCCTACCATCCCCATAGCCTATAGTGGGGGATTAATCACACATGGATGGGGGAAACATGGATGGTTGATGGAGAGTCATTGTTGATGATGATGGCGATAATCCTCTCAAAATTACCCGTCCCGACAAGATGCCCAAACGGAGTTTCTGGTTCCGAATCGCGGTTCCTGACCCCATGCCTCCTCGACCTCCCTCCGTGCCTATAAATTTCCTTCTGACCCTGTCGCCACCAGAAACCAAGATTCGGATCCAGAAACTCCGTTCTGGCACCCTGCCGGGACGGGGAATTTGGAGAGGATCATCGCCATTGTCATCACCAACACATCTCCATCAACCACCGATGTTTCCCTCATCAATGAGTGAGTAATCCCCCGTTGTAGGCTTGGGGATGGTAAGGATTGGATGAGTTCTATCATGTAATCAAATAATATCTGTTAGGGCATAGTGCTTAGTATCTCTATTAGTGCTATTTGACTTTGTTGCAACTTTTTGTGCTTAATGCTAGTCACTAGGGCCCTAGTGCAATGATCTCAGATCTGAACTTATTATTGAATCATTATGATATTATTGTTTGTGATCTTAACTTCAAGTTGTGTACACATATCATTGTCCGGATCCAAAGGCCCCAAAGTGACAATAATTGGGACAACCGGAGGGGATGGCTATGGTGTGAGGATCACATGTGTTCATGGAGTGTTAATGCTTTGCTCCGATGCTCTATTAAAAGGAGCACCTTAATTTCCATTAGTTCCCTAGAGGCCCCGCTGCCACAGGCTGGCTGGACAGAAGATGTTGTGCAAGTTCTCATTGCGAGCACGTATGACTATATTTGGAGCACATGCCTAGGATTGTTCAGTACTTGGATTCTTGTTATTATTTATATGCAATGCCCTAGATATTGAAGTTACATCTTTAGACTCGTCCATGCAACACCCGTCCATCCATCCCTATGCCTACCGCACTCGAATCCTACTGTTACCATTACTGTTACTATTGCTCTTGTTTCACTGTTGCTGTTACTGCTGCTGTTGCTACTACAAAATGTTGCTACTGATAAACTTATGTGAGCAAGAACTATTTCCTGGTGCAGCTAAACTGACAACTCAGTTGTTAAGGGTTGCAAGTATTCGTTGGCTCCCCTTGTGTCGAATCAATAAATTGGGTAATACTACCCGCGAAGACTATTGCGATCCCCTATACTTGTGGGTCATCAAGACTATTTTCTGACGCTGTTGTCGGGGCTCATAGCTTTATTTGTAAGTTCACTTGGATCTCTTATTGTTCACTGCTACTCCTTTCATCATGGGGAAGTCTCCTCATGGAAAGTTTCCTATTTTACCATCCACTACAAGAAGAGGTACAGTCCTAAACACCTCTTTTGCTCTTGATTCACCGTCTGTTATAAGTAATCTTGTTACACCACCACCACATACACATGCTACACACACTGCTACTACTGCTAAGTGTGAAACTGCTTTTGATACTCATGATGTTACTTCTAATGTGCTTGATGCGAGTGGTTCATTAGGTCCTTTTCTATATGCTACTATGGCTAGTCTAGGAAATACCGAAACTCCTAGTGAATACACTACTACACCTGTTAGCTCACTTGAGGCTAGTGGGAGTTATGATATTAATGATGGTTACATTGAGTTCACTGATGAATTTGTTGAAGAGTGCCGAAACACACATGGTACTAGTGCTATGAGGAGTCTTCTTGCTAGATGTACTATTATGCCTAAGTTTTCCTCTGATCCTAAGTTTGCCACTTCTCCCATAGATATTAAAGATGAAGATTATGATTTCTCTCTTGATTTGTCTTATTTAGATATTGTTGAGAAAGAACCTTTTTGTGGGACTGAAAATGAGCTTTCCACTATGAGTGCTTTATTCTCTGATGATTTTAAGATGCGCAAGTACTTTGTTGCTAAGATCTTCCCTTTTTCACTAAAAGGAGAAGCTAGGGCTTGGTTTAATAGATTACCTCCTGGTTCCATTGATAGCCCTGATTGCTTGATTGCTTCTTTCTTCCAGAAATATTTTCCTCCTAGTGCTAGACATGCTGCTTTGCAGAGAATTTTTGATTTCAAAATAGGGAGAAGAAGAGAAATTGCCTGAGTCATGGACAAGGTTCTGTGCACATCCTGGATGTCCATTACCTAAGAATGAGCTTCTTGATATTTATTATAATGGACTAACTGATAATTCTAGGACATACCTAGATAGCTTTGCTGATTCTGTTTTCAGGAAAAGGACGCCTATAGATGCTTAAGAATTAATGACTAAAATAAGCAAGAATTATGATGATTGGACTTCAACTAAGCTAAATACACCTGAGCCTATTACTACTGAACCAGTTGTTCATGAACCAATTCCAGCACCAACAACAAAAAATAGGGGAGTTCTTGCATTAAATAATGAAGTGATGAAGGAAGCTAAGAAGTGTCAAAAGGAGAAAGGTATTAGAGCTGAAGATGTGAAGAATCTACCTCCTATAGAAGAATTATGTAAGCCAATTCCCCATTCATCTAATATTGAGGTACACTCTCTCCAACACTTTGATAAAGGTGGTATTCCATATGGTAAGCCTCCTGATCAATGTTTAGAGGAACTTGACATTTTTATTGTTAAACACGGGTATTTTAATAAACAAGTTCAGAATCATTTGTTGGAAAACTCTAGAGCTATCCATGAGTTGAAAGATATTGTGGAAATAACTTCTAATGATATTAAGATGCATTGTAAACACTTTCAAATGGTTCAAACCCAACTTGATCAACTTGCTAAGTTACAAAAGGATATGCTAGTTAATGCTTCAGGAGATAAACATGCTTATGGAATTAGAACTAGGAGTGGTATAGCTACTCAAGATCCTTTATATCCTGAAGGACACCCTAAAAGAATAGAGAAGGATTCCTAACAAGGTGAAGATAGTGGTAGTCCTCGTAAGAGGAAGAAAACGAAACATAAGATAGTTGAGGAACCACTTGAACCCGCTGTAGATCCTAATAGTATATCTGTCTCTGATGCTGAAACTGAGAGTGGTAATGATAAAAATGAGTCTCCTGATAAGGAGGAAGGTGAGGAAGAACCTGAGAAGCACGCTAAGAGTACTAGGTACACAAAGGAAGATTTTATTGCTAATAAACATGGTAAAGAGAGAGAACCTTGGGTGCAGAAACCTATGCCTTTTCCAGGTAAGAAACACAAGTCAAAGGAGGAAGAACACTACAACAAGTTTTGTGAGTGGATGAAACCTTTATTCTTGCAAATTCCTTTGACTGATGCTATTAAGTTGCCTCCTTATTCAAAGTATATGAAGGATATTATCTCTAATAAAAGGAAGATTCCTAATGAGGACATTTCTACTTTGCTTGCTAATTACTCCTTCAATGGTAAGTTTCCAAAGGAACTTGGTGATCCAGGTATACCAACTATTCCTTGCTCCATTAAGAATAATTATGTTAGAACTGCTTTATGTGATTTGGTAGCTGGAGTTAGTGTTATGCCTTTTTCTCTCTATAAGAGACTCTAGCTAGAAAAGTTGATACAGACTAATATATCTTTGAAAATGGCCAATAAGTCAACTACTATTCCTGTTGGTATATGTGAGGATGGTCCTGTTCAAGTTGCTCATAATTGCATGGTTTTAACTGATTTTGTTGTGCTTGAAATGCCTGAAGATGATAATATGTCTATTATTCTTGGGAGACCTTTTCTTAATACTGCAGGTGCTATCATCAATTACAATCAAGGAAAAGTAACATTCAATATTAATGACAAAGAGCACACTCTCTATTTCCCCAAGAAGGTTGTTAAGAGCTATTGCTTGAATTCCATTGAAAATATTGAGATCATCAAGGTTGGGGAAATATATTGGCCCATTCCACAAGAAAATTTTGAAACTATTATGATTGGGACCATTGCTATCAAGTATGAGGTAACATAATCACCTTGTGGATTGCAAAGTTTTGTTTCATATAAGATTGTTTTGGTAACAAGACTTGATCAACCTTGTTAACAAAAGGATTTTAATCAAAAAAATAATGTTTTCGCTGTGGTTATACTTGCTTTCTTTTACTTTTATCCTTCCTAGTATTTGCTTTAGCTTTAGTTGTGCTAGTTGTTTGCTTGTTTGAGTTTCTTACAGCTGCTGTAGCTTGCCTTTTTGGTTTGCTTTTGCTTCTTCTGAAAAAAACTGTTTCTGTGAGAAAATCAATTTTCATACCCTGAAATTGGCTAAAAATAAAGTTTCCCGAAGAAATCCTAGAAAATTCAAAATAAATTTTTCCTCGAAAAAAGTGGCAGAGAGGCACCTGAAGTGACCTAGGGGGCCACCCCAGGACACCACACCCATGGTAGGCGCGGCCTACCAGGTGGCGTCGCCTGCGGGGCCTGGCCCACCTGGGCCCCTCCAGGCTGCCTCCTCAAAGCCACCTTCTTTCTCTCTCCCGAAAAACACCAGAAAACTCTCTCAAGCTCGAGTTCTTGCCGTTCTTGCTCGCGATTTTCTTGCTCAACCAATATTCGGATCCAGAAACTTCGTTTTGGCACCCTGCCGGGACGGGGAATTTGGAGAGGATCATCGCCATCGTCATCACCAACGCATCTCCATCAACCACCGATGTTTCCCTCATCGATGAGTGAGTAATCCCCCGCTGTAGGCTTGGGGATGGTAGGACTTGGATGAGTTCTATCATGTAATCGAATAAGATCCGTTAGGGCATAGTGCCTAGTATCTCTATTAGTGCTATTTGACTTTGTTGGAACTTGTTGTGCTTAATGCTTGTCACTAGGGCCCGAGTGCCATGATCTCAGATCTGAACCTATTATTGAATCATTATGATAGTATTGTTTGTGATCTTATCTGCATGTTGTGTACACATATCATTGTCCGGATCCAAAGGCCCCAAAGTGACAATAATTGGGACAACCAGAGGGGATGGCTGTGGTGTGAGGATCACACGTGTTCACGGAGTGTTAATTCTTTGCTTCGGTGCTCTATTAAAAGGAGCACCTTAATTTCCAGTAGTTCCCTAGAGGCCCCGTTGCCACGGGATGGCTGGACAGAAGATGTTGTGCAAGTTCTCATTGCGAGCACGTATGACTATATTTGGAGCACATGCCTAGGACTGTTTAGTACTTGGATGGTTGTTATTATTTATCTGCAAAGCCCTAGATCTTGAAAGACTCGTCCATACAACTCCCGTCCATCCATCCCTATGCATAACGCACTCGAATCCTACTGTTACCGTTATTGTTACTATTGCTCCTGTTTCACTATTGCTGTTGCTGTTGCTTTGCTGTTGCTACTACAAACTATTGCTACTGATAAACTTCTGTGAAGCAAGAACTATTTCCAGGATCAGCTGAACTGATAACTCTGTTGTTAAGGCTTGCAAGTATTATTTGGCTCCACTTGTGTCGAATCAATAAATTGGGTAATACTATCCACAAAGACCGTTGCGATCCCCTATACTTGTGGATCATCAATACCACTCTGTAACACCCTCGGATCGGCCCTATGCAAGTTTTAGCGATTCCTACCAAACCCACATAGAAACGATTCAAAGGTGCCCACCAGGCACTTGTGTGCTTATACGTCGTAAACGTATCTATAATTTTTAATGTTCCATGCTTGTTTAGTATCCACTTTGCTATGCTTTATCTACACTTTGAGGTATTTTTATACATTTTCTGGGGCTAACCTATTAAAAAAATGTCGTAGTGCCAGTTGCCTGTTTTCTGATATTTTTGGTTTTAGAAAAGCTAGTAAAGAAATATTCCCTGAATTGGACGGGACAAAAGCCAAAGTCAATATTTCACCGGAACGAACATAGAGACCAAAGGAGAGACAGAGGGGATCCATAGGCCGGCCGCACCCCCTAGGCGTGGGCCCACCCTAGGCCGCGCCTGGGCAGGGTGTGGCCCCCCCTGGACGCCCTCCTGCCTCGCATCTTCGCCTATAAAAGCCACCCGATGCCAAAACCCTAAGCACCCGATCAGGTCTCCATGAAACAGTCTGTAGCCGCCGCCACCATCGTCCCTAGATCGCGGGGATATGAAGCTCTTCCTGGCACCCTGCCGGAGGGGAGAGATCATTCTGGAGGCCTTCTTCATCACCATGCCAGCCTCCGGTATGATGCCTGAGTAGTTCACCGTTGGACTATGGGTCTGTACAGTAGCTACATGATTGTTTCTTCTCCTTTGTTCTATAATGTTTAGAACTTGTGAGATCCGTTCATGATCAAGATCATCTATTTGTAATCATGCATGTTGTGTTTGCGGGGATCCGATGGATATTGAGATACTATGTTAGATTGATTATTGATTCTATCATGTCTTATTGATTATTGATTCTATCATGTCTTATTGATTATTGATTCTATCATGTCTATGTTGTTTGAGATCTTGCATGCTCTCCGTTTCTAGTAGCTATCTTGGCCAAGTAGATGCTAGTGACTCCAAGAGGGAGTATTTATGCTCGATAGTGGGTTCATGACTCTATTGAATCTGGGGAAGTGACAAAAATCTATAAGGTTGTATATGTGCTATTTCCACTAGGGAGAAAACAACAATCTTTTGTTCATGGAACAATTGTATTTTTTACTTTACACACATTGCTTAATGCAGTTATCCATTGCTTGCAACTTAATACTTGAGGGGGTTCGAATGATAACCTGAAGGTGGATTACTAGTCATAGATGTAGTTGGATGGCGGTCTATGTATATTATTGTAATTCCCAATCAAATCTCATAGGAATCATGAATGTCTATTATTTGCATTTTTATGCCTTGCTCAGTTCCTGTTAATTGCCCCGCTGTAATTTGTTCACCCAACATGTTATGTTGTTTATCTTAAGGAGAACACCTCTAGTGAATTGTGGATCCTGGTCCAATCTTTACCATTGTTACATCATCTACTGTTAATGTTTACTCTCTACAAGCAACCATTATCTTCCACACTATATGTTTAATCCTTTGTTTTCAGCAAATTAGTGAGATTGAAAACCTCACTGTAAGTTGGGGAAAATTCTTGAGTTTGTGTTGTGCAGGATTCTAAGTTTCTAGCAACACCTTGGAAGTTGTTTCCTTCCTCCTACTAGTTCGATAACCTTGGTTTCATAACTGTGGGAAAACTTACTGTTGTGCTCATCACACCTTCCTCTTGGGATTTCCCAACGAAGATCTACAGTGATCTGAGCTCATCAAGACTTTTTCTGGCGCCGTTGCCGGGGATTTAAGGACAGGTTCAATCTCTTCCTCCTCGTCAGTCACCTTTCAGGGAGAAATAAGATTATCTCAAGGGGAGTCTCTCACAACCAATCTCTTTACTTTGTTTTTGTTTTGCTTAGTTTCTTTTGCTTTGTTTTGCTTGTTTCTTGTTTTAAAATACAAAAAATTAGTTTTGTTTGGCTTGATTTTCCTTTATCAAAAACACACAAAAAACTAGTTCATACTAGATAAATTGAATACCATTGCTAGAAACGTGTTCTCTACTTATAATGTTACTTATTTCTTTAATAAATCTTGTTGCTGTAGGAGGTATAAACACCTCCCTTTTCAATATTAGTATAATGATAATGTTACCATATCTCCTTATGTTAAATGAAATTATGACTTTTACGATGTGGAACAAATTGTGAAGTTATTGCTTGGAAGGGTGCATTTGAACATGCTAGTTTTCTTGAAAATACTGGTGATTCACCTTATAAATATGAGGTTTATGATATACTTAAATTTTTCTTTGATAATTATAGGGAAGAAAATGGCTATATTCTAGAATATATTAATAGATGCTTTCCACAAACGGAAATGATTAATGCCTTGCAAGAAGAGACTAATGCCTTGTAAGAGCTTATGGAAGAAGAAATTGCTGAAACGGGAAGCTCATTAGATGAAAAAGAGGAGGTGAGTGATGAACAAAAGGAGGAAGAATGGATTAGCTACCCATGCTTGCCTTCTAATGAGAGTAACTCTTTATCCCTTACATTATTTGATTGTCCCCCATGCTTACCAAAGGAGGATGAATGTTATGTTCCTGTGGATCCTTTTGAAATATCTACTTTGGGTAAAACCTGTGATAATAATTGTGCTCCTGTTATCTATGATAATCATTGCTATTTTGATAAATCTTATTATAATCCTTTATTTGCGCCTAATTTCAAAATGCATGGTACTAAAGAGTTTTGCTTACAAAATGTTTATGATAAAGCTCAAGATGATGGTCCTATATTGGTTGATAATATTAATAGTACTACTATTGAAAATGAGATTGGAGAGGTCTTTACTTTGTCTTGGAACCCCATACCTCTTGAGAATGATCAGTCATCTTGTTATACAATTGTTAAAAGTGGGTTTGAAGGTTCTAATCCCACTATTTTTGAGCTTGATAAAAATTATGTGTTTGTAGACCATGAAAAGCATACTTTATTTAATAGTTATATTGTTGATTTTATTCATGAGGCTACTGAAAATTATTATGAGAGAGCAAAATATGGTTGTAAAAATTTTCATGGTACTAAAACGCCTCTCTATGTGCTGAAAGTTTTGAAGTTACTCTTGTTTTATCTTCCTATGCTTGTCACTTTGTTCCGTGTGATTTTATTTGCGTACAAGATTCCTATGCATAGGAAGTGGGTTAAACTTAAATGTGTTTTGAATTTGCTTCTTGATGCTCTCTTTTACTTCAATTCATATTTCTTATGCGAGTATCTTCTCAAACAATCAAGCCTAACTTAAAGGCGTTAAAGAAAAGTACTCATTGGGAGATAACCCAAATTTTGTTAGGATTTTATTTTGTTGAGTCTTGGAAGTTATTACTTCCGTAATAACTTCTCCTTATCATTCTTTTGATTTTTTTCCAAGAAAAACCTCTAATGAGAGTGAAATAAGATTTGGGGAAGTTGCTATCCCGAAATAGATTTTTGTACTTCACTATAAAACTTATTGAAAAAACTATGTACGTAGGATTGAGTTGTAATTTTCTAAGTAAACCCCCCAGGTTGTTATCTAACTTTCATTAGTTCATCACTTTTCGATTTGAGCAACAAAAAGTCTTCGAAAAAATCGGTTTTTACCTGTTGGTCTGTTTTGACAGATTTCTGCCATTATTTGCATTTGCCTCTTTATCGATTTATTTTTGGGTTCCCTTTGGTAAATTGAGATTTTTGAAGGAAATGCTACGGTAACTTTGTTTTTAATGAAAGTTTTGATGTTTTGAAACAAAACCCAAAGGTTTATTACTTTTGAATGCACTAACGTTGCTAATGAAGATTGTGTGAAGTTTCGTATGAAGGAAATTTCCAAGTGTAGGGGAAGAATGATATAATGATATGAAGAATGGACAAAAACAGGTACGAGCGTCAAAGCTTTGGGATGCCCAAGGCATCCCCTTCTTCATCAATAAAAATCTAAGGTCTCTTTCTAGACACTTCATTTTTATTGTTTAATGCACAGTTGTGTTGTTCTTGGAGCGTCTTATTTTTCGTTTTTGATTTTCGTTTGCTTAGTTTGCTTGAATAAAGTAGTTGGACCCCCCTTTTTTCTGTGTTGTTTCAAATAAGTTGATTGGTGTTGGAAAAGAGTAGAAATTTTCATGCTTATAGTGGTACAAAAGGGAGCTTGTTTTCACTGTGGCTTAGACTTTATCATGTCATGCTAGATGTTGTTTTTACCTTATGCTTAGTGATTATTGCTGTAGCATGACTTGTTCCAAACAATTGATATTGCTTAATGAGCCTTGCAAGAATCATTCGTTGTTTTAGCATACAAAAGCATAGTATTGTGGTATTCTCCTTTGATGCTTTGTTTGGGTTGACTTGGCACATGCTCACACCATGTTATGAATATGAACCAGTCACCTTAGCCTCTATGATCATTTAGTTTTTGACTTGTGGTACCACTTTATGCTTTGAATGATAATGTTTTTTTGCTCTGCATGATTATGGCCATTATTGCTCTCTTAGTTGGTCGCTCCCAGTCTTTTGCAAGCCTCCACTTGTATTGAGTAAGCTCTACTCATGCATCCAACTCCCAAGAAACCAAGTTATTCCAAAGTGTGTACTATAAATTCCTATGCATGGTGTGTTACACCATTCCAAGTATATTCTTGTTTTATCTATCTTCCAAATTAAACTTGTTATGTGCAAATTAGTGATTAAATCTCTCACAAACTTGATGACACACTTTATTTTTCTTGCCCCTAATAAACCTGAACCATCGTGTCATCTATGTTGTATATGCTTGAACTTATAAGTTGGAAATTAGCAGAACTGTGCTGTCACAGGGAACGCTTTCAACACCTGTAAATATCTAACCAGTTGATATCATGTTTTTTTGTTTATGGATGTAGGTGGTGTCAAATAAAAGGGGAGCTTGTAAGTCCATGGAGTTATGTATATGTGTTAGAGAAACGCCTAGGCCGCTGGCCTAAACCATGCCTAATCATGGTGGAAACTTGCAGCATCACCATAGTGAGAAATCTATGAAGCGTTCTTCTTATAAAAAAAGAGAGATAGAAAAAAGAGAAGAGAACAAGAAAAAAAAGAGGGAAGAAGAGAAAAAAGCACCATTTTCCCATGGTAAATAAGAAGATTGCTGAGATGCTCATTGTTTGTTGCCTTGTCATGGGGCAAGGGGTACCCCGTTCAATACAAGAAGACCCTCTCTACAACAACGGATTTATGCGTATCTAAATGCACATATAGTCGTTGCTAGCCACTTTACCAACGAATAAAAATGCGTTGCATTTTTGGGCATTGCAAGGGTACAATGCAACGCATATACATGCGTTGGTAACCAATAGGGTAGGCGTTGCAAAATAGCTACAGAAATGAAACAACAATTGCATGTGTTGGTAGATGTATCCTATACAGACTAAAATTCTCTTCCACAATTTTTTTCTTGGCTAGATTGTTTGATCACTTTGGAAGATGGTAATTTTTCTTAGCCAGAGTGTATGAGACATACCACATCACACAAATCATATAATATGAATGCATTGCATCATAATAATTCAATATTTATTAAAGTAGCACCATTTCATACATGAAAATCATGAGCAGAGAAGACAATTTACAGTCTTGTATCAAAATATGATACTTCAAACACCATTCAATAGCGAAAATTATACGAAGAGTAGAAAATTTACAATCTTGCATCAACATATTATATTCTGCCTAGTCTATATATGATCTTCTGATATTTGGCCTAACATATCCAAAGATGATATCCAAATAGCATGTCTTGCTGATGTATGTGACCTGCAAATACAAATATTGTTTTTAGTATCAAAGTGGACAAAGGAGTGTGAAGTGTATAGTAAAATCTATAGTACTTGCTTAAATTTTATAGGTAAACACACCTTTGTGGCTTGCCAAAGCTCGCAAGATTTTTTTGCTATCCTGTGCATTTACCATCAGACCCACATGCCATAGCGGTAACCATACAGACGGAAATATAGAAAGATATCTAGATAAGAAATAACCACAGTATGATCTGAACGAATTCACCACACGGAAAAATCAAATCCTTCGGTTAACTAGATTGTCCACCTAAAAGCAGATCAAAATTGTTAATTAATTACTATAATGGTCAGTGATAGCACATATATCACAAAGCAGAACTGGATGTAATATATAAATAAAAAATGGATAAATTAATATCTGCCCGTTGTCCTGTTGCTGATGATGCACGCACACTTGCACCTTCTTGTACAATATCTCGTGCCGCTGCGCTGCTGCCTCTACCTCCTTCCCCATTGCACATGTCTAGCATGACATAACGAAAGTAGCTCAAGGTCAAGAACATTTAATAAATCAAGGCGTATTGATGAAACAGCTTATCATACAATTTTGGGGAAAATATTGAGAGACAAAGACATCTGAGCTACAATGCTTAGGTATAACTTCGGCTAAATAGATCTCTTAGGAAATGAAGTCTTAATTTTTAGGTACATAGTTTCTACCATTTCATATGACACTGAAGGAGGTGTGAAGCGATTATACTTTTATAAAAGGGAAAGAGGTACCTCATATCCAAAATGCAATAGAGTACGTTCTTCCATCCCCTTTGTTAGAGTGATGTGGCATTTTGCATTTCTATCCATGTGATGCAACACATCAGATTACTATATTCAGAAGCTTTAGATCAAATGGATCTCAGAGCAAAGCCAAGAATCATAGTCTCGCTGCAGCCCAAAGCGCCATACCTATTTATAAGTGTTCAATTTCCTAGCCGACATACGAATATGGAATCATGTGAAAAATGTTACCATACTAATACGTACCTTTTGTCGGCTACTATTGCATAAACTGAAACAGGTAGATGAAGATCACCTCTCTCTATTGTTCATGTCAATTTTTTGGTAATTGTCCAATTGTAATACTCCCTCTGACCCATATTAATTGACTCATATTTGTCTAGATTTGGTTAAATCTAGAAACTATTTAGTATATAGGTTCATTCAAATTTTGACAAATCCAAGTCAATTAATATGGGTCAGAGGAAGTATAATGTTCCTTTAGGTTGAGCCCATTGAAATCTAACCAATACAAATAGGGAAAATAGCTGCAGATGATGCAGCTAGGGGGCATGGATGCACAAAAATCCGAAAAAATGGAGACCGCGGGAGGGAAACTGGTACTGTAGCAAAAAATAAATTGCACCTCGAATCCAAATATCTGACGTGACCTTGCGCCGCCGCTCCTAGTGCTATCCCTGACCATCGTGGCTCATCGACAAAACTATGCATCATAGTGTACCCCAAATACATCTTGATTTCCGAATCAAACCTTCAAGACATCCTCGCTCCTCATCCTAAAAATAGGATGCGAGTAATGGGGCGCGTGAGCCGTGTCACCGGTGTTGGTGTTGTTTGGGGAGACCGGGAGGTGCCTTGCAGCAGTGGAGGGCGGCGGCTAGGTTTGGGGGAGGTGAGGGAATTGGGACTGCATAGTGGAGGCGTGCATTCTAGTGGGTTAAGGAAGTCGTGCTTTAGTGGGCTAGGCTCCAATAATTCTTTTGTGTACCACTATCAAATCTCTGTACTAAACAACATATGTGGTCAGCAACGCACCCATATGTATCTACAATAAAAAATTGCAATGAATATTTTTGGTGTTTCCAAGTATGTATTGCTATATGGGATGTCTTCTTGTAGTGGTTCGCGGTTCTCTATGATACACATATACTTACAATAACAATAACTTACTGGTAACTAAAGTTGAGTAGCATGTGGAACGACCATCGTACTCAAGGGACATGAGATTGCCAACTTATACTTTGTCAAGCATATACTTCATACTTTTTTCACTTTAACCTTAATCACTTCATGATGCTTATGATAGGGACAATGAGAGCTGAAAGCTAACAAGTACCATAATTTTTGGAAGCTCTTTATGAAACGTGAAATCCCTACTTCTCTTTGAAGGGCCTTTCTTCCACTTTTATATTGAGTCTCCACCTTCTATATTTATGCACCAATTAAGAGAGCATAGGTGTCATTCTTAGTTTTATGTGCATTCTCCCAAAACTTATTGATTGATTCATAATGTTGATATTGCTTGTTCTTGAAATATTTGTATCTAGTCACCCTTATGAACTTTGAAGGTGTCCTATGCATTTATGTTTTGCTATTCCATGAGGGACAAGATAAATACCACTATGCTATATTTTCTATATGTGAAACAAACAACCGTCTTTCAATGCATTGTTATTCATGATCTTTGTTTGTATCCTTTCATGTTGCAGCATAGTTACTATGTTCTATTATTAGAACTTCATCTTTCATGCTCATCTTTAGAGTACTTTGATCCCAGATATCAATGCTTTGCAAATGGTTTGATCAAGATTGTGATGGTGCATGTTACCTCAAAAATTATTTTTTTGGTCACTTACCTACTCGAGGACCAGCAGGAGTTAAGCTTGGGGATGCTTGATACGTCATAAACGTATCTATAATTTTTGATGTTCCATGCTTGTTTTAGTATCCACTTTGTTTTGCTTTGTCTACACTTTGAGGTATTTTTATATATTTTCTGGGACTAACCTATTAATAAGATTCCACAGTGCTAGTTGCCTGTTTTCTGCTGTTTTTGGTTTCAGAAAATCTAGTAAGGAAATACTCTTGGAATTGGACGGGACAAAAGCCAAAGTCAATATTTCACCGGAACAAACACAGAGACCGAAGGAGAGGCGGAGGGGAGCCATAGGGCGGACAAACCCCCCAGGCGCCGACCCACCCTAGGCCGTGCCTAGGCTGGGTGTGGGTCCCCTGGCCGCCCTCCCTCCTCGCCTCTTCACCTATAAAATCCCCCCGATGCCAAAACCCTAAGCACCCGATCAGATCTCCACGAAATAGTCTGTAGCCGCCACCATCGTCCCTAGATCGGGGGGATCTGAAGCTCTTCCCGACACCCTGCCAGAGGGGAGAGATAATCCCGGAGGCCTTCTTCATCACCATGCCAGCCTCCGGTATTATGCATGAGTAGTTCAACCTTGGACTATGGGTAGCTAGATTGTTGTTTCTCCTCCTTTGTGCTATCATGTTTAGATCTTTGATATGTCGGAAACGTATCTATAATTTTTGATGCTCCATGCTTGTTTTGTATCTACTTTGCTTTGTCTATACTTTGAGGTGTTTTTATATATTTTCTGGAACTAACCTATTAACAAGTTGCCACAGTGCTAGTTGCCTGTTTTCTTCTGTTTTTGGTTCCAGAAAGGTAGAAAATCAATATTCTCGGAATTGGACGGGACAAAATCCAAAGTCATTATTTTCCCGGAGCAACACGGAACCACGAAGCAGAGCCGGAGGGGGACCACAGGGTGGCCGCACCCCACCTAGGCGTGGGCAAGCCCTGGAGGCGCCCAAAGGGGGTGTGGGCCCCCTGGACCCTACCGTCCTTGATTCCTGCGCCTATAAGAAGCCTCCGACCCAAAAACCCTAAAGCATCCAGAATAAATCCAAGAAAAACTCCATAGCTCCGCTGCTACCGAAGGGGAGATTCTGGGGACATAAAGTCTCTGTTTCGGCACCCTGCCGGACGGGGAAGTGCCCCCGGAGCCATCTCCATCGATCTCCATCGCCATTTTTATCACCATTGTTGATTCCCATGATGAGGAGGGAGTAGTTCTTCCTCAGGGCTAAGGGCTCTATTGGTAGCTATGTGTTCATCTGACTCTATGCATGATCTTGTGGTCATGAGCTTTGTAATCAAGTAGATCTACCTTTCTACTCAAGTGCTTCATTAGATCTCTGCTCTCCCCATATGTGTGAAAGTGACAGCGTGCACACCATGGTGGCACTTAGGTTTGAGTCTACATAAATACTCATTGTGCTTTAATATATCTATGCTTTTCCCCACGTGTGTGAAAGTGACAGCGTGCATACCGTGTGTGGCACTTTGGCTAGATTGAATATTTGTTATGAGTTATATTTGGAGTTGGATGTCTCTATGAAATTGTGGTGTTTGTTGGAACCATCTAGCGCTCAAGGTGACAGTGTGGGGTTATCTAGATTAGGGAAGACGGACTTTGAGGAGTGTTGTTATATACCTACCGATGATTAGAGTGTCCAACGGAAGAGTAGTTAAGAGTAGTATCATGAAGAGAGGATAGTAATATGACAGAGTGTTCACTGGTGAAAGTATGATCCCTAGGCCTTGTTTCTAAACATTGAAACACCGTTTGCATCTAGATGTATTGCATGGTTGATTGCTTTAGTCTTTACCTCACCGTAAAGCTATTTTTTTGGCACCATTACCACTTGTATTTCACGATCTCTTCGCCGAACTAGTGCACCTATATTGGGTGTGTTGGGGACACAAGGGAATTCTTGTATCTTGATTGCAGGGTTGCTTGAGAGGGAATACATTTGACCACTTCCTCCATGATTTCGATAAACCTTGGGTAATCCACTTAAGGGAAACTTGCTGCTGTTCTACAAACCTCTACACTTGGAGGCCCAACAACTGTCTACAAGAATATAAGTGCGTAGACATCAATCTTGTGAGCTCCGATCATGATCAAGATCATCTATTTGTAATCATGCATGTTGTGTTTGCGGGGAACTGATGGATATTGAGACACTATGTCAGATTGATTATTGATTCTATCATGTCTTATTGATTATTGATTCTATCATGTCTGTGTTGTTTGAGATCTTGCATTCTCTCCATTTCTAGTAGCTATCTTGGCCAAGTAGATGCTAGTGACTCCAAGAGGGAGTATTTATGCTCGATAGTGGGTTCATGCCTCAATTGAATCTGGGGAAGTGAAATAAATCTCTAAGGTTGTATATGTGTTGTTGCCACTAGGGAGAAAACAACAATTTTTTGTTCATGGAACAATTGTATTGTTTACTTTACACACATTGCTTAATGAAGTTATCCGTTGCTTGCAACTTAATACTGGAGGGGGTTTAGATGATAACCTGAAGGTGGATTACTAGTTATAGATGCAGTTGGATGGAGGTCTATGTATATTGTTGTAATGCCCAATCAAATCTCATAGGAATCATGAATGTCTAGTATTTGCATTGTAATGCCTTGCTCAGTTCCTGTCAATTGCCCCGCTGTAATTTGTTCACCCACCATGTTATGTTATTTATCTTAAGGAGAACACCTCTAGTGAACTGTGGACCCCAGTCCAATCTTTACCATTGTTACATCATCTACTGTTACCGTTTACTCTCTACAAGCAACCATTATCTTTCACACTATACGTTTAATCCTTTGTTTTCAGCAAACCAGTGAGATTGACAACCTCACTGTAAGTTGGGGAAAAGTCTTGAGTTTGTGTTGTGCAGGATTCCATGTTGCTAGCAACACCTTGGAAGTTGTTTCCTTCCTCCTACTGGTTCGATAACCTTGGTTTCATAACTAAGGGAAAACTTACTACTGTGCTCATCACACCTTCCTCTTGGGGTTTCCGAACGAAGCTCTATAGTGATCTGAGCTCATCAAGACTTTCTCTAGCACCGTTGCCGGGGAGTTAAGGACAGCTTCAATCTCTTCCTCCTCATCAGTCACCTTTCAGGGAGAAAGAAGATTCTCTCAAGGGGAGTCTCTCACAACCAATCTCTTTACTTTGTTTTTTTTTTGCTTAGTTTCTTTTGCTCTATTTTTCTTGTTTCTCTTTTCCAAAAATACAAAAAAAATAGTTTTGTTTGGCTTGCTTTTTCTTATAAAAAACACACACAAAATTAGTTCGACCAAAGTTTCCACACGCACTTCGACCCTTGTTGCCAAATCAAATAACATACTTCCATCGGTATGTCGGCGGGGCCTAGGAAACCACGCTTTCCTAGACCCAAAGCAAGTACATGGGGGCCACCCGAATAAGCTAACCGTAATGAAGTCATCCGAGCTCCGAAGACGGACCCATAGGTTGCGAGATCGGCCAAGAGAACAGAGGCCAAAGATATAATCCTCGACATAACGACCCAGATCCTAAACAGTACAGTAGTAAATGCTCATCGAGCAACAGATAATAAACATGGAATACATGGAATAACATGGCATTAAAACCCCAAACTAGTTTGTGGCCCCTAGTACAGTACTTTGAAATCAGGTACTAAGCCGTTAGGGATTCCCACACATCCCACATGTGGTTAGCGCGCTCAGTCTCGGAACAGGTGTCAAGAACTCGGGTCCTAGGTGGCCACAAGTGGGCGGTTAACAACCAAATCTCAACTATTACCCACCAGTGTCTCTTCATTAGTTATATCAATTTTAATATTTAAGTAACCAGATGTGATTAAAACCACGATCATCTCCAGCTTTATGAATATGCCAACCCCCAACATCAGTGGAACATTGACGATGCGAAGTAGCACTTGAGCAAGCGATTACGACTCGCAAGGCAAACTATCTACCCAAACAGTAGGCAATAGGAGGTGTCCAAGGCAGTATAAAGGCTGCAGGGATATATAAAGGGGTACATAATCTAAAGCACCGGAACACATATAGCAATAGATCAACGGGAGGAAGTAAACACTATAAATGTAAAATAGGTAGAAAGAGGGAGAATGCTCTCCTGAGAAACACTGTCGATGGTACATCCAAAGATCGGGTTGACACTCGCATCAACGGATTGGCCTAATCCGTGAAGAAACCAAAAACTAAAAGAAACACCGGATGCACTATTTAATACTATGGCAAAAGATCGGGCATGATGCATGTATGATGCATGACATGGCAAAGTTTTGATGCAATTAGGAAATATTAAGTGGAACTTGGGTCCCGACATTTAATTAGTTGGTTCATGTTATTTAGATACCCCGCAATTTAAATATTGTCTTAACAAGTCAAATAGTGGCACCGATTCTCTACATAAATTTAAATGAGGCCAATATAAAGCCTGCATATGGCCTCTATATTTAATTATGAGGTGAATCGATATAATGCCCCCAAACCACACAAATATGTGTGCAAGCATGACAATTTACATGTAACAATTCCTATAGATGTCAATTTGTAAAATAAAGCTCGGAAAGAGGGTCACACATCAATGTCGAAGGTTTTGGGGTCCGAGGGTTCAGGGGGATCGGTGTTTAGAGCAACGGTCTTCGGATCCATGAAGGAGAACTTGGTGTCTGACAAAGGTCTTCGGGGTCTGGCTTTTGGTAGTTGTCGATGGACTTTGGCGTCGGTGGGTTATTAGATTCACCCGGTGTCGATTTTACTTGAAGGTGAGGGAGTTCTTGTGGTGTCGTATCGGGGCCTCGGAACTAGGATCTTGCATCGGTGTGGCCTTTAGGTGGCTTCACGGATCAAAGCAGAACCTGGTAGAAGGATCCTACATGGCGTCGACAGTTGAGATGGATGTGCTCTTGTTGGAAACAAGCTCGAAAGCTACATCTGGCACCTACAAGGAAAATAGCCACATGACCATGGGCCCGAGGACAAAACTTGCCATGATGACGCGCTCGACACGCGTAGGCGCTTGAAGTGGGACATGGGCACCGACGCACACGGGAGGAAGCTCAGTCGAGGCGGCTGGCAAGAGGAACGCGAGGATGAGTGGATCCAGGTCGGGATCGGTGGCCATAGAAGGAGGCCGTCTGGAGGAGCTTCGCGGGGAGGCACAGGGGTGGACCCGGTGGAGCTCAGGGCGGTGGCAAGGTCAGCCCTGGGCGGCGGCAGACGGGCTTGTGGTAGACGCAGAGGGGACGGTGCGGCCCTCTGGCGGGACGAAGCCGGCGAAGGTCAAGCAGAGCAGGGCGCGACCTTGCACAAGCAGAGGCGTCGACTGAGCTCCGGGCAAGAGGCGAGCTGCGCTGTGCGGAGAAGAGGAAGACGGGGCTAGTCCAACGTCGGGTAGAGGGGATGGGCGTGTGGTGTTGCGCTGGTGGTGGGGTACGGAGGAAGCAGAGGCGACCGCCAGTGGTTGATGGCGAGGTAGAGAGGAGGAGGTCGCGCTAGTCGAGGAGGGCAAGGAAGGCGGCAACCTGAGCAGGAGGAGGGGGCACGGGAAAAGGGAGGCTCGAGGGCCCACTGTGGGGCAGCGGCATGGGAGGTTGGCGGTGATGTTGGGGATCGAGCAGGGAGAGGAGTGTCGGGGAAGGAGGCTGGCACGAGGTAGGCTAGGTGGTTTCGGGGACGAGAAGGGAGGGCGCGGTTCGTGCGGGAGTGGGGATCCGGGTGGCGATGGTAGGGCCCGCGTGGGGTCAGGATAATGTGCAAGGGGAGTAGGGTCGCGGGAGCATGTTGCGCGCACGCCTGGCATTGCTGTTGTTGCTTGCGTTGCGTGCTAGTGCGGTGTGGTGGATGGGTTGCTGTGTGGTGTGCGTTGCAGTGTGCATCGTGTTGGTGTGCCACACAGGGCGTGCGTCGCGCGTGAGTGCGTGCGTTTGCTCTGCTGGCGGCGGCAGGTGAGGTGAGGGAGTAGTGGATAGGTCGTTGTGGGGATTAGGTCAGATTCAGAGTTAGGGTTAGCCGGGTGGTAGGTGGCTGCTGGCTAGGCCTTTTGGGCCTGGCCGGCGGCGGCCTCCCTGGTTTTTATAAAATATGTTTTATATTATTTATTTGTTTTATTTCAAAGATACATTTGCAAATAGTTTTTAGACAAACAAAATATCCGGAAGGCCCATGCTTTATAATTTGAAAAAAAATAGGATATGTAGAAAACTTCTATAAAATATTTTTGGCAAACAGATGCATGATGATGTCATGATGATGCACAATGATACAAACATGTGATTTTCTAGTAGTGGTTTTACCCGGGGTGCTACAGTGCTCCAAGTCGTCCATAACCGCAGACATAGCTTTTCGAAAATATTTAACCCCGCAGGGGTACACCAAAGTATCCACATGCACTTTGACCCTTTTTTCCGATCAAGTATCTACAAGATTATAAAACTTACACCCAACGATATGTCGAACGACATCGAACACGACGTTTCCTATACCCAAATAATTTACATGGGGCCACCCACTAAGCTACCCGTAACGAAGTCGCTCGTCTCCGATACGAACGCAGGGTGTGTGGCGATGGCTATAAACGACTGGGAACCCGAAAGTGTGACTGGGCTTGTCGATACAACAAAAACGTGGCGCAAGGTTCCTAAACTGTACAGAATAGTAAACGCTCTTCGAGCAACAGTAGTAAATAAAGTAGTAAAGCATGAAATAAGTATATGATAGTCATAACACCACAAACTAGGTTGTGGCCCCCAGTACACTAATTTGGAATCAGATAGTAAGCCGATGGGGGTGCCCATACACCCCACCTGTGGTTAGCGTGCTCGCTCTCGGAACAGGTGTCAAGAACTCGGTTCCTAGGTGGACACACGGGGGCGGTATAATAACCAAATCTCAACTGTTACCCCCCGTGTGCATTAGTTATACCTACTTTCAATATTAATTATTAAAATGTAATAAAAGCCATGATCATCTCCACCATTAAGCATGTGCCAACCCCCAACAACGGTGGAACATCAATGACATGAAGCAACACCTAAGCAAGAACCTATGACTCATAAAGCCAACTGTGTATCAAACAATAGGTAATAGGAGGGGTCCAAGGCAATTAGACTGCAAGGGGTATAACTGTACGAAAATACTAAAACATCGCAACACAGGTAGCAATAGATCAATGAGAGGAAGTAAAGACTATAAATGTAAAACAGATAGAAAGAGAGAGAATGCTCGCCTGGGAAATAATGCTGAAGGTTCATCCGAAGAACGGGACAAAACTCGCATCAACTCAACGGACTAATTCGTGAAAAAGAAAACACTAAAAGCAACACCGGATACACTATTTAATACTACGGCAGAAGGTCGGGCATGCCGCATTTATGATGCACATGGCAAAGGTGTGATGCAACAAGACAATATTAAGCGGAACCGAGATTCCAACAATTAATTAGGTAGTTTATGTTGTTTAAATGCCCCATATTTTAAATGTTGGCTCAACAAAGCAAAACATGGCGATTCATTACACAAATTTAAATGAAGCAAATAGACGACTAGATTAGCCTGCATATAGCCTCCATTTTCAGTTATTAGATAAATTGACAAAGTACCCCTAAACCACAAAATATGTTTACAACAGGAATGATTTAATATACAATAATTTATAAAATAGAAAAGGAGTCGGGGTCTCACAGTTGGGCCGGAACGATGGAAAGATGGTCTTTGGGTTGTAGTTAAAATAGAAGAAGTAGGCGATGCCACGGAAGTAGCCCATACTAGGAAGAAGGTTTTGATGGAGAGTCTACGACATCACCTGTTGAACTTTGGTGTGGCTAAGGCTAGTCCTAGTGGGAGTATCATAACTAGTCTTATTATTATGTATGCTATGTTGGTATAAATTTGATGTGGCATAATAATTAATAAAGAAAGAGAGGGTTAGATTATCATAGATAGACATGTAAAATTAGAAATCCTAATGCACGTAAATTTTGTACATAATTTTACATTAAAATTCTGCGAATCATTAAATATAGTGCTACTATGATACTACCATATAATATCATGTACTATAAAAATAATATCATATACTAGTATCATATACATGATACTACTAGTATGATACTAAACTCGTTTGGTAGATAAACCAAGGCCAAAGCACTTTTAGATATTTTGCCGAACACATGTAGGGTGGCAGACAGAGACATGCGGCGGACGTATATAAAGAACCGGCAGAGAGAGATGCAGCGGCAGGAAACGGAGCAGCTCGCGGCACGATACGGCAAGGAAAACTGTCGGTCAAATCAGCTACTTGCGGCGGCGAGGAGTGACTCTCTCGTGTGCAGCGCGAAGTGAAAAACGGCAGAGCGCGCGCTGACCTGGGGAGCTGTTGCTACTGCGGTCGAAGGGGCGAGTGGTGAGCGCCCCAAGCGGGACACTGCACGGGCGCTGCGACATGGGCAGCAACATGTGGCGGCGGAACAGAACAAAGGACCTGGTCGAGGTATGAGGATCTGGTGATGTACGGGCGGCAAGGCATCGGCCTCCAGCGGCCGATCGCATGCGCGCACACGCGCTAGGAACGAGGAGATGGAGGGATTACATGCTGTCAGCCGGCAAAGCATGGAAACATGCGGCGGCGAGGTGTTGTGCATATGCACACGCACATAAACAGGAGCAAGACATGGATGTATACGACAAATCTATTGTTATGTAGGTGGTCCCGTGTGGATTTGGATGTGGAGTGAAGTGTTTCCTTTTTTTCCTCATTCGGTTTCTTTTTCGTTTTGTGTTTCACTATAATTTTAAACATATATTTTAGTACATATATTCTACACTACTATATATCTATATAATTAATCTATCCCTCGCAAGCATACATATAATCAATCATATCAAAAGGAAGAAATGTTTTGAAATTACATGGTCATTGATGATGATATATATATATATATATATATATATATATATATATATATATATATATATATATATATATATATATATATATATATCATATCAACTATATAGAGATCACTAAGTCATATAGAGTTCCACGTCATCCGCATAATGTTATCCATGTACATCAAGGACCTCCTTTATCAGAAATCCCGCCAGCTCCTCTTGAATTGCTCGTATGCGCTAGTCTGGCTCTAATTTCTCCCGCAAATCATAAATATAATGTGAATCTACTTTCCACTCACTGCTCAACTCGCGGATATACTCGCAAACGTAGTATCCATATAAATGAGTTTCCGGTGGCTGCTGTAAACTCTTCACCATTTTATAAGTTAGCTTCTCTTTGAATGGACCTGATATTTTCTGTCTGAATCGTGTCCAACACCTGCTCGGCAAAGAAAATGAATAAAGGAGTTATTAGTTACTTGATATCAGGAAATGAACGAAAGAGACGATATAATACGATAATGACTTAAATTACTTATGGAGCATTGCTTTCATGTTGCTCCACTACTCTGTAGGGGTTCGTAGCATGTAAAACAAAAAAATTCTACCGCATGCACACAAACAAGACAAGATCTATCTACTAGATTGTAGCAACGAGTCGATTAGAGTACTCACCTTTGAAGATTCCAAATCGGTTAACGAGAGCAGATTCTCGTGGGTGATGTAGTCGTACACTTGCCGATCTCAAGATCGCGTAGACGATCCTTCCGGCGCTACGTTCCGGCAGCGCTTCCGTAGTCGGTCACACGTTCGGTACTCGATAAAGACCATCCTCTCCCTTGTTCTAGCAGGCAGCGGAGGTTGTAGATCTCTTCTCGCTATCCCGATAGCACGACGGCGTGGTGTCGGAAGTAGAGGGAAAATCCTGCAGGGCTTCGCCTAAGACAAAGCAGGTTATGGTGGATCTAGGGTTTCCAGCGATATAGGTTTAGAGGGCCGGAGAGGAGGAGGTGGAGTCGGCGGCGGCTAGGGTGGCGGCGGCGCTGGGCGACGGCGAGGGCACGGCGTCTTGGTGGGGAGGGTTGGTTGTGTGGTCTTGGGGCACCCCTCCCCTCTATTTATGAGAGGGAGGGCAGCTTGGGAGAGGGGAGTTTGAATCCTTCCCCAACTCCCTCTCCTAGTTGGCTTGTGGTGGACGGAAAGAAGGATTCTTTCCTTCCTCCACTAGGATACATTGTCCTAGTTTGACTTTTCAAAACTTGCCTTTTGACTTTCAATTTGTAGCTTTCTTTCTTTCTTGCAAACGCCCAACCAAGTGGCCTAGGATATGATTCAATCATTTCACTTATCCATGACACATTCATATACCCTTCCCATTCTGGTCCGATGAATCTTCTAGACCCTTCTAGAACCTCTCCGATGAAATCATCGGAATCATTCCCAAACTCCGGAATTGGACTTTCCTTATATGAATCTTATTCTTTGGACCAATACGGATCTCCTCGTGATATCCCGGATCCCATCCCAGACTCCGAACAACATTCGGTCTCCCTACTTACATTCCATATCTAGTAAGCAACATCGAATCCTTAAGTGTGTCTTCCTACGATTCGTGAATTACGCGGACATGACCGAGACACTTCTCCAATCAATAACCAATAGAGGAATCTGGAAATTCATATGGCTCCCACGTATTTCTACGATTACTTTGCGATCGAATGAACCACTTACATACGATACCAATTTCAATTTGTCTCTTGATAGTTTACTTATCCGAGGTTTGATCGTCGGTATCTCTGCATACCTAGTTCAACCTCGTTACCGATAAGTACTCTTTGCTTGTTCCCGTGATATTTGATCCCTTGTGAGCCAGTCACATGCTTTCAAGCTAATTGGATGAAATTCCACCGAGAGGGCCTATAGTATATCTATCCGTCATATGGATGGACAAATCCCACTCTTGATCCAAGTGCCTCAACACATACTTTCCGAACACCTGATGCCACCTTTATAGCCACCCAGTTACGGTGTGGTGTTTGATGTCATCAAAGCATCCTTCCGGTGATGGTGATTAACATGATCTCATGGTCGAAGGAATCAGGTTACTATGTATCAAAAAGCTTATATAAAACGAACTATTGAAATGACTTGATCTTTATGCTACGCTTATCTATATGAGTATGTCCATCATACCATTCTCCTAATGGTATGATCTTGTTGTTAACAACATCTCTATATTCATGATCAAGAAACCATGATCATCTATTAACCAATAAGCTAGTATTACAAAGAGGCTTTACCAAGGACACTAATTTAGTTTACAAATCATACAAGTATTAATGTTTCCGGTTAATACTATTATAGCATGAATGTAAACATTTATCATGAACACAAAGATATAATAATAATCACTTTTATTATTGCCTCTAGGGCATATCTCCAACATGCTCTTGGTCCCAACTTAATGAGTCATGGACTTCAACTAGGGACTTGTCAACTTGAATGTTTAGCAAGATCCAGTGGAACCTGCGGACGTTTATATAAGCATACATGCATAGCTCACCGAGTAAGTAAAAATAAAATGTGTACAAGATAGAAACACTCACTTGAAGTTGTAAGGAAATAGTATTTCCTTAACAAAATTATTCTCGGTTAAGAACCTGCACAGGTCTTCCTCCACGTCCTTGGGGTGATTCTTTAACATATATTCATTAACGATATATGGGTCAATAAACCCAATGTCATATCTTCTAGCTCTTTTGCATTCAAGCATCTTCATTTTGCAGAATATAATATCATACAAAAGGATATATAGTTAGGATAATATATTAAATGCAATGAACAAGCTAAGCTACAAACTTAATTATAGAAATAAATCACTTACAGAAAGTAGCAACCAATGATAGATTTGTCGAGGGCGCGCTGGTTGTATAACCGAAATAATTCAGCCATTTGAACCTGTATCGAGTATGGTTTGAAGTGATGCTCCTTTCTAACGTCCACCGCAAACCAATCTTTCTAATGCTTTTTTTCTGTTTGCACCATGTACCATGTGTGCAGATGTCGCATATGTGTGGATAGACGTGCGAGCTCCTCATTACTGACTAGAGGCTCCCCTTGGACATACTTCCGTACTATCTGACCCACTAGCGTATCTTTATAGCCTAAATATTTAACAAGAGACATATTTGCTTCGTAGGCAAGTGCTTTGGCCTCCGATAAAGTGATGCCCATTAGTGCAACATTAGTACTGGCTCTAGGGTCCATTATTTGCATGTCCATATCCATTTCAGCTCTGAAGAACTTATCGAGGTCTGAAATCACTTTGAGCGGGGGGACCGATTGATTCTTCTATTGTCCGAGCTGGGCAACTTGCTTCCCGCTTTTTGCGCGTGTGCTTTATTTATTTGCTTGTTTAATAATCTCCCAGTCATAGTCTGACTCTAGATTCATTGATATCTGGGATGGTTGCTCAAGAAAGGACTTAGCCCACTTTTTGGTTTTTTCATCATATACCGGTTTTGGCTCAGGATTTTTGGATGCAAAATGCGCCTTAACTTGGGCAGCCACATCCGCGGCATTTTCCTCATCTTTCTTGTCATAAGGTCTCTTTGGAAGAGCCGGCGGGATGCGACTATCTTTCCCGTTTGACCTTTCTTCGATGTGGGGCGCGGGGGAGCGGCGACCTTTCGTTTCTTCGACAAGGTAGTAGTATTGCATGAAGGCGGAGATCGAGTATTGCACGGAGGCGGAGATCGAGTTGATGTACTCTTGCTGCGGCGATCATCATCGGGGTAGGGTGGACTTGGAGGTTGACGATAATCGGGTTGGGATGGACTTGGAGGTTGACGATAATCGATGTGGGGTGGAATTGGAGGTTGACGATCATCGGGGCAGGGTGGACTTGGATTCCTTGGAGTCGGTGGCCTTGGCGCCGAGCCTGGAAACTTGATGTACTTCTTCTTCCATAGAATGATGTTGTGCTTGACATCTCCTAGTTTCGTAAGACCTTCAGGCGTAGCGATTTCAATCTATAGGTCCGCAAAATCCTCCACTATGTCATCCACCGTGACACGATCATAGCCAGGTGGATTCGAAAGTGAATGGTGGAGTGCTCCAGGTAGAAAAGGTAAAACAGTGTCGATCGCCACCTTGAAGGACAGGTTGTTCATTGGCTGATGTAGCTCACATTGTGCCAACTCTCTGACATCATCCACTGGGTAGCGAGGAGCCGGTGCATCATCCAGTAGTTCTTGATCATCAGCCCGGACCTCCGTGGAAGCCACGCTGCTTCTCCGCTGGCTAAGATCCAATGCAGTATCATCAGCCTGCGGGTGAGTTGACGACGGCCTTTGGCTAATTTCTTGCATGAGGTTCTTCAGATCAGCTAGGTCCTGCTCTACCTTGGAGATCCGGTATGCCTCCCGGTCCTTCTTTCTCTGACGGCTTCTGTAACTAGCATCATACTGAGGAAACCCTTTCTTCCACGAGAAACCAACGCCTTTGCCTCGTGTTCCTCCACCCTTTTCAGGATTCCCGAGGGCGCTTGTCAGCTCATCGTTCTCTCTCTCGGGATGGAACAATACCAGTTGAGCATCGTTCATTGCTTGAATAAGGTCTTTGGAGGGTTTTAGAATTTTTTCATGAAATAATGTCTTCCCTGTTTCTGGGTCTAACGATCCCCCGTGCCCCGTACCACCAGTGCTTTGACCTCTCGGGCCATCCATCTGTACCAAGAGTGATGCCTCTAGTCCTCATGTCCCGCTCCATAGTTTCCCACTTAGGGATGGCACTCTTGTAGCCACATGTACCCATTTTATGATGGTATTTCTTTTGGGCAGCATTTAATGCATTCATTGCCGACATTGCCTTTGCTTTATCAGAATGCTTGTATGTTACAAAATCGGGCCACTGTTCTCTCAACTTCTCGTTTGCTCCTACGAAGTCTGGAGTTTTCTTTTTCACGATATATTTTGCGTATAAACTTTTCTTGTGGTTCCGGTACAGTTCGACCATCTTGCTCAGAGCCTACTCCTTGACTTTCGCTCTTATTTCAAGCCCACCCGGCCTTGGGGTAATACCATCTGCCTCAAATTCTTCATACTTTGGAGGTAGTATGAAATGCGCTATGAGCTTCTGCCAAAGGTCATCTTTGGCATCATCGGTGACATAACTGTTGGATTCTTCACCGGGTTTCTTTGACGTGTTCCATTGTTGAATGGTGATCGACAAGTTGTCCCTAACAATCACCCCGCATTGATTTGTAAACATCCTCTGGTGCTTCTCTAGAGCAATCGGTTCTCCATCATCATCTATTTATTTGATGGTGAACCTCTGATTACCATACAACTTTCTGTTCGGCCCTTGTTTCGTTCGAGCTGTCGATTGCTTCGATCCGGTGGGCTAAAATAAGAAGAGAGAGTGATTAATATATATATATATTGATATATCTAGATCAATTAATGAATAGAGGTAACACGAGGCTTTATATATATGTACCTCGCCGGATCCTGTCGAGGGGCCATCATTATTGTTGTTATTTGTTTGCCCTTCGTCCATCCGGTCTTTCCCTTGGTATATCAGGTTTTCCTCTAGTCCATCACCGGATGGACTCAGATATGAGGAAATCTCTTCCTCGAGCAAATTATCTTGTAGTAATAAGAGGAATTTCACCTCTTATCATGCCCTGAAGAAGACCTTCACCAATGCGACCATCATCCATGACTTAACTATAACAGAAAGAGAGTTAAACAGGTTAGAAAAAAATTCAATAATATATACCAATAATATACTACTAAAATATTACCACAAATAATATAATATACAAATAATATTACTACTAACAATATACTACTACATTACCACAAATAATATACTACTAACAATATTACCACAAATAATATAATATACAAATAATATTACTATACTAACAATATACTACTAACAACATTACCACAAATAATATACTACTAACAATACTACTAAAACATTTATTAATAATAACATTTATATATGAATAACTAATAATATATTAATAACAATAATAACTAAAACAAATAATATACTACTAACAATAATATACTACTAACTAATAATAGTATTATTAGTTATTATACTACTAAAACAATAATATACTACTAACCCTAATTAATAATATTATTACTAACAATAATATACTACTAACCCTTATAATATACTAATACCAATAATATACTACTAACCCTAATAATATTACCACAAGGTTATTATATATTAATAATAACGATAATAATAACTAAAAAAACCTCCTAATACTAACCGACACCGGCGGCACCATGACTACGGCACGGCGACGCGGCAATGTTGCGGGGCGGCGGCACAGCGGGACGGCGCGCGACGGCACAACGAGGCGCGCGACGGCATGTACGGTGCATGGCGGAGGCACGGCGGAGCGGGGCAGCCGGAGACGGGCGACGACGCGGTGGAATCGGGCAGCACCTCCCCTGCGATTCTCTGCATCGGCGCCTTTGTCTTCGTCTTCATCGAAGAATTGTTACGTGCAGGGTGGGAGGTGGCGCGTGGTATTTAAAGAGACGCCCCTTTAGTCCCGGCTTAAGCCACGGCCCGGGACTAGAGGATCTCTAGTCCCGGGATGTGGCTTAAGCCGCGACTAAAGTAGTCGCGGGTTAAGCCACGACCCGGGTCTAGATGGTTTTTTCGGGCGCTTCGTTTTTGCGCGTGCATGCACCCTCTAGTCCCGGGTCCAGCCACGACCCGCGACTAGTGTATTTTTTGTAAATTTCTTTAATTTAATTCAAGTCAAATATAAACATTGGAAAATCGTATCTTCTATTATAAAAATCCAAATAAAACAAATAATATGTCTATTATTATGAGAAAAATATAAAGAATCTTAATATAATATCAATACATATGTTTGCATCATTTATAAATTATGTCATTTCTAAATGTTCTTTTTTTAATTCAAATCAAATATAAAACTTTGGAAAATCATATCTCATATTGTAAAAATCCAAATAAAACAAATAATATGTCTATTATTATTAGAAAGATATAAAGAATCTTAATATAATATCCATACATCTGGTTGCATCATTTATAAATTATGCTAATTGTAAATTTTCTTTTTTGAATTCAAATCAAATATAAAACTTTGGAAAATCATATCTCATATTGTAAAAATCCAAATAAAATAAAATAATATGTCTATTATTATTAGAAAAATATAAAGAATCTTAACATAATATCCATACATCTGTTTGCATCAATTATAAATTATACCATTTGTAAATTTTATTTTTTAATTCAAATCAAATATAAAACTTTGGAAAATCATATCTCATATTGTAAAAATCCAAATAAAACAAATAATATGTCTATTATTATCAGAAATATAAAAAATCTTAATATAATATCCATTTAGTCCCGGTTGTAGTCACTAACCGGGACTAAAGATATTTCCCGCCATTTCCCACTGCTTCCCGCCATGTTTTCCCGCCCTTTCCCTTTTACTAGAGCTATTAGTCCTAGTTGTAGTTTCTAACCGGGACTAAAGATATTTCCCTCCATTTCCCGATGCTTCCCGCCCTTTCCCTCTATATCTAGTCCGATCGCTCCATCGCTATCCACACATCCACACCTTCCTCTCTCACAACAATGGATAACGCCTACTGGGCCATTCTGACCCTCGAGGAGACCGAGGCGTTGTGCTCCTCCAGCTACCCTTGCCCGTCGGGCTACCGGCCACCCACCGGCTGGATGCTGAGCGCTGGAGGGGTTCATGTCCCTCCTGTCCCTCAAGGTTCCGCACGCCAAGCTGCCATGAAGAACCACTTCTACCACGAGATCACGCTGGAGCAGCGGATGGATCCCCAGTGGGATCCCGACAACTACGACACCTGGAATGCCTTCTTCGCTAACCGACAGGAAAGGGAGCTCGTAGGTACAAGGGTGATGGCCTGTCCCCCGTTGAACCACAATGAATCCGGCCGCCGTCTGTGGTGGGCGAACTCTACTATCATCGGCGTGAGGCACTATATCGCCGGGGCAGACCATCCTCGCCTGCGGTAGAGGATGCAGTCATTAGGGCATGCATGTATCTTCTGAACGTCTAAACCTAGAGGGCAAACAACGTTCTTTGGTTCGTACGTACTGGTGGGCAATACGTTATCGTTCGGAAGCATACTCTTCATCATTTTCAACAATTTTTGAAATGAGGAGTCATGTATAGCATACTCTGCCTTCCATCGCAGCAATTCCAGTGTGCTGCCCAGCTTTTTCAGACCATTTTCGCAATTTGGGTACAACAAGTTTTTGTGATCCTCTAATATGTTATTGAACTTCTCCCTCTCCTTTTCTTTTTCATAGTCTCTTCGTACATCGGTAATGGTGCGACCAAGATCATCAGCGGGTTCATCATGTGTCTCTTCTTCAGCCTCCCCTTCAGCATCCCCCATGAAGTATCTCCGTACTCTGCGAAACTATGATAGTTGTCATCCTCCTCCTCTTCTTCATTGTCTTCCATTATAACCCCTCTCTCTCTTCGTGCTTGGTCCAACAATTATAACTGGGCATGAAGACGAACTTCAATAGGTGGTTGTGAAGGGTTTTTGAGTCAGAGTAATCCTTCTGATTCCTATATCCACTATATGGTCAGAATACAAAACCATTGCGCTTGTTTGCATCAGCAATACTGATGAATTCATGCACACCATTAATGAACTCGCCAGAGCGTCGGTCAGTACCGTACATCCATTCCCGGACCATCTGCATTATAGTAAAAGTATATCAAAAACCATTACACAACATGATAAATTTACTAAAAGTTATAATGAGAGCTTCTAGAGCATTAATTTTGAATTTTGAAAAATTTACATGCACCAATTTGTGAATTGGAAAAAACAATTAACATGACAAATGTGAAGTTTTTGATTATTGTTCTAGCAGTGAAAACCTCATTCCATTCTAAGCTCTGAAACTCTAAAATTACACATTTCAATTTTCAGTAACTATGCGCCTAATCAAAATTTGTTACACATATCAAAATCCTTCCACTTCTAGAGCATGCATGCATTGATCCATATCTCTATACTTTTAGAGCATTATAGAGCTAAACTAGAAATAAGAGATGAAATAATGAAGTTCTAATCTTTTAAAACTTTTGATTTAGGGGTTGCCAACTAAATCTTGACAAATCTTGAGAATTTTTTTTGCATGAACTCGCCTTGCTTCTTTGAGTAAAATGGCCGCCATATGGCTAGGACAGGTGGACACGTAGCTGTATATATATTGAGAGACAACTAGTCCCGGGCCGTGATACGATCCGGGACTAATCTAAACCAATATTAAAAGACCCAGAGGGTCAAATCCAGCGAAGCTGGTCCACACGATTAAATTATCCAACGTTTCGTATTGCTTCCGTCTTTATCGGGACTCATTGTACGAGCGGACTATCCAGGATGAAAACCACCAGACGACCGCCCCACGACTCACGTTCTTCCTCAAAACAAAACTACAGTTCCAAAACAACGACACCATCCAACCACCGCCGGTGCTGGCGCAGCTGCGATTCCAGCCCCGCCGCGCAAGCCCCCTCCGGCGCTGCCGCAGCCGCGTCGCCCTAGCCCCACCGCCCAAGCTCCCGCCGGCGGTGCCCCAGCTGCGACGCCCCAGCCCCGCCACCCAAGCCCCCGCCGCCGCTGCCCCAGCTGCGACGGCCCAGCCCCTCCGCCCAAGCCCCGCCACCGCCCGCGCAAGTCCTCGCCTGCGACGCCCTAGCCCCGCCACCTCCAGCGCCGCCTCAGCCCCGCCGCGCATGCCCCCGCCGCCGCTGCCCTAGCTGCGACGGCCCAGCCCCGCCACCGTCTGCGCTGCCCTAGCCCCGACGCCCAAGCCCCGCCACCGCCCGCGCAAGCCCCCGCCTGCGACGCCCCAGACCTGCCACCTCCTGCGCTGCCCAGCCCCGCCACCGCCTGCGTTCGCCTAGCCGCCGCCCAAGCCCCGCCGCGCAAGCCACGGCGCAAGCCACCGTTGCAGGCGTAGCCGAATCCGCCGCCGCCCCATCCACACACGACGCGTAGGCCACCGCCAACACACGCTGCATCCCCGGACAAGAGGCCGCCTTCACACTGGTGCGCCGACAATTTCTTCAGGTTCTACTTTATCATGCGCGTATTATTGTCCTGCAACACGAATTAGATTTTAGGATGATGCTTATGTGCTCCCCAATTCATTATAATCTTTCTGAGTATGTTAAACATGTGCTTATTAATGACCTGCTAGAAGCATTAGATTTGAGGATGTTACTTTAAACTTCTATGTATCCCTTCTGATGGCCAAATAAAAACACCAACAAATCTCACATCTCTGTCAAATGGAGTAGTACTAATTATACCTCAGTGTTTATAAAATACTGAACTTCCATAGCCAGTTTTGATAGCTCATTTCCTTCAAGCAAGTTGCCGATAGTTTCTTAGGATGTTCTCCCACATCAACCATCGCTAGAGGTTGCCGAATGCTTCAGGAAATTAAATAACCTTTTTTAGGGAACTCACGCATCACCAAAATCTGTTTCCTAGCAGTAAAATTCATAACTCAGCCAGTTCAGCAGGAGAACAAAGTCCTCAAACAGTCAGGAACACATTTTTAATGTTCCTGGAGTTTATTTGTAAATCATGTTGTTTACCTTCTTAAAGTTTGATTTAATCTTTCAGTGCTAAACTTGTTCTTACGTAAACTCTCTGACAGCAGAAAGTCAATACCATTGCAAGTAGTTTATTGCTTAAGTTGTTCTGGAGTGAATGTCTATTTCCTAATTATCTGCTTCCAGTCCATGTTAAGGTTTTTTTATGGAAGAGTTTATGCTGCTCCTCTTGCCGTGGCCTCCATATGCTACACATATGCAGCTCAAGCATACTCAGACCTGATTCTTGTTGTTGCTCACGGTATTACATTGTTCCAGGAAAGATTAGACTGACTAATGTATGATTTTATATTCTTATTTAGTCGTTTTGGTGCAGTCACATTTTTCACAATTAGCATACCACATTATTTAGGAGACGTGAGAGTAATCAGTAGCAAGACATACTACTGTTATCTAAGAGAGCAACTGCAGTCTGATCCATCAAAATTCACTTGAATCTGTTCTTTTTTTTTTCCTTTCGCGTGTTTCATAAAGATTTAGAGATAGAAAACCCGAAGTATTTTTTAATCCACCATGGTCCACGGTCATACTTTCGATAGTACATATTCGATGCAATCAGCAACAAACTTGAGATTTCTATTTTACTTCTGATTTGTCTAAATTTTGAACATGTGCGATGGTTCTTTCTTCAAGCAGTTATTGGGTTCACTAACCAAGGATGACTACATTGCAATGTGACTTGGTTTGGTAGGCAATGATATATATTATTAGGCCATGGAATACATGTAGTTGCAAGTTTATCTTGTTGCTGATTGCTGCTACCTGTTGTAGAGGCTCTGAAAAAGGATTACAAGAGACTAGAGAGTTGTTGGTATAAGGTAAGCAAAATAATAAATATTCATTTACTAGATTTCTTACTCTGAAACTTTTTTTTCTTTTGAGTAATGAATAATTGACTAGGATTTGTTTCATTTTCTACTACATGGGAATGGATCCTGTAGTATCTTGTTCTTGTTCATCTATCGGACCTAGACCTTTTTGGTATGCTGAAGTAGTATGTACGAATAATTAAAAATAATATTATCTTGTACTAGAGAAATGAATGAATCATAAAGTATTCTTGTTACAATGGAATATTATTTCTCAAATTATTATTGCTTGAAAAATAAGTACAAACGTTTTTATTTTTTATGTATGAAGAAAATTATGCATTTTTTAATACGTGCATGTGCACGTGCCCGATTACTAGTAGTCCCCAAAAAGAGCAGGTGACCCACTCTAGGTTACTAGTCTCGGACCGTATTACAGACCGGGACTAGAGGTCTGGTCCGGTCCGGGACTAGTGGCTATCGCGATTCCTAGCTGTTGGAGGCGTCACGACTCGCAGTTCGTGACAAGCCGGGACTGATGGATTTGTGTAGATCGAACCGAAGACCTTTTTTCCGGTAGTGTCTCTATACATGCAGGCATGAAAACCAAGCAAGGGGAAGATTTTTGAAATCGGAACGACAGCGCACTGCTCCAGGCGTGTGGCGTTTCTCGGTAGAGTATAGTCCATTGTTGGCTATAAGCTACTGTCGTGTTATTTATAGTCTTCATTATAGCCAACAAGTATAATACTAGCTAACTACAAATACTCCCTCCAGACCGGTTCATTAGGCGCGCATGTATTTTAAGAATAATTTCGACCATTAATTTTGGTCAATAAATTTTACATAGTATGTCACAAAAATTATATCATTAGATTCATCTTTAAAAGTAGTTCCAATAGTATATTTTTAAGACATATATTGCATATTTTATTGGTCAAATATTTTCTTAAACTACATGCGTGCCTAATAAACTGGACCAGAGAAAGTATGTATTATTCTACTAATACATGATCCACATGTCACTTCCACAACGCGCCTAAGAGCACGTGTTATAGCTGGCTTTTAACTTACAGTTAGCTCTTCTTCTCTCTCCTCTACTTTATCCTCAAACTCAGCCAAAATATAGTATTTTAGCCCCTTATAGTCAACTGATGTTATTCTATTGTACTTTCTCTAAGTGCAAATGGCGTGGCTTCGAAGGACAAGGATCATCCGGGGAAAGCTTATCGGAGATGATTTTTTAGGGGAAAGGAAGTAGAATTTTTCTCATATTGCACCCATTTGAGGACTTGCACGCTCAGTTATTACGCTCAATAGGGGTCTTACACACTAAGCATTTGCCCTCAATTGTGGTTCGTTGGGGACTTGCACACTCCGTGATTGCACCCGACGGGGGTCTTGCACACTTGGCAATTGCGCCCGACTGGAGTACTAGCTCTGCAGAGTGAAGACTTGAAGACGATGAAGTATCTCCTCTGTTTTTCAAAACCTTTTTGAAAATGTTTTGTGTCAATACTTTCACCAGCGAATGGTTGAAGGATTGGTGTACCTGATAATTGGCATGCTGCCTCTATATGGATAACGGATCTAGAGTCAGTTTAGCCAAATTTGGGATGGGTATAGGTTGGTGAACCTTGGTGGAATCCTTGTGTTCTGACCCTATATATTTTTTTAGGGTATTAACAGTAGGAATGGTTCCTAGTGCCTCTTTTTCATTAGATTAGGGGGTCAGAGCCTGCAGTGTTACATATTTACAAATTACAAGCGATTAATAAATCTCAAAGAGTTAAGAAGGCCTAGGAATCACAAAATTACAAGCTATGGATTATGCTCTTGATGAGTGTATGTAGATCTTCTTTTTTCATGTGGATCAGTAGGGATAAATCAGCAACAAGACTTGACTTCAAGGATTGGACCGAAGGTTGTATGTTGTTAAACCATAGGTTATTTCTCTCCTTCCAGATGTTCCAGGATCCAAGCAAGGTAATATCCATAAATAGTTTTTTATTCCAATCTTGTTTTCCTTGCTCAATGATTTGAAGCCTAGAACCAGCCATAGACTAATAAATATTAATTGTGCTCCAGCAAGCTTGGCTGAAAGTACAATAAAATAACAAGTGTTCAGTTGGTTCTTCAGGAGGATGGCTACACATTAGATAGTCATATCCTATCCCAAGGGTATAGTGTATTCTTTTAAGCATGTTTCTTGTATTCAGCCGATCTGATAGAATAAGCCATCCAAAAAACTTAACTTTTGCAATACATTTAGACTTCCACAGCGATTTGAAAGCTATGTGTGGGTTCAGATTTGTGAAATTATACTGATAATATCTGCTGGATGTGAAATCTTTGGCTCCCCAAACATAACTCCAAGTGTCTTTTAGGTGTTCACTAAGTTGTAATCCTCTGCAATTATTTTGAATTGTTCTTAATTCATCCAGAGCTTTAGGTGACAGAGGAAGATAAAATAGTGCTACCAAACTGACCCTATATTATTTTGATTTCAAAATGTACAAAAGACAAATGAGGTTTTGAAATGTTTTTCTGCAAACAAAATTGGATTTATGCAAAAGAACCCTCAGCCTTCCTTTGATAACCTTTGCACATATATATATCACCCTTGCAAATTGTGTAATTTTCCAATACATTCAATGTATTGACCAACTTTGTTGGTTGCAACGTGTCATATTGCAGGGTGAATTTGATGACGAGCAAGGATGAATAGGATCGCGGGGCTATACTAAACATATCCGATGGTGTTGATGGTGCCCAAGATTATCGATTATGTTTCGACTGTAAAGTGAGCCAACCACTATATGTTGTGCAACTTGTATTATGTAAAATCCGAATCCATCAATGAGTAATAAAATAACATATGTTTATCTTGGTATTTTATTTTATTACTATGTGTGTGCTAGCTTTGATCCAGGGATAGCATCATAAACACAAAGACTTTGAATCTTACCGATTAGGGTCGTTACATTTTATGCACAACAAACTCAAAAAAGATCAAAACATAATGGCACCTGCTACTCATGTAGTCTTCTTATGTGACCTGCTACCTAGGAAACCATAAGAAACATAGAGAAATCAAGTTTTACCCTAAATCACTACTTATAAAATCACCTACTAGCTATGAAGGTACATGGGTTTCGACTCAAACCCCTTCCCAAAACATCCTTCCTAAAAACATAGTTTGTCTGAATGAGGCCATAATTGGCACACTTATGTTGCAAATAATTTTATGTAGACCAAGATGTATTTTATTGTATGAAACACTCATTTTCCATTTTTAAATCTGTTTTTATTTTCTATTTGAATGTCTTAGTCTGTTTTTCCCTTGGTTTTTTTAATAGTACTCAGTTTTAACATATCTCTTCGTCACAAACTCTCACAAAAGCCCAAACTTGTGCTCATTTTGGCTGGTACACTCTGATTGGTTGAGACAATTGTGATGTTGATCGTGCCTACCAACCATTGATCCTCTGTGATCTAGCGAGCAGGATAACCCCTCTATCTGTCTGTGGCCACCCCTCTATCTATGGGAAATAACAAGTTTTCCACCGATACTTTAACTCCATAAACAAATGAATTTGAATGTAATATGAAGGAAAAGTGTTCAAAGGTGTATAACTTTTTTATATGCACGTTTATGCATCACATTTTACTCTCTGAAAATGATAAACTCTCAAGATTTTCTTAGCACAACATTATCATGTCTGGAGTGTAATTTGAAGAGGAAGTATTCAAGAGTTGTATAAGTTTTGTTGATGCATGTTTATGCATTACATTTCACTCTCTGAAAATGATAAACTCTCAAGATTTGCTTAGCACAACATTACCATGTCCTAAGTGTAATTTGAAGCGAAAGTGTTCAAGAGCTATATAATTTTGGTATATGCATGTTTATGCATTATTTTTTTACTCTATGAAAATGATAAACTCTAAATATTTTCTTAGAACAACATTATCATGTCCCAAGTGTAATTAGAAGGGAAAGTGTTCAAGAGTTTTATAATTTTGGTATATGTATGTTTACGCATTACTTTTCACTCTCTAAAAATGATAAACTCTCAAGATGTTCTTAGCACACCATTAACATGTCCTAAGTATAATTTGAAGGGAAAGTGTTCAAGTGTTGTATAATTTTGGTATATGCATGTTTATGCCTTACTTTTCATCTCAAGGTTTTCTTAGCACAACATTATCATGTCCTAAGTGCAATTTGAAGGGAAAGTGTTCAAATGTGTATAATTTTTGTATATGCATGTTTATGTGTTACTTTTCAATCTATAGAAATGAGAAACTCTCAAGATTTCTTAGACAATAGTAGCAAGTCCTAAGTGTGAATTGCAAGTGTTCAAAGGTGCATATTTTTGGTATATGCATGAGACATAAATATTTAATTTAGGGATCCCTTTAGTTTATGGATTACTTTTCATGCTCCAAAAAATGGTAAACTCTAAAGATTTTATTAGGACAACATTGTCATGTCCAAAGTGTAATTTGGAAGTGTTCAAGAGTTGTATAATTTTGGTATATGCATGAGACATAAATATTTTAGTGAATGAATTACTTTTCACCCTCTAAAAAAATATAAACTCGCTTTTACATAAACAAATGTATAATTTTTTAAACTTGTAAGTGTTCAAGAGTTGTATCAATCTTAAAGCTTGACTTTCACCTCATAGATTTACTTGATTTCAACCGAGAAACTAACTCAATAAAAAAATTAAATTTAGGGATCCCTTGAATTTAAATATAGAACAATATTAAAGTTCGACTAATGAACAACAAGTACAAGAAAGCTGCCTTAACTGCTTGTTAATTTTCTTCAGTCCCCCTTCAGTTCCACCACTTTTGCATTGGGAATCATCGGAACACTCTTCTATTGGCCGTATTCTCCATAGAAAGCACCCCCTCCAAATTATCTCCCATGTTGCGATAATTGATTCTCCATAGCAAGCAGCCCACTCTAATCAGAACAATTTGGTGCGAAATCTAACCTTCCCCATGTGTTACGGTTTCCATTGCCAACCTTCATACATGTCAACGGCCCGACACCATATATCGACCAAGACGAACGGGAGGACGAAGTGAAGCTATACACAACTCGCTGGCTGGAGAAGGGCTTCCATCATAGGAAGAAGAACGGGGAGGCAACCACATGGGAGCGGGGGAGGGGCTAGTTCGGGCTCCTATCCTACAACATTAACCTGAGTAAGTTGTGGGTCTGACACACACGTGGATAAGCTATGGGTCCCATGCTTATCTAGAGAAGTGGAGAGAGGTGTACACTACGGGACCCCACTGAACATGGCCCCACTCGTCAGCACGTAATGGTAAGGCTGGCAGACAGTAACATTACTAGAAAAACAACTATAGGTAGACGGCTATTATGTTGCGCATATTTCAGTCCATGCGCCATAGAGGAAATCTAGTGGCGCACAATAGAGAAATGTGCCACACAAATTTCATCATTATGTGGACCATACAAATCGCCATGCGCCATAGAAATATGGTGGGACCCACCATCAGGTATGGGTGACCCACTTTCTGTGGTGCATACTTTACCACATAAATATGTTTTTCTGTGGCGCATATAAAAGTATACACCACAAAAAGTTGGGTCCCACCACATCATAAACCAGAATTTGTATGACCCAATTTATGTGGCGCATATGGTGATACAGGCCACATAAATGTTTGTTGTCTGTAGCACATTTCAGTATATGCGCCATAGAAAGATGGCTCTGGATCCCAGCGCAGAAAGTGGTGCCCTTATTCTGTGGCGCATAATGTTATTTGTCTGACGAGGGTTCGACTCGTCAATGCTCATTATTATGGACTTGGGTTTAGAGAATATGGGGAAGCTGGAGATCGTGATACGGTTAACAGACTCGCGGAAAGGGGGTCACAAAGTTTACCCAGGTTCAGGCCCCCAGAGGGACAATCCTACTCCTTCTTGTCTGTTCTTGATTGATGGCGATGATGATGGTTACAAGGGTGCGCAGATGCAATCTGGCGTGAGGTGTGTCTAGGGTATGAGAGTTGAGAGAGCCTCCTCACCGTGCCCTTCGGGCCTTTATTTGAGGAGGCCAGGTCTCGGGGTAGGTTGAGTCGGTTATAGATTAGGGTTAGCCCCTTTGAAATTCTATCTACACTTGGCCGTGTCCTCCAAGAAGTGGAGATTTCTCCGGGTACCTGACGTTGGCCTACCTGCTCCAGCCTAGTCGAGGCCCACACGAGGGTCACAGTTGTGGGATGTTCCATGGGTTGTAGTATGCTACTTTGGACTCGACGTGCTTGAGGCGATAGGCGGCACCCGGGCTTACTTGAGTAACCAAGTAGGGTCCCTCCGAGGGTGACTCTAGCTTCAGGTGCCCTTTCTGCTTGAGTCATAGGACGAGGTCTGCTTCGATGAAGGACCTTGGGCGCAGCCGTCGACTATGGTGTTGGGGATATGCTATATTGGTATCCTCGTAGCATGTCTCTTATCCGACTAACCCGGGTGGCCCATAGTCGGTAGCAAGGCCTATGGCCTGCTGGGCGGCCCAGTTAGGTGGATCCAGAAGGGAGGCCCATGCCGGATAAAGGAAGGCTACGATGGAGTCACCAGCGTAGCCGGAGCCTTGGAGTGCAAGATGCACAAGACTAGTAATAGATGGTGTAGAAGTCTGTAACCTGTCCGGCTAGGACTTTTCCCTGTAACCCTAGGACCTGGCGACTATATAAGTCGGGCCTATGGGGGCCTTTAGGGAATCGTTTTTACACACACCTCGCACATCGAACCTATCTCTGTAACTCGTCGTTTTGCCATTATAGTGATTTATAGCAGGAGTAGGATTCTTCCACCGTTGTGGGATCTGAACCTGGGTAAGCTGTGTTACCTCGTACCCGTCAACCGTCCGCCTTACCCCACGTCTCTAAACACGCACTGTGAGGACCCCTCCATGGCGTACTCGTCGGCAATACCACGACAGTTGGCGCCCACCGTGGGGCAAGAGGCGCTTCAGGCTCTTCAGTGGCGAGGACCAAGATCTTTGCGGGAATCGGCGAAACCGTAGCCATCGGTCGCGTTCTCTTCTCCGGCAACGTCCCGATCGTCCCCCCTGACGAATTTTGGATCCCGGCGGAGATGAACCCTAGGCGGTGTTCAATCATTCCTATCGGAGACATCCACCTCTTCATCGGCGAAACCAACTCGGGCACTAGTTCCCTGGGAGTCGGAGGAGCGTCAAGAACCGCACGGACCGCCTACGGGCAGGATACGTTCGCGGAAGGATCGATGCCGGATCTCTCCTCGGAGTTTGCCGGCAAAGATCAAAAAAATTCAAGACCCACCCAAACCTCCCCTGTGCAGGATATAAAGGTGGAAGATCGCTGCAAATCCGCCGACTTTGTCCGTGCGTCTAGACAGCAGAGATCCAAGTTCGTCGGCGTGGTTACCATCTTCGATCTGGCGCGCTGCATTCAGAGAGAGGGCGAAAACCCCCGCGATTACCTGGCCAGGTGGCTCCGTATACGAGCCGATCTGGCCCACTACCCCAATGATGATGCTATCTATCACTTTGTGGAAGGACTGGACCATGGCACGCTCCTCCGACATTCTCTAAGACGACAACAGGCTTCAGGACGCCTTACCTTCGAATGCATGGTGAACACGGTCAGCAACTACGCGGAGGCTGAAGCGGCAGCTCAGACAGCGCTTGCGCTCATTGACGGAGCCCCTCTGATTCAGCCACCACCACCACCGCCTCCGGCCAACATCATCGTAGCAGCAACACCACCTCCAGTCATCGTCGAGGCTGTTGCACCTCCACCGCCCGTCATCGAGGAAGTCCTGGCACCCTCCGACTTTATCATTGACGCGCTTTATGCTGATTTCAGTGCAGATTCAGAGGAAATAGACTTCAGTCCAGAAGAGCTAGACTCCGCTATGCAGGAGATGGAGGAGGAGTACTCGCACGACGAACAAGCTAATAACACCGTCATGTCTCGAGGGGTGTTCGTCACCATTGGGACAGCGATGGATGAAGACCAACCCTGGCAAGCTCCGACTGCGGCGCTGGATAAGGTGAAGGGGCCACTTATTGCTGCTGACGATGATCGCGTAAAAGTCATGCCTCCTCCGCCTAACCCAGTGCAGCAGCCGCAGGTACTCGACACCGGTTCGAGCAATAACAACACCGCAAACTTGCCGCCTCCAGCGTCCACGTCGGCAGCAGCCCATGTTACTCCAGCTGATAGAGTGATGTACGTCAACCTCCTCGTTGAGCCACTAACCATTGATCATATCCGGAACGTGACTCAGCTTGACGAGAAGCGCCAGCAGCTGCTGGAGGAGGCGCAAGACATCGCGGAGCAAGGCGCTAAACTAGATCGAGATCTGGTCAACGCGCAGAAGTCCATAGAGAAATCTAGAGCAATGGAAGCCGAGTACAAGACTCTGCTACAGCAGCAGAAAGCTAAGAAAGCTCCGGCTCGCGTCATCAACGATCCTGGTGTACGGCGCAACCTAGGATGGGCTCCCTCGAAGCCGGCACAGGCCAAGCCATACATTGACAGTGAAGGTAAGCAGGTGATGCCCACCCCACTCCTTAACCTCGCCGTCGCCAAGACCCTTCTGGAGCAGGATAGATCTCTTGAGGCAGTAGAACAGGTCTATGACCTAGTGTCCAAGGCGGTAAAGCAGCAGGAAAAGGCCACCTCTCAGAGGGTTGAGTCTGACCCAGCGCTCTACCGATCTAGCCAGTACAAACCGCCAAGGGACAGATCTCCTCAGGATGTCGGATGACAGAAGGGTTCATCAGAACCAAGACGGAGGGATGCGCGCAACAGGAAGGATGCTATCCCCATATCCTCCGACCATGGAGAAAGAGCCCAACCTCGCCGCCCATCGCCACCGCCCCGATCTCCTCGACATCAGGAAGACTACAAGGCTCACCATCGCACAGATATGCCCCCACCAAAGCAGTGCGGCATCGTCATCCGTGAAAACGCGGCACAAACCCGTCATGATGAAGAGCACCACCAAGGACACAAGATCAGGTCACACCATGACCCTCCGCGTCCGACAAGCAACCGTGGCAGGCGCGAGGCATCGCAGGAGGGTAACAACAAGAAGGCTAACTCACCGCCACCTCCGCCTCCGTTGCCGCCAAGCAGTCACCATGGCGGAAGAGGTCCACGTCATTCATGCAGCCCATCCCCTGTTGACAACAAGAAGAAGAACCCGGAGCCGTACGATGCACGTTCATGGATCGATAAGATCCACGAGGCCCGGGAAGGACCATACCTGGGACCATGTTGCTTTGGACCTGCAATATGGTCCGCAACTTACCCCAAAGGTTTCCGGATTGACAAGACCATCAAGCCCGATGACGGCACCGCCAAGCCTGCCATATGGTTGCAGGACTACGACAACGCGGTGGAGATTGCCGGAGGCAACCCCAACGTCGCCGTCAAGTACCTCCCGTTAATGTTTGTGGGCACGGCCGGTCAATGGATCGACGACTTGCCGGAGAGATCTCACAACTGGCTGGACATCCAAGAAGCATTCACCAAGAACTTTGATGGTACATACAAGCGTCCCTGCACTGTGGGCGATCTACAGCGGTGCGTGCAAGAGAAAGACGAGACATCTCGCGCCTACCTCTCCCGCTGGCTGGATATGAAGAATTCCTGCGCAGGAGTGCATGCCCAGACCGCCATGGCCGCCTTCATCGATGGGTTGGAAAGGGGCACGTTGCTCCGACATAAGATGAAGGGCTTGAAGGACAATCATCAGCTTGACTTGAATCAGATGATTCAGTTAGCTAGTGAGTTCGCAGCTGTCGACGACGATGCTCGTGGCTCTTTGCCGGCAACGGCCGTTATAACCCAAGCTCGGAGGAACAGCAGTACAAAGTGGAAAACCTCTCCAGAAGAAAAGCAATCTACCGACATGGTCGCCATGACTTTTGCAGGACGAGGAGAAGGCGGACAACGTGGCCGAGGAAGGGGAGCAGGCCACGGGCAGCAGCGAGGAAGTGAAACCAACTCGGCGCCGCTCCATGTTCCCCAAACGTACGAGGAGTACCGCGATATGTCGTGCCTCGTACACCTCGATATCAACAGCAAGGCCACCCATACCAATCGACACTGCAAGTTCGTCAACGACCTCAAGGAAGATCCAGAGTCCAGCTACAAGCGAAGTCGAAAGAATAGACCGCGAGGCAAGGGCAAGGGGAAGAAGAAGGAGGAGGAGTCCAAGGATTCAAGTGACATGGACGAGGACGTTGACCCCAAGCACGCAGCCAAGAGCGACGACAAGGGCAAGAACTCCTTCGCAAAGAAGGCCCCAGTCTACCACACTTTCCTTGGCACCCCCACCTTCCGACAACAGAAGACCTCTCCGAGGATCCTGATGGACACTCTCCCCCAGTTCCCCAATACATGCGCTGGTCGGAGGTTCCAATCACTTGGGACAGGACGGACCACCCATACCTTGTGCCCACGGAGAACCAATACGCCATGGTCATCAACCCATTGATTGACGGTGTGGAGTTCACCAAGTGCATGGTGGATAGTGTAAGCAGCATCAACATCATGTACCTGGATACACTACAGAAGATGAACCTGACGGAGGCAAACCTAAGGCGGACAAACACCGTGTTCCATGGCGTAGTTCCTGGCCGGGAAGCTCGGTCCCTTGGGTGCATCACAATTCAGGTAGCCTTTGGCGATGTCAATAATTACCGCCAAGAGCGCATGACCTTTGAGGTGGTCTCCTTCAAGAGCGTGTACCACGTCATATTCGGCCGCGACATATTCCACACGTTCATGGCCAAGCCATGCTTCTTCAAAAACAAACTCAAGATACCCAGACCAAACGGTGTCATCACCGTATCCGGAAGCTTTACCAAGGCAAGGGACTGCGAGATCAATGAAGCAGCCGTTGCAGAAGCTGTCCTCTACAGCGAAGAATTTAAGGAGATCCAGAGCAAGGTAAATGACTCAGAGATGCCCGCGTCGAAGAAGCAGATCTCCGACTCTGCTCCTGCGTTCAAGGCCGCCATCGAGACCAAGCCAGTGGAACTTGTGGTAGGCGATGCCTCCAAGACAGTCGCCATTGGGACGAACCTGGATCCCAAATAGGAAAGCGCGCTTGTCGAGTTCCTCCGTGAGAATAGGGACATCTTTGCCTGGCAACCTGTCGACATGAAAGGTGTACCTAGGGAACTTGCCGAGCATAGCTTAAACATAGATCCAAAATGTAAACCAGTGAAACAACCTCTACCACGCTTCGGAGATGAGAAGAGACGCGCCATTGGCAAAGAGATAGCTAGGTTACTTAAGGCTGAGTTTATCCGAGAAGTCCTTCACACCCGATGGGTGGCCAATCCTGTACTTGTCCCCAAAAAGGGAACCAATGAATTAAGAATGTGCGTTGATTACACCGGCTTGAACAAAGCATGTCCCAAAGATCCGTTTGCTTTGCCTCGCATTGACCAAGTCATTGACTCGACGGCTGGCTCGGAACTTTTGTGTTTTCTCGATGCATACTCAGGATACCACCAGATCAAAATGAGGAAGTCGGACCAATTGGCTACTTCATTCACTACCCCATACGGCACGTTTTGCTATGTCACAATGCCCTTTGGGCTGAAAAACGCAGGTGCTACCTACCAGCGGACAATGCAACGTTGCCTTCATGACCAAATTGGTCGGAACATTCACGCCTATGTGGACAATATCGCGGTGATGTCTAAAAATTCAAACGACTTAATCTCCGACTTAAAAGAAACCTTTGATAATCTCCAGAAATACAACATGATGCTCAACCCTAAGAAGTGCGTCTTCGGGGTTCCAGCCGGCAAACTATTGGGCTTCATCGTTTCCCAGCGCGGAATCGAGGTCAACCCGGATAAAATCAAGGCCATCTTAAACATAAACCGTCTGACATGCCTAAAGGACATCCAACGACTAACAGGTTGTGTTGCAGCAGTTAGTCGGTTCGTCAGCCGACTTGGAGAGAAGGCTCTGCCGATGTACAAGTTGCTGAAGAAGGCGGAAAAATTCACATGGACAGACGAAGAAGATGCAGCATTGAAGCAGCTCAAGGAGCCTGGTGAGCCCCTGTTAATTTACATGGCGGCAACCAACCGGGTTATCAGCATCGTCGTCGTGGTAGAGCGAAAGGAACCAGGCCATGAGCACGGAGTTCAAGCGAGGTCTTGACGGAGTCCAAGCAGCGTTACCCGCACTACCACAAGATAGCTTATGGAGTATTCCTTGCTTCTCGGAAACTGAGGCATTACTTTCAGGAGCACCCAATCACAGTAGTGAGCAAGACTCCATTGTCCGACATTATCAACAATAGCGACGCTACAGAAGGGTCGCGAAGTGGGGCATTGAACTTGCCTCCTTCGAGATCAGCTACAAAAGACGTGACGCTATCAAGTCACAAGCCTTGGCGGATTTTATTGCAGATTGGACGGAGATGCCGAATGCTACTCCACTGCCAGAACCAGAGTACTGGGTGATGCACTTTGACGGATCAAAGTTGCTCAACGGCTCGGGGGCTGGTGTACTACTACAATCACCAAAAGGAGACAAGCTGCACTACGTTCTGCAGATCTACTTCGAGGCTACAAACAACATGGCGGTGTATGAAGCACTCATTCATGGACTGCGTGTAGCCAAGGATATTGGCATCAAGCGCATAGTTTGTTGTGGAGATTCCGACTTGGTTGCCCAGCAGGTGGCTGGCACCTGGAATGCGTGGAACCCTATGATGGCGGCATATCACGACGAAGTGGACGAGATAGCCAAGAGCTTCTTGGGCTACGAAGTCAAGTATGTGCCTAGGAAGCAAAACGAGGCGGCTGATCTACTATCTAAGCTTGGATAAGGGCGAAAGCAAATTCCGCCAGGAGTTTTTCTAGAGCATTTGCGCACACCATCCGTGAAGGGAGCCGACATCGACAACCTGGATAGAGCTGACTCTTTCGTCAACATGGTGACAAAGATCCCTCCGGCTTGGACAAAACTGTTCATGGAATATCTCGAACACGGAACTTTGCCCGACGACGAGGTTGAACGACGGCAAATAGTACGACGAGCAAAGGGTTACACCATAATCAATGGGCAACTCTACAAGAGGAGCACTACTGGTGTATACCTAAAGTGTGTTTCCCAGCTAGAAGGTATGGAAATCCTACGCGAAATCCATCTTGGAGATTTCGGGCATCATGCCGCTCCTCGATCGTTGGTCGCGAAAGCCTTCCGGCAAGGATTCTACTGGCTGACCGCGAAGGCGGACGCTGACAAGCTGGTTGAAACATGCACATGATGCTAGTATTGTGCCCGATAACCACATGTTCCTGCTGAAGAATTGCGAACAATACCAATAACTTGGCCGTTTCCAGTCTGGGGGCTAGACATGGTGGGACCGTTACAAACGGCACAGTGTGGATTTACACATCTGCTGGCAGCAGCTAAAAAATTCACTAAATGGATAGAAGCTAAACCCATTAGAAAGCTTGATGGGGCAACTGCCCTCAGGTTTGTCCGGGATCTGGTGGTGAGATTTGGTCTCCCACATAGCATCATTACCGACAACGGAAGCAACTTGTCACTCGGGGACGTGGAGGCCTATTGCTGGGACAAAGGCATCCGACTTGACCTTGCATCTGTGGCACACCCACAATCCAATGGTCAAGTTGAGCGTGCCAATGGATTAATTCTGCAGGGAATCAAGCCACGTCTTGAGGCACCGCTACATAGAGCAGCTGGAGCCTGGGCGAAAGAATTGTCATCTGTGCTGTGGAGTTTATGAACTACACCCAACAGATCCACCGGCTACACCCCCTATTTCATGGTATATGGAGTAGAAGCCATCCTACGTTCCGACATCCTCCACGATGCACCAAGAGTTGCCGCCTACGACGAAGATGACGCTAAAGAATCTAGACGCCTAGATGTGGACCTTCTCGAGGAGGAGCACGTTTTGGCATGCCAAAGATCCGCCATCAACCAACAGAAGCTACGCAGCTACCATAGTCGCCGCGTTCGGCATCGCTCGTTTAAAGAGGGGGATTTAGTGCTCTGACTTAAGCAGAATAAGTCACACAAACTATCCCCGCCATGGGAAGGACCGTTCATCCTAAGCAAGGCGTTGCTCAATGGGTCTTACTACCTTGTCGACAATCGTGAACTCAAGGATAGACCCAATGAGGATCATAAGCGTAAGCGACGTGACCCGGATGATGACTACTTGGAGCTTGATCGGCCATGGAACATAGCACAGCTACGTCCTTTCTACACTTAGCACTTTTTATCTAATCGTGTACCTCTTATATATGATCAATGAAATAAAGCTCTTTGGTTCACTCATATTACTGAGTCTTTTACCTCCTTTAGTGTTCATTTTTGGATCATATAAACCTTTATGCACAAGTCTTGGGATTGCACTTGTGAAAATTCCGCCTACGGGCGTTAGCTTAAGTTTTCTGGTCTACACAGTCTTTGTTGTTTTTATGTGGATTCTGGAGTAGTGACTTTTGGCACTTATTGTCGGCGATTTTGTGCTCAGGTTATTGACGGTGCCATTGGGCATCATCACCTAAGCGCATGGTTACGACAACGAGTCTTCCGACTCACAAAAAGTCAAACATAAGAACCAGAGTAATGGATAAGCCAGCACTTGCTTAAAAAATATATGCATGCTGAAACTTAATTCTTAAGTAGCAGGATACGATAATCATTGTTTTCCGCCTTAGATTACATCAACAAATTTTTTTCCCGTGCACACTCCAGAGGTGAAACAAGAATTACAAAGTGTTTTTCACTCCTTGGGTGCAGGGGACTTGGAGGCCGCATCATCACCAGCCGGAGAATCACCCTCAGCGTCGGCGTTGTGATGAGACTCGGAGGAATCCGGGTTGGCGTTGTCAAGAAAATTCCTAGGCACGAAGACATCGACATCCACAAACTCGGCAACCCTGGTGTCATAACCCGCGAGTGATGACAGGATGGCTTCGTGATCGATCTCCTTGCCGTCATCATCCACGTCGGGGATACCAGATGTCACCGTGTCGATGTCGGCACCTTCATAGTGTGCCTTCACCATGGACAACGCCATCCTTGCGCCAACCCGTGCGCATGAAGCTTTCCAGCTCGCAACACGCTCGGGGGCTCGGCGCAGAATCTCCGAGTACTTCACCATGGAGTCCGAGGCCTTGATATAAATCTGGAGGGGCTTGGCAATCTCTTTGGCTTGGGAGATGGAGGTGTTGATGAAGTTGCTGGCAAGAATCATGCATTCCTTGTCCGAAGGAGGCGAGCAGGTTAAACCCATAGGCGCTAAAAATTCCGACAAGCATTGCATGAGTTCAATAAATTCTAAGTATCCAGAATACAGAACTACAAGGCGGAGGACACTTACTGAAGATGCTGGCCTTAGCCTGCCAGACGACGTCCGCCAAGGATTCCTTCTCTTGTTGGAGGAGCTATGGCGAAGGTTTTGCTCATCGGCAGCGTGCTTCTGATCCTTTAGGATCGCAAGATCCTCCTTCAAGCGATTGATCTCCGTGGAGGCGGAGTCCTGCAGGGCTTTCATGGAATCCTCATGCATCTTCAGCATTTCTTCCCTCTCCTTCTTAAGGATCTTGTTCTCGCTGTACAGCTGTTGGATGTCCTTGGACTGCTCGACAATATCCTTGGCCTTGGCGACATGCTCTGCAAATCGGAGAAAACAAAGTACACAGTGAGTACTCAAAGAAGGAAGGCACAAAAGTAAGATGGAAATGCGCAAAAAGAAAATAGACTCTTGTTTTTGATGATCTGTTCCTTCAAGATTGCAGTTTTACCCTTTTCGGCTTCAAGATCTGCGCGCATCTTCTGATACTTTTCGTTGGCCATACCCCTCCGAGCATTCTCGTTCTGTGGAAGCAAATACAAAGTTAAGTCGTTGTTTAGTGTACTTGGAGCCCCTAGTCGGAGATTTTCCATCTAGGCGCTCGGGGGCTATATCTAGAGATTTTAACTTAGCAATATGCTTAGCTTTTCTTTAAGCATCTAGTCGGAGCTAATTCAGTTCTCAACTAGAGGCTTGGGGGCTACAGTATAAAGTTTTAACTCGGAAAATGCTTAGCTTTTCTTTAAGCAACTAGTCGGAACTAATTCAGTTACAACTAGAGACTTGGGGGCTACAACACTTAAAATTATGAAAACTGTGTATGCTACTCTTAAAAGCATCTAGTCGGAATATTTCATTCCATGTAAATGCTTAGGGGCTACAGTGAGAGTTTTTTCTAACTTAGTCACTCTTAGAGCATATAGATGCAAAAACCAATGGTTTTCCGTCTACATCCTCGGGGGCTACAGTGGGATACTCATACGAAATGCAAAAGGTAAAGTAAAACTTACAAGTGTGATGATCTTGAGGTTTGTAGCGCTCTCGTCCAGCAGCTTGCCAAAGGAAATGCTATTTCCTCGCAAGATGTCTGCTTGACAGAGTAGCTCCTCAAGACCGCATGTCGGAGATGATGGCACTCCTCCAGGAACCATAGTTGTGTTACCCGGCGTAAGCACCGGGTAAAAAATCTTCGGGAGCTCGAAGGGTTTCTGGGGAGCAGAGGCGCCGCCTTCGGCAGAAGTACCAGCTCCCACCACCGCCTTACCGCTACCGATGGCATCCTTAGCCGGAGCTTCAGCCATTTGAAGATCAGCACTCTCCTGTGTCGCCTGCTCGCCGACAACAGCTAGTTCGGTAGAGACGCCAGAGTCCACTTCCATGGCGGAAGGGCCTGGTGCCTCCTGGACTTGGGAGCTTGTCGGAGCAGAGGAGGGCTTGACGACAGGAGTAGCAGGGGCGATGGCGGGGGGGGGGGGGGGGTGTCGTGATGCAGCATATCTTTAATATTTCTAGAAGCCCCAAGAGTCTTGGAGGAATTCTTGAGGCTGGTTATGGCTTTCTTCCTGAAACGTGCAAAATGCAGAAGTACGGGAATAAGACAGATAAAATAAGACAATGTCGGAGAATAAGAAGCTTACACTAGGGGGGGCGCTTTGGCAAACATCCCTGTGGCTTTCTTCTTTTCCGCCTCCAGGGCGGCAGTACTCTTTTTGGAGGCTCCACCCTCCGTATTCTTTTTCTTGCCTCCGTCGGCAGCATCAGAGGTGGAGCTCTTCCGCTTTCGCGCCAACGGGGCATCATCGTCGGACACGACCGTGCCTTCCTTCATCTTGGGATCGTAGATTTGGGTAGCCAGGTTGCCCTCCTCTAGGAAAAACTGGAGCAATGTCATACACGGAATATAAATATCTACCTCTGGGCACTTTCCGTTTACGAACATGTCGTAGGTGAGGGTGAAGCCACGCTTCTTATCCTTCACCTTGATGATGTCCTTAAGGCGGAACTTGACGGAGTCGCTCAAGAAGTTGTCCTCGAAGATCCGGAGGGTATCCCTTCGGTCGCCGGTGTACTCGTGCATATACTTCGTGCGGCGCTACAGAGGTTGGATCCGCCTGATGAACCAGCACATGGCTAGGTCCAAGCGGGTTAGACCCGTCTCTACGAACCACTCGATCCGCCTTATTGCGCGAGAAGCGTCGAGGTCGGAGGGAAGGGAGGCATGGGACCTCCATGTGGAGACTTCAGCGGCGGCTCCATCCACGAAGTCCGGGTACGTTACTTCTCGGCCCGCCAAAGGAATGTAGGGCCGTAGAAGTACGTCCGCTGCCAGTTTTTGCATGACTCGTGGCCAACGATGTCGGGGAACCACCGGCCAGGACGGATCTTGAAGCTTATGGTGCCGCAGTTCCTAAGCTCCTCCCTACTGTGTCCGGCTTCACGTTTGACGGTGAAGAAGTACACAAACAAGTCTAACCTAGGCCTAATCCCTAGGTAACCCTCACAAAGTGCCGCGAAGTTGCTAAGCACTAGGATACTATTGGGGGAGAGGTTATGGGGTTGGACCTTGAAGTGATTCAAGACGGACAGAAAGAAGTGAGAGATGGGCAGAGAAACGCCGCGTACCAATTGCGCCTTGAGGTACACTTTCTCTCCGGCTTGGGGAGAAGGGGTCACCTCGCCGGCCGGCGCCGCCCGCCAGGCGAGCCCCTCCGTCGCGGGAAGATAACACTCAGCGACCATCTCCTGGATGTCGCGGCCGGTGATGTTCGAGCCGCGCCAGTCGCCTTTGTGCGAGTCTGGCTCCTCTTCCAGGGGCTCCAGCACCGCCAGATTGTGGTCGCCGCCGCCGGTGGTTTCAATCACCGCCGATGCGGGGATGACCAGGCCCTCTGGGGGCACAACGATGGAGCTCGCCGGCTTTGCCGTGGCTTTGTTCGATGCCGCCATTGACGGGGATGAGCTGCTTCTAGCCATGGAGGAGGGAGAGAACGCGACTGGTGCAGAGAGAGAGGCTAGGGTTTCTCGAGGTTTTCCGCGGAGAGCTCGAGGAGGCGTGTGGCTGGAGGAAGAAGACGATGACGCGAGACAATGGGGTGTAAAAGTGGCAAGTATCCCATGGTTACTATTTATCTTACTCTGCGTCAAGATTCGTGCAGCTAATCGGACGGTTGCCGCGTAGACGACGTGTTCGTGAATGTGCGCGGTAATTTCGCCACGTCTCCAACCGTCGCCGCCAACGGTTCGTATCGCTCGCGCGGGAAAATCGGATATGATTACGTTCTCTGCATGTGTGAGTTACGAGACGTCGCTGACCTACAGCCTACGTCAACATAAGTGACATGGTAGATGAGCTGTCCCATCGAAGATTCCGGCATGGATGGATTTAATCCGACAACGGGAGCGTACGATGGAAGATTCAGCATTTCTCCGACTTACTCATAGAGGACGGAGAAACCTTTGCAGGGTTCTGTGGGAGGACTAAAAGATGTTGCTTGACGATTTGCCGACATCCATCTAGACGGAGCATTCCACGAGAAGGGGCAAGACGGCGCAAGATCTCGGAGTTCTCTGGGGGCTACTGTTGGGGATATGCTATATGGGTATCCTCATAGCATGTCTCTTATCCGACTAACCCGGGTGGCCCATAGTCGGTAGCATGGCCTGTGGCCTGCTGGGCGGCCCAGTTAGGTGGATCCAGAAGGGAGGCCCATGCCGGATAAAGGAAGGCTACGGTGGAGTCACCAGCGTACCCGGAGCCTTGGAGTGCAAGATGCACAAGACTAGTAATAGACGGTGTAGAACTCTGTAACCTGTCCGGCTAGGACTTTTCCCTGTAACCCTAGGACCTGGCGACTATATAAGTCGGGCCTATGGGGGCCTTTAGTGCATTGTTTTTACACACACCTCGCACAGCGAACCTATCTCTGTAACTCGGCGTATTGCCATTATAGTGATTTATAGCAGGAGTAGGATTCCCCCATCGTTGTGGGATCTGAACCTGGGTAAGCTGTGTTACCTCGTACCCGTCAACCGTCCGCCTTACCCCACGTCTCTAAACACGCACTGTGAGGACCCCTCCATGGCGTACTCGTCGGAAATACCACGACATATGGTAGTTGTGGAGACTTTGTTGGTACATCGTCGAGTAGGCCGCGGCGATGTCACGAGCTTCATCCAGTATGTCGACGGCATCTTCGAGTGCGCCTGTTGATTCGGCTTCGCTGTAAGAGATGACCTGTGGGGCCTTGTAGCGTACCTCGGTGGAAAACATCGCTTCGGCTCCATGCACCATGAAGAAGGGCATGTAGCCAGTGGCATTGTTTGGCTTTGTGCGTAGGCTCCAGAGGACGGAGGGTAGCTCCTCCGCCTAGGTTCCTACCAACCTTTCAAGTGGGCGTAGCAGCCGCTTCTTTATTCCGTTCCAGATAAGGCCGTTGGCCTTTTCGACCTGCCTGTTGGTCTACGGATGCGCCACGAAGGCGTACATGAGGTTGATGTCGAGCCCTTCGCATAAATCTTGGAACTCCATCGAGGTGAAGTTCGTGCCGTTGTCAATTATGATGTTGTGAGGCACTCTGAACCTGTAGATGATGGATTGGAAGAATTTAACGGTAGTAGTGCCGGTTTGGTTAGTGACGGGGATAGCCTTGATCCACTTCGTGAATTTGTCGACTGCCACCAGGAGGAAGACATGCCCTCCGGGTGAGGACTTCTGTAGCTTTCCGACCATATCAAGTCTCATTGGGCGAAGTACAAGGCCAATGGTATGGGCCGTAGCTCTGAGCCTGGTGCATGCGTCTTGTCTGCGAACCTTTGGTAGGCATTGCACTTCTCGACGATGTCCTTGGCGCCACGCATCGCGGTTGGCCAGTAGAATCCAGCTCGCAGAGCCTTGGCGACGAGGGCACAGTTTGTTGGGGATATACTTTCCGGGTATACCCACGGGACTCGCTGACTAGGGTGGCCCATCAACGGGTTAGAGCTTTGCATCATGGGCGGCCCAGTCAGAGAAAGAGGAGGAGCCAGTTCCGGCTACGACAAGGCCCAGAAGAGTTACCAACTTAGGTATGTAGTCCAAGCTATACATAGTTACCAACTCTATAACATAGCCGGATAGGTCTCTCTTGTAACCCTAGGCCCTGATGACTATATAAACTAGCCCTATGGGAGCCTTTAGGGCACAACACAATACACACAACCACAATAAACTCGCACAAGCGAACCTCTCTTGTAATCCGCTGTAACATCCATCTTATGCCGATATATTATTGGGTTCCTAGCAGGAGTAGGATCCGATAACCGCAGTCGGATCTGAACCTGGGTAAACTTGTGCTCACCGCTCCTGGAACATCCGACGTCTCACACCCCATCTTTCCAATGACACTAGGACCCCCTATGGCGTACTTATCGACAATCCGATGACAGTTGGCACCCACCGTGGGGCACGTAACCTTTGGAGAATCGTTCCAGGGGAAATATGCACATGCAGGAATCGGCAAAACAATCGCCATCGGTCGCGTGGTCTACGCCAGTGATGTCCCTCACGTCCTTCTCAACGAGACCTGGATTCCGGCTTCGAAACCCGTGACGACCTACACGATCATGTCCATCAACGAGATCAATATCTATGTTAGTTTCGCTAAACCCGCCCAACCCACCCTTGAGGTGATGACCATGGCGGAAGAAAAATCCAAATCTACTTTGTCCGCAGAGGCGGAAGCGTTCAAGGTCTCGGAGAAAATCAAACCCACCCAGCCCACTCCTGTAGTGGAAGAAGAGGTGCAAGAAAAATCCGGATATGATCTCCCTGATAAGATCAGATACATGGACGAGGAATATATTTGCTATGGCTCTATCATACCGGATGTCTTGGCAGAAAAACTACCCTTGAAGCATAGGATAAAGGAGATGATGAAACGCCCCTACATCGATTACGAAGCAATCACCGACATCACGGAGAACTTTGAGATGGAGGAGGCGGAAACCCAGCTGTGCCACTACTGGAAGAAGATGAACAAGAAGAAGCACTGTTTCGTGTACCACATAAGAACTAGATCTGACTCTGTCGATGCTGGAGTTGGTAGCGATTCGGTCCTAGACGCAATCGAAGAAAAAGCCGACTCACCTGGCTCCCCTTAGGAGTCAATCATGTCGCAGGAACAAGAGCACGTCTCCCCTTGACAAAGAGATAGAGGAGTATGAACAAGAGCACGTCTCCAAGCAAACGCAAGGTGAGCCAAAAAATTCTCCTAGTCCATATGATAGCATGGATGAAAGCTACACCTCGCAGGATGATATGGATACCGAAGATTCCTCCGAGGTCCACAAGCCAACCATGACGGAAAGTACTGACGAAAGTTTATCCCCCGGTACCGGACCGAAAGCTATCTTTGCCACTGCTACGCACGTTAAGGCTACTGGGCAGTCAAATAAGAAGAAGAAGAACAAAAATCCGACACCAGCAGAGCCGAACGTCGAGGAAACCAACGAAGAAAAAGTTGATGAAGAGATCGAGATGGAGAATTAGGACGGAGATCCGATTAATACCATCCCGATCGACCCTCCTGTGGATGGACACGTTGTCACCAAGGGTGCACGCAAAATTTACGGAGATGCTCTCGCGATTCTAATCCCAACGGATTCGGATCTCACACCGGCTGGAGAAAAGAGCTGAGGACCTAGAAAGGCATCGCTTGTTTCTACTTGAAGAGGTCGCTTTCCTCGTCGTGATGAGGCAGCAGTTAGACAGTGATCCTACCAGATATCAGTAAGATTTCAAGCGACATCCAAGCAGGACAAGGGGAGGTCCGTTTCTTGCTAACAAGAACCCGAATTTCCACAAAGATCTATTCGATGGAAAAGATGGAGAGAAGATCTGAGTCTACAGGATGCTGTTGGAAAATGCTGCTACATCTCGAGCCATCCTCGCCAACAATCCGTCTCCGTAGCAGGTCCAGCAGTGCGTTGCGTTGCTGGACAAAGGATTAAAGCAGCAGAAAATGGCCGCGTCATTCAGTGGAAAACTGGCCTCAAAATCCAAGTTTTGCCACACTGGCGCTGACCAAAGCGCTGACTCAACGCTACCGTCCCCACGGAGAAGAAGTGAATTCAAGAACCGGCTCAAACGTCCACTCTCGCTGGCCGGCATGTGACTAGGCAAGAGTTTTTCTGGCTGCGTCCGAAGACGCCATCAGGGCAATGTTTCCTCATCAGGACCATCATCGGCAAAACAATCGCTATAGAGAAGACCCGGAAACACGTCGCCAGCAAGAGGAGCAAGATCGGCTAAGGATGCCATCACCGAGCCGTCCTACTGGCAACACCGGACGAAGAGATGATCCGAATCATCCTTAATCAAGTAGGGACGATGCTCGAAGAAACAGGCATCAGAGTTATCATAATGAGGCTCCACCTCCACCACCAAGAAATCCAGCCAAAAATAATCCACCAGGGCCACCATCGCCTCCTACCAGCGACCATGAAGGATCTAGACGCAGCCACGGAAGCCGCAGGGGTGGAGGCAGCAACGGTGAAAGGATAAGCAGAAATCCGACTCCGCCGCGCAGAAGCCGTGAGCCTCCAAGGCGCAGATCTCTCTCGCCAAATGACGCTCGCCATCACATTGAATCAAACATAGAAGCGCGACGGTACGAGGAAGAAGACGTGTATGTGGGACCCAAATGTTTTGGACCACGCATACGTCAGACCAAATTTCCGGTTGACTTTGGCATAGCCAAGCACATTCAGCCCTATGACGGCGCAGATCGGCCAGATAACTGGCTACAGGATTTTTTCCAGGCCTGTTGCATCGCCAAAGGAGGAAACAACCTGGTTGCAGTCTGATATCTCCCGCTCATGCTGAGGAAGACGGCTCAATCATGGCTCAATGAACTACCAGCGAATTCAATTCACAACTGGTATGGTATGCAAAGTGCATTCTTTTCAAACTTCGGGGGAACATACAGGAGGCCCTGCATAGTCGGAGACTTGCAGCGTTGCACACAAATACCCGAAGAAACCTGCCGGGATTACCTCAGATGCTGGATCGACACAAAGAACTCCTGCGAAGGAGTAAACGAGCAAACTGCGATAGAAGCTTTTATTGCAGGACTTCCAGTTGGGCTTTTACGTCAGTGACTGAAGCGTGACCACGTCACATATTTCGGAGAAATGATAGAAATGGCAACCAAATATGCTGACGCCGATGATGATTCAGAAGGGCTGCTAAATATTCTGGCCAATCCCAATGCGGACAAACAGCCAAAACAAACTCAGAAGCGCAAGAACACCTCGAACGAAAAGCTGTCTCCGGAAAACACAGCTGTCAACGCAACATTCGGATCTGGAGGACGAGGAGGGCGCGGAGGCGGCCAGGGCAGAGGAGACCAGCAACCCGAAAGAACCTATACCTTGGACAACATTGCCAATAATCCCTGCGTCCACCACTTGGATAGTAACGGAGGGTCTACCCACACAAATGTCGAGTCTAGTTTCAATGACGACATCAAGAAAGACGGATCCGCTGGCTACAGGGACAAGCTATGAGAAGGAAAGAAAAATTTCGAGATAGGAAAGGAGACCAAGGAAGATTCTGACATGGAAGAAGCGGAAGCTGCTGCAGAACCCAAGTCGGACGAGAAGAAGACTTTTCCGACTAAGAAAGATGCATACATATGCTTCCTTGGATCCCAACCTTCTAAGGACAAAAAGGCAGTTCTTCGTGAGCTCAATGCCACGGTTTCGGCTATTCCACAGTTCCTAGAAATGTCAGAGGTAACTATCACCTTTGACCGGTCATATCACCCGAGGAAAACACATCGTCAGGGAAAGTACCCTCTGGTCGTCAATCCTCTTATTGATGGCTATGAGTTCTCTAAAACACTCATGGACGGTGGAAGAAGCATTAACATACTCTACATCGAGACGCTCCACCACATGAAGCTGCACGAGAGCTAGTTGAGTTATAGCAGTGTAACTTTCCATGCATTGTTCCAGGGAGACAGGCGGATTCTCTGGGTGAGATTACTCTGGACGTGACATTCGGAACCCGAGACAATTATCGGATCGAGCCACTCTCTTTTGAGGTGGTACCATTCAAAAGTGCTTACCACGCCATCTTCGGATGTCCGACTTACTGGGTGTTCATCGCTCGTCCCTGTTACATCTACAACATGATCAAACTTCTAGGTCCAAAGGGCGTAATCACCGTACATGGAAATCTAAGGAACGTGTGAGAGTGCGACGAAGGATCTGATGCCTTCGCCGAAGTCGTGCTGCACGTCCAAGAGTACCAGGAGATCAAGAAGACCATCAATCCGTCCGAGATGCCCGCTATGAAGAACGAGGTGCTGAAGCCAATTTTGCAGTTCAAGGCGTCGGAAGAGACGAACAAAACGTCGCTGAAGGAAGATGATCCCTCCAAGACGACGAACATAGGGGTAGGCTTAGGCCACGCATAGGAAAGCGTGCTCGTCGAGTTCCTCAAAGCTAATAGTGATATCTTCGCATGAAAGCCTTCTGACATGACCGGAGTACCTAGGGAACTTGCCGAGCACTCTTTTAATGTGTACCATCACGCTAAACCCGTCAAACAGTCCTTACGATGGTTTGGTGATGAAAAGAGCAAAGCAATAGCCAAGGAATTAGCATGCCTAGAATTAGCGCATTTTATAACAGAGGTCATCCATACAGATTTGGTGGGAAATTCTTTACCTCGCACAGCATCACGAACCCTCTCCGACTAAGCATCGTTGATATGGATCTAAGTACGATTGTGACCATTGGCAGCTTTGTGTTCCCCATTACCATTGGTATTGGACGGGGGTGGGCTGTTTCCTCTGTTCGCGGCGTTAGGAGCATGAGGGTTGGGAGGGGGATCCATTAGCTCGGCTCCATTGTCGATATGACCATCGTGGATGGCCGCGTACTTGTAGTGATGGGGGAGATCGTTGCTCTCACAGCTCTCTGATCTAGAACCGTAGGTTCCTTTCTCCATAGGAGGGTCGTAGAGGTCATAGTTGCAGCTGCTGCTGTCATCCGAGTCGCTTGTCAGCGATGGTGTGCTCAGGACACCAATCGGTGGCACCCATGAAGCGGGTACCACTGCCAGAGGCAGTATTCACTCATGGAGGAAAAGGGTGCCGATATGTCCCACCTAGAAGCATAAGCTCCCGAACATCAGTTCGACTCTGTCTCCTACGAAGCAGAAGTTTCGGCGAGTTTCTGGTGACTGGACGTTGAAGTCGATGGCGCTGAAGAATAGGTGGTTCTCCGTCACGGATGAGTCGAAGGCGGTGGTGGACGAGACTGTCACGATTGCACGATCAGCGCCCCCAGTTCCCACAGACGGCGCCAATTGATGAGGCTTCAACTCCTCAATGCCCATTGTTATGGACTTGGGTTTAGAGAAGATAGGGAGGCTGGAGATCATGAGATGGTTAATAGACTCATAGTAAGGGGACACAGAGCTTACCTAGGTCCAGGCCCCCGGAGGAAAAAACCTACTCCTGCTTGTCTGTTCTTGATTGATGGCGATGCTGATGGTTACAAGGGTGCGTAGATGCAATCTGGCGTGAGGTGTGCCTAGGGTATGAGAGTTGAGAGAAACTCCTCGTCGTGCCCTCCTGGCCTTTATATGGGGAGGCCAGGTCTCGGGGTAGGTTGAGTCGGTTATAAATTAGGGTTTGCCCCTTTGAAATTGTATCTACACTTGGTTGTGTCCTCCAAGAAGTCGAGCTTTCTCCGGTCTTGGGCCAGCCGGAGTCTCCTTGGGCTTTGCGTTTGCAGTAGGTCTTTGTGTTGGCCTCCACTGGGCTGGACCAGGTAGGCTAACATCAGGTACCCGTAGGGCATATCCATGTCAATGTTCCATAGAAAGATGTACTTTTGTGGCGCATATTGCAATATGGGCCACAGAATAAGGCTTCCAGATCTGTAAAAGGTGGCATCTGCTTGCACCCCTCTACCTACCACCAGCCATTTCATCCTTCTCCCCTCCTCCACCCAGCTCATCTTCCTCCTCCCTCCCACCAAATTTTGCCCATAATTTTCTCCACTTTTTGTACTTAAACCTACTTTAGTTGAGAGATTGGTAAGGGGAAGCCTCTCGAACTTGTATACATGTTAAACTACACTTACTTTTCTCCTCCACATCTCTATTTGTTCACTATTTCCTATCCAACTTGTAGATCTATTTTTTCACACTCTCTCATTGCGGTCTCTTCTCAATATTAATTGAATCTACTAGCTGAATAGTTGGCCATGCATATGCATGTTTTGTAGGTGAAGCCTGCCACGCGGGCAGTGTGCGATGGAGAGACGATGTTTATACATAAAGCTTGTGTGGTGCATGAATGTTTGCATGTGAAGAAGTTTTTTGTTGTTGTCTGTCCCGGTGTGGTGCATGTATGTTTAACGAAATGTTTATTCATTTGCATTTTGGAAATTTTTTGTACTACCCATATGTCCTACTTTTAGGAAAGGTCATGCCGGATATTTTGGGCGACCATGCATGCATGTGTTTGTGTGCATATGGTGTGGTTCTAACATACTCTCTCTTTTGCTCTATATGTGTATACCACGCAGGCAACCATGGTCGTCATGATGAGTGAAGGTCGAGTTTCTAGGTACAAGAAATACGTGAAGGTGGACATGATTCAGAACAACTAGTCCCAGATAAGATGTCCATGTTGAGAGAATTTTCATATGCGGCCCAAAAATTCAGACGCCAAGGCATCGCGGGGTCCGTGTAGTAGCTTCGCCAATTGTCGAGAGGGGCCAAATGGGGGTAAATACAAATCTAACGGCCAAATGATCGTTTGAACTAGTCAAAAAACGGTTGAACTCAAATCCCGCCATTAGGTCAACTCTTCTTGCCCCTCCCTGTCAGTATTTCCCGTTATCCTTTGCCGGTGTGGACTGGTTTACCCCTGCAAGGACTAGATCTTCTTCTATGCTCTACTCTTCGCCCCTATTATTTCCATCTCCATTACCTTCCTTAGCTCCGGCTACTGGTCTCAACATTGGATCTCGCCGTTGCTCTCCTTGCGTCCCCGCCATGGCCGATCAACCTCCCACGCCCTTAATCGATGCTCGCCGCCATGTCGGAGGTTTGTGTCCCAAGACTAGCCTGTCGACGCTACCTAGACCTCCTCGCATGGCAGAGCGCGTCCGGTCGGGCAATCCGGACCGGCGACCGGCCTGGGGAGGTTGTGTGCTGTCACGCACCCCAGGCATGGTAGCCCTGGCAGAGGAGTTTGACGACAATGCTCTCATGGCCACCGTGCTGGGCAGGCATCCCGCTGTGTCACCAGCAGACTTGCTGTCAGCTTTCAGGTCTCGTTTTGGGATCAGACGACAAGTGATCAATATTGAGGTATGCGTGCCGCCATTCGATTTTTTCTTCTGGTTTGCCCACAGCTCAGATAGCGAGTGCGTTCTGCATTCTTCCTGTTCTTTCAAGTGTTGTGGGGAGAAAATGAGCTTCATGCGTTGGCATCGCACTTGTGGGTGGGACGATCGCTTGGGACAGCTTCATTTCTTCTCTAAACTCGGCTTTGGCGGCCTCCCTTTGGATGCTTGGGAACCAAAGGCCCTCAAGCAGGTCGCCAGTAGCCTTGGAGGCGAGTTGGTTCATTGAGGTAAAGGCGTGGCTGAAAGATCCAGACACCGTTCCTAAGATGTACAAGGTGGAGATTCCAAGCAGGGAAAGATGACAGCATTGCTAGAAGCACCCGGTGATCATCCACCTGCAGGAGGTTCTGGATCCGGTACATGGCATTCAGGACCCTGAAGAGGCGGCCAGAAAGCATCCTCGTTACCTGCAGTGTTGGCCTGGAAGGATCCATGGAACATGACCACCACCGTTATGCGACGGAGCGCACAATTTCGGTGGGGGGGGGGGGACTGGGCGTGGACAAGGTGGTGTTTCTGATTTCCCTCGAGTGAAGACAGAGGTTTAGTGAATCTGAAAGATTGCTGACTTGATATTCAAGCACGTATGCATTATGTAATAGTTTGAACTGCTGTCATATGTGTAGCTACTGAATTCGTAGTATGTGTGGCTAATGATTTGTAGTTTGTGGGGCTACTGAATTCGTAGTATGTGTGGCTAATGATTTTTAGTTTGTGTGGATAATGAATTTGTATTATGTGTGGCTAATGAATTTGTGTGAATAACCAAGGTTAGCCTCCTAAAAAGAGGGTGGGCTAGCAATGATCAATGTCATCATTGCCGCAAAAATGCTGCTGGTGAGTGATCCGAAAGGCACAAAATGTTGCTGGTTTCTATGCCTCGAACTATTTTACATAGATTTGTTTGAGCTGGTGCATGATTCTGTATGGAACTTACATGAATAAACCACCCAAGATCAGTTCATAAAATGCTGTCTGAATGTTGTCTACGTCGGATAAGTATGATAGTAAACCGAATTCAACTGCCGATAGTAATTTAATAAATAGATACATCTTGATAGTATTTGGTTACTTTCGAACTAATTTCATACTATAGTATGGGATAGATGTGAAAAAGGGGGCTATTTCCTCTACAAAAGGAATTCTACAGAGTTAGTCTAAGCTTAACTGTTCTACACTGAAGAAACTGCAGATCTCCATCATGAAAGTTGGCTAGCCAATTTCCTAGAGAGGACGTAAGTTCAGGGATCGTTCAACCGCAATTGATCTTTTTCCTTCCTGCCAAACTTCAATAGATCTACAATGTTCATGCACTAGTTGATGCGCTTGAAGCATTCCCGGTTCAGTACGAATAGCCGCGCCGCCGCAACGATTTCTTCGAACGTGAACTCTGACTTCTCATGCTAGGGATCGTAGGTCCCTGTGAATATGAACATGAATTCCGGTGCTGAGATGTTGCCCGTCATCGGCTCCAGCGTCGAACACTCCTCCAAGCTGAGTGTAGATGGATGCATGTCGCCGCGGTGTGGCCTCCGACGATGCGTAGGATGGATCGTCTTTGCCACTAACGGCGTGCATCCATATTTCCCCACTGCGATAAGGTCACCCGCGCAGAGGCATAGAGGCGAGAGTTTGTTGACCTTGGCGCCGCCCTGTTCGGGGGTTTGTTTCCTCGTCGGCAAGCTCGCAGGAATGATTTGTAATGTACCTTCTTTCTCGTGCGCAGAGAACACAAAAATGCCGCCGCATGCATTTTCCATGATGCTCGGTTGGCCCTTCTCAATGCTGCCACGGCCTTTGCCGTTGCCACCGCCACCACAGATGCATCACATTCTGCGAAATCAACCGTCTTGGATGGCAATGGTAGACCGGCCCTGTAGTATAGCCGCATGGCCTGCCTTAGAGCGGCCAAATAGCCAAGCTTCAGCGGCGGACGCCGGGGAGGCGACTTCTGCTTAGGCAGGGCCATATCTAAGCTTCCTAAGAGTATATCTTATTTATTCGAAACTAGTTCGACTAACTGCTGAATCTTTATTTCCCTTCTCAGCATAAGAGTGCTAAGATATTAAAAATACAGGTTTCCATTTTAAGTATATTTACGAGTGTGTCCTCAGTTTTGTCCATAATTTTTTCCCGTGCCACTATGATCGTAGAATTGTAAAAACACCATCAGAAATAGGGGAAGAGGACGTGGCGTTTTACTGACTAGTGGGCCCCGCAACCTCGACCGTCGACGGGGCGCATCCTAGGTTCGAGGATTGGTGCTCCCCATTATTCTGTGATTTTCCATATTCTTTCGCTTGCTCGCAGCTCTGCTCCGCTCCACTTCTATAGTCTTGCACGCCGCCACTCTGTCCCGTCCGGCAACACTCTCGTCCTCCCCCTGGACTCTCGTCCTCCCGTCATCCCCTACCCACCCTACCCACCCTGCCTTGCCCCCTTGCCCTGTCTCCTTGCCCCGTCTCCGCCCAGGCATGTCTGGGAACGAAAAACGTTAGGTGGGCGCTAGGTTCTCATGCAACGATGGTGTCTTTGATCTGTATCCCGCACAGAAATGGATCATGCGTGGCCAGAGAACACGGAGATGGGTCCTTCCCAGATAGAGAACGAGGAGATGGACCCTTCAAGGATGGAGAACATGGAAGAGCATGAAACAGGGGAAGAGGACACGGGGTGCAAATTTGGTACTCTGGAGCCCATTGAACATGCCGTGCATCCTCCCTGAAGGGTAAGAAATACAATTCCATCTCTACATCTCCCAATTAGCGTTTCTAGTCCTATGTTGATGGAGAGGATCTGTGTTGGTGACTGTAGGACGTCTGCTTCATCCAGATTTCTTTTGAAGATTCGGCATGGGTGTCAGACTGAAACCTTGTCCGACGGTAGAATCGCAGTTACTAGTGGAATTGATTATCGGCTGATAGTAGACCTGGAGGACAGAACTCTAAGTGACTTCCTCATGCAATTTGGCAAGTTTCCGATTGTCCAGCATGATGAATTTGTAATCAGGTACTACGACACAAATTCACAGACTTTCTACGATGTTAGAACTGAGGAGACTCTGGCCTTGATATGGGGTAAACACCTCGGCATGAGGACCGTGCTGATGTTTGTGCACATCGTTAACAAAGATACTGGGGAAGTTACTGTCCATGTGGGACACGAACAATGCAATCTTTGTTTTCGATACCGAGCGCGACCGACCAGCCTATCGGTGAGATATCGAAATGTGTGGTGGTCAGGGTGATTTTGTTCTCAAAGATGATGATAATGATGATGATGATCATCATGATGAGAAAGCATATCCAGATGTGGCTGTTGACCCTGATAGGATGGAGAGTAGGGAATATTTGGTGGATTTCAACTATGAGCCTAACTATGGACTGATGAGGAAGAGGAATGTGAGGATGGGGAAATGAGATGCAGATACGATGACGAAGACGAGGACAGGCTAGTGATACACTTTGACAGGGACAACCCTACAATTGATTAGGGGACTCTCTATGCAATAAGAGTTAGGTTCGAATTTATCGTTGAAAATAGAAACCAAAAGAGATTTAGGGTGCATTATAGGGAAAGTAAGGTGTATAAATGGAGATTGCATGCATCTCCAATGCGGGGTGGACACCCATTTCAGGTTGCAATAGATACATTTAGTTTCGGTCTTTCTCATATTTGTTTTGCTGACGAGTCCTCTGATTTATTTTTATTCCCATTGAATGCAGATCAAGGTAAACACCAAGAAACACAACTTCCCTAATACTTATTTAAGTGATAAAATTAGACCGGCGATAACCAAGTGGATTGCTGCTAAGGTACTTGACTGTATGAGGCTGGATCATAGCATTCGACCAGCTGAACTCAGAACTAAGCTTAGCAAAAAGTTTAATGTTTTGATACCTTACCATAGTCTTTGATGGGAAGGAGATGGCTCTAGACATCATTCAGGGCAAGTGGACTGACAGTTTTCATATGTTTTATAGTTTTAGAGCTGAGGGAAAAAAACATCACTTGGTAGTGTTGTTGACATTGATTACGAGGTTGTGAAAGGAAGAGAAAAGGTCTCAAGGGGGGTCAAGTATAAGCAGGCTAATAAGAAATGCTTCAGGAGATGTTTTGTCTTCCTGAAGGCATGCTAGAAGGGGTTCCTATATGGCTGCAGGCCATACTTGGCAATAGAGACAACTTCTTTAACAGGTAAGTTCAGGGGACAGCTTGCTACCGCTTGTGCTACGGACGGGCATAATTGGCTTTTTCCCATGGCCTATGCTTTTCTTGAGGGTGACTCGACTAAAATATGTACATGATTCATGCAGAGACTACGTGCATGCAAGGGGCATCAGAATGTTTTCGATGCTGTGTTTCCTAGGGTTGAGCATAGGTAATGCATGCAACATCTTGATACTAGCTTCACGAAGAATTTCAAAGGAAAGACCTTTGAAGACAACTTGTGGCGATCAACATACACGTACACCCCAAGCACGCATGCTACTTACATGCAGAACTTGTATACCGTGCCGAAGCTGAAAGAATACCTCGAAGAACATCATAGCAGGTTATGAGACAGAAGCAAGTTTGGTGAGTTAAGAAAAGTATATTTTGTTTGCAATAATTTGGCATAAAAGGCTCAATGCTAATATTAGGAGCATGAAGTCACTTGCAAATGTTATTTTGTTAGATGCAATAATATAGTGTATAATAGTGAAGATAGGTTTTAGGCAGATAATTTGTGTGAGATAATTTGTAGGCCACAAAATAGTTCCAAAGGTGGTTTTATTACTGAATGCAAGAACCAGGGCAATGAGAATGATAAGGACTAGGATGGTAAGAAGTTCAAATACATTGGCTAAGTTTTATGCACAAGACAAGCATGGAACTGAATGGAGGTTTACTATAGACATTGGTAACAAGACTTGTTCATGCAGGAAGTGGCAGGTTACTGGTCTGCCATGCCACCATGCACTACACTTCATCTTAAAGCTGAGAGGTAGAGGTGCTAAAATAGAGAACTATGTTCATAAATATTTATCCGTGGACAAGTTTGCTGCAACTTATGCAGAAAACATACCACCTTGTGCTGATGAAAATGATTGGGAGATAGTCAATCCAGGGTTCAAACTCAAACCACCAGTTCCTAGGAGGCCACCTAGTAATCCTCGAAAGGAATGGACCGAAGCCTTCATTGAAAAAGGTTCGAGAGTAGGAGCAAGAAAGCGGATGTGCAAACGGTGTGGAGGGTTGGGACATATCAAGAGGCTAGGCAAAAACCCAGTTCCACGTGATTTCGAAGATGCTGACCTTGTCCGTGTTCACATCTCGGAGGCACAAGATGAGGCTTCTCGGGCAGAACTAGAGGAAGCGCGGCGAGATGACGTAGAGGAAGTGCTACATGTGAAGGAAAATGGTGATGCGCATGTGGAGGGAAACGTTGGTAAGCAGCAATTGGTTGAGGACGTGGACAGGCCGGTGGGGATAGGGGGCGAAAAGAAATAAAAGGGTAAGTGGGAGCGGAAGGGAAATGATAATAATGGAGTTGAGTTTGATTATGAAGAAGTTGTTGGGGTGATTGAGGATGTTCTTGAGGATCTTTCGGCTAATTACAGGAGAAATAATAAATCCCTGTCAATTTCGTCTTTGTACGATTCTCCAGACAAAAGGTAAGTTTGAAACTAGTTTTACTTGGCATTTTGATCATTTTTGTTTCAGTCCTCATCTACTATTGTTTAGTGCAGCGCGGGATTGAACAGTAATAAGAGGAGCAGAGAGAAGGTGGCACAGTAATGTCATTTCTTGAATTTTTCTTTGAAATTTATTTATATCTGGTTCTTGTAACGGGTATGTGATGCGTGGTGTCGACCAGATTATAGGTAATTCAATAGTACATTAATATTTATACTGATTATCCATAAACAATAATCATGAATTTTAACAGTTCAACGACCAAAATTAGGGCCGTGCCATGGAGTTGGTGAGGCTCACCTTCCTTGTATTCCTAGCTCAAACAACAGGACACACGCGTCTCCTTATCCTCTGGTGCACTGCAAAATTATGACTGTGCCATCAAGTGATGGGAGCAAAGATAGTGTACCGTCCCATCAGCCTCGCCTTGTCTTTGTCAATGACGTCTGATGCTCGCATCGGCTACATTAGGCGCATTGATAATCTCATCGGTCCCGCTCATTTGCCACGTTTTATCTCCAGTAATGGCAACTTCACCCACATGGTCTTACCAGAGCTACCGAGATGGCTGAGGTGGTGCCGCCAGATTATCCGGAGGTGGCCGTGGCCGAGCAGCCAGTGGTGGCTTTGGTGCCGGTGGCTAACACACTTACAACTTGGCCATTCTATCCAAAGAGGTCATTAAGCTACCGTACATATATAAATTTCGTCTCAAGTGACCCTAATCGACTATGCCGCTCCTAATGTCTTCATTATGCATGACGTCCTCCGTGTCACCATCCGCCTCTTCCGAGTCTGAATCGATGAGGACGATCCCGACGGCATTCATTTTTTGATGAGCTCTGCACGGTGCCCAACGTCGATAAAAGTGGAGGGCATACACCCAGGCACTGCCTAGAAGTGCTTCCTCCCTTCAGGGTTGAGAAAATCCGGGTGGATCTCCGGACGACGAGCTCTGCAAATCCAAAGAAACACCTCATGCTCCTTCTTGAAGCGCCTTGGCCAGTACGCGCTGGTGTCCATGTATATTGCCCTCTTCCTCTGCATTAGCTGGTGGCAGCGCTCCTCGAAGTGCCTCGACAGCACGATGCCACGCAAGAGCGGCGCCATGGGCACCCCGGCATAGCTGAGCTCGTAGCCGTCCGGCAGCCTCGCTTGCGGCGGCGCGAGTATGTCGTAGTGGGCGAATAACTTGGCCTCATGCAAGCTGAGACGAGGCCTCTCAATGGAGAGGCGCCATTTCTTCAAGTAAGATTCGACGCTTGTGCTGACGCGAGTTGCAGGGAACGAAGGGGCTTTGAGCTTCGGCCACACGGATGCATTTATAAAGTCAAGGAGGTAGGCCCACTGGTGGTTGCGAGGGACAATAGGGATGCAGAAATGGCTACTCGCGGACCGCTCTTGCAAAATACGATCCTTATCGTCTACTCTCCCCAATCCAACGGTGCCTAACAATTGAGATGTAGAATCAACCTGGCCCCGTGGGGGGGGCTTCTAGAAGATCCTAACAATAGGCATAGTTCATGCAAGGTTAACGAGCTAGTTAAGGTGGTTTATCCTAGGTTTGACCATATTTCAAAAAATCATAAGTCTTTCACAACCATGCGTGAAAATTTCCTCGGGCCCCTGGGCACGCCCTAATCTTGCACCTCCTTTGGGAAAACACCATTTTTTGTGTTTAGAAAATGGAAAGTCAAGATTTCTCCAAATGACCATGAAATCTCTAGTTGGAGGAGTCACTTGCGATGCCGAGAGAGAGCTAGGTGCCGAGTTTGGGCTCAATCCATGTAGTGGTTCCATGTTATGGGCAGCGAGGGGAGGGGAATCTAGAGTTGGAAGCCATGTTAACTCACAATCGATAGACATCCTGGTGGTGCCTTAGGTGCCAAAGGACCTAGTATGTCTTGATTATGATTTTATGAGGGCAGTGGGTCACATGCAAGGGCTCTAGGAGTTGTTTACACATTTTTTATTTTTTTTATTTTGTTTGGTGTCGCCCAAAAAGTGGCGAAACCCACCGGTGGCCGCAGAAATGCAACGGTCGGTGCAATCTTATACCCAGGCATGCATCCATCCTAGGTACCCCAGGGGGACCTGCGGTGACCCAGCATACCACTTCATGATGTAGTATACTATAGTCATTGACGTAACACCAATGAAACACCATTCACTAGTATTACATCCCTTAGAGTGGTACAACAGAAACACAGCAGGTCCAAGACATGGCTAAAGGTTACAACTCGACTCTTTACATAAGATCCAGAGAACACTCTAGGTTAAAGAGAGAGAAATAAATTTCTTACAAAGGAGAATCTGAATTAAACAACTCAAAAATTATCATGCTAATAATACTAGTGTCTAAACTATTGGTCTGGCATTGCTGCTATTGCAATACTCTATAGAAGTAGGTTCTAGGGTTAGAGATTATATTCCTAACTAATCAGCAACTTCGTCTTCCCTTGAGTTGATGTATATGTTGATTTCCTTCACTTCATTGAATAACTTGAGATTTTGATGATGATTCCTGGAGCATAACTTGATGTAGATGTCGTCTTAATGGCTTCAGAATCTAGCAAGGGTTACGAAGATATGTTGAGTACGAGCGTACTTAGCAAGTTCACTAGAAAAGGAGTGTTTGATGCACTATATCTATAGCCACAGACCATAGGTCCTAGGCACTGCAAGTTTTCGTGCTTCAAAGGTTGCTTTTATTCTGAAAAGCTATGTCCGTCAGCCTTCACGGGTTTACCAGAACTTTCATGGAGTTCCATTCCCGCCGCGTTCATAGCTCCTTCCCGGAACAGGGAGTAACAAGTTACAGTTCTTACACTCTGCAGAAGTGCGTCAATTTACCCATAAGATATCAACTCTTTGTTGCACAACCCACTACTAGGAAAACGCCTGTTCGTGGCGCACCTGAAAAGGCCTTCCGTGGCGCACTAGCAGTGCGCCACGGGCCTCGCGCTACGGCTATCTCGTAGCCGTGGCGCACTGCATGGTGCGCACGGTTGTGTCGAGATAGGCGTGGCGCACTACCAGGTGCGCCACGGCTAGGGGTACAGGGTGCGCCACGGATGTGTTTTTCAAAAAAACAAAAAAAAAATGCAAAAAACACCCTCGTTTTGAATTGCAAAAGCAATCGGGTCCGTGCATCGACGCCGCAGTCGTGTCACCTCGCCGGAGCATGGCCGTGGCAGGGAGGTGCGGGAGGCCGTGGCCGCTCTAGTCCTCGCCGGCATCGAGGTGGTAGGAAGGGTGTGGTTGGAGAAAGGAAGGTAGGAAGAGAGGGAGGAAGGAAGAGATGGAGGAATAGAGGGAGGAAGGAAGAGATGGAGGAATAGAGGGAGGAAGATAGGGAGGAAGGGAGGTCGGCCGCCGCCGTCACTGCAACGAGAGGAGGAGGCCGCCGATGCGGCCCTGCCGCCGCGCCACCGTCACTGCAAGGAGAGGAGGAGGCCGTCGTCACGCCGTCACTGCAAGGGGAGTAGAAGGGGAAGGAGGAGAAGGAGAAGGAAGAAGGAAGAAGGAAGAAGGAAGAAGGAGAAGGAGAAGGAAGAAGGAGAAGGGAGAAGGAAGAAGGAAGAAGGAGAAGGGAAAGGAAAAGGGAGAGGGGAAGGGGGAGGGAAAAGGGGGGAGGGACAGGTAGGTGGGCGGGGTGAGGATTCAAATTTTGAATCCCTCCCAAGCTTATCCGTGGCGCACTAGGTGGTGGTGCGCTACGGGTAAGTTTTCACTATTTTTTTCTGCAGGAAAAAACGGTCTTTTGACCGTAACTTTTTACTCTTTTCGAATTTTGAAAATCTGAAAATCGCTAAATGACCAAAGGTCATTGCGAGCGGATGTGAAATCTCGTTCTCGTCATTTTGGTATATTATACGATTTTTTCGACATCGTATGCAAAAGTTACGGCCATTTTACCGTGGCATGACTTTTTTTTGCAGAAAAAGTGGAAAATCATGTTTGTTAATTTTCCTAGAAACTATACCACATTACCTACCTACATATGAAATGATTTTATTTTTTGAAGTGTTTATCATTTTCTTTTATTTTTTAGAAAGCCTAAAAAGGCGATCCACTAGGGGGGGTGTAGTTGGTGTTGGCCACTTAGCCGTAGGGCACTAGGACAGAGTGCCCTACGGCTAAGTTGACCCAGCTGCTGCAACATATAGCCCCGTAGCGCACTAGGGCGGAGTGCCCTACGGCTAAGTTGCACATCCGTAGCGCACCTTGACCTAGTGTGCTACGGGTATGTGTGCTGCGGCTACACGTGCCCTGGACCACACATAGGCGTGGCGCACCACCCCCATGTCCGCCACGCTTACGGCAGTTAGCCGTAGGGCATCTGTGGGCCGTGTGCCATGCCTATTTTACCCGTGGGTCACCACTAGCACGTGCGCCATAGATGTGTGGATTACCTATAGCCGTTTTCCTAGTAGTGACCGGTCAGCTTATTCTTGTCCACAATTCCGTGATGTGGGGCCCAGAAGATGATCCAAGACAATCACTGCCCCATTCGCAACCCCGCATGTCTCCTTGGTGTACACCATGCCCACCCATTGAATTATGGCAATGGTTTGTACAAACCGTTAGATGACAGAACTATCATGGGACGATGAGGTTCCCACCCATATGCTGCGTATCCTCTACGAATTACCAAATAATGCACGCGACGAGGATAATAGCCACGACTTGCACATCCGGCTACATGTGTGAGGAAGAAGATATAGCTGACTTCTCTGTCCCATTCCAAATATCATGGTTAACGCGTGATATACGGCGCAAGAATGACTGGTGACATTGGTTGTTAAGTCCTAGATAATTTGTTCCTTTACTACCGGGACTTTCATAGTAGGTTATTACCTTACAGTAAATAACCTATAATCATTTATTATAAAAATAGGGTTTTCTGACCTTTTTCAAATGTAGGTGATGACAACACTGGATTTGCAAAATACTTTATAGAAGATAATCAAAAGACATGAGCAAGTGTGAACTTGCCTTTTGTGATTGCAAGATTATGCACTCACGGTCTTCGAGACAATATAAGATCCAATATCTGAAATCAGGCATCATTGGTCCGGTAAGGACTAATGTTTAAAGAAGCAGGATGCTATTATGCATAAGTAATGTAATGCATCTTGGTAAGTTCGTATCCCCAGAATAAGCGTTGATCTAGGGTTTGGAAACTGGAAAGGTTTCTTTAGATTGTGTTATACTTTTAGATAAGTTTCATACTTGTGCTTCTTATTAAGGCTGGTGAGAGTGGTTGAAACAATGTGTAATTAAAATACCATACAATTCACAAGGTATACAAATGAGGAATGCTACACAATACTGCTTATATAAGAATTGTTCTATCTTTAAACTTTACTTTACAATTAATGACATTTACGAGGAACTTATGTGTTAACAATCCGAAGTATGCAAGTAATGTTTCAAACAATGTGTTTATGATTAATTGTCATATGTAGACTATGATGAAAGTCCTTGAGTTTATTTGTTAAGTGTTGGATATATTAGCTTATGATTTGTTGTTTGAAGTGGCAAAAATAATAACATTTGAAGAAAAGATTTCTTTGCTAAGGTTTAAACAATCCTGATAGCTTTTATAATATGATTGATAGAATGTGATTGATATTGTCTACGCTTGCTTGAATATTTTGCACTTGATATGCTTTACGACTTAACTAAATTAGACCAAAGTTAACAATAAAACACATAACAAAGTCTTTAGCATTATATTTAAAGTCTCGTAGACTAAAATTAACTTTAAGAACATAGATGGACTTAAGGTGTAATTCTTATGATAATTTTACTTTGTTCTCCTCATAATGTTTCTTTAAACCTAATTAAGAGTGGTAGTAATACTATTTGAGTAGTAATTTCTTGTTATGATACTAGAATGGAATCATTTATCTCCTTATAAAGGTGTGGTTATGATTTGTATCCAAGGAATAATATTACTTAACTACTTATGAATTAACTATAGTGTTTTAGTATGTTGATAAACTTATGTTTAAAGTAAGGGAAAAGGTTTAATTTAGTCACAAATTATTCTTGAAGATTTTTATACTTGATAAAGGTCTTTTTAGAAAATAAACTATACTTATGGTTGAATGATAATTCAATAACATTGTATTTAAAGTGTGTTGAACCATTTTGATTTCATATTATCAATATTTAGGATTGATACTATTTATTAGACCTCATTTGGCTAATTTTTATAAATATTTGCAAATTTTATTCACCCTTATATGAATTATTAAGTAAGGAAATTAGATTTAAATTCAAGTTATTAGGGTATTAAGTTTTTATTTACTTTAAAGGTGGACTATTTTATTTTTAACATGTGGGTATTATTTTTGTGATCAATTTGTTATATTATATTTATTTTCGTGATTTATAAATAATAAGATATGATTTTTTATAAGCTTTAATATTTTATAAATACTTAATAAATAATAAATAGTTAATTAAGTGAAATAACAATACATGATTATGTTATTAAGTTATAGTTTTTTTAAGAATTTTCATATATTATTTATATTTTTATCATTTTCCATTATTAAAATATGAATTGATCAAAGTTTTATTACTTATAAAATCCTTATTAAATAATATTTATTTAAATAATTAACATAATAATGTTTTATAATAAAGTTAAATTATAGATTTAATTTTTCTAAACATTTTTATATATTACACATATTTTTCTAAATTATAAAATAAAATGTATTGATTTAACAAGATTTAATGATTTTATTTAATTTCTGGAATATGTATATTTGAATTTATATTGCCTTAACTATTTTCTAAACAGAGAATACCTTTTCATACCAATACTAATCCTACCCTAGACACTGACCAGTGGGGTCAGGGCCACGGCAGTATGCCACCTAGGCGTGGACTGGTCAATTTGGTGGACTGGTCAAGGGTGACGCGAGCATGGCGTCAAGATGACGTCAGCGCGGCCCCACTTCGTCGGCCACCCCCAGATGGTCGTCGGGGCAGGCGTTCGCGAGTGCGTGAGGCCAAGCGAGACTACACGTTCGAACGAGTAAAGCACAGGGATTCCAATAGTGGTTGCGCCGCCCCTGATTGGTCATCGGGACTATTGTACCGACGACGAATGATGGTGGCGTACGACGACGCTACGATGCGAGTAGGCTAGAGAGTGCGATAGGGGTAGAGGAAAGATGCTTGAGCATCAGTGACTCACCCTGGTTGCAGCGATGCTGTCGGTGAGGACGGATGCGGTCGGAGGCGAGCTCTCCGACGAGGATTCCGACGAACTACAGCAGAAGGTAACAGCAAAATTCACCCTCCTAGTGCTCCCCTTGATGTTGAACTCCACCCAGAGGACCTACGGAGCATGGTGTTTCTCCAGGGCTACTTGGGAAGGAGAAGGGAGGTGCTCAACGACGGCGATTTGTCGGCGAGGTCAGTTAGGGTTTCGGGACAGAGGAGGATTTGAGGGAGAGAGAGCTTCAGAGGGAGGAGTGGATGAGGATGAGGGAGAGGTGCGTTGTCGTGGCCTCCTTAACCCCTTTGGCGGTCAGCGGCACGAATCTCCATGTCGGCGAACGGCGGCGCTGGACGCCAGCGAGCTGCTTCGGCGACTGCACGAGGTTGACGATGACGATAGAATGGACAAAGGGGTATGTGGGCCTGGGCCGTTATTGGGCTTCGACGAATTGAGCGGAGGGAGCTGGCTGCGGCTCGCAAGCGACGGATAACTGCGAGAAGGAATGGGACATGGGCCAGACTTGGCTGCTGCTTCTTCCTTTATTCTTTTCTAATTTCTTTCTGTTTTCCATCTTGTTTTCAGATTTGAATTTGCACAATTGATTTGAATTTTTTTATAGAATTTATTTGCTGGATGGTTGCAGCAATAATAAAGTGTATTTAGGGTCCTTTTATGAGTTTTTAATATAATGTTATTATTTCTTTATTTTCTTTATATAGGTACTTTTGTTATGAATCTTTATCTTCATAACAAACCTTGAATTTATTATTAAGTCTGTTTTAAAATTTCTTTTTAGGATTTGAATTTATTTTGGAATCAAGCACATAAAAATGGGAATTTTAGTAATAGAAAACAATTAACCATTATTCTGGAGAAAACAATTAAGTTATTTATATGGATTCTTATCAAGACATACTCTTGGTAGGAATGGTTCATTTCAGGGTTTATATTATTATTTTATAATTATGAATGAACATTATGGTTGAATACATATTTCCCTCAAATTTTTGATCACGAATGATACATATTTCCCTCATATATCCATCATCATGTGTTAACATGATGAGTTTCATTTCACAAGAATATTCTTATCAATACTTCCTCCTTCTAAATCCATTTGTAAATTCAAGGACCTTGAAACTAAAGTTCTATATGATCTCCTCATAGAGATAATTGTCATCTCTAGGATACTTATTATGAATCCAAGTCCACTTGAGTTTACTCTCTTACTTCACAATTACTTCGTAATCTTACTTATGATTCTTAGAATCTTGTCATTGTAGCTTTTCATAATCTTCTCATATCCCTACTTGGTTATATCAATATACTAATGGTAACCTTCAATCAAACAAATGGTTACTGTTAACTCCATTCACACATCTTTTGTCATCCATCAATAATATTACTCCAATAGATGTATATATCAAATCCTACTTTACCTCAATTGCTTAGACCTAAGAGGATTATACTACTTCTATAACTCAATGTTGCTATAACTTCATCTTAATCATACTATCTTATCTCTACTTATCCATGAACTCATACTCCAACCTCACATTATACTAATGTGACTTGTCATATCTAACCTAGGATAATATATCTATATTAGTGTTTAATCATGTTCTATCCACCAATGTCACATATACATGATATAATCAATCACTCTTAGTGACTCAAACATGATCATTATAATCTTTTGATCATTTATGGCTTCGGTTGTATTATAATTACAACATTACAGTTGTATTATAATTATATTCTAAGTATCTCTTACTGGGTAGAAGATATTATTTATTGACTATACCATCTTAATCCAATAGGATTACTCCTTGTAACTATCTTCAATAATTCAAACTTGTAATCTTCCTTGTTATCATATAAATATATAATCAAGATAACTCTTCTATTCACTCAGGAGTGAGTTAGCTCCACCAATTAACATATTGATTTAATTCTCTTCAAACTCTCCCATCCTATAGATGATATCTATAACTAGCATTACCACTTACCTCTTCTTACTTCTTTCTCTAAAGGACTTCAAGGTGAATGCTATGATAAGGACATGGGTTAATAGATCAAGAGTTAATAGGCTAAGAATTGATAAATCAATAGTTGTTCACTTAACATTGATTAATAACAGGTATAAGGATGTGGTTCAATATAGATGATAATACCATTGATATGGAAAGAAAGATATGTGGTGAATGATCTTGTCTTGGTTTCTTTCCTACTCAACCTCACTTAAGAGTTAAAGTTAGATACCACCATGACACTCATGGTATAAGTAGATAAGACTGAGATAAGTCAAGATTTAGTTGTTGCATTCCTATACTTAAGTTATATTCATAACTTGGTATTCATGAGTTGTGTAATGAATTCTAGGATATGATCTCTTAAAGATAATCATCAAACATTAAGTAATATGTTGGTGGTTTAGTTTTAGTACATTTGATCCACCTTTAGATCAAATCATGTTTACCCTAATAAAGGTGTAATCAAAGGTCATATTGAAACTTATCGCAGTCAACTTGATGATCTACTTCAATCCCATCAAATTGAGAAAAGCTTCAATCACTATGACAAGTTTTGTTCAAAAGCGCGAAAATTATTCGGATTTTCTATGCATGAATGCAATGCACATACCGGAGTTCAGCTTATTTTTATTATCTCTAATGCTGGGATGTTAGGGGACCCCAAACCATTTTCCCTGAAAATTGAGAGTGTCTTACAGGGTACATACAGTTATAAACCGCATTTACCGGGTTGTAACTAAAAAATACAGTATATGCTTGTTATAGGAGATAAATACCCACCTCCCGGTAAAGGCCATGCACCATGGTTTAGGATGCATGGAAACTGCCTCGGGCCCCTGGGCACGCCCTAATCTTGCACCTCCTTTAGGAAATACTGGTTTTTTGGGTTCAGAAAATGGAAAGTCAATATTTCTCCAAATGACCATGAAATCTATAGTTGGAGAAGTCTCTTCGATGCCGAGAGGGAGCTACGTGCCGGGTTTTGGCTCAATCCATGGAGTAGTTCCATGTTCTAGGCAGCTAGGGGGAATCTAGGGTTGGAAGCCGTATTAAATCACACTCGATAGACATCCTGGTGGTGCCTTGAGTGCCAAAGGACCTGGGTAGCCTTGCTGATGATCTTATGAGGGAAATGGGTCACATGCAAGGGCTCCAGGAGCTGTTTTCACATTTTTTTAGATTTTGTTTGGTGCTTCCCAAAACAATGGCGAAACCCGCCGACGGTCACGGCAACACAACGGACAGTGCAATCTTGGACCCAGGCATGCATCCAGCCTAGGTAACCCATGGGGCACCCCAAACCATTTTCCCTAAAAAATGAGAATGTCTAATAGGGTACATCTAGTTGGAAACCGCATTTACCGGGCTGCATCTCAAAAAAATATAGTATATGCTTGCACCACGATATAAGTACCCACCTCCCGGGAATGGCCGTGCACCATGGTGTAGCATGCGTGGAAATTGCCTCGGGCCCCTAGGAAATCCCTAATCTTGCACCTCCTTTGGGAAAACACCGGTTTTTCGGGTTAAGAAAACGGAAAGTCAAGATTCTCCAAATGACCATGAAATCTAGTTGGAGAAGTCGCTTGCGATGTCGAGACGGAGCTAGGTGTCGGGTTTGGGCTCAATCCATGGAGTGGTTCCATTTTTTGTGCAGCGAGGGGGGAACCTAGGGTTGGAAGCCATGTTAACTCACAGTCGATAGACATCCTGGTGGTACCTTGGGTGCCAGAGGACCTGCTATGCCTTTTTTATGATTTTATGAGGGCACTAGGTCACATGCAAGTGCTCCAGAAGATGTTTTCATGTTTTTATTTAGATTTTGTTTGGTGCTGCCCAAAAAACGGTGAAACCCGCCAACGATTGCGAAAACACAATGTTCGATGCAATCTTGGACCCATGAATTCATCCAGCCTAGGTACCCCATGGGGCACCCCAAACCATTTTTCCATGAAAATGGAGAGTGTTTTATAGGGTACATACAGTTAGAAACCGTAGTTACCATGCCGTAACTCAAAAAAATACAGTATATGCTTGCACCACGAGATAAATACCAACCTCCCGGGAATGGCAGTGCTCCATAGTGTAGCATGCAGGGAAATTGCCTCGGGCCCCTGGGAGCGCCCTAATCTTTAACCTCCTTTGGGAAAACACTGGTTTTTTGGGTTCAGAAAATAGAAAGTGAAGATTTCTCCAAGTTACCACGAAATATCTAGTTGGAGAAGTCGCTTGAAATGCCGAGAGGTAGCTAGGTGCCGGGTTTGGGATCAACCCATGGAGTGGTTCCATATTCTGGGAAACGAGGGGGGATCCAGGGTTGGAAGCCATGTTAACTCATGCTCGATAGACATCCTAGTGGTTACTTGGGTGCCAAAGGACCTGGTATGCCTTGCTTATGATTTTATGAGGGCAGTGGTTCACATGGAAGGGCTCCAGGAGCTGTTTTCACATTTTTATAGATTTTGTTTGGTGCTACCCAAAAAAATGGCGAAACCCGTGGCTGCCGCGGCAACGCAACAGTCGGTGTAATCTTGTACCTAGGCATGCATCAAGCCTAGGTACCCCATGGGGCACCCCAAACCATTTTTTCCTGAAAATTGAGAATGTCGTATAGGGTACATATAGTTAAAAACCGCATTTACCGGGCCGTGACTCAAAAAAAAGTATATGCTTCCACCACGAGATAAATACCCACCACCCGGGAATGGCCATGTACCATGGTGTAAGCTGAAGGTGTTCGTAGCATGGAAAACAAAAAATTTCTACCGCATGAACACACACAAGCCAAGATCTATCTACTAGATTGTAGAAACGAGTCGATTAGAGTACTCACCCTCGAAGATTTCAAAGAGGTTAACGAGAGCAGATTCTCGTGGGTGATGTAGTCGTACACTTGCCGATCTCAAGATCGTGTAGACGATCCTTCCGGCAGCGCTTCCGCAGTCAGTCACACGTTCGGTACTCGATGACGACCTTCCTCTCCCTTGTTCCAGCAGGCAGCGGAGGTTGCAGTTCTCTCCTCGCGATTTCGATAGCACGACGGCGTGGCGTTGGAGGTATAGGGAAGATCTCGCAGGGCTTCACCTAAGCCAGAGCGAATTATGGTGGAGAAATAGGGTTTCCCCGGTGATCTAGGGTTTAGAAGTTGGAGAGGAGGAGGTGGAGCTGGTGGCGGCGGCTTGGGTGGTGGTGGTGTGTGGAGGGGCCAGCCCCCTCTCCTATATTTATGAGAGGGAGGGGCAGCTAGGGAGAGGGGAGTTTGAATCCTTCCCCAACTCCCTCTACTACTAGGCTTGTGGTGGCGGGAGAGAAGGATTCTCTTCTTCCTCCTCCAGGAAACATTATCCCAGTTTGACTTTTCAAACTTACCTTTTGACTTTCAAGTTGGAGTTTGATTTCACTCTTTATTTGTACAACCCTTTGACTTAGGACATGATGCAACTATTCCACTTAGTCATGACACATTCATGCAACCTTCCCCTTCTGGTCCGGTGAACCTTTTAGACCCTTCTAGATCATTCCGGTAAAAACACCGGAATCATTCCCGAACTCCGGAATTAGACTTTCCTTATATGAATCTTATACTCTGACCATTTCGGATCTCCTCGTGATATCCCAGATCCCATCCAAGACTCCAAACAACATTCGCGATCCCTACTTACATTCCATAACTACTAAACAACATTGAATCCTTAAGTGTGTCTCCCTACGGTTCGGGAATTATGTAGACATGACCGAGACTATTCTCGGATCAATAACCAATAGAGGAATCTGGAAATTCATATGATTCCCACATATTTGTACGATTACTTTGCGATCGAATGAAACATTTACTTATGAGACCAATTTCCCTATGTCTCGCGATATTTTACTTATCCGAAGTCTGATCGTCGGTATCTCTGTATACCTAGTTCAACCTTGTTACCGATAAGTACTCTTTACTCGTTCCTGTGATATGTGATCCCTTGTGATCCAATCACAATCTTGCAAGCTAATTGGATGACATTGCACCGAGAGGGCCCAGAGTATATCTATCTGTCATATGGATGGACAAATCCCACTCTTGATCCATGTGCCTCAACACATACTTTCCGAACACTCTATGCCACCTTTATAACCACCTAGTTACGAAGTGGTGTTTGATGTCATCAAAGCATCCATCCGGTGATGGTGATTAGCATGATATCATGGTCAAATGAATTAGGTTACTATGTATCAGAAAAATTATAGCAAACGAACTAATGAAATGACTTGATCTTTATGCTACGCTTATCTATAGGAGTATGTCCATCACAACATTCTCCTAATGATTTGATCTTGTTGTTAATAACATCCCAATGTTCATGATCAGGAAACAATGATCATTTATCAATCTACAAGCTAGTATTATAAAGCGGCTTTACTAGTGACTCTAATTTAGTTTACAAATCACACAAGTATTAATGTTTCCGGTTAATACTATTATAGCATGAATGTAAACATTTATCATAAACTATAATAATAACTACTTTTATTATTGCCTCTAGGGCATATCTCCAACAGTCTCCCACTTGCACTAGAGTCAACTAATCTAGATTACATGGTAATATACCGAACACCCATGGCAGTTTGGTGATGGTCATGTTTTTCCCTCGGGAGAGGTTTAGTCAACGGATCCAACACATTCAGATCTATGTGTACTTTGCAAATCTTTATGTCACCATCTTGTACATGATCTCGAATAGCGTGAAAACACATCTTAATATGCTTCAGCTTCTTGTGTGACCTTGTTTCTTGTGCATTAGCTATGGCGCCCATGTTATCACAATAGATAGACATTGGGTTTAGCTCACTGGGGACCACATCGAGCTCTATAATGAACTCCTTCATCCCTATTGCCTCTTGTGAAGCCTCCGAAGCAGCTATGTATTCCGATTCAGTTGAAGATCTCTACTTCATTCCTATTGCCTCTTGTGAAGCCTCCGAAGCAGCTTTGCTTTGCACTCCTCCAGCTCACTGCTGCACCATTCAAAGTAAATGCGTATCCAGATTGAGATTTAGAATCATTTGGATCGGTGTTCCAACTAGCATCGGTGTAACCATTAACAACGAGTTGTTCATCACCTCCATAAGAAAGATCCATATCCTTAGTTCTTCTTAAGTACTTAAGGATGTTTTTGACCGCTGTCCAATGATCCACTCCAGGATCACTCTGATATCTTCTAGTTAAACTAACAACATATGCAATGTCGGGTCTAGTACATAGCATGGCATACATGATAGATCCTATGGCTGAGGCATAGGGAGTCTTACTCATCTTTTCTCTATCTTCTACCGTATCTGGACTTTGAGTTTTAATCGAGGTCATATTGGGCAACATGGGCAAGAACCCTTTCTTTCTATCTTCCATTCCAAACCTCTTTAGCACTTTGTCCAAATATGTACTCTATGACAATGATATTATGCATCTCTATTTATCTCTATAAATCTTTATGCCAAATATGTAAGCAACTTCTCCAAGATCCTTCATTGAAAAACTATTATTCAAATAATATTTGACACTATTAAGAAGGTATACATCATTCCCAATCAATAGTATGTCGTCCACATATAGTACTAGGAATTCTACACAGCTCCCACTCACTTTCTTGTAAATACAAGCTTCTCCATAAGTTTGTATAAAACCAAAACTTTTGATTACCTTATCAAAACGTTGATTCCAACTTTGGGATGCTTGCTTCAATCCATAAATGGACCGTTGAAGTTTGCATAGCTTGTTAGCATCTTTAGGATCGACAAAACCTTTGGGTTGTACCATATACAACTCTTCATCAATGTCTCCATTGAGGAATGCCGTTTTGACATCCATCTGCCATATGTAGCGATTGCTAACAAAATCCTCACAGACTTTAGCTTCGCTACCGGTGAGAAAGTCTCATCATAGTCAACTCCTTGAATTTGTTGAAACCCTTTTGCAACAAGTCGAGCTTTATAGACAGTAACATTACCATCAACATCTGTTTTGTTCTTGAAAATCCATTTATTCTCGACAGCCTTTCGGCCATCCGGTAAGTCTATCAAAGTCCATACTTGGTTTCCGTACATGGATCCAATCTCGGATTTCATGGCTTATTTCCATTTATTGGAATTTGGGCTCATCATCGCTTCCTCGTATGTCGCAGGGTCGTCGGTGTTGTCCACCAACATGACCCTCATAACGGGATCATACCAATTGGGAGTGGTACAAGTTCTCGTTAACCTGCGAGGTTCCGTAGTAACTTCAATCCAAGTTTCATGATCTACATCATTAGCTTCCTCTCTTATTGCTATAGGCGCCACAGGAACTTCTTCTGGTGTTGCGCTACTCTCTAATCCAAGAGAATGTTCTACTTTCCTTCCAGTCACATCTTTCGAGAGAAACTCCTTCTCTAGAAAGGATCCATTATTGGCAACGAAGATTTTTCCCTTGGATATATGATAGAAGGTATACCCAATAGTTTCCTTCGGGTATCCTATGAAGACGCATTTTTCGGATTTGGGTTCAAGCTTGTCGGGCTGTAACTTCTTCACATAAGCTTCGCAACCCCAAACTTTAAGGAACGACAATTTAGGTTTCTTCCCAAACCATAATTCATACGGTGTCGTTTCAACTGATTTAGATGGTGCCCTATTTAAAGTGAATGCGGCTATTATGCGGCTGTTTCTAATGCATAACCCCAAAACGATAGCGGTAAATCTGTAAGTGACATCATAGAATGAACCATATCTAAGAGAGTTCGATTACGATGTTCGGAAACACCATTACGTTATGGTGTTCCCGGCGGTGTCAATTGTGAAAGTATTTCGCATTTCTTCAAATGCTCGCCAAACTCGTAACTTAGATATTCACCTCCACGATTAGATCATAGAAACTTAATCTTCTTGTTACGTTGATTCTCTATTTCACTTTGAAATTCCTTAAACTTCTCAAAAGTTTCGGACTTATGTTTCATGAAATAGATATACCCATATCTAATCAAGTCATCTGTGAAAGTAAGAACATAACGATAACCATTGCTTAATGCCACACTCATTAGGCCACACTGTCACATCCCAAAATTTTCCAAATTTTGTAATGTGAAAAATAAATAAACAAAATAAATAATTGTTGAAATTTAGGGTGAAAAGAAACTTTTTGTTTCTAAATGGAAACTTAAAAACCCACGTTGAACAAACTTTGAATAAGACTTGAATCCAACAAAAATTCAAATGAAGAGATTTAAAAGGATAAATAAATATCAAATAAGATTTTACAAATTAGAATCACCAAGTTTGGATCTTTAAATAAAAAGATATGGATTTTATAAGATAAAGAAAGAAATAATAAATAAGGACTATTTTAAAAAGCCAAGTTAAATCTTGACCAAACAAATGAAATGAAAGATTTTTGTGAAGGATTTATTAATTTTTATTTAAGAAAAAGACATTTCCCAATTTAAAATGAACATTAAAACATATTAAAATATTTTAAATAATAATTCAAAGTGAAATTACTTTTGTATAAATAAAACCTACTGAAAAAGGTTTGGTAAAAATTTAGAATTTAAATAGAGTTTGAAAACATATTTAAATATTATTTTGAAATAAAGACAAATGTCTATTTATAAATATATAATAGACCCTAAAATAATAAATGAAATATTCTAAATTTGACATTGGAATATGTTAATAAATAGTATTGAATTATACTCAAGGTTTGGAAAGATTTGAAATTCAAATGGTTGTTTGATTTGTTTGAACAAATTCAAAACTGAATAAAAGAAGCAGGAAAAAGAAAAAAAATAAACAGAACAAAAAAAATGGTGAAAGACACCAGCCTAGCAAACTCAGCCCACTGGCCCAACTAGCCACTCCCTCTCTCTACCGAAGCATTTTTCTTCTCACTGCAGAACAAACCAACACTTTCCCTGACCGTTGGACCCCACCACTCCCCTCTCTCTCGCTGAACGCCATACCCCACCTGCCAGACCTTTCTTCCTCACCCCCCGCTGACCTCGCCCCTCACCTCGCTGTCGTTTCTGCCGCGATTTAATCCAGTTAATTCGCGTTGAAAGCAGCAATGACTCTCTCCCGCGATCACGCGTACATAAGCGCCTACCCTCTCTCTCTCTCTCTCTCTCTCTCTCTCTCTCTCTCTCTCTCTCTCTCTCTCTCTTTTCCCTCACTCTCCGCACCTCCTCCGCCCCAGGGCTGCCCAAATTTCTCGCGAAAACACCCACTCCTCCAGCGAGTTTCTCCGTCGATTCCGACCACTCCAGCCACCGCCACTGCCCCTGATATCCTCAAACTTTCTCGCCGACGCCTCCTGCAGCTGCCAGTAGTATCTGTTCGTCCGCACGCGCCCCACATACTCGCCTTCGTCAACGACTGAGAAACGACGGCGTCTGCCTCAACTCCGGCGAGTAGTAGCAGATGAATCAGCGCGCCCCTTACTCTCTGGTGGGTATTTTCGAAATCCTAGAGCTCCTACGCAACTTCCTGACTGATCACCTCGACTTACTACGCCATAGGAACTCGCCCCCGTTGACGACCGTGCAAACCCGAGCCTGTAGACAACTCCGACGAGGAATTGTCATCAACCTCGAGCGCCCCCTTCCTCCCCACAAGCATGTTGAGCATCAGCATTCCACGGCGAACACGGTGAGCCTATCTTCCCTTTCCCTCTCTTCCTGGAGTAGCCAGAACGCCGCAGCCCGAGCGTCGTCGCTGCTCCACCGTCGAGCGTCGCCAGTTCTTGGTCAAGTCAGTTTGAGCCGTTGGATTTTGATCGCCTGTACGCGATAGATTGACTAAATGAACCGTTACGCTCGATCTGCACCACACAATTACACTTAAATCCTGTGGTCTACATCACGCGATCCTACCGAACTATTATCATCCAGTCGGATACAGACACACATGGCCACCCTTTTAAATTGAAAACAGAAACTTGTCTATTTAGTGCTTGATTTTGTAAATTTCATAACATTAAATCTACATGTCCAAATTTTACAAATTTTATATCCATGGAATCATCAAAACAAACTCTATCCAACCTTGCAGTTTGTTTAATTAATTTCTTCTGGAAACTTAGTTGTTTTTGCAGAAACTTGTATAGGCATATTATGGGTATAAAATTTATTCTAAAAATGTTTTTATGATTAAATCTTTGACAAATGGTTTGTTCTGAATATACTGACCATATAAAACAACTTGTGGAGTTAAAAGTGTATTTTGTGAAGTTAAAGAATAAATCTTTGATTTAGAACTTTTCTAGTCAAATAAAAATATGGTTTATATGTTAAAAAATGCTTTTGGAGAAAAACCTTTGGGAAATGATTTGAATTAAACTCTCTGACCCTAAAAAAAAAGTTTTATGATTTAAAAATATATTTGGTGAACCCTATAAATTATTACCTTGCTAAAAAGCATTTTCAACAACATAAAATATTGATTTGGTATGAAAATGGTGTATATGTAAAACCTTTTACAAATGGTTTCAATATTAAACACTTGACCTTAAAACACTAACATTTGTGTTGAAATTATATTTGGCAAACACTAGAAATATTCCTTGGATTTAAATCATTTCTAACAAAACAAAAATGATTTAAAGTGGCCATTTTCACTAACTTAATATCAAATGGTTTTACCACTTTTATAAATGACCAATAGAGGATTTCAAATGTTTATAACCTATTATTCTTTGGCATGTTAGCATGCATTGTTTTTTTATTCTATGTGATGATTGCTTGAATGGTAGATTGAATATTTGCTTGCTTGATTGAATTGTAGTGGAATTTGAAGATTGTGTCTATTGCAAGATCAAGGACTGAACTTATAATTCTCTACAAAAAAAGGCAAGTGATGCTTCATACTTTTGTCCCATTATTTTCACTATGCATTAGTGATATTTCTAAGTAGGATTTGCATGGAAATTTTGCTAAGTATAAACCATGCCATGGGAAATCCTAGTAGATGAAACCTTAGTAGAATTATCCTAAGTTAAGATTCCTACTACTATCATGCTTAGCCTAGCTAGTAGAAAACAAGGGTGGATTATATTCATGCTATGGAATATTTCTAAGTCAAATACTTGTGTTTTGTTTAATAAAACAACTAAGTGAATGAATCATCTGGGTGGAATGGAAAGAATGGTTTGTGTTGAGTGGTTACGCAAGTCCAGTATGCTGGGGAAAACTTGGGCATCACCAAGTCCAGTATACTAGGGAAAACTTGGTATCTCACTTGTGGAATGCCACCCAGGAACAAAGAGATTTGAGATGTCAAATGTTGAGAATCTTCAAGTGCAGCCACTTGGCATTATGTGCTCTGCCTGGATCATATAGGTTGCAATAACTTAGCCAAATGGACAGTTGGTGTTAGGGGATGATAGGTTGGAACGCGTCCATTATGGTCTATGGGAAGGCTTCTGAAAGATCTTGTCTTGGTGAAACCAAGTCTTGTGGGGAAAGTGCACCGGCTCTGCAGAGTGTAAAATCTAAGTACTTAGCCATGTCCCTAGTAAAGGACAATTTGAGCATCAAGACATGAAAGCTATCAAGAATCTCCTCATCCCAATTTTCTAAGATAAAACTTGTGGTTGAACAAGGGTTGAAGGATCACCAATTTCTATTGGGGGATGCCTTGGGTGATATTTTTCCAAACAAAACTTAGTGTTTTCAATTGATAAGGAAAATCTATTTTGAGCAAAGCAAGCCTAAGATCCACTTAGCCAAATGCATATAGATGATAGTTACCACTATACTACCATAGTATCACTTGACAATACAATTCAAATGTATTTACCCTTGTGGCTGTAACTTATTATGTTCCAGGTTTGTTTGATGTTAGTGAACTGTGTGTTGATTAGGATTACAAGTCTACAACCAACATGATTGCCTGTGGCACTTTGAAGATGAAGGACTCCATGCTATAGTTATCTCTGCTGCATTGCAATGAGATAGCCAAATGAGCTATGTAAGATGTAATCAATTATTTTATTCCTGGTTATAAAGTTGTATTATGACCTTTGTTTCTTGATATTACATCTTAACTGTGGATTCTAGCTATTGATCCAGGGACTAGCATTGTAAACTCATGGATCTCTACCTTATTAAAGGTTGGGACCTCTACAGATGGTATCAGAGCATTGTGTTGCCTGTAGGATTGTAACCCTAGGATTGGACAAAACCCCTTAGAAAAATAGGAGTTATATTTGTCCGAAAACCTATTTACAAACATCTTGTAAACTATTTCCTCAACCATTTTTGGTTTTGATTCTATATCTCTTCCTTTTCAAACTTGATGGACAAGGACCTCAACCATGGGAAAAAACCTCACCATGAGCAAGGACTTCACCAACTCAAATGACTTCAACTTCAACATTATCAAATACCTTAACTTTATTTTCACCAAGGACTTCAACTTGGATATCACTAAGGACTACAAGTGAGCCAAGAAATATTACTCAAGACTTGAAGACTAAGGAAACACAACTTAGAAGGAACCATCATCACCTTTGAAGTTGTGACCAAGACACAAAAATTTCCCCAAGGATACAATGATCTCATTCAAGAAGAAACACCTAAGAAGAATGGAATGATCCCAAGTGAACCATATAGTTGGACCACCATACAAATGATTAGATCAAACCCACCAACTTATGTGGTGTAGCAAAAATATTTTGTTGCCTATAAATGTATTTGAAACTTGTTGTTTGAGTGGAATGTTTGGTTGTGATTGCTTGCACATTGCTTGTGTAAATTGTTGTGTGTGATAGACTTCTTCCTATAGAAATATTTTATCTATTCTAATCCCAATCCAACCCAAACAGATGACTTTTCCAAGAAACTCCAACATCAAGAATGTTGACAACAACAACAACTAAGAGATGCACATGAGAGAACAACTACTAGCAAATCAAACCCAGTTGAATCATATGACAACTCAGTTTTTAGCCAACAACAATGAGTTAGATCCAACCATGCAAAAGTTTTTGGAAATCCAATCCCAATTGTTGCAAGGGATGACCACTAAAATGATCAACATGAAAGACAACCCTTCCCAAGGAGTTGGTGACAACAATGATGTCAATGATGATATTATAGAAGGAACTCAAGCTTGCAATATTTGTGGAGACATGGATCACACTTCCAAGGAGCATGAAGATCAATGCCCTAATTGCGAAGAGAAACATCCAAGTAATCAATGCCCCACATCTCAAGCTACTTGTTTCCTATGTGAAGGAAATAATCATGTCCCTATCCAATGCCCCATCTATTACATAGTTTAAAAAAGGAAACAAGGTGGAGTGCATCAAGTGTTTGTGAACCCCCATGAGGAAACAACTTCTACCAAGACGGATGAATACAAAGGAAAATCTCAACTTGCACCCCCATGCAATATGACTCACCTTGATGGACAAAAGAAGAAACATATGTATTATCCAAGGAAACGATTAAGGAAACCAGGAGACTTTCCCACCTTTGAGGTGAGATATGAAGAGCATGAACTAGAAGAACTCCTAGCTTTGGATAAACCCAAGAAGAAGAAGGACAAAAGCCAAGTGCAGTGTTGCCATTTCAAAGAGATGGGACACTATGCAAATGAATGTCCAGAGAAGAAGAAGAAATATAAGGAAATTAGCCAAGTGTGGTGCAACAACTGCAAAGAGCTAGGCCATTATGTATCAACTTGTCCACAGAAGATACGTGAAGAGCTCAATCTTGTCACATGTTACAATTGTGGTGATCAAGGACATTATGCAAGCAATGGTCCAGAAAAGATGAAGTACAAGACAAGCAAGCCTATGAGGGACCTCAGCCTTGTCACATGTTTCAAGTGTGGAAACAAAGGACACTATGCAGATGTTTGCCCAGAGAAGATTCATCAAGACCCCAAACAAGCCAACATGTAATCCAGTTGGAATTTTTTTTAGGGTGGTAGTACCCTAGTTGCCTTGAAGCCAACTTGTAACCTCTACCTTTCCCAAATCTCGGGACGAGATTTCTTTTAAGGGTGGTAGCCTGTCACATCCCAAAATTTTCCAAATTTTGTAATGTGAAAAATAAATAAACCAAATAAATAATTGTTCAAATTTAGGGTGAAAAGAAGATTTTTGTTTCTAAATGGAAACTTAAAAACCGACCTTGAACAAACTTTGAATAAGACTTGAATACAACAAAAATTCAAATCAAGATATTTAAAAGGATAAATAAATATCAAATAAGATTATACAAATTAGAATCACCAAGTTTGGATCTTTAAATAAAAAGATATGGATTTTATAAGATAAAGAAAGAAATAATAAATAAGGACTATTTTAATAAGCCAAGTTAAATCTTGACCAAACAAATGAAATTAAATATTTTTGTGAAGGATTTATTAAATTTTATTTAAGAAAAAGACATTTTCCCAATTTAAAGTGAACATTAAAACATATTAAAATATTTTAAATAATAATTCAAAGTGAAATTATTTTTGTATAAATAAAACCTACTGAAAAAGGTTTGGTAAAAATTTAGAATTTAAATAGAGTTTGAAAACATATTTAAATATTATTTTGAAATAAAGACAAATGTTTATTTATAAATATATAATAGACCCTAAAATAATAAATGAAATATTCTAAATTCGACATTGGAATATGTTAATAAACAGTATTGAATTATACTCATGGTTTGGAAAGATTTGAAATTCAAATGGTTGTTTGATTTGTTTGAACAAATTCAAAACTGAATAAAAGAAACAGGAAAAAGAAAAAAATAAACAGAACAAAAAAATGATGAAAGAAACCAGCCTAGCAAACCCAGCCCACTGGCCCAACTAGCCACTCCCTCTCTCTACCGAAGCGTTTTTCTTCTCACCGCAGAACAAACCCACACTGTCCCTGACCGTTGGACCCCACCACTCCCCTCTCTCTCGCTGAACGACAGACGCCACCTGCCAGACCTTTATTCCTCACCCCCCCCGTTGACCTCGCCTCTCACCTCGCTGCCGTTTCTGCTGTGATTTAATCCAGTTAATTTGCGTTGAAAGTAGCAATGACTCTCTCCCGCGATCACGCGTACATAAGCGCCTGCCCTCTCTCTCTCTCTCTCTCTCTCTCTCTCTCTCTCTCTCTCTCTCTCTCTCTCTCTCTCTCTCTCTCTCTCTCTCTCTCTCTCTCTCTCTCTCTCTCTCTCTCTCTCTCTCTCTCTCTCTCTCTCTCTCTCTTCCCTCACTCACCGCACCTCCTCCGCCCCAAGGCTGCCCAAATTTCTCACGACAACACCCACTGCTCCGGCGAGTTTCTCTGTGGATTCCGACCACTCCAGCCACCTCCACCACCCCTAATATCCTCAAACTTTCTCACCGACGCCTCCTGCACCTTCCAGTAGCCTCTGTTTGTTCGCACGCGCCCCACAGACTCTCCTTCGTCAACGACTGAGCAACCGCAGAGTCTTCCTCAACTCCGGCGAGCAGTAGCAGACGAATCAGCGCGCCCCTTACTCTCTGGTGGGTATTTTCGAAATCCTAGAGCTCTTGCGCAACTTCTTGACTGATCCCCTCAACTTATTACGCCACAGGAACTTGCCCCCGTTGACGACCGTGCGAACCCGAGCCTGTAGACAACTCCGACGAGCAATTGTCATCAACCTCGTGCTCCCCCTGCCTCCCCACGAGCACGTTGAGCATCAGCATTCCACGGCGAACACGGTGAGCCTATCCTCCCTCTCCCTCTCTTCCTAGAGTAGCCAGAACGCTGCAGCCCGAGCGTCGTCGCCGCGCGCCACTGTCGAGCGCCGCCAGTTCTTGGTCAAGTCAGTTTGAGCCGTTGGATTTTGATCGTGTGTACGTGATAGATTGACTAAACGAACCACTACGCTCGATCTGCACCGCATAATTCCACTTAAATCCTGTGGTCTACATCACGCGATCCTACTGAACCGTTATCAGCCAGTAGGATACAGACACGTGGCCACCCTTTTAAATTGAAAATAGAAACTTGTCTATTTAGTGCTTGATTTTGTAAATTGCATAACTTTAAATATACACGTCCAAATTTTACAAATTTTATATCCATGGAATCCACAAAACAAACTCTATCCAACCATGCACTTTTTTTAATTAATTGCTTCGGGAAACTTAGTTGTTTTTGCAGAAACTTGTATAGGCATATTATGGTTATAAAATTTATTCTAAAAATGTTTTTAGGATAAAATCTTTGACAAATGGTTTGTTTTGAACCTACTGACCATATAAAACAGCTTGTTGAGTTAAAAGTGTATTTTGTGAAGTTAAAGAATAAATCTTTGATCTAGAACTTTTCTAGTCAAATAAAAATATGGTTTATATGTTAAAAAATGCTTTTGGAGAAAAACCTTTGAGAAAGTATTTTAATTAAACTCTCTGACCCTAAACACAAAGTTTTATGATTTAAAAATATATTTGGTGAACCCTATAAATTATTACCTTGCTAAAAAGCATTTTCAACAACATAAAATATTGATTTGGTATGAAAATGGTTTATAAGTAAAACCTTTTGCAAATGGTTTCAATATTAAACACTTGACCTTAAAACACTAACATTTGTGTTGAAATTATATTTAGCAAACACTAGAAATATTCCTTGGATTTAAATCATTTCTAACAAAACAAAAATGATTTAAAGTGGCCATTTTAACTGACTTAATATCAAATGGTTTTACCACTTTTATAAATGACCAATAGAGGATTTCAAATGTTTATAACCTATTAGAAACCACTTTTCCAAATAAAACAATCTTTGGCATGTTAGCATGCATTGCTTTGTTTTTATTATTCTATGTGATGATTGCTTGAATGGTAGATTGAATATTTGCTTGCTTGATTGAATTGTAGTGGAATTTGAAGATTGTGTCTATTGCAAGATCAAGGAGTGAACTTATAATTCTCTACCAAACAGGCAAGTGATGCTTCATACTTTTGTCCCATTATTTTCACTATGCATTAGTGATATTTCTAAGTAGGATTTGCATGGAAATTTTGCTAAGTATAAACCATGCCATGTGATATCCTAGTAGATAAAACCTTAGTATAATTATCCTAAGTTAAGATTCCTACTACTATCATGCTTAGCTTAGCTAGTAGAAAACAAGGGTGGATTATATTCATGCTAAGTATAAAGACTTGTGTTTTGTTTAATAAAACAACTAAGTGAATGAATCATCTGGGTGGAATGGAAAGAATGGTTTGTGTTGAGTGGTTAAGCAAGTCCAGTATGCTGGGGAAAACTTGGGCATCACCAAGTCCAGTATACTAGGGAAAACTTGGTATCTCACTTGTGGAATGCCACCCAGGAACGCGTCCATTCTGGTCTATGGGAAGGCTTCTGAAAGATCTTGTCTTGGTGAAACCAAGTCTTGTGGGGAAAGTGCCCCACCTCTATAGAGTGTAAAATCTAAGTACTTAGCCATGTCCCTGGTAAAGGACAATTTCAACATCAAGACATGGAAGCTATCAAGAATCTCCTCATCCCAATTTTCTACGATAAAACTTGTGGTTGAACAAGGGTTGAAGCATCACCAATTTCTATTGGGGGATGCCTTGGGTGATATTTTGCCAAACAAAACTCAGTGTTTTCAATTGATAAGGAAAATATATTTTGAGCAAAGAAAGCCTAAGCTCCACTTAGCCAAATGCATATAGATGATATTTACCACTATACTACCATAGTATCACTTGCTAATACAATTCAAATGTATTGACCCTTGTGGCTGTAACTTATTATGTTGCAGGTTTGTTTGATGTTAGTGAAGTGTGTGTTGATTAGGATTACAAGTCTACAACCAACATGATTGCCTGTGGCACTTTGAAGATGAAGGACTCCATGCTATAGTTATTTCTGCTGCATTGCAATGAGATAGCCAAATGAGCTATGTAAGATGTAATCAATTGTTTTATTCCTGGTTATAAAGTTGTATTATGACCTTTGTTTCTTGATATTACATCTTAACTGTTGATGCTAGCTATTGATCCAGGGACTAGCATTGTAAACACAGAGATCTCTACCTTATTAAAGGTTGGGACCTCTACACACACATCGGTATGTATGATTTCCAATAATTCCGTAGCTCGCTCCATCATACCATAAAATGGAGTCTTAGTCATTTTACCCATCAAACATGCTTCACATATTTCAAGTGATTCGAAATCAAGTGATTCAAGAAGTCCATCGGAATGGAGTTTCTTCATACACTTCACTCCAATGTGACCAAGACAACAGTGCCACATATAGGTTGAGTTATCACTTAATTTCAAACATTTAGCTTCAATATTATTAATATGTGTATTACTACAATCGAGATTCAACAAGAATAGACCATATATCAAAGGTGCATGTGCATAAAAATTATTACTCATATAAATCAAACAACCATTATTCTCGGACCTAAAAAATTAACCGTCTCGCAATAAACATGATCCGGATATAATGTTCATGCTCAATGCAGGCACCAAATAAAAATTATTTAAGTATAACATGAATCCCGATGGTAGATGAAGAGGTAGCATGCAGACCGCGATCACATCAACCTTTGATCCATTTCCAACGTGCATCATCACCTCATTCTTCGCTAGTTTCTGTCTATTCTGCCTCACCTGTTTCGAGTTACAAATATGAGCAACCGAACCAGTATCAAATACCCAAACACTACTACGACTAGTAGTGAGATACACATCAATAACATGTATATCGGCTATACCTTTATTCTTGATGTTGCTATTCTTAAGATCCTCCAAGTACTTAGGGCAATTCCGCTTCTAGTGTCCTTCTCCCTTGCAGTAAAAGCACTCAGTATCAGGCTTAGGCCCAGCCTTGATCTTCTTTGCCGGCGCGGTAACTTTCTTACCGCCCTTCTTGAAGTTTCCCTTTTTCTTGGACTTGCCTTGACTTTTGAATTTGGTGGTCTTATTGACCATCAACACTTGGTGCTTGATGTCTACGCACTTCTATTCTTGTAGACATATGTTGGGCATCCAAGTGCAGAGGTTTGTACAACAACAACAAGTTGCCCTTAAGTGGATTACCCAAGGTTTATCGAACTCAGGGAGGAAGTGGTCAAAGGTATTCCCTCTCAAGAACCCTGCAATCAAGATACAAGAAGTCTGTTGTGTCCCCAACACACCAAATATAGGTGCACTAGTTCGGCGAAGAGATAGTGAAACACAAGTGGTAACGGTGCCAAAAAATAGCTGATGGCGTGGAGAAATACTAAAGCAAGCAAACATGCAACAGATCTAGTAGCAAACGGTGTTTCAATGTTTAGAAACAAGGCCTAGGGATCATACTTTCACTAATGAACACTCTCTCATATAAATATCCTCTCTTCATGATACTACTCTTAACTACTCTCCGGTTGGACACTCTAATTATCGGTAGGGCTATAACAACACTCCTCAAAGTACGCCTTCCCCAATCTAGATACTCCTCAAAGTACGCCTTCCTCAGAGTACTCACCTTGATCTCTAGATGGTTGCAACAAACACCACAATTTCATAGAGAAATCCAACTCCAAATATAACTCATAAAAAATATTCAATCTAGCCAAAGTGCCACACACGGTATGCACGTTGTCACTTTCACACATGTGGGGAAAAGCATAGATCTACTAAAGCACAAAGAGTATTTATGTAGACTCAAACCTAAGTGCGACCATGGCATGCACTGTAACATCCCAAAAATACCAAACTTAGATCATCAAACACTAATCATCAAGATTAGGGTTAACAAAAACTTTTCTAAATGAAATCATGAATGCATGTATATGTGTATGCATGGATTTTGAATTTCTTTAAAAACCACCTTGTTTGTGTGATCCATTGCTTGTAAAATGTTTCTTAGGTGAAATGAACATCATCTAAAACATTTCCCACACTTTTCGTAAAGACAAGTAAATCGAAACAAATATATTAAGTGAATGGTCATTTTGACCAATTTAACTCCCATGCCTACTTTGGCTGTCTCAAACTTTCAAAACCTAACAGAAACTTTTCTGGATCTTTGCACCCCTTGAATGTACTCATAACAAGGTATCAAGGCCCACTTTGTGATCATCCAGAAACTTTCAAATGCATAGTTTAAATGGCAATTCAAAATTGAATCTTCTTCATATGGGAAGATCCCACTTTTCCAAAACCCACTCAAACAAGCTCAATTTTCAAAATCCAAGCATCTGCAGACTCACCAGAACCAATCTAGCAAACCCACCAAAAATCATTTCAAAATTCAAAACTTGATTTCATGCGGCCATTTCATCAAACAGGTTGCAGACACAAATCAAACAAAACATCAAACACTATAGTGTGCAGTGATTCTTGCCTAACTTGTTCCCTAGTTCGCTCACACACAACTCAGTAGATCATCTAGAAAGATTAGCCCAACACTAGAACCCCTGTGAGCTTGCCATTGCCATTAATGGTCAACAGCCGAGCACCCCCATGTCACCCCATTGTGGACAGCATGCTAGAGGAAGAACTAGTCGTGCCAACCTTGTCTGGGAGGCAGCCCACCGTCCACCGCCACTCCCTGTCCCAGCCGCGAGCGTTGCCAAGCCCTGGACCACGCGCACAAGCCGCGCCCAGACCATGCCGAGCGTGCGCCAGAGCGCCACCCTCGACCAGCGTCCACAGACCGCGCGCCGCCCTCACCGCGTGCACACACGATCACCACCGACCCAGGAGACCGCAAGACACCCCAGTTTGCCGCCCCGTGCCATACAGCCACAGCCCGCCATCGAAGACGCCGCCTCTGCCGCGCAGAGCACCGCCCGTTCCAGACCAAACCACACCGCCCATGCCTCGCGACCATGTCGTTGAGCATCGCCAGGAGACACAGCACCGTCCCCTACCCTTTCCCATGCCTTTAGCCGCCTGTAACGTTGCCCCCGACGAGCTCACCATGCGCCCCGACGGTCCCCTCGCTCGACTATAAATAGAGGCCACCCCCGCACGATTTCTTCACACCATCTCACTCCCCTCTCCCCACTGACCGTGCCACACCATCCTCAGAGAAAGGCGAGCACCACCTCGCCGGAATTTCACTGGAGCCTGCCGCTGCCGGAGAAGAAAGGAGCCAGCGATTGGAGCCGCCCCAGGAGAAGCCACCGGTACCAGGAGGTTCGCCGTCGTCGACTTTGTCGTTCGCCCGCCTCGCCGACCCTCGCCCGTACCCCGGTGAGCCCCCAGCACCCCTCACTGGCCGCGCTAGGTTTCGTTCTCGCCGGAGTTGTCTCGCGTCGACGATGACCCACAGCCGTTGGATTAGAACTAGATCGAACGATCCACGTTGCCCCATACCGCTTCGTCCAGCCCCGTGTCACTGACGAGTGGGGACACCCACTTAAGCAGCCCGCGGGAGCACTACGCTTAGCAGGCCGGCCCAGTAACTTTTCCCGCGCAGCCCAACAATTCAAATTAAATCCTTTTCTATTTAATTTCAAACACACTTCAGCACCCAACTTCAAAAATCAACCCAGATCGATTCAGTACACCAAATTGAATGAAACCAATTTTGTTGGAAAGGCCTGTGAATGCTTAATCCAAGCCCGTTGGATTCAAGTCATTTGGATCTATAGATCACCCATAGTAAAAATAACAAGGCAGAAGCTTTTCCGCATTCAAACATTTTTCAAATTTAAACCATACAAGATTTTGAGTTGATTCCAACTTTCAAAAATCACATTTAATCATACCTTTCAGAATATATAAAAATATATAGGTTTACTTGCAGAAATAATGTTCAAGTAATAAAAGAATGCTTCATAAGCATTTCTAGCCACTTTAATTAATTAAAATAAAAGGGTAAAACCTTATTAAATTGTGACACCACTTTAAATCGCATTCCCATGGACTACAATATGTGGTGATGACATGTGTCAACATGATCCCATGTTTAGTTTGGAGAATATTAAATCTTAAGTAATTTTTCAATGAGTAGAAATTACTTTTCTAAAAATAAATTTTTTTAAACCAAGCTTTAACCTTGTAATGTTAGAGATGATGCTAGATCATCTATAGGACCCTTGTGTGTGATGATTGCAAGTAGTTAAGTATTGTTTGGTGATTGTGTACCTCGTATTTATTCATAGACGCTAGTACCGACCAAGGATACGAGGAGGAAGGAGGATACTACGAAGAGGAAGCCGAGGAGAACTTCAACCACTGCTCTACACAAGGCAAGCTAACACTTGCAAGATACTATACCTATGAAAGCTTATACTGATATTGATGCAAGCTAACACTTGCAAGATACCCTACTGATGCCACAAACCCATACTTGCGATTTGACTACTATATGCCTTAAGCATATGTGATCATACCCATTTGTTAAACCAATCCTAGTTTTACTTGCAAGCTTCTTACTTTATTTCTTTATCAAAGCTTATTTAGAGTCTACCTAAGAGTTTGGTAGATACTATACAGTTGTGCTAAAGGTTGCATCAAGAGCATTAAATTTTGGCCTAAGTTGGAAACCTTGACATCAACCCAAGATATAAGGTTGTACTTAGTTGAAACACCACCAGTTTACCACCCCTCATCATTACTACCCCCACCTGTAGATGCTAGTGCTAAGCATAAAACTTGATCAACTTTTAGATGGGAATACTTGGTGGAAAAATGGCTATGAAAACCTTGGAATGATGGATCATTCTATTGAAATGTTTTGGACATGTGTTTCCAAACACTTGATGATTCTGGTGATGAAAATGTTGAGGCATGAGCCTTAGCCCTTTATAAAACTGATGGTTGTCTGGATGCGATACCATTCCAATTTTAGCGTACAACCACAATACTAGAATATTGGGTAGGGCTTGACTGGAAACTTATATTCCTTAGTATTAGCTCCCTCACGGCCAAGGTCTGAGCTGAGGATACCTTGTGAAGATTGTCCACCTGTGCAGTACCCAAGATGACAGTGGTCATGGTTGGGAGGCCAAACTCACAGGAGAGGTTCTTATACTAGGGCGTGTAATTGAAAGGTTAGGATTGATTATCCGCATACTGAGTATGGTGAATTCAGGATTTGTTCCTGACGGATGTATCAAATGTTGTGGTGAAAGTGTACAATCTCTGCAGAGTGTCAAACTATTCGAATAGCCGTGTCCGCGGTTATGGACAGTTGGAGTGGCCATACTGTTCCCCCGTCAGACTTTTCAAAATGACTTGTGAAATGAACTGAGACTTTGACTTGACCACAATAGAGTTGTGACCTGAATTACAAGATCCCACTTAGGAGTTACAAAATTGTGACTAGATTTGGAACTTAGTAGAGATAAACCTGGCTTTTTGCAAAACAACCCTAGAGCCTAGTGTCCTATTATCCAAAAACCCCTTACCTGTTAGTATTAGTTTGCGAGTACTTAAAGAGTACTCATGGCTTTGTCCCTGGCTATTCCCATGGCCAGACTATGAAGAGGAGTACCTGGAAGATGGAACCCAGGAAGGTTACGACAACTAGGATCATCTCCCATCGTCAACAATGCCTGTGACCCCGAAGATGGAGCTTCGCCTACGCTACCGTTATTATTACGTATTCTGCTGCCTGATGTTGTATTAAGAACTGGATCATGAGATCCCTATTTGTGTAAGAACTTATGTATCGTTTGTAATGGATGAAGTACTATGGTATCCAATTCTGTTATGTCTCGCAAAAATGGTAATCCTGGGATTGCGATGTATGGCATAACAGGCATCTAGGATTGAAAAATCCGGGTGTTGACAAGTTGGTATCAGAGCCATCCTGACCATAGGAGACCCTAGTTAGATTAGACGTTGAACCAAAAACTTAGTTTCAAAACCAAAGAACAAAAATATTTACGAAAACTTATTCTCATTCTTACCTCTTTAATTCTTTAACAAAACTTCATGTTCCTCCAAAAACTTTTGCAAAATTGATAAAATTTTGACACACTTGATCACTCTGCTAATCTACTCATCCTCTACTTTTATAGATGGACGTGAAGTACAGCAAGTTTTACCAACTTGGGAATGGAGGAGACCTTATCCTTGAGAGGGATCTGGATCAGCTTTCAGAACTTCTGGAGCGTCCACACCCCGAGTTCTTTGGAGCTCAGCTCAATGATCAAGGAGGAGAAGATCTGCAGTGGCTAATAGTTGCAAGTCTCCGAGGAAAGATTGAACCTCCCACTGCGGAGGGAATTCAGTTTACCTTAAGAGAGAACAACTGGCTCGATGGACTTGCCAGAGCAATGCAGGAATCTCTTTCCCGTCTGTGTGGGCAGAGCATCAATCAGATCAAGGGTACTCGCTTTGAGTTTTGCCCAAGGCGTGATGCAAATGGCCAACCACTGGAAGCCCCATACCACCCCGAGCTGAAGACTCAATTGGACCACCTTAGCTTCATGATGTATGATCGTCAGCAGGAATTGGACAATTGCCGTGACTATTGCAACCACAAGTCTGCCATCATCAAGACGAAGGACCAGACCATCGCCATGCTAGCACAGGATCGCAAGTCTCGCCGCCGTCAACTCGATAAGAAGGAGCGCATTATTGCCCGTCTTCGCCATCGCATCTCCTCTCTAGAAGAGACCATCCACGAGAGAGACATGCAGTTGGAGGAAAGGGAGAATGCCAGAGAGGATCTTCGTGGAGACCCTTACTCCTATCTCAGCGATGACGATGATTTGCTGGAGGATCAGGCCATGGACTTCTTCACCGATGAGGATGATTTCGCCTTCATCGATGATGCTGAAGATGATGAAGCCACAGACTCCAAGGAGTAGTAGCACTGAGCACTAGCGTAGTGAGTAGTAGTCGGTCCCACTGTATCGTAGTTTCCAGAATGGTTCTTAAAACCATCTATTGTTCCTTGCTGTGGTGTGCGTTGTATCGAGTGAATGAATGAATGAAAAAGCAAGTTGCTTGAAAAACCTGAGTCAAACTCTAAAAACTTTTCAAAAACCCCAAACCTTAGCAATTTCCCTCTTTTCTCATGATCTATATCAATCTTCAGATGCCACGTGGAGGAAGTGGTTCAGCCCCGGACCCGATGTTGCAGATTCTGCAAATGTTGACTTCTGACCGCGAAGCTGAAAGAGCAGAACGTCAAGCCAACATAGCCACTCTGCAACAGATAGCCCAGCTAGCCCACAACAACCAAGGCCATGGAAGTCAGGACAACCACGGATCTAAGCTCAAGAATTTCCAGAATACCAACCCACCCGTTTTCACCAAGTCAGAAGAACCCCTAGACGCCGATGATTGGCTGCAAACCATGGAAAACAACTTAGAAGTAGTCAGAGTCGAAGCCAACGAGAAATTTCTATTTGCCACCCACTATCTAGCCGGAGATGCCAGGGCATGGTGGAACAGTGTTCGTGCCATGACCGGAGGCCAGATGATGACCTGGGAGGAATTCAAGGTCAAGTTTAGCAGAACCCATGTGCCACCGGGTTGAATCAAGAGAATGAGAGACGAGTTCATAGAGTTGAAGCAAGGAAGGATGACTGTAGTGGAATACCGTGACAAATTTTTGTCATTAGCTAGGTATGCCCCGGACGAGATAGACACCGAAGCCAAGAAGAAAGAAAGATTCCTGAATGGTCTGCATGACGAGATGCAGACAGTGTTCGTCAATATCCCATTTGTAGACATTGAAGCCCTTGTTGACTCTGCTATCCAGATGGAAGGAAAGATCAACCAGGCCAATGAGAACTGCAAGCGTCACATGATGCATCAACCAGGAACCCATCAGACCCCAAAGTACCGCCCCAACCCATCACTAGGATTTGCCCCAAGAACCAACAGACCCCCTATGACCCGTCCAACCTATCCCAACCGTGGAAACCCTAGACCTGGAGGAAATTACAACAACCCCGGCAACTCTAGCAATTTCACCCGTGCCCCACCCAAGTTCAACACCAACAATGCTACCGCCAACCCCAATACTGCCCCGAGGACTGGAAGCAATGTTGTGCCTATCGCATCCAAGGACAAGTCACAAGTGACCTGTTATGACTGTGGAAATAAAGGCCACTATTCCAACGAGTGCCCCAACAAGAAGAATGCTACAGCCCCCAACGCCAATGTCCCAGCTCAGCAACAGTGTCGTGTCCAGCCAGGGAGAAGATTTTCCCCAGGGAATTCACTCAACCGCAATGGCCGTCTTTTTTTCTCATGCATGCTGAAGAAGCTCAGGAAGCGCCAGACGTCGTGCTGGGTATGTTTTCTGTTAATTCAGTACTTGCAAGAGTGTTGTTTGATTCTGGTGCATCGCATTCATTTGTCACCGAAGAATTTGCCTGCACTAGTAAACTTCAACCAACCAAATTGAAGCATGTGATGATTGTACAAATTCCCGGATCAACCACCAAGGCTAGGCAAATTTGCAAGGCCGTCCCTATCCGAATCCATGGCATAGATTTTTATGCTAACCTAATAGTACTCGGAACTAAAGGTTTGGAAGTAGTACTAGGAATGGATTGGATGTCCAAACATAAAGGATTGCTTGACTGTGCCAAGAAAGCCATCACCATGACCAGTACCGCCGGAATATCAGTCGATCATATATCTGAAACCTTACCTCGCCAATTCAAGTGTAACAAGAGTATAGCCCAACCTACCATTGACCAAGTCCGGATAGTCTGCAAATACCCCGATGTATTTCCAGATGTTTTGCCGGTATGCCCCCAGATAGGGATATCGAGTTTATCATCGAACTAATCCCCGGAACTGGACCCATAGCCCAGAGACCCTATAGTATGAACCCGTCAGAACTATAAGAACTGAAGAAGCAACTGGATTCCATGTTAGAAATCGGATTGATTCAACCAAGTGCATCCCCATGGAGATCACCTGTCTTGTTTGTGGACAAGAAGGATGGAGGTAACCGTTTGTGTACGGATTATCGAAAGTTGAATGATGTCACCATCAAGAACAAGTACCCCTTGCCTAAGATAGAAGATTTGTTTGATCAGTTGACCGGTGCCCAGGTGTTTTCTAAGATTGATCTTAGCACTGGCTATCATCAACTCAAGATTCGTGCAGAGGATATTCCAAAGACTGCCTTTACCACCAGATATGGATTGTACGAGTATATAGTCATGTCTTTTGGATTAACCAATGCCCCCGCTTATTTCATGAACCTCATGAATAAGATTTTTATGGACTTCCTGGATAAGTTTGTCGTTGTTTTCATCGATGACATTCTGATTTATTCCAGATCAGAAGAAGAACATGAGATACACCTAAGGACCATTCTTGGAACCCTTAGAGAGCATCAGCTGTATGCCAAGTTCAGCAAATGTGAATTCTGGTTACAGGAAGTAGGATTCCTCGGTCACATTGTATCAGCCGGAGGAATTGCCGTTGACCCTGCCAAAGTGAAAGATGTAGAAGATTGGCAAGCCCCAACCACTCAAACCCAAGTTCGTGCTTTTCTCAGATTGGCGGGATATTACCGCAAATTTGTAGAAGGATTCTCTAATATCGCCAGACCCATGACCCAATTGCTGAAGAAGGACAAGAAGTTTGAATGGACCGACAAATGTGAAGCGAGTTTTCAAGAACTCAAAAGGAGATTGATTTCAGCCCCAATCTTGATCATGCCGGATATCACGAAGGACTTCGATGTGTATTGTGACGCATCCAAGATTGGTCTCGCAACAATTGAATCAACACGAGCAAAATTACCCAACCCATGACCTCGAACTCGCAGCCGTAGTTCTAGCCCTGAAGACATGGAGACATTACCTGATGGGAAACCGTTGTGAGATTTATTCGGATCACAAGAGCCTAAAGTATATATTCACTCAGAAGGATCTGAATATGAGGCAGAGAAGATGGATTGAGCTAATCAAGGATTACGACCTGGACATTCACTATCACCCAGGTAAAGCCAATGTGGTAGCCGATGCCCTTAGCAGATTGCCGTGCCGCTTGAACTCCATGATTTTGAAGGAGCAACCAAGTTTGCACAAAGAGATGGAAGATTTTCGAATAGAATTATTCAGTGAAGGATTTTTGGCTAGCATAGAACTTCAGCCCATTTTGATCAGTCAGATTAAAGAGGCGCAGAAAGGAAATGCCAGTATAGACGAAATCAAGCGTCGTATCGGTACAGGCAAAGTACCCGGATTCACCGAGGACGAAGAAGGAGTTCTGTGGTACAAAGGACGCCTTTGTGTACCAGCAGATTCGAAGTTGAAAGAAGTTATCTTGAAGGAGGCTCATGATACTCTTTATTCTATCCATCCCGGAGGAACTAAGATGTATCAAGATTTGAAAGAGAAATTTTGGTGGCATAAGATGAAGAGAGAAATCGGAAGCTATATCGCCAAGTGTGATATATGTCAGCGAGTCAAGGCCGGACATCAAAGACCCTCTGGATTGTTGCAACCTTTGCAAATTCCAGAATGGAAATGGGATTCTGTAGGAATGGACTTTATCACTGGACTACCTAATTCTAGTAGGGGAAATGACTCTATTTGGGTCATAGTGGACAGATTGTCCAAAGTATCCCATTTCTTGCCTGTCAAAACCACCTATCAGAGTTCGAAGCTAGCAGAGTTGTACATCGCTAGAATCATTAGTTTGCATGGAGTCCCCAAGAACATCGTATCGGATCGAGGAACTCAGTTTACCTTGAGATTCTGGAAGAAAGTCCAAGAAGGTTTAGGAACCCGCCTAGATTTCAGTACCGTGTATCACCCTCAGACCGATGGACAAATGGAGCGAGTAAACCAAATACTCGAAGATATGCTTAGAGCATATGTATTAGAATATGGATCCAAGTGGGAAGACTGTCTGCCGTTTGCAGAATTTTCATACAACAACAGTTACCAAGCCAGTTTGCAAATGGCCCCATTTGAATTTATGTACGGAAGAAAGTGCCGCACCCCTTTGAACTGGTCGGAAGTAGGAGAGAGTCAGATTTTCGGACCCGACATCCTACGAGAAGCAGAAGAGAAGGTTCACAAGATTCGTGAGCACCTCAAGACAGCCCAATCCCGACAGAAGAGTTACGCCGACAAGAGACGTCGAGACCTCGCCTTCAACATCGGAGATTTTGTTTATCTGAAAGTGTCGCCATTGAAGGGAATGCAGCGTTTCCAACTCAAAGGAAAGTTAGCCCCCAGATATATCGGACCTTTCAAAATTTTGAACCGTCGAGGAGAAGTATCTTATCAACTGGAACTACCTGAAGAGATGTCAACTGTGCACAATGTGTTCCATATCTCGTTACTTCGCAAGTGTCTCGAAGTCCCCGAGAAGATTGAAGTGTTCAAGAATATCGATCATCGGACCATAGAGATCAATGATGACCTGACCTATCCCGAAGTGCCCATCCGCATTTTGGAAGAAGCCTTTCGAACTACCAGAACCCGAAGCATCAAGTTTCTCAAGATTCAGTGGAGCAACCACATAGAAGAGGAAGCTACTTGGGAACGCGAAGATCACATCAAGACGGAGTTTCCCGATCTCTTCAAATCCTAGGTAATCTTTTCGTCCTTCTCGGGACGAGATTTTGTTTAAGGGGGGAATGTTTGTAACATCCCAAAAATACCAAACTTAGATCATCGAACAATAATCATCAAGATTAGGGTTAACAAAAACTTTTCTAAATGAAATCATGAATGCATTTATATGTGTATGCATGGATTTTGAATTTCTTTAAAAACCACCTTGTTTGGGTGATCCATTGCTTGTAAAATGTTTCTTAGGTGAAATGAACATCATCTAAAACATTTCCCACACTTTTCCTAAAGACATGTAAATCAAAACAAATATATGAGGTGAATGGTCATTTTGACCAATTTAACTCCCATGCCTACTTTGGCTGTCTCAAACTTTCAAAACCTAACAGAAACTTTTCTGGATCTTTGCACCCCTTGAATGTACTCAGTACAAGGTATCAAGGCCCACTTTGTGATCATCCAGAAACTTTCAAATGCATAGTTTAAATGACAATTCAAAATTGAATCTTCTTCATATGGGAAGATCCCACTTTTCCAAAACCCACTCAAACAAGCTCAATTTTCAAAACCCAAGCATCTGCAGACTCACCAGAACCAATCTAGCAAACCCACCAAAAATCATTTCAAAATTCAAAACTTGATTTCATGCGGCCATTTCATCAAACAGTTTGCAGACACAAATCAAACAAAACATCAAACAATATAGTGTGCAGTGATTCTTGCCTAACTTGTTCCCTAGTTAGCTCACACACAAATCAGTAGATCATCTAGAAAGATTAGCCCAACACTAGCACCCCTGTGAGCTTGCCATTGCCATTAATGGTGAACAGCCGAGCACCCCCATGTCACCCCATTGCCACAGAAGAACTAGTCGTGCCAACCTTGTCTGGGAGGCAGCCCACCGTCCACCGCCACTCCATGTCCCAGCCGCGAGCGTTGCCAAGCCCTGGACCACGCGCACAAGCCGCGCCCAGACCATGCCGAGCGTGCTCTAGAGCGCCACCCTCGACCAGCGTCCACAGACGGCGCGCCGCCCTCACCGCGTGCACACACGATCACCACCGACCCAGGAGACCGCCAGACACCCCGTTTTCCACCCCGTGCCATACAGCCACCGCCCGCCGTTGAAGACGCCGCCTCTGCCGCGCAGAGCACCGCTCGTTCCAAACCAAACCACACCGCCCCATGCCTCGCGGCCATGTCGTTGAGCATCGCCAGGAGACACAACACTGTCCCCTACGCTTGCCCATGCCTTTAGCCGCCTGTAACGTCGCCCCCGACGAGATCACCGTGCGCCCCGGCGGTCCCCTCGCTCGACTATAAATAGAGGCCACCCCCGCACGATTTCTTCACACCATCTCACTCCCCTCTCCCCACTGATCGTGCCACACCATCCTCAGAGCAAGGCGAGCACCACCTCGCCGGAATTTCACTGGAGCCTGCCGCTGCCAGAGAAGAAAGGAGCCAGCGATTGGAGCCGCCCCAGGAGAAGCCACGGGTACCAGGAGGTTCGCCGTCGTCGACTTCGTCGTTCGCCCGCCTCGCCGACCCTCGCACGTACCCCGGTGAGCCCCCAGCACCCCTCACTGGCTGCGCTAGGTTTCGTTCTCGCCGGAGTTGTCTCGCGTCGACGATGACCCACAACCGTTAAATTAGAACTAGATCGAACGATCCACGTTGCTCCATACTGCTTCGCCTAGCCCCGTGTCACTGACGAGTGGGGACACCCACTTAAGCAGTCCGTGGGAGCACTGCGCTTAGCTAGCCAGCCCAGTAACTTTTCTGGTGCAGCCCAACAATTCAAATTAAATCCTTTCTATTTAATTTCAAACACACTTCAGCACCCAACTTCCAAAAATCAACCCAGATCGATTCAGTACACCAAATTGAATGACAGCAATTTTGTTGGAAAGGTCTGTGAATGCTTAATCCAAGTCATTTGGATCTATAGATCACCCATAGTAAAAATAAAAAAGCAGAAGCTTTTCTGAATTCAAACATTTTTCAAATTTAAACCATAAAAGCTTTTGAGTTGATTCCAACTCTCAAAAATCACATTTAACCATACCTTTCAGAATATATAAAAATATATAGGTTTACTTGCAGAAATAATGTTCAAGTAATAAAAGAATGCTTCATAAGCATTTCTAGCCACTTTAATTAATTAAAATAAAAGGGTAAAACCTTATTAAATTGTGACACCACTTTAAATCACATTCCCATGGACTACAATATGTGGTGATGGCATGTGTCAACATGACCCCATGTTTAGTTTGGAGAATATTAAATCTTAAGTAATTTTTCAATGAGTAGAAATTACTTTTCTAAAAATAAAAAGTTTTAAACCAAGCTTTAACCTTGTAATGTTAGAGATGATGCTAGATCATCTATAGGACCTTGTGTGTGATGATTGCAAGTAGTTAAGTATTGTTTGGTGATTGTGTACCTCGTATTTATTCATAGACGCTAGTACCGACCAAGGATACGAGGAGGAAGGAGGATACTACGAAGAGGAAGACGAGGAGAACTTCAACCACTGCTCTGCACAAGGCAAGCTAACAATTGCAAGATACTATACCTATGCAAGCTTATACTGATATTGACGCAAGCTAACACTTGCAAGATACCCTACTGATGCCACAAACCCATACTTGCGATATGACTACTATATGCCTTAAGCATATGTGATCATACCCATTTGATAAACCAATCCTAGTTTTACTTGCAAGCTTCTTACTTTATTTCTTTATCAAAGCTTATTTAGAGTCTACCTAAGAGTTTGGTAGATACTAGACAGTTGTGCTGAAGGTTGCATCAAGAGCATTAAATTTTGGCCTAAGTTGGAAACCTTGACATCAGCCCAAGATATAAGGTTGTACTTAGTTGAAACTCCACCAGTTTACCACCCCTCATCATTACTACCCCCACCTGTAGATGCTAGTGATAAGCATAAAACTTGATCAACTTTTAGATGGGAATACTTGGTGGAAAAATGGCTATGAAAACCTTGGAATGATGGATCATTCTATTGAAATGTTTTGGACATGTGTTTCCAAACACTTGATGATTCTGGTGATGAAAATGTTGAGGCATGAGCCTTAGCCCTTTATAAAACTGATGGTTGTCTGGATGCGATACCATTCCAATTTTAGCATACAACCACAATACCCGAATATTGGGTAGGGCTTGACTGGAAACTTATATTCCTTAGTATTAGCTCCCTCACGGCCAAGGTCTGAGCTGAGGCTACCTTGTGAAGATTGTCCACCTGTGCAGTACCCAAGATGACAGTGGTCATGGTTGGGAGGCCAAACTCACAGGAGAGGTGCTTATACTAGGGCGTGTAATTGAAAGGTTAGGATTGATTATCCGCATACTGAGTATGGTGAATTCAGGATTTGTTCCTGACGGATGTATCGAATGTTGTGGTGAAAGTGTACAATCTCTGCAGAGTGTCAAACTATTCGAATAGCCGCGTCCGCGGTTATGGATAGTTGGAGTGGCCATACTTTTCCCCCGTCAGACTTTTCAAAATGACTTGTGAAATGAACTGAGACTTTGACTTGACCACAACAGAGTTGTGACCTGAATTACAAGATCCCACTTAGGAGTTATAAAATTGTGACTAGCTTTGGAACTTAGTAGAGATAAACCTGGCTTTTTGCAAAACAACCCTAGAGCCTAGTGTCCTATTATCCAAAAACCCCTTACCTGTTAGTATTAGTTTGCGAGTACTTAAAGAGTACTCATGGCTTTGTCCCTGGCTATTCCCATGGCCAGACTATGAAGAGGAGTACCTGGAAGATGGAACCCAGGAAGGTTACGACAACTAGGATCATCTCCCATCGTCAGCATTGCCTGTGACCCCAAAGATGGAGCTTCGCCTACGCTACCGTTATTATTACGTATTCCGCTGCCTGATGTTGTATTAAGAACTGGATCATGAGATCCCTATTTGTGTAATAAGTTATGTATCGTTTGTAATGGATGAAGTACTATGGTATCCAATTCTGTTATGTCACGCAAAAATGGTAATCCTGGGATTGCGATGTATGGCATAACAGGCATCTAGGATTGAAAAATCCGGGTGTTGACATGCACGCTGTCACTTTCACAACATGGGGAGAGCAGAGATCTATTGAAGTACTTGAGTAGCAAAGTAGATCTACTTGATTACAAAGCTCATGACCACAATATCATGCATAGAGAGAGAAATGAACACATAGCTACCGGTAGAGCCCTTAGCCTCGAGGAAGAACTACTCCCTCCTCATCATGGGAATCAGCAACGGTGATGGAGATGGTCGTGGAGATCGATGGAGATGGCTCTGGGGGCACTTCCACGTCCTGACAGGGTGCCGGAATAGAGACTTTATGTCCCCCGAATCTCCCCTTCGATGGCGGCGGCGCAGTAGAGGTTTTCGTGGATTTCTTCTGGATGCCCTAGTGTTTTTGGGTCAGGAGCTTCTTATAGGCGCAGGAATCAAGGTCGGTGGGGGTCCTAGGGTCCCACACCCCCCTGTGGGCGCCTCCAGGGCTTGGCCGCGCCTAGGGGGTGCGGCCACCCTGTGGTCCCCCCTCCGTCTCTTCTTCATGGTTCCGTGTTGCTCCGGGAAAATAATGACTTTGGCTTTTGTCCCGTCCAATTCTGATAATATTATTTCTGCCTTTCTAGAACCAAAAACAGAAGAAAACAGGCAACTGGCACCGTGGCATCTTGTCAATAGGTTAGTTCCATAAAGTGTATAAAAATACCTCAAAGTGTAGACAAAACATAAGACAAATGATACAAAACAAGCATGGATCATCAAAAATTATAGATACGTTTCCGACGTATCAAGCATCCCCAAGCTTAACTCATGCTCTTCCTTGAGTAGGTAAGATATAAAAAGAATAATTTTTCGGGTGACATGCACCATCAAAACCAAGATCAAACCATTTGCAAGCATTGAAAGCTGGGATCAAAGAACTCTAAACATTTGCATGAAAGATGTAGTTATAACAATAGGACATAGTAACTATACATGCAACATGAAAGGCTACAAACAAACATCATGAATAACATGCATTGAAAAACGTTTGTTTGTTTAAAACATACAGAAAACATAACATAGTGGCATTCAGCTTGTCCCTCATAGAGTAGCAAATAGATGCATAGGACACCTTCAAAGTTCACAAGGGTGACTAGAAACAAATAGCACAAGAACAAGTAATATCACAATATGCATCAATCAATAAGCTTTGGAACACTTCACACATAATGACACTATGCTCTCTTAATGGTGCCTAAAGGTAGGAGGTGGAGACATAATAGTGGTGGAAGAAAGACCTTTTATAAAGGAAGCAGGGATTTCAAGTTTCAAAAAGAGCTTCCAAAAATTATGGTACTTGTTAGCTTTCAGCCCTCGTTGCCCCTATCATAAGCATCTTGAAGTGATTAAGGTTAAAGTGAACAAAGATGGAGTATATGCTTGACGATGTATAAGTTGGCCATCTCAAGTCCCTTGAATACGAGGGCCACACCTCATGCTACTCAACTTTAATCACCTATAAGTTCTTGTCATTGTAAGTATTTGCATATCATTGAGAACCGCCAACGGGGTACCCCTTGCACATGGTACAGGAGCTATCCCATAACCAAAATGACAAGGTAAGCAAAAAATGAGCATCTCAGCAATATTCTTATTTACCATGGGAATATGGTGCTTTTTTCTCTCTTTCGTCTTTTCTCAATGTGTCTCTTTTATATAAGAAGAATGCTTCATAGATGCCACTATGGTGATGCTGCAAGTTTCCACCAAGATTAGGCATGGCTTAGGCTAGTAGCCCAGGCGTTTCTCTAACACAGGATACAAACTCCATGGACTTACAAGTTCCCTCTTTATTTCACACCGGTGATATCCATAGACAAAAGAGCATGATATCAACTGAGTACAAAGTACAAGTGCAATGTTGAAAACGTTCCCTGTGACAGCACGGTTCTGCTAATTCCAACGTATAAGTGCAAGCATATACAACATAGATGAAACAATGGTACAATTTTATTAGGGTCAAAGAATATAAAGTGTGCCATCAAGTTCGTGAGGGCTTTAATCACTAAGTTTTCACATAACAAAATAGTTTTTAATTGGAAGATATCTGAAAACAAGAATATACTTGGAATGGTGTAACACACCATGCATACGAGTTTATAGTGGACACTTTGGAAAACCTTGGTTTCTTAGGAGTTGGAAGCATGAGTATAACTTACTCATACAAGTGGAGGCTAGCAAAAGACTGGGAGCAACCAACTAAGAGAGCATAATGACAATAATCATGCAGAGCAACAAAGCATTACTAATCAAAGATAGAGTGATACTACAAGTCAAGGACTAAATGATCATAGAGGATATGGAGACTTGTTCATAGTCATAACATGGTGTGATCATGTTCCAAGTCAACCCAAACAAAGCATCAAAGGAGAATACCACAATACTATGCTTTTGCATGTTAAAACAACGCATAATTTCTTCAAGGCACACTAACCAATCCCAATTTTTTGGAACAAGACATGCTACAACAATAATCACTAAGAATAAGGTCAAAACAACATCTAGCATGACATGATAAAGTCTAAGCCACAGTCCAAACAAGCTCCCTTTTGTACCACTATAAGCATGAAACTTTCTACTCTTTTCCAACACCAAACAACTTATTTGATACAACTAACAAAGATAATAATCAATAAAGATCAGTGAGCTTGTCTCACAAATCCACAAAGAAGAAATAAAAAGTTCTAAGCTGAAATCACAAGAAAACTAAGGCTAAACACAGTGCTATCAAAAGAGAACACTCACAAGACAATAAGAGTGAAAACTAGAGTGTTCTAGGCCATGAAAACAGAGTGTGTCTCTCTCCAAAAGAAGTGTGGTGTAACCAACCAACTTAATCAAGCAAACTAAGCAAACAAAAACCAAAAACAAAAAATAAGACGCTCCAAGAACAACACAACAATGCATGAAACAATAAAAACGAAGTGTCTTGAAAGACCTGAGATTTTTATTGATGAAGAAGGGGATGCCTTGGGCATCCCCAAGCTTTGACGCTTGTACCTCTTGAATATTTCTTGGGGTGACACCGGGGTGACATCCCAAAACTTGAGATTTTGTCCATTCTTCATCTCATTACATCATTCTTATTCTACACCTGCAAATTTTCCTTCATACAAAACTTCACAGAATCTTCATTAGCAACATTAGTGTATTCAACAGATAATAGACCTTTGGGTTTAGTTTCAAAACAGCAAAACTTTCACTAAAGACACAATATACTGTAGCAACTCCTTTAAAAATCTCAATTTCCCAAAAAGGAACCGAAAAAGGAATCGATAAGAAGCAAATGCAAATAATGGCAGAAATCTGTCAAAACAGACCATCAGGTAGAAACCGATTTTTTAGAACATCTTCTGTTGCTCAAATCAAAAAGTGTTAAACTAAAGAAAGTTATCTAACATAATTGGGGATTTATTCGTAAATTTTCATGTCAATCTGAGTTACATGGACTCCTCACGAATATTTATGGTGGAGGACAGAAATCTGTTTCGGGACAGCAACTCCCCAAATCTTACTTCCCTCTTATTAGAGGTCATTCTTGTCACAAAAAGCAAACAAAAAGGATAAGGAGAGGTCATTAATAAAGTAATAACTTCGAAGACTCAATAAAACTCTTGGGTTATCTCCCAACAAGTACTTTTCTTTAACGCCTTTAAGTTAGGCTTGATAGTTTGAGAAGATGCCCACATAAGAAATATGAATTGAAGTAAAAGTGAGCATCCAGAAGCAAATTCAGAACACATTTAAGTCTACCCACTTCCTATGCATACAAATATTGTAAAGAAACAAATCATGAAAGCACAAAGCACCAAGCATAGGAAAGAAAAAAGGTGCAACTTCAAGATTTTCAACATAAAGAGGGGAAACTTAATATTATTGAGAACATAAGACCATGTTTCCCTCTCTCATAATAACTTTTAGTAGCAACATGAAAAAAATTAACAATATAACTATCACATAAAACATTCTTATCATGAGCCACATTTGTAAAATGATTATTACTCTCCACATAAGAATAACCATTCTTATTAATTTTAGTGGGAGCAAATTAAACAAAATAGCTATCACTATTATTCTCATCACCATAATCATCAATATAGGAGGCATATTGTAATCACAATAAATTTTCTCCTCAATAGTAGGTGGACTGAAAATATCATATTCATCATTGGAAGGAACATGGATAGCACTAATATCACAACAACCATTAATATCATCATTTTCAGAATTGGTACCAAAGAGATTTTCAATATCAAAAGTGGTGTGCTTTTCCCAATCATGATCACTACTATAGGTAACAGGCATAGGAACATCATCTAGTTCAGACTCATCAGCAAAAACTATGATAGGAGCAACATGATTAGAGGAAGATACCGTTTCATCTCTCATTTTACTCCTCTTCTTCTTCTCCTCTTTAGGGGGGAGAGGCTTGAAAGGAAGCTTCTCCACATACCCTGGATTATTGTTAGAGACAATAGAAGAAACTTTGGAGGATTCCTCCTTTTCATTAATAAGAACAAAATTTATGTCAGTCCTGACATATTTTGGTAAAACGTCATCTTTTATAAGATTTTGTATGTAAGTATTCGCGTGGAAATTATCAACACAATAAAGATGACACCCATGCAGGACGCAATTCATACCAAAAGCACTCATGTCTACCAAAGAAGTTTTTCTTGATAACTCTTTACACCCGAAAAACAATGTACGTTCATCATGTTGATTATCAGTGATCGCATTATCACAATACAAGCTTGGAGTACTCATATGGCCTGAGCATTGAAAATTGAAATTACCCACTTCATAGCAGAGTTCACAAATAAAAGGGTAGAGGGCACAATTTTTTTTACCAAGATCATTTAGAGCCTTATACCATGTTCTGGTTTTTTCATTCCAGTGGGTGATACAATATTCTTCTTCTATTTGATTCTTCTCACAAGGTCTATGCATACCACAAAAAATAACATGCTTATAAGAAATAGTACTTCCAGAAGTTTGAGCATATTTATTGCAATCATTAATAACATTTTCATTTTCCATGCAAGTGTCTTTAAAAGGTTCATGATACATGTCCCACTTTTCTTTAGGAGCATTAATATGGGAAGAAAAGGCTCTATAATATTTAACAAGAATTTGAGGATCAATACCATATCTAACACTAAGCTCTTGAAAATTAGCAGTTTCAGCGAAAGACTTAATGCGATCATACTCATAGTTTATACCTGGTTTTTTACCTTTGTCATTATCCCAACATTCGGTATTGCTTTGAATTGTTTCAAGAAGATCCCACTTAGCCTTGACCTCCTTACTTGTGAAGGATCCCTCTAAACAGGTATCCAGATAGTCCTTGTAATGTTCTGAAAGCCTTGCATAAAAATGATTGATAACAACATTACTAGGGAGCTCATGAATGGGACATTTGAGCATTAGTTACTTCAGTCTCCCCCTAGATTGGGAAACACTTTCTACCTCATGAGGATGGAAATTATAAATATAATTCCTATCTTTATGAATTTCATGAGGAGGATAAAATTTAGAGTAAAAGAGAGATTCAGGTTCCTTCCACTCCAAATGATGAGGATCATCTAGTAGCTCATACGACTCCCTTGATTTGTCCCTAAATGAGAAAGGGAATAGATTCCTCTTAACTTGGTCCACTGAAATAACTGCACACTTGAACAACTCGCATAATTCATGTATAAAGAGTAAATGATCACCAGGATGGATAGTTCCATCTCCAAAATAGCAGTTATTCATAACACGTTCAACAATTTCAATAGGTATTTTAAAAGGGACACTTCTAGTATGCGGCTTTAAAATATTACGAGCATCATTAGAATTACCACATATGGGAGATAAAATAACATCAGAGCAATTTTTCTTCCCTAAAGTTGGGGAACTAAATAGATCTTTCTCATAAAAACTAGCTTCCCCAAGCTTAGACGTTTCCATACCATTAGTAACAATGGTGTTCAAAAAATTCATACTAATAACATTGCTATTAGCATGCAAAGAAGGTTCCATAGGTTTTTTTGATTTTATTTTCAAACCACTCAAGTTATAACTTAGGAAAAATGCTAAAAATCTCTCTAATTTTTTGTTGTTTTCCATTAAGCCTAACTAGTGAAAACAAGAAAAAAAAGTAAAAACTGCAGAATCTAAAGGAAATAACTTCGAGCACTCACACCGGAGGATGTGAGTACCTTTTACCTTACCTCCCCGGCAACGGCGCGAGAAAAGAGCTTGATGTCTACGCACTTATATTCTTGTAGACAGTTGTTGGGCCTCCAAGTGCAGAGGTTTGTAGAACAGCAGCAAGTTTCCCTTAAGTGGATTACCCAAGGTTTATAGAACTCATGGAGGAAGTGGTCAAAGGTATTCCCTCTCAAAAAATGCTGCAATAAAGATACAAGAAGTCTCTTGTGTCCCCAATACACCCAATATAGGTGCACTAGTTCGCCGATGAGATAGTGAAATACAAGTGGTAACGGTGCCAAAAAATAGCTGATGGCGTGGAGAAATACTAAAGCAAGAAAACATGCAACAGATCTAGTAGCAAGCGGTGTTTCAATGTTTAGAAACAAGGCCTAGGGATCATACTTTCACTAATGAACACTCTCTCATATAAATATCCTCTCTTCACGATACTACTCTTAACTACTCTCTGGTTGGACACTCTAATCATCGGTAGGGCTATAACAACACTCCTCAAAGTATTCCTTCCCCAATCTAGATAACCCCGCACTGTCACCTTGAGCACTAGATGGTTCCAACAAACACCACAATTTCATAGATACATCCAACTCCAAATATAACTCATAACAAATATTCAATCTAGCCAAAGTGCCACACACTGTATGCACGCTGTCACTTTCACACACGTGGGGAAAAGCATAGATCTATTAAAGCACAAAGAGTATTTATATAGACTCAAACCTAAGTGTCACCATGGCGTGAACGCTGTCACTTTCACACACATGGGGAGAGCAGAGATCTATTGAAGCACTTGAGTAGCAAGGATCATGCATAGAGAGAGAGAGAGAGATGAACACATAGCTACCGGTACATCCCTTAGCCTCGAGGAAGAACTACTCCCTCCTTATCATGGGAATTAGCAACGGTGATGGAGATGGTGGTGGAGATCGATGGAGATGGCTCTGGGGCACTTCCCCGTCCCGATAGGGTGCCGGAACAGAGACTTTCTGTCCCCCTAATCTCCCCTTCGGTGGTGGTAGCGCAGCAGAGGTTTCCGTGGATTTCTTCTGGATGCCCTAGGGTTTTTGGGTCAGAAGCTTCTTATAGGCGTAGGAAACAAGGTCGGCGGGGGTCCAGGGGGGCCACACCCCCTATGGGCACCTCCAGGGCTTGCCCCCTCCTAGTGGGTGCGGCCACCCTGTGGCCCCCCTTCGGCTCTGCTTCGTGGGTCCGTGTGTTGGGGATATGCTATATGGGTATCCTCATAGCATGTCTCCTATCCGGATAACCCGGGTGGCCCACAGTTGGTAGCATGGCCCATGGCCTGCTGGGCGGCCTAGGTAGATGGATACAGAACGGAGGCCCATACCGATGGCTACGAAGGAGTCACCGACGTACCCAGAGCCTTGGAGTGCCAGACACGCTAGACTAGTTGTAAGCAGTGTAGGACTATGTAATCTGTCCGGCTCGGACTTTTCCCTGTAACCCTACGACCTGGCGACTATATAAGTCGGGCCTATCGGAGCCTTTAGGGCTCGATAACTTAGACTCTCTAGTCACCTCGCACAGCGAACCAATCCCTTTAACTCAGTGTATTGCCCTTATAGTGATTTATAGCAGGAGTAGGATTCCGCCACCGTTGTGGGATCTGAACCTGGGTAAGTTGTGTTACCTCGTAGCCGTCAACCATCCGCCTTCCCCCACGTCTCTAAACACGCACTATGAGGACCCCTCCATGGAGTACTCGTCGGCAATACCACGACATTTGGCGCCCACCGTGGGGCAAGAGGCGCTTCAGGCTCTTCAGCGGGAGAGGACCAAGATGTTCGCGGGAATCGGTGAAACCATAGCCATAGGTCGTGTTATCTTCTATGGCAACGTTCCGATTGTCCCTCCCAACGAGTTCTGGATCCCGGGGAAGATGAACCCTACGCGGTGCTTGATCATCCCCATCGGAGATATCCATCTCTTCATCGGCAAAACCGACTCGGGCACTAGTTCCCTGGGAGTTGGAGGAGCGTCAAGACCCGCACGGGCCGCCTACGGGCGGGATACGTTCATGGAAGGATCGATGTTGGACCTCTCCTCGGAGTTTTCCGACAAAGATTAGAAAAATTCAACGCCCACCCAAACCGCCCCTGTGCAGTATCTAACGGTGGAAGATAGCTACAAGTCCGCCGGCTTCGTCTGTGCGTCTGGACAACAGAGATCCAAGTTTGTCGGAGTGGTGACCATCTTTGATCTGGCGCGTTGCCTTCAGAGAGAGGGCGAAAACCCCCGCGATTACCTTGCCAGGTGGATCCGTATACGGGCCGATCTGGCGCATTACCCCAATGATGATGCCATGTATCACTTTGTGGAAGGACTGGACAAAGGTATGCTTCTCTGGCATTCTCTAAGGCGGCAACAAGCTTCAGGATGCCTCACCTTCGAAAGCATGGTGAACACCTTCAATAACTACGCGGAGGCTGAGGAGGCAGCTCAGATATCACTCGCGCTCATTGACGAAGCCCCTCCGCCTCAGCCGCCATCGCCGCCGCCTCCAGTCGTGGTCGCCGTAGCTGCGCCACAACCCCGAGTCATCGTCGATGATGTTGCACCTCCACCCTGCGTCATCGAGGAAGCCCCGACACCCTCCGACTCCGTGATTGACGCGCTCTACGCTGACTTCAGTGCAAATTCGGAGGAGATAGACTTTAGCCCGGAGGAGCTAGACTCTGCCAGGCAGGAGATGGAGGAGGATTACAAGCGCGACGAGCAGGACAACAACACCGTCATTTCCCGAGAGGTGTTCGTCTCCATTGGGACTGCGATGGATGAAGATCAACAAATACGAGCTCCGCCTACAGCGCTGGACAAAGGGAAGGGACCACCTATTGCTACTGACAATGATCGCACAAAGGACATGCCCCCTCCGCCTAACCTAGTGCAGCATCCATAGGAACTCGGCACCAGTCCGAGCAACAACAACACCGCAAACCCGCCGCCTCCGTCATCTACGTCCGCTGCTTCCCAAGTCACTCCATATGATAGAGTGATGTACGGCAATATCCTCATCGAGCCTATGACCGTGGCTCATATTCACAATGCAGTTCAGCTTAACGAGAAGCCCGAGCAGCTGCTGGAGGAAGCACAGGCCATCGCGGAGCAAGGCGCAAAGCTAGATCGAGATCTGGCCAACACACATAAGTCAATAGAGAAAGCTAGAGCAATGGAGGCTAAGAAAGCTCCGGCTCGCATCATCAACGATCCTGGTGTACGGTGAAACCTAGGATGGCTCCCTCGAAGCAGGCACAGGCCAAGCCATACATTGATAGTGAAGGCATGCAGGTGATGCCTACTCTCCTCCTCAACCTCGCCGTCGCCAAGACCCTTCAGGAGCAGGATAGATCACCCGAAGCGGTGAACCAGGTCTTCGACCTGTGGCCAAGGTGGTGAAGCAGTAGGAAAAGGCCACCTCTCAGAGGCTTGAGTCTGACCCAGCGTTTTGCAAGTCTAGCCAGCATAAGCCGCCAAGGGATAGATCTCCTCTTGATGTCGGGTCTCGGACTGTTTCGTCAGAACAAAGACAGAGGGATGCACGCAACAGGAAGGATGCTATCCCCATATCCTCGGACCATGGAGGCAAGGCCCAACCTCGTCTCCCATCTCCACCGCCCCGCACCCCCCGACATCGCGAAGATACCAAGGCTCACCATCGTATGGATATGCCTCCGCCAAGGCAGAGTGGCATCGTCATCCGCGACAACACGGAGCAGACCCGTCATCACGAAGAACACAACCAAGGACACAAGAGCAGGTCACGCCACGACCCTCCGAGTCCGACAAACAACCGCGACAAGCGTGAGGCGTCGTAGGAGGGTAACAGCAAGAAGGCTAACCCACCGCCACCTCCGCCTCTGTCGCCACCTAGCAGCCACCATGGAATAGGAGGCCCACGTCGTTCACGCAGTCCATCTCCTGATGGCAAGAACAAGAAAAGAAGACCGGACCATACGATGCACGTTCGCGTCTGAACAAGATCCATGAGGCCCGGGAAGGACCATACCTGGGACCATGTTGCTTTGGACCTGTGATACGGTCCGCAACTTACCCCAAAGGTTTCCGGATTGACAAGACCATCAAGCCCTATGACGGCACCGCCAAGCCAAGCTACATGGTTGCAGAACTACGACAATGCAATGGATATCACCAGGGGTAACCCCAATGTCGCTGTCAAGTACCTCTCATTGATGTTGGCTGGCATGGCCCGCCAATGGATTGATAACTTGCCGGAAAGATCCATATGCAATTGGTTGGACATGCAACAAGCATTCACCAAGAACTTCGAGGGTACGTACAAACGTCCCTCCACTGTTGGCGATCTACAGCGGTGCGTGCAAGAGGAAGACGAGACATATCACGTCTACCTCTCTCGCTGGCTGGATATGAAGAACTCCTACGCATGAGTGCATGCTCAGACCGCCATGGCCGCCTTCATCAATGGGTTGGAAAGGGGAACGTTGCTCCGACATAAGCTGAAGCGCTTGCAGGACAATCACCAGCTAGATCTGAACCAGATGATTCAATTGGCCAGTGAGTTCGCAGCTGCCGACGACGATGCTCGCGGCTCCCTACCGGCAATGGCCGTTCCAACTCATGCTTGGAGGAACAGCAGCACAAAGTGGAAGACCCCGCCAGAAGAAAAGCAAAACTCTGACATGGTCGCTATGACATTCGTAGGACGAGGTGATGGAGGACATCATGGCCGAGGACGGGGAGCTGGTCATGGGCAGCAGCGAGGTAGTGAAACTACCTCGGCAGCGCTCCGCGTTCCCCAAACCTACAAGGAGTACCACGATATGCCGTGCCTCGTACACCTCGACGCCAACGACAAATCCACCCACACCAATCGCCATTGCAAGTTCGTCAACGACCTCAAGGAGGACGGCTACAAGCGAAGTCGAAAGAACAGACCACGATGTAAGGGCAAGGGGAAGAAGAAGGAGGAGGAGTCCAAGGATTCAAGTGACATGGACGAGGACGTTGACCCCAAGCACGCCGCCAAGAACGACGGAAAGGGCAAAAACCCCTTTGAGAAGAAGGAGGCAGTTTTCCACACATTCCTTGGTACCCCCACCGTCCGACAACAGAAGACCTCCATGAGGATACTGATGGCTACTCTACCCCCAGTTCCCCAGTTCCTACGCTGGTCGGAGATTCCAATTACTTGGGAAAGGAAGGATCACCCAGACCTCATCCCTACGGAGAACCAATACGCCATGGTTTTCAACCCCTTGATTAACGGCAACGAGTTCACCAAATGTATGGTGGATATTGGAAGCAGCATCAACATCATGTACCTGGATACACTGCAGAAGATGAACTTGACGGAGGCAAACCTAAGGCGGACCAACACCATCTTCCATGGCGTAGTTCCTGGTCGGGAGGCTCGGTCCCTTGGGTGCATCACACTTCAGGTCGCTTTTGGTGATGTCAATAATTACCGCCAAGAACGCATAACCTTTGAAGTGGTCCCCTTCAAGAGCATGTACCACGTCATATTTGGCCGTGTCATATTCCACACCTTCATGGCCAAGCCATTCTTCATCTACAACAAGCTCAAGATACCCGGACCAAACGGTGTCATCACCGCATCCGGAAGCTTTACCAAAGCAAGGGACTGCAAGATTGGAGAAGCAGCCTATGCAGAAGCTGTCCTCTACAGTGAAGAATTCAAGGAGATCCAGAGCAAGGTCGATGCCTCAGAGATGGCCCCGTCGCAGAAACAGATTTCTGACTCCGCCCTAGCATTCAAGGCCGCCGTCGAGACCAAGCCGGTGGAACTTGTGGTAGGCGATGCCTCCAAGACCACCGCCATTGGGACGAACCTAGACCCTAAATAGGAAAGCGTGCTCGTCGAGTTCCTCCATGAGAACAGGGACATATTTTCCTGGCAACCTGCCGACATGAAAGGTGTACCTAGGGTTTGGATATGAGAAGAGACGCGCCATAGGCAAAGAGATAGCTAGATTACTTAAGGCTAGTTTTATCCGAGAAGTCCTTCACACCTGATGGGTGTCCAATCCTGTACTTGTCCCTAAAAAGGGAACCAAAGATTTAAGAATGTGCGTTGATTACACCGTCTTGAACAAAGCATGTACCAAAGATCCGTTTTCTTTTCCTCGCATTGACCAAGTCATTGACTCAATGGCTGGCTCGAAGCTTTTGTGTTTTCTCGATGCATACGCAGGATACCACCAGATCAAGATGAGGAAGTCAGACCAATTGTCCACTTCGTTCACTACACCATACGGTACGTTTTTCTATGTCACGATGCCCTTTGGACTGAAAAACTCAGGTGCTATGTACCAGCGGACAATGCAACGTTGCCTACACAATCAAATTGGTCGGAACGTTCACGCCTATGTGGACGATATAACGGTGATGTCTAAAAAATCAAACGACTTAATCTCCAACTTAAAAGAAACCTTTGATAATCTCTGGAAATACAACATGATGCTTAACCCTAAGAAGTGCGTCTTTGGGGTTCCAGCCGGCAAATTGTTGGGATTCATCGTTTTCCAGTGCGGAATCCAGGTCAATCCAGAGAAAATCAAGGCTATCTTAAACATAAACCGTCCGACATGCCTAAAGGACATACAACGGCTAACAGGTTGCGTTGCGGCAGTTAGTCGGTTCGTCAGCCTACTTGGAGAGAAGGCTCTGCCATTGTACAAGTTGCTGAAGAAGGCGGAAAAATTCCCGTGGACGGACGAGGCTGATGCAGCATTGAAGCAGCTCAAGGAGATACTTTCCTCAGCGCCTATCCTTGCAGCACCCGAGCCTGGGAGCCCATGTTAATTTACATGGCGGCCACCAACCGGGTAATCAGCATCGTCGCCGTGGTAGAGCGGAAAGAACCAGAGCATGAGTACGGAGTTCAACGACCAGTTTGCTATGTAAGCGAGGTCTTGACGGAATCTAAGCAGCATTACCTGCACTACCAGAAGATAGCTTATGGAGTGTTCCTTTCTTCTCGGAAGCTGAGGAACTACTTCTAGGAGCACCCTATCATAGTTGTGAGCAAAGCTCCACTGTCCGACATCATCAACAACAGCGACGCTACAGGAAGGGTTGCGAAGTGGGGCATTGAACTTGCCACCTTCGAGATCACCTATAAGAGACGCGACGCTATCAAATCACAAGCCTTGGCGGATTTTATCGCAGATTGGACGGAGATACCAGATGCTACCCCAATGCCGGAGCCAGAATATTGGGTGATGCACTTTGACGGATCAAAGCTACTCAGCAGCTCAGGGGCTGGTGTACTGCTGCAGTCACCAACCGGGTAAAAGATGCACTACGTTATGCTGATCCACTTCGAGGCTACGAATAACATGGTGGAGTATGAAGAACTCATTCATGGACTACGTGTAGCCAAGGATTTTGGCATCAAGCACATAGTTTGTTGTGGAGATTCCGACTTGGTTTCCCAGCAGGTGGCTAGCACCTAGAACGCGTGGAACCCTATGATGGCGGCATATCGAGACAAAGTGGAGGAGATATCCAAGAGATTCTTGGTCTACGAGGTCAAGTATGTACCTTGGGAGCAAAACGAGGCGGTTGATCTGCTGTCTAAGCTTGGATCAGGGCGCAAATGAATTTCGCCTGGAGTTTTCCTAGAGCATCTACGGACACCATCCCTGAAGGGAGCGGACGCAGACAACCAGACAGATTTGACTCTTTCATTCACATGGTGACAAAGATCCCTCTGGCTTGGACAAAACCGTTCATGGAATATCTCATACACGGAACTTTGCCTGACGACAAAGTCGAAAGACGACAAATAGTACGTCGAGCAAAGGGCTATACCATAATCAATGGATAGCTCTACAAAAGAAGCACTACTGGTGTATACCTTAAGTGTGTTTCCTAGCAAGAAGGTATTGAAATCCTAAGTGAAATCCATCTCGGAGATTGCGGGCATCACGCCGCTCCTTGATCGTTGGTAGCTAAAGCCTTCCGTCAAGGATTCTACTGGCTGACCGCGAAGGCGGACGCCGACAAGCTGGTTGAGACATGCATGGGATGCCAGTATTGTGCCCGACAATACCAATAACTTGGCCGTTTGCAGTCTGGGGGCTGGACATGGTTAGTCCGTTGCAGACGACACCATGTGGGTTTACGCATCTGCTAGTAGCAGTTGATAAATTCACCAAATGGATAGAAGCTAAACCCATTAGAAAGATCGATGGGGCAACTGCCCTTAGGTTTGTCTGGGATCTTGTGGTGAGATTTGGTCTCCCACATAGCATTATCACCGACAACGGTAGCAACTTGTCACTCGGAGAAGTGGAAGCTTATTGTTGGAAGAAGGGCATCCGACTTGTCCTTGCATCTGTGGCACATCCACAGTCCAATGGTCAGGTTGAGCGAGCCAATGGATTAATTCTGCAGGGAATCAAGCCACGTCTGGAAGCACCGTTGCATAGATCAGCTGGAGAATGGGCGGAGGAATTACCATCTTTGCTGTGGAGTTTACGAACTACACCCAACAGATCCACTGGCTACACCCCTTACTTCATGGTATATGGATAAGAAGCCATCCTTCCTTCTGATATCCTTCACGATTCACCAAGAGTTGCCGCCTACGACGAAGATGGCGCTGAAGAATCCAGATGCCTAGATGTGGACCTTCTCGAGGAGGTGCACGTATTGGCATGCCAAAGATCCGCCATCTACCAGCAGAAGCTACACAACTACCATAGTTGCCGCATTCGGCATTGCTCGTTTAAAGAGGGGAGTCTGGTGCTCCCACTTAAGCAGAATAAGTCACCATGGGAAGTACCGTTCATCATAAGCAAGGCGCTGCTCAATGGGTCTTACTACCTCATTGACAATCATGAACTGAAGGATAGACCCAACGAGGATCAGAACTTAGCATTTTTTATCTATTGTGTACCTCTTATATGATCAATGAAATAAAGCTCTCTGGTTCACTCATATTTCTGAGTCTTTTACCTCCTTTAGTGTTCATTTTTGGATCGTATAAAACCTTTATGCACAAGCTTTGCGATTGCACTTGTGAAAATTCCGCCTACGGGCGTTAGCTTAAGTTTTCTGGTCTACATGTTCTTTGTTATTTTTATGTTGATTCTGGAGTAGTGACTTTTGGCACTTATTGTCGGCGATTTTGTGCTTAGTTATTGACGGTGCCATTGGGCATCATTTCCTGAGCGCATAGTTTCGACAATGAGTCTTCCGACTCACGAAAAGTCAACCATAAAAACCAGAGTAACGGATAAGCCAGCACTTGCTTAAAAAATATGTGCATGCTGGAACCAGTTCTTGAGTAGAAGAAAATAACAACCGTTGTTTTCCGCCTTAACTTAACAAGTAGTTTTTTCCACATATAAATTCTAGAGGAAGCAAATATTACATATTGTTTCTCATTCCTCTGGCGCAGGCGACTTGGATGTGGCATCGCCAGCAGCAGGAGAGTCATCCTCCTCGAAGTCCGCGTTGTTGAGGGGCCCGGAGGAGCTTTGGTTCTCACCGTCAATGATCAAAACTCGCGAGTGACGCCAAGATAGCTTTATGATCTATTTTCTGGCCATCGTCGTCCATGTCGGGGATAACGGAGGTCACCGTGTCGATGTCGGGGCTTTTCGTAGTGCGCTTTGACCATTGACAGCGCCATCCAGGCGTCGGCCCGGGTACATGTGGCATCCCGCAAAACCACTACTAGAAAATCGCGTTGATTTTGTGCATTGCATCATCATGACCGCATGCTCATGTCATCATCATTGCATTTGAGAATCGTCATCATCTTGCATTTGCTTGCATAAAAATTATTTTCGGACAAACCTGTTTTTGTTTTCTAAACGCCCCATCTTTATTCAAAACCAAAACCGGGTCTCCGGAATATTTTGTTTGGGCTAACTATATTTTGCAAACGGTCCGTTTAACACAAATAAAATATTAAATTATTTTAGTGGGGGCAGTCGGACGGGCCGATTCGACCCGAACGACCACCCCCAGTTCCAAAACGGTCCACCTAATCAGCCCCTCTAAATCCCTAGTCTACCCAACCTAGTCTACCCACACCCCCCTCCACCTCACTCCCTCCAATGCCCTCTCGCCACCTCACCTCTCCCCAAACCCCCCACCACCCACACGCTGCCACGTCACCCAGCCCTCTCAACTCACCCCACTCCCTCTACCACGCAGCCTCCCAACCGCATGACCCCTCCACCTCCTGCCCGCGCGGCCTCACCTTGCCAGCCACACACGCCCGGCCCCTCCCCTGGGCCCCACCACACGCGGCCCACCCGCGGGACCCGACCCCCACCTCCTTCCCGACGCGCCCCTGCCCCGCGCCCGTTCCCCAACCTCGCTCCCTCCCCGCCGGCGCCGCCACAGCACACCTCCGCCCCTCTGCCTCGCCGTCTCCTCTCCCCCCCCCGCAAGCCTTCCGCCGCCGGTCGCCTTCTTCCGCGCCGCCCGAGCCTGCGCCAGCAGCCGCCGTCGCGAGTGCTCTCTTCCTCGCCGGCCGGCGTCGGCCCCGCAACCTGCGCGCTCGCCCCGGGCTCCCCGTCTGCCCCGCAGCCGTCCGCCGGTTCCCTCTGCCTCGTCGGCATCCTCCGCCGCCAACCGCCTGCAGGCGCCTCCGCGTCCCCCGCCGCGCCTTCCTCCGCGGAGCCCGCCTCCGGCCCCCTCCGCATCCCGCGTCGCCGGCCCGGCCGCTCCCGCTCGAACCTCCCTCGCCGGTCCTCTCTACAGCGGGCCGCCGCTCGCCGGCCCTCTCCCCTCCCGGCTCCCCGCCTCGCCGCCGGCGACCTGCACCGCGCCCCGCTCCTCCTCACCCCCTCCCTGCAGCGCCCGTCGTCCGGCCCTCGCCCGACCACCTCCCGCGCGGCCCTCCCCGTCCGAGCTTGCCCCGGAACGCCGCCGCTCGCCCAGGCTCCGCCTCTGCCGCCCCGACCCCCGCGTGCTCCGGGCCCGCCCCCGAGCGCCTGCCGCCGCCGCCCTCGGTGCCCGGCCGCGACCCGCCTCCTCCACGTCCCCCGCCGCGGCCTCACGTCCCGCCTCTGACCCGCCCTCGCCGTCGCAGTCAAGCACCTCGCCACCGTCTGCCGAGCCTCTCTCGCCGGCCCGCTCGGCTTGTGTATGTGTGTGTATGTTGTGGCACTCGCGGGCACCAAGTTCTCCTCTCGGGCCTTCAAGATCTCCGTCACCGAACCCTCGAAGCCTTCGACACAGAGCGGCGACGCATGACCTTGAGAAGGCCGACACGGTCCAAGATCCCCGGAACACCAAGACCATCTAAACGGGTCCGAAGACCGATCACGGCGCGCCCGAACCCCGTCAGGACACGCAAGGTCCCTGGCGCTTGAACCCGAGGGAACCTCGTCGAAAAACCCCGGTACCGAACAAGTTCGCCATCGACAATTGAAGCCGGCACCCTTCAAGATCTTCTCGGGACATCGAGTTCGCCTTCACGGAGGACAAGCACGCCCTCAGGGAACCGAAGACACGGAAACCGCAAGACCTTCTTTCCGGGACACCGAGATCTCCGCGCGAGACAACAAGACCGACAACATGGCCCGACTACCACGGATACGATAAGATCGGCACCGACCCGGAAGAATCCGATGCGCCCCGACACCGAACCAAGTTCTCCTTCCCGGAAGCATCGACGCTCGTGCGACAAGATCTACACCCTCAATCCGAAGACCCTAATCCCGGAGTTCGAGAACGTGCCCGTCGAACCCGGAACCCCGAGACCCGACCCCGAACCCCGGGTCCCCAAGATCTTCCGAACCCTAATGTGTGACCCCTTTCTCGAGCCCTATTTTATAAATGAAATATCAATTGTTGCACATTAAATGTTCATGCATGCATCCTTGTCTGTGGTTTGGGGGCCTTATGCCGATTCACTGCATAATTAAATATGGGGCCCATATGCGGGCAAATCTAGTCTCATATTGGCCTCATTTAAATTTGTGTAGCGAACCGGTGATATATTTTTCATTGTTAAAACAACATTTAAATTGCGGGGTAGATAAATAACTTGAACCATCTGATTATTTGTCGGGACCCCCGGTTCCGCTTAATCTTGCCTAATTGCATCGCACCTTTGCCATGTCATGCATCATACATGCATCATGCCGATCTTCTGCCGTTGTATTAAATATTGCATCCGGTGTTTATTCTAGTGATTTGCTTCTTCGCGGATAAGGCCGTTGAGTTGATGTGAGCTTCGACCCGATCTTCGGTTGAACCTTCGACAATGTTTTCAGGCGAGCATCTCCCCCTTTCTACCTATCTTACTTTTATAGAATTTATTCCCTCCTGTTGATCTATTGCTATCTGTGTTGCGATGCTCTAGTTTTCGTACCCGTGATATCCCTAGCAGCCTCATATTGCCTTGGACACATCCTATTACCTGTTGTTTGGTAGATAGTTGGACTTGCGCGTCACAGTCGCTTGCTCAAGTGCTGTTGCGTGTCGCCAAGAACCACAGTGTTGGAGTAATTGCCGCATGTTGATGTTGGAGATGATCATGGCTTTACTTTTCGTTCACTTTAATTACTGTTTAACAACTAAAATTGAAGTAGGTAAGCAGAGGCATCGGTGGGTGATAGATAATGTTGGTTTCCGACCGCCCACTTGTGTCCCGTAGGACCCCGAGTTCTTGACACCTGTTCCGAGATCGAGCGCGCTAACCACAGGTGGGGAGATATGGGCCCCCCATTGATTATTACCTGATTTCAAAGTATTGTACTGGGGGCCACAAACTAGTTTGAGGTTTTATTTACGATCCTGTACTTATGCCATGCTTTACTGCTTTATTTACGATTGTGCGAGGAGCACACTGTACTGTTTAGGAAGCGGAGTGTTTTCGCGGTATCGACAGTCCCAGTTTTGGGATTTGCTGTCGTTTACAGCCACTGACGCAAACCCTAAGTCCGTCTCGGAGACCGGCCGACTTCGTTGCGGGTGTACTTAGTGGGGTGGCCCCCCGTGCTTGCTTTGGGTCTAGGAACGTCATGACTTAGGCCCCGCCGACATACCGATGGGTGTATGTTAACTGATCTGGCAAAAAGGGTCGAAGTGCTTGTGGATACTTTGGTGCACCCTTGCAGGGTTAAATCATTTCGAGAAGCCGTGTCCGCGGTTATGGACGACTTGGAGCACAGTGCTTGATCATAGACAACTATAACTAAAGTTTATTGTTATAAAGTGACTTGTATCCGATATGACTAGTAATCAGCTTCACTATAACGGAATGGCTAAATAAAAGTACCAACAACTGCTGGGTTTTGGGGTTATCTCATGCTAATTGTATCTGATTAGTAAGTGTCGCAACTACAACGGAATGATTAAATAAAAGTGCCCACTGCTTATTTTATCAGGACGACTATCTTTACCTGACTAGTAAATTGCCGCCACTATAACTGAATAAGTAAAATTGCCAACTGTGTGAGTTCCTCGGTCGACTTCCTCGTTTGGTCTCGAGGGGGAAACGCCAGGATGGGTTTGTTTGATGGTAGCATCAGGTTGGTTCCGAATAGGTCTTTCTTACCCCTCTCTGATAGTCGCCAGTTGTATCGAGTCTCTATAGGTTGTTTAGTGCATGCTGCCGCTGCCGCTCAGTCCACCATACCTATGTAGGCGAGGACCGCCGAATTCTAGTCTCGCCGTGTACTGGCCTCAGTACTGACGCTCCTCTTTTTCCTTTGCCCTTTGTCGGCACCCCTTTTGTTTAAGCAGGTTTGAGATCGACGTCGTTAGCAGGGTTACCCTTCCGGCTTGGCCTGGGCAGGGTTATGGACGCCATTGGTTATTCTTCAGGGCTCTTAGCCCCATTTGCATCTTGTCCATAGTCGGATGCTCTATCATTTTTAAGGTGATTTGGATCTTTGTATATTATATTTGTATTCTTGACTCTTTGAGTCGCTGTTATATATATATCTGTTCTGTGGGTCCCATCGAGGACTGTTGTGTAATGTTATTACTTCGTTTTCCACCCGCACGAAAGTGCCTGGTGGGCACCTTTGAATCGTTTCTATGCGGGTTTGGCGGGTTTCGCTAAAACTTGCATAGGTCCGATTCTGAGGGTGTTACAGTACATGAAGCTTTCCATCTTACAATACGCTCGGGGGCTCGAAGCAAGATCTCCGAGAACTTCACCATGGAATCCACCACTTTGATGTTAATCTGGAGGGGTTTGGCTATCTCCTTTGTCTGATTGATGGCGGTGTTGATAAAGTTGCCGGCAAGGACCATGCATTCTTTTGGTGGAGGAGGCGACTGGGTCAACCCAATAGGAGCTACAAATTCCGACAAAGGAACACATGAGTTCAATAACACAAAAAGTTCAGAGTATATAGCTTATAGAAGTACAAGGCGGAGAATCACTTACTGAAGATGCTAATCTCAGCATGCTGGAGACTTTCCGCCATGGAGTCCCGTTCTTGTCGGAGGATCTTGTATGCTTCAAGATTACACTGATTTTGCTCATCGGCAGCTTTCTTCTGCTCTTTCAGCATCGCGATGTCCTCCTTCAAGCGGTTCATCTCCGTTTTGGCGCACTCTTGCAAGACTTTCATGGAGCCCTCGTGCATCTTTAGCATATCCTTCCTCTCCTTCTTAAGGATCTTTTTTTCGCTATCCAGCTGCTAAATATGCTTAGATTGCTCCATAATGTCCTTGGCCTTGTCAATGGCTTCTGCAAGTCGGAGAAAGAATAGTACACAATGACTACTCAGAGAATGTCAGCACATGACCAAGTCAGAATACGAAAACGAAAGGAAAAATAGACTCTTGCTCTTGATGATTTGTTCCTTCAAGAAGGCAGTTTTACCCTTTTTGGCTTCCAAATCCGCACGCATCTTCTAGAACTTCTCGTTGGCCACGCCTCTCCGAGCATTTTCATTCTGTGGAAAGATAATTTAATGCTGTTTAGTCTACTTGGATAATCTAGCTGGATAACTATCCACCTAGAGGCTTGGGGGCTACAGTGAGAGTTTTTTAACTTGGCAATATGATTAGTCTTTCTTTAAGCATCCAGTCGGAATTGATTCAGTTTTCAACTAGAAGCTTGGGGGCTACAGTATAATGTTTTTTAACTCAGTCATACATTTAGTCTTTCTTTAAGTATCAAGTCGGAACTAATTCAGTTACAACTAGAGACTTAGGGGCTACAGTATTGAAATTTACAAACACTGCTTATGCTACTCTGAAAATATCTAGTTGGAATAGTTCATTCAAACTAGATACCTGGGGGCTGCAGTGAGAGATTTTCTAGATTAGTCACTCTTAGAGCATTTAGATGCAAAGACCTATGGTTTTTCCGTTTAAATCCTCGAGGGCTACAGTGGGATACTCATATAAAATGCAAAAGGCAAATGAAACTTACAAGTGCAATGATCTTGAGGTTGGTAGCGCTCTCAGAAAGCAACTTACCGAAGGAAAGGCTATTTCCTTGCAAGATATCTGCGTGTTGGAGAAGCTCCTCAAGACCGCATGTTGTCCTGGGCTGGACCAGGAACCAAAGCAAGATATCTGGTTGTTGGAGGTGTCGGCGCTGCACCAGGAACCAAAGCGGAGCTACTTGTTGTAAGTGTCGGATAGACTATCTTGGGAATTCTACAGTTGTCCTGGGCGCCGAGGCGCCGCCTTCGGCAGTCATTCCACCCACCACCACCGCCTTGCCACTACCGATGGCATCCTTAGCTAGAGCTTCAACCATTTGGGTAGCGGTACTTTCTTGCGTAGCCTGTTCGCTGGCAACGACAATCTCCGCGGAGGCGCCTAAGTCCACTTCCATGACGGAAGGGCCAGATGCATCTTTGGCTTGTGAGCTTGTCGGAGAAGACGTAGGCTGGGGGAGACACATCATGATGCACCATATCTTTAATATTTCTAGAAGCCCCCAAAGTTTTGGAGGTCTTCTTCAAACTAGTAGTGGCCTTTTTCCTGAAACGTGCAAAAAGTATAAGTACAGGAATAAGGCAAGCAATGGACAATGTCGGAGAGAAACAATCTTACACGATAGGGGGCGCTTTGGCAAAGGGGATCCCGGTAACCTTTCTTTTCTCCACATCTAGGGCGGTAGTGGACTTCTTGGAGACTCCACTCTCCGTCTTCTTTTTCTTGCCTTGTCGGCAGCGTCAGAGGTGGAGCTCTTCCGCTTTCGCGCCAACAGGACATCATCATCGGACACTACGGTGAGTTCCTTCATATTTGGGTCATAGATTTGTACAGCCATGCTATGCTCATCTAGACTGCTGAGCTGTTAAGTGAAGTCCCACAAGTTTTAGATGAAGATGGTAATGGTTAGACGGAAGAACTAGAGTATATGTCATACACGGAAAATAAAAATCATACCTCTGGGCACGTGCCGTCAACTAATATGCCGTAGGTTATGGTGAATCCACACTTCCTATCCTTCACCTTGACGATGTCCTTGAGGTGGAGCTTGATGGATTCACTAGAGAAATTGTCCTCGGAGATGCGGAGGCTATCCTTCCTATCCTTGGTATACTCATGCATCAGCTTCGAGCGGTGCTGCAGAGGATGGATCCGTCTGATGAACTAGCGCATGGTTAGGTCCAACCCGGTCAAACCAGTGTCTACAAACCACTCTATCCGCCTTATGGCGCAGGAGTCTTCATCGTCGGAGGGAAGGGTGGCTTGGGACCTCCATGTTGGGGCTTCAGCGGTGGCTCCATCGACGAAGTCCGGATACATTTCTTCTCGGCCAGCTAGAGGGATATCTGGGCCTTAGAAGTACGTCTGTTGCCAGTTCTTGCAAGATTTATGGCCGACGATGTGAGGGAACCGCCGTCCAGGCCGGATCTTAAAGATAATTGTCCCGCAGTTCCTAAGCTCGTCCTTGCCGGCTCCAGCTTCTCGCTTGACGGTGAAGAACTAAATAAAGAGATCTAGCCTAGGACTAATCCCTAAGTAACCCTCACAGAGCACCGCATTGTTGCTAAGCGCGAGGATGCTATTGGGGGAGAGGTTCTGAGGCTGTACTCGGTAATGGCTAAGGACAGCTACGAACAAATTCGAGATGGGCAGGGAAACGCCGCGTACTAATGGGCTTTGAGGTACACCTTCTCTCCAGCTTGGGGAGAAGGGATGACCTGGCCAATCGGCGCCGCCCGCCAGGCAAGCCCCTCCGCCGCAGGGAGGTAGCCCTTGATGAGCAGCTCCTTGATGTCGCGGTTCGTGATGTCCGAGCCGCGCCAGTCCCCTTTGTGGGAATCGCTTTCCTCTTATAGCAGCTCCAGCGCCGCTAGATTGTTGTCGCCGCCGGTGGATTCGACAATCACGGACTTGGGGATCACCAGGCCCTCTGTAGGCACGATAACGGTGCTCGCCAGCTTCGCCGCAGCATCGCCTGACGCCGCCATGGAGGGAGCAGAGCTGCTGCTTGCCATTGTAAGGGGGAGGTGGTGATTGGAAGGATTGAGGGGCTAGGGTTTTTTGTAGAACACGCGGAGAGCTCGAGGAGGCGCTTTGTCAACACCCGGATTTTTCAATCCTAGATGCCTGTTATGCCATACATCGCAATCCCAGGATTACCATTTTTGCGAGACATAACAGAATTGGATACCATAGTACTTCATCCATTACAAACGATACATAAGTTCTTACACAAATAGGGATCTCATGATCCAGTTCTTAATACAACATCAAGCAGCGGAATACGTAATAATAACGATAGCGTAGGCGAAGCTCCATCTTCGGGGTCACAGGCAATGCTGACGATGGGAGATGATCCTAGTTGTCGTAACCTTCCTGGGGTCCATCCTCCAGGTACTCCTCTTCATAGTCTGGCCATGGGAATAGCCAGGGACAAAGCCATGAGTACTCTTCAAGTACTCGCAAACTAATACTAACAGATAAAGGGGGTTTTTGTATAATAGGACACTAGGCTCTAGGGTGGTTTTGCAAAAGCCAGATTTATCTCTACTAAATTCCAGAGCTAGTCACAATTTTATAATTTCTAAGTGGGATCTTGTAATTCAAGTCACAACTCTGTTGTGGTCAAGTCAAAGTCTCAATTCATTTCTCAAGTCATTTTGGAAAAGTCTGACGGGGGAATAATATGGCCACTCCAACTGTCCATAACCACGGACGCAGCTATTCGAATAGTTTGACACTCTGCAGAGATTGTACACTTTCACCACAACATTCGATACATCCGTCAGGAACAAATCCTGAATTCACCATACTCAGTATGCGGATAATCAATCCTAACCTTTCAATTACACTCCATAGTATAAGCACCTCTCATGTGAGTTTGGCCTCCCAACCATGACCACTCTCATCTTGGGTACTGCACATGTGGACAATCTTCACAAGGTAGCCTCAGCTCAGACGTTGGCCGGGAGGGACTAATACTAAGGGATATAAGTTTCCAGTCAAGCCCTACCCAATATTCGGGTATTGTGGTTGTACGCTAAAATTGGAATGGTATCGCATCCAGACAACCATCAGTTTTATAAAGGGCTAAGGCTCATGCCTCAATATTTTCATCACCAAAATCATCAAGTGTTTGGAAACACATGTCCAAAACATTTCAATAGAATGATCCATCATTCCAAGGTTTTCATAACCATTTTTCCCACCAAGTAATCCCATCTAAAGGTTGATCAAGTTTTAAGCTTAGCACTAGCATCTACAGGTGGGGGTAGTACTAATGAGGGGTGGTAACTAGTGGAGTTTCACTAAGTCCAACCTTATATCTTAGGCTGATATCAAGGTTTCTAGCTTAGGCCAAATTTTATGCTCTTTATGCAACCTTCAGCACACTGTCTGGTATTTACCAAACTCTTAGGTAGACTCTAAGTAAGCTTTGATAAAGAAATAAAGTAAGAAGCTTGCCATAAAACTAGGATTGGTTTAACCAGTAGGTAGGATCATAAGTATGGGTTTGTGGCATCAGTAGGGTATCTTGCAAGGGTTAGCTTGCACAATATCAGTATAAGCTTGCATAGGTATAGTATCTTGCAAGTGTTAGCTTGCCTTGTGCAGAGCAGTGGTTGAAGTTCTCCTCGGCTTCCTCTTCGTAGTATCCTCCTTCCTCCTCGTAGTATCCTTGGTCGGTACTAGCGTCTATGAATAAATACGAGGTACACAATCACCAAACAATACCTAACTACTTGCAATCATCACACACAAGGGTCCTATAGATGATCTAGCATCATCCCTAAAATTACAAGGTTAAGGCTTGATTTCAATCCTTTTTATTTTTAGAAAAGTAATTTCTACTCATTGAAAAACTACTTAAGATTTAATATTCTCCAAACTAAACATCCAATTTGGTGCACTGAATCGATCTGGGTTGATTTTTGAAGTTGGGTACTGAAGTGTGTTTGAAAAGAAATAGAAAAAGTTTTAATTTGAATTGCTGGGCTGCGCGGGAAATTCTAACGGGCCGGCCTGCTAAGCACAGTGCTCCCGCGGGCTGCGTAAGTGGGTGTCCCCACTCGTCAGTGACACGGATCTGGGCGAAGCGGTATGGGGCAACGTGGATCGTTGGATCTAGTTCTAATCCAACGGCTGAGGGTCATCGTCGACGCGAGACAACTCCGGCGAGAACGAAACCTAGCGCGGCCAGTGAGTGGTGCTGGGGGCTCACCGGGGTACGGGCGAGGGTCGGCGATGCGGGCGAACGACGAAGTCGACAACGGCGAACCTCCTGGTACCGGTGGCTTCTCCTGGGGCGGCTCCAATTGCTGGCTCCTTTCTTCTCCGGCAACGGCAGGCTCCAGTGAAATTCCGGCGAGGTGGTGCTCGCCTTGCTCTGAGAATGATGTGGCACGGTCAGTGGGGAGAGGGGAGTGAGATGGTGTGAAGAAATCGTGCGGGGGTGGCCTCTTTTTATAGTCAAGCGAGGGGACCATCGGGGCGCACGGTGAGCTCGTCGGGGGTGACGTTACAGGCGGCTATAGGCATGGGCAAGGGTAGGGGACGGTGCTGTGTCTCCTGGCGATGCTCAACGACATGGTCGCGAGGCATGGGGCGGTGTGGTTTGGTCTGGAACGGCCGGTGCTCTGCGCGGCAGAGGCGGCGTCTTCGACGGCGGGCGGTGGTTGTATGGCACGGGGCGGCAAACAGGGGTGTCTGGCGGTCTCCTGGGTCGGTGGTGATCGTGTGTGCACGCGGTGAGGGCGGCGCGCGGTCTGTGGGTGATGGTCGAGGGTGGCGTTCTGGCGCACGCTCGGCATGGTCTGGGCGCGACTTGTGCGCGTGGTCCAGGGCTTGGCAACGCTCGCGGCTGGGACAGGCAGTGGCGATGGACGGTGGGTTGCCTCCTAGACATGCTGGCTAGGCTTGCTGCTGCTCCTAGCTTGCTGTCCACAATGGGGTGACATTGAGGTGCTCGGCTGTTCACCATTAATGGCAATGGCAAGCTCACAGGGGTGCTAGTGTGGGGCTAATCTTTCTAGATGATCTACTGAGGTGTGTGTGAGCTAACTAGGGAACAAGTTAGGCAAGAATCACTGCACACTATAGTTTTTGATATTTTGTTTGATTTGTGTCTGCAACCTGTTTGATGAAATGGCCGCATGAAATCAAGTTTTGAATTTTGAAATGATTTTTGGTGGGTTTGGTAGATTGGTGCTGGTGAGTCTGCAGATGCTTGGGTTTTGAAAGTTGAGCTTGTTTGAGTGGGTTTTGGAAAAGTGGGATCTTCCCATATGAAGAAGATTCAATTTTGAATTGTCATTTAAACTATGCATTTGAAAGTTTCTAGATGATCACAAAGTGGGCCTTGATACTTTGTTCTGAGTACATTCAAGGGGTGCAAAGATCCAGAAAAGTTTCTGTTAGGTTTTGAAAGTTTGAGACAGCCAAAGTAGGCATGGGAGTTAAATTGGTCAAAATGACCATTCACCTCATATATTTGTTTTGATTTACTTATCTTTAGGAAAAGTGTGGGGAATGTTTTATATGATGTTCATTTCACCTAAGAAACATTTTACAAGCAATGGATCACACAAACAAGGTGGTTTTTAAAGAAATTCAAAATCCATGCATACACATATACATGCATTCATGGGTTTACTTAGAAAAGTTTTTGTTAACCCTAATCTTGATGATTAGTGTTTGATGATCTAAGTTTGGTATTTTTGGAATGTTACAAACCTTCCCCCTTAAACAAAATCTTGTCCCGAGATTTGAAAAAGGACGAAAAGATTACCTAGGATTTGAAGAGATCTGGAAACTCCGTCCTGATGTGATCTTCGCGTTCCCAGGTAGCTTCCTCTTCTGTGTGGTTGCTCCACTGAATCTTGAGAAACTTGATGCTTCGGGTTCTGGTAGTTCGAAAGGCTTCTTCCAATATACGAATGGGTACTTCGGGATAGGTTAGGTCATCGTTGATCTCTATGGTCCGGTGATCGATATTCTTGAACACTTCGGTCTTCTCGGGAACTTCGAGACACTTGCGAAGTAACGAGATATGGAACACATTGTGCATAGCTGACATCTCTTCAGGTAGTTCCAATTGATATGATACTTCTCCTCGACGGTTCAAAATTTTGAAAGGTCCGATATATCTGGGGGCTAACTTTCCTTTGAGTTGGAAACGCTGCATTCCCTTCAATGGCGACACTTTTAGATAAACAAAATCTCCGATGTTGAAGGCGAGGTCTCGACGTCTCTTGTCGGCGTAACTCTTTTGTCGGATTGGGCTGTCTTGAGGTGTTCACGAATCTTGTGAACCTTCTCCTCTGCTTCTCGTAGGATGTCGGGTCCGAAGATCTGACTCTATCCTACTTCCGACCAGTTCAAAGGGGTGCGGCACTTTCTTCCGTACATGAATTCAAAGGGGGCCATTTGCAAACTGGCTTGGTAACTGTTGTTGTAGGAAAATTCTGCAAACGGCAGACAGTCTTCCCACTTGGATCCATATTCTAGCACACATGCTCTAAGCATATCTTCGAGTATTTGGTTTACTCGCTCCGTTTGTCCATCGGTCTGAGGGTGATACGCGGTACTGAAATCTAGGCGGGTTCCTAAACCTTCTTGGACTTTCTTCTAGAATCTCGAGGTAAACTGAGTTCCTCGATCCGATACTATGTTCTTGGGGACTCCGTGCAAACTAACGATTCTAGCGATGTACAACTCTGCTTGCTTCGAACTCTGATAGGTAGTTTTGACGGGCAAGAAATGGGCGACTTTGGACAATCTGTCCACTATGACCCAAACAGAGTCATTTCCCTACTACAAGTAGGTAGTCCAGTGATAAAGTCCATTCCTATAGAATCCCATTTCCATTCCGGAATTTGCAAAGGTTGCAACAATCTAGTGGGTCTTTGATGTCCTGCCTTGACTCGCTGACATATATCACACTTGGCGATATAGCTTCCGATTTCTCTCTTCATCTTATGCCACCAAAATTGCTCTTTCAAATCTTGATACATCTTAGTTCCTCCGGGATGGATAGAATAAAGAGTATCGTGAGCCTCCTTCAAGATAACTTCTTTCAACTCTGAATCTGCTGGTACACAAAGGCGTCCTTTGTACCACAAAACTCCTTCTTCGTCCTCGCGGAATCCGGGTACTTTGCCTGTACCGATACGACGCGTGATTCCGTCGATACTAGCATTTCCTTTCTGCGCCTCTTTAATCTGACTGATCAAAGTGGGATGAAGTTCTATGCTGGCCAAAAATCCTTCACTTACTAATTGCATTCGAAAATCTTCCATCTGTTTGTGCAAACTTGGTTGCTCCTTCAAAATCATGGAGTTCAAGCGGCACGGCAATCTGCTAAGGGCATCGGCTACCACATTGGCTTTTCCAGGGTGATAGTGAATGTCCAGGTCGTAATCCTTGATTAGTTCAATCCATCTTCTCTGCCTCATATTCAGCTCCTTCTGGGTGAATATATACTTTAGGCTCTTCTGATCCGAATAAATCTCACAATGATTTCCCATCAGGTAATGTCTCCATGTCTTCAGGGCTAGAACTACGGCTGCGAGTTCGAGGACATGGCTTGGGTAATTTTGTTCATGTTGCTTCAATTGTCGCGATAGATAGGATATAACTTTGCCTTCTTGCATTAGCACACATCCGAGACCAATCTTGGATGCGTCACAATACACATCGAAGGGCTTCGTGATATCCGACATGATCAGAATTGGGGCTGAAATCAATCTCATTTTGACTTCTTGAAAACTCGCTTCACATTTGTCGGTCCATTCAAACTTCTTGTCCTTCTTCAGCAATTGGGTCATGGGTCTGGCTATACTAGTGAATCCTTCTACGAATTTGTGGTAATATCCCGCCAATCCGAGAAAAGCACGAACTTGGGTTTGAGTGGTTGGGGCTTGCCAATCTTCTACATCTTTCACCTTGGCAGGGTCAACGGCAATTCCTCCGGCTGATACAATGTGACCGAGGAATCCTACTTCCTGTAACCAGAATTCACATTTGCTGAACTTGGCATACAACTGATGCTCTCTAAGGGTTCCAAGAATGGTCCTTAGGTGTAGCTCATGTTCTTCTTCTGATTTGGAATAAATCAGAATGTCATCGATGAAAACAACGACAAACTTATCCAGGAAGTCCATAAAAATCTTATTCATGAGGTTCATGAAATAAGCGTGGGCATTGGTTAATCCAAAAGACATGACTGTATACTCATACAATCCATATCTGGTGGTAAAGGCAGTCTTGGGAATATCCACTGCACGAATTTTGAGTTGATGATAGCCAGTTCTAAGATCAATCTGAGAAAACACCTGGGCTCCGGTCAACTGATCAAACAAATCTTCTATCTTAGGCAAGGGGTACTTGTTCTTGATGGTGACATCATTCAACTTCCGATAATCCGTACACAAACGGTTACCTCCATCTTTCTTGTCTACAAACAAGACAGGTGATCTCCATGGGGACGCACTCGGTTGAATCAATCCGATTTCCAACATGGAATCCAGTTGCTTCTTCCGTTCTTCTAGTTCCGACGGGTTCATACTATAGGGTCTCTGGGCTATGGGTCCTGTTCCGGGGATTAGTTCGATGAAAAACTCGATATCCCGATCTGGGGGCATACCGGGAAAAACATCTGGAAATACATCGGGGTATTCGCAGACTATCCGAACTTGGTCAATGGTAGGTTGGGATATACTCTTGTTACACTTGAATTGGCGAGGTAAGGTTTCAGATATATGCTCGACTGATATTCCGGCGGTACTGGTCATGGTAATTGCTTTCTTGGCACAGTCAATCAATCCTTTATGTTTGGACATCCAATCCATTCCAAGTACTACTTCCAAACCTTTAGTTCCGAGTACTATTAGGTTAGCATAAAAATCTATGCCATGGATTCGGATAGGGACGGCCTTGCAAATTTGCCTAGCCTTGGTGGTTGATCCGGGAATTTGTACAATCATCACATGCTTCAATTTGGTTGGTTGAATTTTACTAGTGCAGGCAAATTCTTCGGTGACAAATGAATGCGATGCACCAGAGTCAAACAACACTCTTGCAAGTACTGAATTAACAGAAAACATACCCAGCACGACGTCTGGCGCTTCTTGAGCTTCTTCAGCATGCATGAGAAAAAGACGGCCATTGCGGTTGAGTGAATTCCGTGGGGCAAATCTTCTCCCTGGCTGAACACGACGCTGATACTGAGCTGGGACATTGGTGTTGGGGGCTGTAGCATTCTTCTTGTTGGGACACTCGTTGGAATAGTGGCCTTTATTTCCACAGTCATAACAGGGCACTTTTGACTTGTCCTTGGCTGCGACAGGCACAGCATTGCTTCCAGTCCTCGGGGCAGTGTTGGGGTTGGCGGTAGCATTGTTGGTGTTGAACTTGGGTGGGGCACGGGTGAAATTGCTAGAGTTGCCGGGGTTGTTGTGATTTCCTCCGGGTCTAGGGTTTCCACGGTTGGGATAGGTTGGACGGTTCATAGGGGGTCTGTTGGTTCTTGGGGAAAATCCTGGAGATGGGTTAGGGCGATACTTTGGGGTCTGATGGGTTCCTGGTTGATGCATCATGTGACGCTTGCGGTTCTCATTGGCTTGGTTGATCTTTCCTTCTATCTGGATAGCACAGTCGACAAGGGCTTCAATATCAACAAAGGGGATATTGACTAACACCGTCTGCATCTCGTCATGCAGACCATTCAGGAATCGTTCTTTCTTCTTGGCTTCGGTGTCTATCTCGTCCGGGGCATACCTAGCTAATGACAAAAATTTGTCACGGTATTCCACTACAGTCATCCTTCCTTGCTTTAGCTCTCTGAACTCGTCTCTCATTCTCTTGATCAAACCTGGTGGCACATGGGTTCTGCTAAACTTGACCTTGAATTCCTCCCAGGTCATCATTTGGCCTCCGGTCATTGCACGAACACTATTCCACCATGCCCTGGAATATCCGGCTAGGTAATAGGTGGCGAACAAGACTTTCTCGTTGTCTTCCACTCCGGCTACTTCTAAGTTATTTTCCATGGTTTGCAGCCAATCATCGGCGTCTAGGGGTTCTTCTGATTTGGTGAAAATGGGTGGGTTGGTATTCTGGAAATTCTTGAGCTTAGATCCATGGTTGTCCTGATTTCCATGGCCTTGGTTGTTGTGGGCTAGCTGGGCTATCTGTTGCAGAGTGGCTAGGTTGGCTTGATGTTCCGCTCTTTCAGCTTCGCGGTCAGAAGTCAACATTTGCAGGATCTGCAACATCGGGTCCGGGGCTGAACCACTTCCTCCACGTGGCATCTGAAGATTGATATAGATTATGAGAAAAGAGGGAAATTCCTAAGGTTTTGGGTTTTTGAAAAGTTTTTAGAGCTTGACTCAGGTTTTTCTAGCAACTTGCTTTTTCATTCATTCACTCATAGCACACAGTACAACACACACCACAACAAGGAAAAACAGATGGTTTTAAGAACCATTCTGGAAACTACGATACAGTGGGACCGACTACTACTTACTACGCTAGTGCTCAGGGCTACTACTCCTCGGAGTCTGTGTCTTCATCATCTTCAGCATCATCGATGAAGGCGAAATCATCCTCATCGGTGAAGAAGTCCATGGCCTGATCCTCCAGAAAATCATCGTCATCGCTGAGATAGGAGTAAGGGTCTCCACGAAGATCCTCTCCGGCATTCTCCCTTTCCTCTAACTGCATGTCTCTCTCATGGATGGTCTCTTCCAGAGAGGAGATGCGATGGCGAAAACGGGCAATAATGCGCTCCTTCTTGTCGAGCTGACGGCGGCAAGACTTGTGGTTGCAATAGTCACGGCAGTTGTCCAACTCCTGCTGACGATCATACATCATGAAGCTAAGGTGATCCAATTGAGTCTTCAGCTCGGGGTGGTATGGGGCTTCCAGTGGTTGTCCATTTGCATCACGCCTTGGGCAAAACTCAAAGCGAGTACCCTTGATCTGATTGATGCTCTGCCCACATAGACGGGAAAGAGCTTCCTGCATTGCTCTGGAAAGTCCATCGAGCCAGTTGTTTTCCCTCAAGGTAAACTGAATTCCCTCCGCAGTGGGAGGTTCAATCTTTCCTCGGAGACTTGCAACAATTAGCCACTGCAGATCTTCTCCTCCTTGATCATTTAGCTGAGCTCCGAAGAACTCGGGGTGCGGACGCTCCAGAAGTTCCGAAAGCTGATCCAGATCCCTCTCAAAGATAAGGTCTCCACCATTCCCCAGTTGGTAAAACTTGTTGTACTTCACGTCCATCTATAAAAATAGAGGATGAGTAGATTAGCAGAGTGATCAAGTGTGTCAAAATTTTATCTATTTTGCAAGAGTATTTGAGGAACATGAAGTTTTATTAAAGAATTAAAGAGGTAAGAATGAGAATAAGTTTTCGTAAATATTTTTGTTCTTTGGTTTTGAAACTAAGTTTTTGGTTCAACGTCCAATCTAACTAGGGTCTCCTATGGTCAGGATGGCTCTGATACCAACTTGTCAACACCCGGATTTTTCAATCCTAGATGCCTGTTATGCCATACATCGCAATCCCAGGATTACCATTTTTGCGAGACATAACAGAATTGGATACCATAGTACTTCATCCATTACAAACGATACATAAGTTCTTACACAAATAGGGATCTCATGATCCAGTTCTTAATACAACATCAAGCAGCGGAATAAGTAATAATAACGGTAGCGTAAGCGAAGCTCCATCTTCGGGGTCACATGCAATGCTGACGATGGGAGATGATCCTAGTTGTCGTAACCTTCCTGGGGTCCATCCTCCAGGTACTCCTCTTCATAGTCTGGACATGGGAATAGCCAGGGACAAAGCCATGAGTACTCTTCAAGTACTCGCAAACTAATACTAACAGATAAAGGGGTTTTTGTATAATAGGACACTAGGCTCTAGGGTGGTTTTGCAAAAGCCAGATTTATCTCTACTAAATTCCAGAGCTAGTCACAATTTTGTAATTTCTAAGTGGGATCTTGTAATTCAAGTCACAACTCTGTTGTGGTCAAGTCAAAGTCTCAATTCATTTCTCAAGTCATTTTGGAAAAGTCTGACGGGGAACAGTATGGCCACTCCAACTGTCCATAACCGCGGACGCGGCTATTCGAATAATTTGACACTCTGCAGAGATTGTACACTTTCACCACAACATTCGATACATCCGTCAGGAACAAATCCTGAATTCACCATACTCAGTATGCGGATAATCAATCCTAACCTTTCAATTACACTCCATAGTATAAGCACCTCTCCTGTGAGTTTGGCCTCCCAACCATGACCACTGTCATCTTGGGTACTGCACAGGTGGACAATCTTCACAAGGTAGCCTCAGCTCAGACCTTGGCCGGGAGGAACTAATACTAAGGGATATAAGTTTCCAGTCAAGCCCTACCCAATATTCGGGTATTGTGGTTGTACGCTAAAATTGGAATGGTATCGCATCCAGACAACCATCAGTTTTATAAAGGGCTAAGGCTCATGCCTCAACATTTTCATCACCAAAATCATCAAGTGTTTGGAAACACATGTCCAAAACATTTCAATAGAATGATCCATCATTCCAAGGTTTTCGTAACCATTTTTCCACCAAGTAATCCCATCTAAAGGTTGATCAAGTTTTAAGCTTAGCACTAGCATCTACAGGTGGGGGTAGTACTAATGAGGGGTGGTAACTAGTGGAGTTTCATTAAGTCCAACCTTATATCTTAGGCTGATATCAAGGTTTCTAACTTAGGCCAAATTTTATGCTCTTTATGCAACCTTCAGCACACTGTCTGGTATTTACCAAACTCTTAGGTCGACTCTAAGTAAGCTTTCATAAAGAAATAAAGTAAGAAGCTTGCCATAAAACTAGGATTGGTTTAACCAGTAGGTAGCATCATAAGTATGGGTTTGTGGAATCAGTAGGGTATCTTGCAAGGGTTAGCTTGCACAATATCAGTATATGCTTGCATAGGTATAGTATCTTGCAAGTGTTAGCTTGCCTTGTGCAGAGCAGTGGTTGAAGTTCTCCTCGGCTTCCTCTTCGTAGTATCCTCCTTCCTCCTCGTAGTATCCTTGGTCGGTACTAGCGTCTATGAATAAATACGAGGTACACAATCACCAAACAATACTTAACTACTTGCAATCATCACACACAAGGGTCCTATAGATGATCTAGCATCATCCCTAACATTACAAGGTTAAGGCTTGATTTAAATCCTTTTTATTTTTAGAAAAGTAATTTCTACTCATTGAAAAACTACTTAAGATTTAATATTCTCCAAACTAAACATGGGATCATTTTGACACATGTCATCACCACATATTGTAGTCCATGGGAACGTGATTTAAAGTGGTGTCACAATTTAATAAGGTTTTACCCTTTTATTTTAATTAATTAAAGTGGCTAGAAATGCTTATGTAGCATTCTTTTATTCCTTGAACAATATTTCTGCAAGTAAACCTATATATTTTTATATATTCTGAAAGGTATGGTTAAATGTGATTTTTGAGAGTTGGAATCAACTCAAAATCTTTTATGGTTTAAATTTGAAAAATGTTTGAATGCAGAAAAGGTTCTCCCTTGTTATTTTTGCTATGGGTGATCTACAGATCCAAATGACTTGAATCCAACGGGCTTGGATTAAGCACTCACAGACCTTTCCAACAAAATTGGTTTCATCCAATTTGGTTCACTGAATCGATCTGGGTTGATTTTTGAAGTTGGGTACTAAAGTGTGTTTGAAAAGAAATAGAAAAAGGTTTAATTTGAATTGCTGGGCTGCGCGGGAAATTCTAACGGGCCGGCCTACTAAGCGCAGTGCTCCCGCGGGCTGCGTAAGTGGGTGTCCCCACTCGTCAGTGACACGGGGCTGGGCGAAGCGGTATGGGGCAACGTGGATCGTTCGATCTAGTTCTAATCCAACGGCTGAGGGTCATCGTCGACGCGAGACAACTCCGGCGAGAACGAAACCTAGCGCGGACAGTGAGGGGTGCTGGGGGCTCACCGGGGTACGGGCGAGGGTCGGCGATGCGGGCGAACGACGAAGTCGACGACGGCGAACCTCCTGGTACCGGTGGCTTCTCCTGGGGCGGCTCCAATCGCTGGCTCCTTTCTTCTCCGGCAGCGGCAGGCTCCAGTGAAATTCCGGCGAGGTGGTGCTCGCCTTGCTCTGAGAATGGTGTGGCACGGTCAGTGGGGAGAGGGGAGTGAGATGGTGTGAAGAAATCGTGCGGGGATGGCCTCTATTTATAGTCGAGCGAGGGGACCGTCGGGGCGCACGGTGAGCTCGTCGGGGGCGACGTTATAGGCGGCTATAGGCATGGGCAAGGGTAGGGGACGGTGCTGTGTCTCCTGGTGATGCTCAACGACATGGTCGCGAGGCATGGGGCAGTGTGGTTTGGTCTGGAACGGCTGGTGCTCTGCGCGGCAGAGGTGGCACGGGGCGGCAAACAGGGGTGTCTGGCGGTCTCCTGGGTCGGTGGTGATCGTGTGTGCACGCGGTGAGGGCGGCGTGCGGTCTGTGGGTGATGGTCGAGGGTGGCGCTCTGGCGCACGCTCGGCATGGTCTGGGCGCGGCTTGTGCGCGTGGTCGAGGGCTTGGCAACGCTCGCGGCTGGGACAGGAAGTGGCGGTGGACGGTGGGCTGCCTCCCAGACATGCTGGCTAGGCTTGCTGCTGCTCCTAGCTTGCTGTCCACAATGGGGTGACATTGAGGTGCTCGGCTGTTCACCATTAATGGCAATGGCAAGCTCACAGGGGTGCTAGTGTGGGGCTAATCTTTCTAGATGATCTACTAAGGTGTGTGTGAGCTAACTAGGGAACAAGTTAGGCAAGAATCACTGCACACTATAGTGTTTGATGTTTTGTTTGATTTGTGTCTACAACCTGTTTGATGAAATGGCCGCATGAAATCAAGTTTTGAATTTTGAAATGATTTTTGGTGGGTTTGCTAGATTGGTGCTGGTGAGTCTGCAGATGCTTGGGTTTTGAAAGTTGAGCTTGTTTGAGTGGGTTTTGGAAAAGTGGGATCTTCCCATATGAAGAAGATTCAATTTTGAATTGGCATTTAAACTATGGATTTGAAAGTTTCTGGATGATCACAAAGTGGTCCTTGATACTTTGTTATGAGTACATTCAATGGGTGCAAAGATCCAGAAAAGTTTCTGTTAGGTTTTGAAAGTTTGAGACAGCCAAAGTAGGCATGGGAGTTAAATTGGTCAAAATGACCATTCGCCTCATATATTTGTGTTGATTTACTTGTCTTTAGGAAAAGTGTGGGGAATGTTTTAGATGATGTTCATTTCACCTAAGAAACATTTTACAAGCAATGGATCACACAAACAAGGTGGTTTTTAAAGAAATTCAAAATCCATGCATACACATATACATGCATTCATGGGTTTACTTAGAAAAGTTTTTGTTAACCCTAATCTTGATGATTAGTGTTTGATGATCTAAGTTTGGTATTTTTGGGATGTTACACGCTTGCTGGAGGAAGAAGGCGACACAGGAGGAGAATGAGGTGAAAAGTAAAAATCCCACCATAGTTACAATTTATAACCTCTGGCATCAAGATTCGTGCGATACGATCGAATGGTTGATGCGTGGGCGACGTGTGCAGGCGCGTGCATGGAAATTTTGCCACGTTTCCAACCGTCGCCGCCAACGGTTCGTATCGCTCGCGCGGGAAAAACAGACATGATTGTGTTCTCTACATGTGTGAGTTACGAGGCATTGCTGACCTATGTCTATGACGTCCTAGCTGTCACTAGCAGATGAACCACCACATCGGAAGATTCCGGCATGGATGTATCCAATCCGGCTACGGAAGAGTACAAAAGAAGATTCAGCAATTCTCCCACTTACAAGTTAAAGACAGAGAAAACCTTTCTGGGTTCTTTGGGATGACTACAAGATATTACTTGACGATTTGCCGACATCCATCTAGACGGAGCATTCACCCTGAAGAGGCAAGACAGCGCAAGATCTCGGAGTTCTCCGGGGGCTACTATTGGGGATATGCTATATGGGTATCCTCATAGCATGTCTCCTATCCGGATAACCCAGGTGGCCCATAGTTGGTAGCATGGCCCATGGCCTGCTGGGCAACCCAGTTAGATGGATCCAGAAGGGAGGCCCATGCCGGATAAAGAAAGGCTACGGAGGAGTCACCGACGTACCCGGAGCCTTGGAGTGCAAGACACGCTAGACTAGTTGTAAGCAGTGTAGGACTCTGTAACCTGTCCGGCTAGGACTTTTCCCTGTAACCCTAGGACCTGGCGACTATATAAGTCAGGCCTATGGGAGCCTTTTGGGCACGATAACTTAGACTCTCTAGTCACCTCGCACAGCGAACCAATCCCTGTAACTCGGCGTATTGCCCTTATAGTGATTTATAGCAGGAGTAGGATTCCTCCACCGTTGTGGGATCTAAACCTGGGCAAGATGTGTTACCTCATACCCGTCAACCGTCCACCTTCCCCCACGTCTCTAAACACGCACTGTGAGGACCCCTCCATGGCGTACTCGTCGGCAATACCACGACACGGTGTTGCTCCGGGAAAATAACGACTTTGGCTTTTGTCCTCCAATTCCGAGAATATTGATTTTCTATCTTTCTGGAACCAAAAACAGAAGAAAATAGGCAACTGGCACTATGGCATCTTGTCAATATGTTAGTTCAAGGAAGTGTATAAAAATACCTCAAAGTGTAGACAAAACATAAGACAAATGATACAAAACAAGCATGGAGCATAAAAAATTATAGATACGTTTCCGACGTATCAGTGCTCTTTCTTCATCTCCACTTTCGCAGACTTTAACATGGAGAAGAGTTCAGGTAACTACTTGTCCATGTTTTGCATATTGTAGTTCATCACAAAGTTCTTGTAACTTGGTGGTAGTGATTGGAGGACACGGTGAATTCCCAAATCATTAGGAATCACTATACCCAAGCTTTGGAGCTTACTTGCATGCCCAGACATCTTAAGAACATGCTCACTGACAGAGCTGCCCTCTTCCATCTTGCAGTTAAAGAACTTTTCAGAAGCCTCATAACTCTCAACTGCCGCGTGAGCCTCAAATATCATTTTGATTTCACGGACAATATCATGTGGGTCAAAGTTCTCAAACATTTTCTGAATCTCCTATTCCAAACCATACAAGATAGCACACTAAACTGTGGAGTACTAATTCTTCCGAGTGAGGAAAACATTCTTCACCTCATCGGTAGCATCAGCTGTAGGTGGGTCACATAGAGGTTCATCCAGCACATAGGTTAAATTACCAGCATTGAGGACAATCCTCAAGTTGCGGAACCAATCCGTGAAGTTGCTTCCATTGTTTTTTAACTTTTATTTGTCTAGGAACGCATTAAAATTGATGGTAGGGGTCGCAATTTATCTACAACATATTTGCAATAGTTTAGACTAAGTTTATGACAAATTGAGTTATAATTAATAGTTAAATTAATCTAGGTGAAATCCCACTCAAAACATAATCCCTCACATTGTTTTAGTGATCACACGAACCAAACCCACTATATCAAAACGGATCATCACAAGAGATGATGTAGCTTCAAAGGAGAACAATCAACATGTTCATCATATCTACTATATGACTCATGCTTTACCTTTAGGTGATCCATATTCCGAGACCATGTCTATACATGCAGAATCCAACACACGTGATCATCACGTGGTTCTTCGAAACAACGAGCTTTGGCAATGGTGCCTACTAAGGACGAACACTTTATAACTTGATATTTTGTGAGAGGGATCATCTTATAATGCTACCGTCGCAAACTAAGCAATACAAGATGCATAAAAGGATTCACATCACATGCAATTCAAAATATGTGATATGATATGGCTTTCTTCTTGTACCTTCGATCTCCATCTTTAAGCACAAACATGATCTCCATCATCACTCGTGTGGCGTCAAGGTCAACATCACTTCTCTATGGTTGTCATCCACCAGCATCAACTATTACAACTACTTTGAATAATAGACACGCAGGTCTTAACGAAATTAAAAGACAACCATAAGGCTCCTTCCGGTTGCCGATTTACAATAAGGAACATTGCATACATCATATATAATCACAATCATGGCCATATCACATCACAGCATGCCCCTACAAAACAAAGTTAGATGCCTCTAATTTTCTTTGCATTTTTTACGTGGTTTGTGTCTTTCAATAAGTGTCATTCTAACTTACGAACAAGAACCAAAACCTTGATACTAGTATTGTCAATCACCCATTGTAAATTGAATCTTCACTATGTTTGGAGAAACAGGCACCCGCAAAGCCACTTATGCAATACAAGTTGCATGTCAAGCGTGGAGCAAGTCTCATGAACGATGTCATGTAGGGTTAGCCCGGGCAGCTTCATCCCACCATCTCGCAAGATGCAAAGTACACAAGAAGCAATCGACAACAGAAGCATCAACGCCCATAATGACCATTGTGTTCTACTCGTGCAACAGATCTACATATAGAAACGGCTCTAATTCCACTGAAGGGGCTCGTAGCATGGAAAACAAAAAAATTCTACCGCATGAACACACACAAGCCAAGATCTATCTACTAGATTGTAGTAACGAGTCGATTCGAGTAATCACCCTCGAATATTCCAAAGCAGTTAACGAGAGAAGATTCTCGTGGGTTATGTAGTCGTACACTTGCCGATCTTAAGATCACGTAGACGATCCTTCCGGCGCTGCGTTATGACAATGCTTCCGTAGTCGGTCACACGTTCGGTACTCGATGAAGACCTTCCTCTCCCTTGTTCCAGCAGGCAGCGGAGGTTGTAGTTTTCTCCTCACGATTCCGACAGCACGACGGTGTGGTGCGGAAGTAGAGGGAAGATCCTGTAGGGCTTCGCCTAAGCCGTAGCGGGTTATGGTGGATAAATAGGGTTTCCTAGTGATCTAGGGTTTATAAGCCGGAGAGGAGGAGGTGGAGCCGGCGGCGGCTTGGGTGGTGGTGGTGTGTGGAGGGGGCAGCCCCTCCCCTCTATTTATGAGAGGGAGGGGCAGCTCGGGAGAGGGGAGTTTGAATCCTTCCCCAACTCCCTCTCTTACTAGGCTTGTGGTGGAGGGAGAGAAGGATTCTCTTCTTCCTCCACCTGTCCTAGTTTGACTTTTCAAACTTGCCTGTTGACTTTCAATTTGGAATTTGATTTCACTCTTTATTTGCACAGCCCTTTGACCTAGGAAATGATGAAACCATTCCACTTAGTCATGACACATTCATGCACATTTCCCCTTCTAGTCCGGTGAACCTTCTAGACCCTCCTAGATCATTCCGGTGAAAACACCGGAATCATTCCCGAACTCCGAAATTGGACTTTCCTTATATGAATCTTATTCTCCGGACCATTCTGGATCTCCTCATGATATCCTGGACCCCATCCAAGACTCTGAACAACATTCGGTCTCCCTACTTACATTCCATATCTACTAAACACCATCGAATCCTTAAGTGTGTCTCCCTACGGTTCGTGGATTATACAGACATGACCGAGACTCTTCTCTGATAAATAACCAATAGAGGAATCTAGAAATTCATATGGTTCCCACATATTTCTATGATTACTTTGCAATCGAATGAACCATTTACATATGATACTAATTTCCCTTTATCTCGTGATATTTTACTTATCCGAATTCTTATTGTCGGTATCTCTGCATACCTAGTTCAACCTCATTACTAATAAGTACTTTTTACTCGTTCCTGTGATATGTGATCCCTTGTGAGCCAGCCACATGCTTGCAAGCTAATTGAATGACATTCCACCGAGAGGGCCCAGTGTATATCTATCAGTCATATGGATGGACAAATCCCACGCTTGATCCATGTGCCTCAACACATACTTTCCGAACACTCAATGCCACCTTTATAACCACCCAGTTATGAAGTGGTGTTTGATGTCACCAAAGCATCCATCCGGTGATGGTGATTAGCATGAGTTCATGGTCGAAGGAATTAGGTTACTATGTATCAGAAAGCTTATAGCAAACGAACTAATGAAATGACTTGATCTTTATTCTATGCTTATCTATAGGAGTATGTCCATGACACCATTCTCCCAATGATATGATCTTGTTGGTAATAAAATCTCAATGTTCATGATCAGGAAACAATGATCATTTATCAATCAACAAGCTAGGGACTCTAATTCAGTTTACAAATCACACAAGTATTAATGTTTCCCATTAATACTATTATAGCATGAATGTAAACATTTATCATAAACACAAAGATATAATAATAAATACTTTTATTATTGCCTCTAGGGCATATCTCCAACAGTAGAATGCGTTGAAATTGCCTCGGGCCCCTGGGCGCGTCGTAATCTTGCACCTCCTTTGGGAAAACACTAGTTTTTCGGGTTCATAAAAATTGAAAGTCAAGATTTATCCAAATGACCATAAATATCTAGTTGGAGAAGTCGCTTGCGATGCCGAGAGGGAGTTAGGTGCTAGGTTTGGGCTTAATCCATGGAGTCATTCCATCTTCTGGGCAGCGAGGGGGGAATCTAGGGTTGGAAGCCATGTTAACTCACACTCGATAGACATCCTGGTGGTGCCTTGGGTGCCAAAGGACCTGGTATGCCTTGCTTCTGATTTTATGAGGGCAGTGGGTCACGTGCAAGGGCTCCAGGAGCTTTTTTCACATTTTTTTTATTTTTTAGATTTTTTGGTGCTGCCCTAAAAACGGCAAAACCCGCCGACGGCCGTGGCAACACAATGGCCAGTGCAATCTTGGACCCAGGCATGCATCCAACCTAGGTACCCCATGGGGCACCCCAACCCATTTTTCCTTGAAAATTGAGAGTGTCTTATAGGGTACATACAGTTAGAAACCTCATTTACCGAGCCGTAACTCAAAAAAATACACTATATGCTTGCACGATGATATAAATACCCACCTCCAAGGAATGGCCATGCACCATGGTGTAGCATGTGTGGAAATGGCCTGGCTCGTGGGCGCTCCCTAATCTTGCACCTCCTTGGGAAAACACCAGTTTTTCGGGTTCAGAAAATGGAAAGTCAAGATTTCTCCAAATGACCACGAAATCTATAGTTGGAGAAGTCGCTTGCAACGTGAGAGGTAGCTAGGTGCCAGGTTTGGGCTCAATCCGTGGAGTGGTTCCATGTTCTCGGCAACGAGAGGGGGGGGAATCTAGGGTTGGAAGCCATGTTAACTCACACTCGATAGACATCCTAGAGGCGCATTGGGTGCCAAAGGACCCGGTATGCCTTGATTATGATTTTATGAGGGCAGTGCGTCACATGCAAGGGCTCCAGGAGCTATTTTAACATTTTTTATTATTTTTAGATTTTGTTTAGTGCTGCCCAAAAAACGGCGAAACCCACCGGCGGCCGCGACAACGCAACGTCGGTGAAATCTTGGACCTAGGCTTGCATCTATCCTATGTACCCATTGGGGCACCCCAAACCATTTTTCCCTGAAAATTGAGAGTGTCTTGTAGGGTACATACAATTAGAAACCGCATTTACCGGCCATAACTCAAAAAAATACAGTATATGCTTGCACCACAAGATAAATACCCACCTCTCCGGAATGGCCATGAACCATGGTGTAGCATGCGTGGAAATTGCCTCGGGCCCCTGGGCGCACCCTAATCTTGCACCTCCTTTGGGAAATCACTGGTTTTTCGGGTTCAGAAAATGGAAAGTCAAGATTTCTCCAAATGACCATGAAATCTCTAGTTGGAAAAGTCAGTTGTGATGCCGAGAGGGAGCTAGGTTCCGGTTTTGGGCTCAATCCATGAAGTGGTTCCATGTTCTGGGCAGCGAGGGGAGGGAATATAGGGTTGGAAGCCATGTTAACTCACACTCAATAGACATCCTGGTGGTATCTTGGGTTCCGAAGGACCTGGTATGCCTTTCTTATGATTTTATGAGCGCAGTGGGTCACATGCAAGGCCTCGAGGAGCCGTTTTAACATGTTTTTGTTATTTTTATATTTTGTTTGGTGCTACCCAAAAAACGGTGAAACCCGCCGGCGGCCGCGATAACGGAACGATTGGTGCAATCTTGGACCCAGGGATGCATCCAGCCTAGGTACCCCATGGGACACCCCAAACCATTTCCCTGAAAATTGAGAGTGTCTTATAGGATACATATAGTTAGAAACCGCATTTACTGGGCCATAACTCAGAAAAATACACTATATGTTTGCACCATGAGATTGAAGGGATACAGGTAGGCTACACTAGCGCAAATCAAAAAAAAATCTACTGCGTAAACCAGGATTACTGTTGTCATAGATCACGGGATTACCACTAGACGCGCAGTTGCGGAAATTGATGAAGCGCGTTGAGGCAGTGTAGACGTTCTACGTTTCCCCCTCGTCTTCGTCCCACGAGCAGCTCCCCTTGCACAGCTCGTCCAAGTGCCACAGATGGAGCACCTCCGAGGTATCCACACGTGTGGGGTGGAAGCGTCAGACGCCGGACTGCTAGGTTCGCGCGCGCGACACATGCATGAGGATTGGCGGCTGGGTGGAATGGTCTAGCCCTGGTCAGCTCGCCCCACCCTCTTTTATATAGGCGTCCCTAGTGGGCTTCTACATTACCGCCCATTATTAGCCTAAGCCTGGTCTAATTCGGATCTAATCCTCATTAGGCTTCCAGCCCCTTAAGTGTGTGACCCTATAGGTTCATATACGTATAGACATGACACGAATACTCTTATTCTGTCAATAGTTGGTAGCGTCCTCTATCAAGACGTGCCAACTCCTAAACACATACAAAGATCATATCAGACGAACCATCACAATGTTTAGTACATGTCTTTACCTTTGCCTCGCTATATTTTGTCTAGCTCCAAGCTGACCTCCCTTTCTCGATTCTGTGATTCGAAATCCCTTTACTAGGTTAAATCTTAACCACATGTAGCACGGCCATGCATTTCTGGATCCGATCACTCGAGGGGCCCAAAGATATCTCTCTCAAGTAGAGAGGGGCAAATCCCATCTTGATTCACCATGCCTTGCAGCATGCTTCAGGACAAACCCGAAAGCTACCTTTATAACTACCCAGTTATGGAGTAACGTCTGATAGCCCCAAAGTAGGTCGATCCACATCTCAAGTACATGCGACAATCTCAGGTCTAAGGACAAAACGTACACGATGTGTAGAGAGAGCTGCAAGTCTAATTGCTAGTCTCAAGTTGGGTTAGTCCAACTCCATGTTCATAACATGTGTCCACATCATTGGTTTGACATCTCCATGTCTATGACTTGCGAAACATAGTCATCAACCAATCGATGTGCTAGTCTAATATTCACGTGTGTCCACACGTGAACTCCGACTAGGGACAACTATTAAAACATACAAGTAAAGAGTTTTACAAACAATTCACATAATTGCCAATTAATACAAGTTGTTTGATATGGATATTCAAGGACCATTACAATAACTCATGGATACATATGAAATATAATCATCTCTATGATTGCCTATAGGGCATATTTCCTTCAGTCTCCCACTTGCACTAGAGTCAATCTAAAATGTATCTAATAGCAATTGCTCTTGCGTGCGCCTCATGCGCGGGCTGCGGGAGAGGCTTAGTCAAATGATCAGCAACATTTGAGTCCGTATGTATTTTGCATAGCATGACACTACCATCCTCAACGAACTCACGAATCTGATGGTAACGCATGCGAATATGTTTGTTCTTCTGGTGCTGTCTAGGTTCCTTGGCTTGTGCAATAGCACCATTGTTGTCACAATAAACGTTCAAGGGATTGGACGCGCCCTAAACCACACCGAGAGCGATCAGGAAATTCCTAATCCAAACATCTTCCTTTACAGCCTCCGAGGCAACAATATATTCAGCTTCTGTTGAAGAGGAGGTCACCTTTTCTTGCTTGGAACTTTTCCAGCTCACAGCACTTCCATTCAAGACAAACACATAACCTGATTGCGATTTCGAATCATCTGAGTCGTTAAGGTAACTAGCATCTGTGTAACCCTTTAAACTAAGTTCATCCTCACCTCCATAAACTAGGAACACATCCTTAGTCCTTTTCAAGTACTTAAGGATGTTCTTTACTGTTGTCTAGTGACCTTCACCTGGATCAGCCTGGTATCTGCTCGTAACACTTAGAGCATAGGAAACATCTGTTCGAGTACATATCATTGCATACATGATGGATCCAATAGCTGAAGCATATGGAACCCTGCTCATGCGCTCATGCTCATCAGTAGTCGAAGGACACTAAGTCTTGTTGAGTTTAATGCTGTGAGACATGGGCAAGAACCCCTTCTTAGCCTCTTCCATGCTGAACTATTTCAACACTTTGGCAATATATGTACTCTGTCTTAATCCAATTAGCCTCCTTGATCTATCTCTATAGATCTTGATGCCTAGAATATATGCCGCTTCTCCTAAGTCCTTCATCGAAAAACTATTTTCAATGAGGTCTTAACAGCCTCGAGCATAGGAATGTCATTTGCAATCAGCAATATGTCATCTACATATAATATTAGAAATACAAGTGCTTACCCACTTTCCTTCTTGTAAACACAAGGTTCTTGTTCGTTTTTGATGAAGCAAAACTCCTTTACAACTTCATCAAATCGAATATTCCAACTCCGAGATGCTTGCTTCATCCCATAAATGGACTTTAGAACTTTGCATACCTTTCTAGTATTGTTTGGATCGACAAAACCATCGGGCTGCATAATATACACGTCCTCAGTTAGGATTCCATTTAGGAAAGCCGTCTTGACATCCATCTGCCATATCTAAAAGTCGAAATGTGCAGCAATGGCTAGAATTATTCGTATAGATTTAAGCATCGCTATGGGCGAGAAAGTCTCGTCGTAGTCAACTCCTTGAACTTGTCGAAAACCTTTTGCAACAAGTCGAGCTTTATGGATGTGAACATTTCCATCCATATCAATCTTCTTCTTATAGATCCATTTGCACTCAATGGATTTAAAACCATCAGGCAGGTCAACCAAGTTCCAAACTTGATTGTCTCCCATGGACTCTATCTCGGATCTCATGGCGATCATCCATTTCTCAGAGTCTGGGTCCACCATCGCTTCTGCCTAGGTCACAGGCTCATCATTGTCTAACAATAATAATTATCGCGCTTCGCGGAGCCTCGTCGTCCTTCGTGGTTGTGGTGATTCTATTGCCACGGGTTCCTCAACTTGTTCTGCTACAATAGCATCACTCATAGAAGAATCCCCGACTGGCTCATCTTGAACTTCTTCAAGTCGCACTGACCTTCCACTCATTCCCTTTGTGAGAAACTGAAGGGAATATGCCCGAGAGGCAATAATAAAGTGGTTATTATCGTATTCCTTGTTTATGATAAATGTTTATTTTGCATGCTATAATTGTATTAATAGGGAAACATTAATACATGTGTGTTTAATAAACAAACAGAAAGTTCCTAGTTATGCCTCTCTCATAAACTAGCTCGTTGATTAACAAGATGATCATGGTTTCCTGATCATGGACATTGGATGTTGTTAATAACGGGATCACAACATTAGTGTAATGGTGTGATGAACATTCATCTGAAGTATAGCATTACGATCAAAGTCATTGAGTTTATATTGCTATAACAACTTACGAAGTGATCCTAATCCTTAGACCATGAGATCATGTCAATCACTAACACCGGAAGAGTTTCTTGATAACATCAAATGTCACACCATAATAGGGTGATTATAAAGATGGATTCAGAACTAATAAAGTGTTTTGTTGAGGCCCATGGATCGAGAGTGGAATTTTTTCATCCCGATGACGGATAGATATACTCTGGGCCCTCTCGATGATATCACATTGGTTAGCTTGCAAGCAAGTGATTTGATCACTAGAATGTTATATCACGGGAACAAGAAAAGAGTGTATGTCAGTAACTAGATCAAACTAGGTATGGAGATACCGATGATCGAATCTCGGACATGTAATATATCGCGAAACAAAAGGATTAAGATACTAGCGTAAAAGGTTCCGACGATCACAAGAAAGTCATCGTTGAATGTGTGGGAGTCAGTATGGGTCTCCAGATCCCGCTTCTGATTATTGATCCGAGAGGGGTCTCGATCATGTCCGCATTATTCACGAACCTTAGGGTGACACACTTAAGAGACACCGACATCCAATTGGAGCAAAAGTTTCATGCCAAAAGAATGAACAAGCGCAGGAATTTATTTCACTAGATACCGAAACAGGCTTTCGGGTGAAATTTCATAAAGTGGTTATGCATGTGAAATAGAATTCTAGCAAGGGGTTATTTGTGAATGTTTGTCATTAAAGTAGTTGACAAAATTCTGAATAAAATAAAAGAGTTTTATTTAATGAGAGTTTGCATTAAATTTGGTGGAAATTTAATGGGAATTTGAGTGGGTTTTTGAGTGGAGAAAATTGAAGGGCCATTTTGTGAGTGGAGTGTCCGCCCACATGAATGAGGGAGAGGTGGGGGCACCCTCCATGGCCGGCGTCCATGCCCCCTTTGGGCTTCCCCCCCTCCCCTATATAAGGAGCCACTCCTCTCACTTCTCACTTATACCTCCTCGTGAAGGATCTCTCTCCCCTCTAGAATTTATCCCCCATGGTCTCGGACTAGCGAGATACATGTTCCCGGTGGCTTTTCGGCAAGAAAGAGTTGTGCTTCCGCTGCATCGCTGGAGCAAGGAGGCGGAGGTTGCTCGGTGCCTCGAACGTGTGTGTGAGCACAGATGCGCTGCTGATTTGCGGCGCTAGGACTTCCTCTCGATCTAGAGATCGGCAAGAGATCGTCTACATCAACCACGAGTTTGGACTCGTTAAGCTTTGTCGGTCTTCCAGGGTATGTTCTCTACGGATGTACATCCGCCCGTTGTTTGTATCTAGTAGATAGATCTTGGTACATAGTTGTTCCCATCGTAGGAAATTTTTGTTTTCTATGCTGCGAACCCTACAGTGGTATTAGAGCCGGATCTATGCGTAGATACTTTGCACGCGTAGTACACATATGAGTATGTGGGCGATGATGATCATTTTATTTCTTCTTAGTTGTACTTTGGATATTTGTGGCATAGTGGGATGAAGCGGCCCGGACAAACTTTACATGTCCTCGCACATAAGACCTGTTCCACGCTTAACATGCAACTAGTTTTGCATAAGTGGCTAGCGGGTGTCTGTCTCTCCTACTATAGTCAATATCTAATTTGCAACGAGTTGTCAACAATTTGGTTATCCTCGTTGTGGTTCATGTTCGTAGGTAAGAACGGTTCTATCTTCGAAATCCCTAAGCCACGTAAAACTTGCAATGGATAAATTAGAGGCGTCTAGTTTAGATTGTTGCTGGGCTAGTGTTATGGTATGGTGATGTTGTAAGTAGAAGTATAAGATGATACTCTTACAACACACATAACGTAGGTTCCATAGACCTTGGCCTTACACATAGAGGTATGATAGAGATCATACCACGATGCACATGATGGCGATCAAGTGCGGGAACCATATCATTTCACTTATTAACATGTGATGTTTATTGCATCTTATATTTCTTGTTTGGCGTTTTATTAGCATAATAAGATGATCCCTCATTTAGATATCAAGATAAGAATGTGTTCTTCCTTAAGTATGCACCGACAATGTTTCGTCGCTTCAAGGCATCACGTGATGATCGGGTGTACTTGAATCCACGAGCATATCTCGGGTGTAAGACAGTTACACACGCGAATACTAAGGTTCTTACTAAGCGATCCTAGCATGTACATACATGGCCTCGGAACACGGACCGAAAGGTTAAGCATGAGTCATATGTTTTGATATGATGACCATATGGATGCTCGCCTTTGAAGCTACATCGACTCACGTGATGATCGGACTTGGTGTAGTGGATTTGGTTCATGTAATCACCGAAGAGACACGAGGGATGTCGTTTTTGAGTGGGAGTTCATTTCTAATTTGGATTAGTAGAACTCAATTTATCATAAATTAAATCAAAGTGAATTTGCATAATTGTTTGTAGTCATGGGCATTCGTTCACCACCTTATGCATAGTTATAATAGAACTATAGAATTCAGGATATATACTTTACGAACTGGTATCGTATTGTGTTGAGTGTCAATCTAAAGTTTAAAGTCCTATTGCAAACTTTTAGCAAACTCTATTTACTCCATGAAATTTAATAGTTGGTATTAAATCGAGAGTAACAATTCCGGTGTTAGTATCTTAAGTATCATGTTTTGCCTCCATGATTCTTTATATTTTTAATATCAAGTTTATCTAGGAGCTGAAAGAATTGTTTCAGAAACCATCATGTGTGGCAGATATAATGATATCTGATACAATGTTTTGGTTGCAAAATGATAGAGTATAATATATGTTCACATATTGGATGAGAATTTATGAAGGTTGGAGATGCTAGACATCCTAATCATCCAAAAGGGTTTTGGAAAGTAATGTTATACTCACGATTCGCCTTTATAAGCTACAGTAGCTTGATCATGAAAGTCGTCATGATAAGGATGAATAGAAGATGTATGTAAAGTGTTTACTACACTAAAAGATTACTAAAGAATGGATTTTGAAAGAATACCAATCATTTGATGATGGTGATCTACTTCAAAGTGCAAGTCCAAAGGTATTATTATTTGAATATACACGCTTTGGACTATGTGTCATGTATATGGCGCCACTTTTGATGTTGATAGATTCTTTTAAAAAGGAAAAGAAAATGCTAAAAGAGAATCTATAAAATATATTTGGCAAGAAAATAAAAGATTGGAAATATCCAATTTAGGTATATATGATATACATGTTATGGTTGTATTCTTTGCTTGTTAAACAATGTGGTTCTTGGGTATTGGATACCGAATTGGTGGTATGAAATTTCATACGGAACAACACAATTCATGAACCACAATGGCCTAAGTAAATATCAAGAGAATATGTGATGAAGTTCATCGAAAACAAACAAACCGTTGTTTGTATTTCTCGTTGACATCAAAGCTTGACTTCAAGATTTGTTTTAATAATTGTTATTTGAATCAGGTATTATGAGAACAAAGGTTGGTCAAATAATTACCGTATTCCACATAAGATGGATGATTTATAAATCTAGTTGGAGAAATCACATCCATAAAACCTAATGCTAAAATGTCGCAAGATAAACGATTGAAAGATCACTTACGAAGTGACATTGCTGTTTAAATTATATCGGAAAGAAAACATGAAGAATCTCCATATTCATGGATTTTTGGAGTCTTTGATTTGATCAAGTGACGCTTGTGAGACTTTCCACGTGATAATTAAAACTTCGTTCAAAGGCCAAAGAAGAACGAACGACTAAATTATTGGAATTTATACATGTTGATGTATGTAGTCCATTATGTGTAGTCGTAAGTGATGGGTTTCAACTTCATATGGTCTCTCCTGAAATTTGAGTGAATATTCACTTAATGATAAAGAAGTATGAAATATTTGCAAAACGTTTCAAAGACTTTCAAGATGAAGTGGAAAATCATTGTAACAAGAAAATAAATGGTTTATAATTTTATCATAAGGGATTTGTTTGAGTTACAAGTGTAACAAGAAACTAAATGAATTATGATTTTATCATAAAGGGATTTATTTGAGTTGCAAGTTTAGCAAAACACCTAGATTTACATACCCCAAAACACCATAGGAATATGGAGTGTTTGAGATTTGTAATGAAACCTTGTTTGACATGGGTGGATCAAAGGTGTTATTTATAAAACTGCCATTATGTTTTAAAAGATTAAAGCTTTAGAGACTACCGCTTTTGCGCTGAAAAGAGCCCCATCTTGATCCGTTGAAATGACACCATGGAAGTTATGGTTTGGGGTAAAACCCAAGTTGTCATTTCTTAAATTTTGGTATGCTAAACATAAGTAAGATGTTTACAACCGAAGTCGGATGAGCATGTCTTTCTAGGTTATTTCGAATAAAAAATGGTTATTCCTCCATAACACCAAGGACAAAAGGGTTTGTCGCTTGAAATGTGAAGTTTCTTGAAAAAGGAATTTTTCGCAAAAGTTAAGTGGGAGGACAATAGAACTTTGATAAGGTTAACGAACCTTAGCTAAATGTGCTGAGTTGCGCAACGCCGAAAAATGTTCCGGAGGCTGCCATAACGCTCATAGCTTATGTGCCTCAAAGGTTGTGGTCACGGAGATCTAAGTTCCTATTGAACCAAGTAGGTCGGATAAACAATCAAATACTAAGATTTGAGAGTAAATCATTATTGTTTGACAATGATGAACCGACTATATGCAAAGAAACGATGATGGGCCCTGACTCCGTCAAATGGCTTGAAGCCATAAAATCCATGATAGTTCCATACACGAGAAATCATGTTTTGAACACGAAAGACCCTCTGGAAAGGTGTAAAAACCTATTGGTCGTATTTGGATCTATAAAGAAACAGACATGGATGTTTCACATCTATGAAATAGTCGATATGTCGTAAAGTATTTTACGACAATGTTCAAGGAGTTGACTATGACAAGATTTGATCTTTCATAGCGATATTTAGTCTGGACGGATTAAAGTAGCAACCACTACGTATAATTTGTTATATGGTAGATGAATAAACAAAGCAAAGTTCTTCTAATAGAATGGTTACCTAGGACGTGTACATGACATGATCCAAAGGGTTTTGTTAATTCAAATGATGCTAAAAAGGGCATGAAAACTTCAATGGTTGAAGTAAGCATCGTGGAGTTGGAATCTTCACTGTGATGAAAAAGAGTTTTCATCAGGAGACGATGAAGATGCTTGCATTTGCAAGAAATTAAGTGGGAGCGCTAAGACATATTTCTAATACATTATGTGGAGGACATCTTGTTGATTGGAAATGATGTATATTTTATTGACAAAGGTTAAGAATTTCATTTCGATGAAATACTTAGGCAAAACCCTAATATTTAGCGTGAATGTCTATAGTGGAAAGACTGTGACGCCAATATGGTTGTGCTAAACGTACATATATGAGATACTGAAGGAGTTCAATATAGAAACAACAAGAAACGGTTCTTGTCGCATGGAAAGGAATTGAATCAAGATTCAAGTGTATCGATACTTGATAAGTGACAAGATTCAAGTGCTTTGACACTTCATGAGTGAAATCACGAGAATGTTTTGATCAATCATACCATGATATGTACACATCCAGATATGTCCTATGCTCTAAGTGTTATGATCATATACCAGAATGAATCATAAAATGATCATTAGACGATAGTGAGGATATTCTTATGATCTTTTTGAAATAACTAAGAATATATTTGTGTAGAGGTGACAAACAATTACAAATAGTTCATTGTAAAACGTTACATTGATACTAGGTTTGTCACAAGATACAAATTAAGTTTACCTCAATTTAAACTACGGGCGGCACAATGTAATGGAAATAAGATTCCATGATGGATTTGGATGAAGTCCATAGTTAAGACATTGTGACAGATACTACAACAAAAAGGCTAAGTATATGACTGCTATAGTAGCAGCAAAGGAGGGCATTTGTGTCAAGTAGTTTGTTATCAAACTAAGGTGTGGTTCATAACGGGCTATCACTAAAGATATATTGTATGACAATAGTATCGACATGTTTTAACCCCAAGGAACTAAAGGACTCACCAAAAGACCAAATTTATACAATGCCATCTCATTGGAGAATGAGTGATGCGTGGAGACGCAAAGACATGAAAATACACACGGACCTAAAAGCGTCAGATCCGTAGATTATGTTAACCACTTGCAGTTGCGTATATAGAACACCAGAAAGCCATATGTGTTCAATATGCAAAGTTTTCAAACTAGATTATTGTCTCTAGTGCAAGTGGGAGACTGAAGGGAATATGCCTGAGAGGCAATAATAAAGTGGTTATTATCGTATTCCTTGTTTATGATAAATGTTTATTTTGCATGCTATAATTGTATTAATACGGAAACGTTAATACATGTGTGTTTAATAAACAAACAGAAAGTTCCTAGTTATGCCTCTCTCATAAACTAGCTCGTTGATTAACAAGATGATCATGGTTTCCTGATCATGGACATTGGATGTTGTTAATAACGGGATCACAACATTAGTGTAATGGTGTGATGAACATTCATCCGAAGTATAGCATTACGATCAAAGTCATTGAGTTTATATTGCTATAACAACTTACGAAGTGATCCTAATCCTTAGACCATGAGATCATGTCAATCACTAACACCGGAAGAGTTTCTTGATAACATCAAATGTCACACCGTAACAGGGTGATTATAAAGATGGATTCAGAACTAATAAAGTGTTATGTTGAGACCCATGGATCGAGAGTGGAATTTGTTCATCCCGATGACGGATAGATATACTCTGGGCCCTCTCGGTGATATCACATTGGTTAGCTTGCAAGCAAGTGATTTGATCACTAGAATGTTATATCACGGGAACAAGAAAAGAGTGCATGTCAGTAACGAGATCAAACTAGATATGGAGATACCGATGATCGAATCTCGAACATGTAATATATCGCGAAACAAAAGGATTAAGATACTAGCGTAAAAGGTTCCGACAATCACAAGAAAGTCATCGTTGAATGTGTGGGAGTCTGTATGGGTCTCTAGATCCCGCTTCTGATTATTCATCCGAGAGGGGTCTCGATCATGTCCGCATTATTAACGAACCGTAGGGTGACACACTTAAGAGACACCGACATCCAATTGGAGCAAAAGTTTCATGACGAAAGAATGAACAAGCGCATGAATTTATTTCACTAGATACCGAAACAGGCTTTCGAGTGAAATTGCATAAAGTGGTTATGCATGTGAAAAAGAATTCTAGCAAGGGGTTATTTGTGAATGTTTGTCATTAAATTAATTGACAAAATTCTGAATAAAATAAAAGAGTTTTATTTAATGAGAGTTTGCATTAAATTTGGTGGAAATTTAATGGGAATTTGAGTGGAGAAAATTGAAGGGCCATTTTGTGAGTGGAGTGTCCACCCACATGAATGAGGGAGAGGTGGGGGCACCCTCCATGGCCGGCGGCCATGCCCCCTTTGGGCTGACCCCGCTCCCCTATATAAGGAGCCCCTACTCTCACTTCTCACTTACACCTCCTCATGAAGGATCTCTCTCCCCCTCTAGAATTTACCCCCATGGTCTCGGACTAGCGAGATACATGTTCCCGGTGTCTTTTCGGCAAGAAAGAGTTGTGCTTCCGCTGCATCGCTGGAGCGAGGAGGCGGAGGTTGCTCGGTGCCTCGAACGTGTGTGCGAGCACGGATGCGCTGCTGATTTGTGGCGCTAGGACTTCCTCTCGGTCTTGAGATCAGCAAGAGATCGTCTACATCAACCACGAGTTTGGACTCGTTAAGCTTTGTCGGTCTTCAAGGGTATGTTCTCTACGGATGTACATCCGCCCGTTGTTTGTATCTAGTAGATAGATCTTGGTACATAGTTGTTCGTTTTCTATGCTGCGAACAGAAACTCTTTCTCTAGGAAAACACAGCTACGAGCGACAAACACTTTGCCTTCTTCTCAGTTGTAGAAGTAATACCCTATTGTTTCCCTCGGATATCCCACGAAAATGCACTTATCTGATTTGGGTGTTAGCTTGTCCGACGGAAGTCGCTTGACAAATGCATCATAGCCCCAAATGTTTAGAAAAGACAAACTAGGATTCTTTCCTGTCCACATCTCATATGGTGTCTTAACTACGGATTTAGATGGTACCCTATTAAGTGTGAAAGATGCTGTTTCTAGAGCATAACCCCAAAATAATAATGGTAAATCCGACTGGCTCATCATCGATCGAACCATGTCCAACAAAGTTCGATTGCGCCATTCAGAGACCCCGTTCCTTTGAGGCGTTCCGGGTGGCGTGAGTTGTGAGTGATCATTCTACTTCTATAATCTAAGCATGCATAGTAGTAAAACGCATAAGAATAACATTCACATAGATGTGACACAGTATGGCCCATTTTCTCATGGTGATCTCCATCGCCATAGAACCTGTCCACCATGATGATCTCCATCTTCATGTTCCATGTGATCCATCCTCCAAGTGATGAGTCCTCCAAAAACTAATACAAGCTATTCCTCCTAACAGCTAGTAATCAAAATTATATAGTATTGGGATCATCACAAGTTGGCACGCAGGCCATTACAATAAATGACAACACATATGGCTCCAGCCATGCTGCCCTACTCACGACACGCAAGTCATGAAAATTCATACATGCATCACATACATATATGGGCCATACTGATCACATACATCCTACAAAAACAAGTTATGCATAGAATCGCATTCTACCAGATCATGTGACATCGCCGCACCTAGTTACCTTAACGAGATACAAAAGGGGCTACGATTAAGGGGGGTCTAGGGGGTCTCCCCCTGCGGGGTTCGAAGGGGCAGCACCCCTCGCGGTATCTACACAATTTTCTTTAAGGATTTTGATCGGCAAATCAAATTTACCATGAACCGACTATTGTCCCGATTCAATCAAACTCCTTTGATCACGGTACATCGATTTTAGATCGAGGTTATGATTCGATCAATCACATTGATCTTCGCGTGATTCAACAGGATTTATGCGTCACTTTCTACCCTGATGGCGGAAACCGACCGGTAGGGGTAAGTCGTACGACGACCTCAGAATAACGATCATGGAAAGCAAGATCAGAGATCAATCCTGAACCACTGCAATACAAACGATCACATCATTCATATCAATCTACATATCACCATATGCAAACATCCCGAACCTATAACTGAACAACATCGGCTCTGATACCACTGAAGGGATACGGGTAGGCTACACTAGCACAAATAAAAAAAATTCTACCGCGTAAACCAGGATTACTATTGTCATAGATCACAGGATTACCACTAGACGCGCAGTTGCGGAACTTGATGAAGAGCGTAGAGGTAGTGTAGACGTTCTACATCTCCTCCTTGACGTCGTCCCACGAGAAGCTCCTCTTGCGTGGCTCGTCCAAGTGCCACAGATGCAGCACCTCTGAGGTATCCACACGTGCAGGGTGGAAGCGTCAGACGCTGGACTGCTAGGTTCACGCGTGCGACACAGGCGTGAGGAGTGGCTGCTGGGTGGAATGGTCTAGCCCTGGTCAGCTCGCCCCACCCTCTCTTATATAGGTGTCCCTAGTGGGCTTCTACATTAGCAGCCCATTAGTAGCCTAAGCCTGGTCTAATTCGATCTAATCCTCATTAGGGTTCCAACCCCTTAAGTGTGTGACCCTATAGGTTCATATACATATAGACATGACACGAATACTATTATTCTGTCAATAGTTGGTAGCGGCCTCTAGCAAGACGTGCCAACTCCTAAACGCATACAAAGATCATATTAGACGAACCATCACAAGGTTTAGTACATGTCTTTCCCTTTTCCTCACGATATTTGGTCTAGCTCCAAGCTGACCTCCCTTTCTCGATTCTATGATTCGGAATCCCTTTACTAGGTTAACTCTAAACCATATGTAGCACGGCCATGCATTTCTGGATCCGATCACTCGAGGGGCCCAGATATATATCTCTCAAGTAGAGAGGGGCAAATCCTATCTTGATTCACCATGCCTTGCAGCATGCTTCAGGACAAACCCGAAAGCTACCTTTATAACTACCCAGTTATGGAGTAGCGTCTGATAGCCCCAAAGTAGGTCGATCCACATCTCAAGTACATGCGACAATCTCAGGTCTAAGGACAAAACGTACACGATGTGTAGAGAGAGTTGTAAGTCTAATTGCCAGTCTCAAGTTGGGTCAGTCCAACTCCATGTTCATAACATGTGTCCACATCATTGGTTTGACATCTCCATGTCTACGACTTGCGAAACGTAGTCATCAACCAATCGATGTGCTAGTCTAATATTCACGTGTGTCCTCACGTGAACTCCGACTAGGGACAACTATTAAATAACCATACAAGTAACAAGTTTCAAAAACAATTCACATAATTGCCAATCAATACAAGTTTCCTGATATGGATATTCAAGAAACATTACAATAACTCATGGATACATATGAAATATAATCATCTCTATGATTGCCTCTAGGGCATATTTCCTTCAGAGATAAATACCCACCTCTCGGGAATGGTCATGCACCATGGTGTAGCATTCGTGGAAATTGCCTCAGGCCCCTGGGCGCGCCCTAATCTTGCACCTCCTTTGGGAAAACACCAGTTTTTTGGGTTTAGAAAATGGAAAGTCAAGATTTCTCCAAATGACCACGAAATCTCTAGTTGGAGAAGTCGCTTGCGATGCGGAGAGGGAGCTAGGTGCCGGGTTTGGGCTCAATTCATGGAGTGGTTCCATGTTCTGGGAGCGAGGGGGGATCTCGGGTTGGAAGCCATGTTAACTCACACTCGATAGACATCTTGGTGGTCCCTTGGGTGTCAAAGGACCTGGTATGCCTTGCTTATGATTTTATGAGGGCAGTGGGTCACATGCAAGGGCTCCAAGAGTTGTTTTAACATTTTTTATTATTTTTAGATTTTGTTTGGTGCTTCGAAAAAAGGCGAAACCTGCCGGCGACCGCAACAATGCAACGGTCGGTGTAATCTTGGACCTAGGCAAGCATCTAGCCTAGGTACCCATAGGGGCACCCCAAACCATTTTCCTGAAAATTGAGAGTGTCTTATAGGGTACATACAGTTAGAAACCGAATTTACTGGTCGTAACTCAAAAAAATACAGTATATGCTTGCACCATGATATAAATACCCACCTCCCGGGAATGGCCATGCACCATGGTGTAGCAAGCATGGAAATTGCCTTAGATCCCTGGGCGCCCAATAATCTTGCACCTCCTTTGGGAAAACACCGGTTTTTCGGGTTCAGAAAATGGAAAGTCAAGATTTCTCCAACTGACCATGAAATCTCTAGTTGGAGAAATCGCTTGTGATGCCGAGAGCGAGCTAGGTGTCGGGTTTGGGATCAATCCATGGAGTTGTTCCATGTTCTGGGCAGCGAGGGGGGGGGGGAATCTAGGGTTGGAAGCCATGTTAACTCACATTCGATAGACATCCTGGTGGTGCATTGGGTGCCAAACGACCTGGTATGCCTTGCTTATGATTTGATGAGGGCAGTGGGTCACATGCATGGGCTCCAGGAGCGGCTTTAACAGTTTTTTATTATTTTTAGATTTTGTTTGGTGCTGCCCAACAAACGGCGAAACCAGCTGGCAGCCGCGACAACGCAACGGTTGGTGTAATATTGGACCTAGGCATGCATCCAGCCTAGGTACCCATAGGGGAACCCCAAACCATTTTTCCATGAAAATTCAAAGTGTATTATAGGGTACATACAGATAAAAACCGCATTTATCAACCGTAACTCAAAAAATACAGTATATGCTTGCACCACAAGATAAATACCCACCTCTCGGGAATAGCCATGCACCATGGTGTAGCATGCATGGAAATTTCCTCGGGCCCCTGGGCTCTCCCTAATCTTGCACCTCCTTTGGAAAACACCGGTTTTTCGGGTTCAGAAAATGGAAAGTCAAGATTTCTCCAAATGACCACGAAATCTCTAGTTGGAAAAGTCACTTGTGATGTCGTGAGGGAGCTAGGTGCCGGGTTTGGGCACAATCTATGGAGGGGTTCCATGTTCTGGGCAGCGAGGGGAGGGGGGATCTAGGGTTGGAAGCCATGTTAACTCACACTCGATAGACATCCTAGTGGTTCCTTGGGTGCCAAAGGACCTGGTATGACTTTATTATGATTCTATGAGGGCAGTGGGTCACATGCAAGGGCTCTAGGAGCTGTTTTAACATTTTTTTAGATTTTGTTTGGTGCTGCCCCAAAAAACAGCAAAACCCGCCGGCGGCCGTGACAATGCAAAGGTCGGTGCAATCTTGGACCCAGGCATGCATCCACCCTAGGTACCCCATGGGGCACCCTAAACCATTTTCCCTGAAAATTGAGTGTGTCTTATAGGGTACATACAGTTAGAAACCGCATTTACCAGGCCGTAACTCAAAAAAATACACTATATGCTTGCACCATTAGATAAATAACCTCCTCCCGGGAATGGGCATGCACCATGGTGTAGCAAGTGTGGAAATTTCCTCAGGCCCCTGGGCACGCCCTAATCTTGCACCTCCTTTGGGAAAACACCGGTTTTTTGGTTTCAGAAAATGGAAAGTCAAGAATTTTCCAAATGACCACGAAATCTCTATTTGGAGAAGTCGCTTGCGATGCCGAGAGGGAGCTAGGTGTCGGGTTTAGGCTCAATCCATGGAGTGGTTCCATGTTCTGGGGAGCGAGGGGGGGATCTAGGGTTGGAAGCCATGTTAACTCACACTCGATAGACATCTTGGTGGTCCCTTGGGTGCCAAAGGACCTGGTATGCCTTGCTTATGATTTTATGAGGGCAGTGGGTCACATGCAAGGGCTCCAAGAGCTGTTTTAACATTTTTTATTATTTTTCGATTTTGTTTGGTGCTTTGCAAAAAACGGCGAAACCTGTCGGCGACCGCAGCAATGCAATGGTCGGTATAATCTTATACCTAGGCATGCATCTAGCCTACGTACCCATAGGGGCACCCCAAACCATTTTCCCTGAAAATTGAGAGTATCTTATAGGGTACATACAGTTAGAAACCGCATTTACTGGCCGTAACTCAAAAAAATACAGTATATGCTTGCACCATGATATAAATACCCACCTCCCGAGAATGGCCATGCACCATGGTGTAGAATGCACGGAATTTGCCTTAGGCCCCTGGGCGCACCCTAATCTTGCACCTCCTTTGGGAAAACACCTATTTTTCGGGTTCAGAAAATGGAAAGTCAAGATTTTTCCAAATGACCATGAAATCTCTAGTTGGAGAAGTCGCTTGCGATGCCGAGAGGGAGCTAGGTGTCGGTTTTGGGCTCAATACATGGATTGCTTCCATGTTCTGGGCAGCGAGGGGGGGATCTAGGATTGGAAGCCATGTTAACTCACACTTGATAGACATCCTAGTGGTGCCTTGGGTGCCAAAGGACCTGGTATGCCTTGCTTATGATTTTATGAGGGAAGTGGGTCACATTCAAGGGCTCTAGGAGCTGTTTTAACAATTTTTTTTAGATTTTTTTGGTGCTGGCCAAAAAAACGGCGAAACCCACCGACGGCCGCGGCAACGCAACGGTCAGTAATATCTTGGACCCAGGCATGCATCTAGCCTAGATACCCATTGGGGAACCCCAAACCATTTTCCCTGAAAATTGAGAGTGTATTATAGGGTACATACAGTTAGAAACCGCATTTATTGGCCGTAACTCAAAAAAATACATTATATGCTTGTACCATGATATAAATACCCACCTCCCGGGAATGGCCATGCACCATGGTGTAGCAAGCATGGAAATTGCCTTAGATCCCTAGGCGCGCCATAATGTTGCACCTCCTTTGGGAAAACACCGGTTTTTCTGGTTCAGAAAATGGAAAGTAAAGATTTCTCCAAATGACCATGAAATCTCTAGTTGGAGAAATCGCTTGCGATGCCGAGAGGGAGCTAGGTGCCGGGTTTGGGATCAATCCATGGAGTTGTTCCATGTTCTGGGCAGGAGGGGGGGGAATCTAGGGTTGGAAGCCATGTTGACTCACACTCGATAAACATCCTAGTGGTGCATTGGGTGCCAAAGGACCTGGTATGCCTTGCTTATGATTTTATGAGGGCATTGGGTCACATGCAAGGGCTCCAGGAGCGGTTTTAACAGTTTTTTATTATTTTTAGATTTTGTTTGGTGCTGCCCAAAAAACGGCGAAACCAGCTGGCTGCCGCGACAACGCAACGGTCGGTGTAATATTGGACCTAGGAATGCATCCAGCCTAGGTACCCATAGGGGAACCCCAAACCATTTTTCCGTGAAAATTCAAAGTGTATTATAGGGTACATACAGATAAAAACCGCATTTATCAACCGTAACTCAAAAAATACAGTATATGCTTGCACCACAAGATAAATACCCACCTCTCGGGAATAGCCATGCACCATGGTGTAGCATGCATGGAAATTGCCTCGGGCCCCTGGGCGCGCCCTAATCTTGCACCTCCTTTGGGAAAACATCGGTTTTTCGGGTTCAGAAAATGGAAAGTCAAGATTTCTCCAAATGACCATGAAATGTCTAGTTGGAAAAGTCACTTGTGATGTCGTGAGGGAGCTAGGTGCCGGGTTTGGGCACAATCTATGGAGTGGTTCCATGTTCTGGGCAGAGAGGGGGGGGGTCTAGGGTTGGAAGCCATGTTAACTCACACTCGATAGACATCCTAGTGGTTCCTTGGTTGCCAAAGTACCTGGTATGCCTTTCTTATAATTTTATGAGGGCTGTGGGTCAAATGCAAGGGCTCCAGGAACTGTTTAAACATTTTTTTTAATGTTTTTAGATTTTGTTTGGTGCTGCCCAAAAAAACAGCGAAACCCGTCGGCGGCCGTGACAATGCAAATGTCGGTGAAATCGTGGACCCAGGCATGCATCCAGCCTAGGTACCCTATGGGGCACCCCAAACCATTTTCCCTAAAAATTGAGAGTGTCTTATAGGGTACATATAGTTAGAAACCGCATTTACCGGGCCGTAACTCAAAAAACATACACTATATGCTTGCACCATGAGATAAATAACCTCCTCCCGGGAATTTCCATGCACCATGGTGTAGCATGCATGGAAATTTCCTATGGCCCCTAGGCACGCCCTAATCTTGCACCTCCTTTGGGAAAACACCTGTTTTTCGGGTTCAGAAAATGGAAAGTCAATATTTCTCCAAATGACCACGAAATCTCTAGTTGGAGAAGTCGTTCGCGATGCCGAGAGGGAGCTAGGTGCCGGGTTTGGGCTCAATCCATGGAGTGGTTCCATGTCCTGGGCAGCGAGGGGGGGGGGGAATCTCGGGTTGGAAGCCATGTTAACTCACATTCGATAGACATCTTGGTGGTGCCTTGGGTGCCAAAGGACCTGGTATGCCTTGCTTATGATTCTATGAGGGCAGTGGGTCACATGCAAGGGCTCCAAGAGTTGTTTTAACATTTTTTTTATTATTTTTATATTTTGTTTGGTGTGGCCCAAAAAACGGCGAAACCCGCCGACGGCCGCAACAACGCAACGGACGGTGTAATCTTGGACCTAGGCATGCATGAAGCCTAGATACCCATAGGGGCACCCCAAACCATTTTTCCCTAAAATTTGAGATTGTCTTTTAGGGTACATACAGTTAGAAAACGCATTTACTGGCCGTAACTCAAAAAAATACAGTATATGCTTGCACCATAGGATAAATACCCACCTCTCAGGAATGGCCATGCACCATGTTGTAGGATGCGTGGAAATTTCCTCGAGCCCCTTAGCATGCCCTAATCTTAGACCTCCTTTGGGAAAACACTAGTTTTTTGGGTTCAGAAAATGGAAAGTCAAGATTTCTCCAAATGACCATGAAATCTCTAGTTGGAAAAGTCACTTGCGATGCCGAGAGGGATCTAGGTGCCTGGTTTGGGCTCAATCCATGGACTGGTTCCATGTTCTGGGCAGCGAGGGCGGGGGGAATCTAGGGTTGGAAGCCATGTTAACTCATAGTCGATAGACATCCTGGTGGTGCCTTGGGTGCCAAAGGACCTGGTATGCCTTTCTTATAATTTTATGAGCGAAGTAGGTCACATGCAAGGGCTCTAGGAGCCCTTTTGACTTTTTTTTATTTTTTTTAGATTTTTTTTGGTGCTTCCCAAAAAAACGGCGAAACCCGCCGGCAGCCGCGACAATGCAAAGGTCAGTGCAATCTTGGACCCAGGCATGCATCCCGTCTAGGTAGCCCATGGGGCACCCCAAACCATTTTACCTAAAAATTGACAGTGTCTTATACGGTACATACAGTTAGAAACCACATTTACTAGGCCGTAACTCAAAAAAAAATACACTATATGCTTGCACCATGAGATAAATACCCACCTCCCAGGAATTTCCATGCACCATGGTGTAGCATTCATGGAAATTGCCTCAGGCCCCTGGGCGCGCCCTAATCTTGCACCTCCTTTGGCAAAACACCAATTTTTCGGATTCAGAAAATGAAAAGTCAAGATTTCTCCAAATGACCATGAAATCTCTAGTTGGAGAAGTCGCTTGCGATGCCGAGAGGGAGCTAGGTGCCGGGTTTGGGCTCAATCCATTTAGTGGTTCCATGTTCTGGGCAGTGAGGAGGGGAATCTAGTGTTGGAATCCATGTTAACTCATACTCGATAGACATCTTGGTGGTGCCTTGGGTGCGAAAGAACCTAGTATGCCTTGCTTATGATTTTATGAAGGTAGTGGGTCACATGCCAGGGCTCCAGGAGCTATTTTAACATTATTATTATTATTTTTAGATTTTGTTTGGTGCTGCCCATAAACACAGCGAAACCCACTGGTGTCCACGACAACGCAACGGTCGGTGTGAAATCTTGGACCCAGGCATGCATCCAGCCTAAGTACCCCATGGGGGACCCCAAACCATTTTTTCTTGAAAATTGACAGTGTTTTATAGGGTACATACAGTTAGAAACCGCATTTACCGGCCGTAACTTAAAAAAATATAGTATGTGCTTGCATCACAAGATAAATACCCATCTCGGTAATGTCCATGCACCATGGTGTAGCATGCGTGGAAATTGCCTTGGGCCCCTGGGCGCGCCCTAATCTTGCAACCTTTTGGGAAAACACCAGTTTTTCAGCTTGAGAAAATGGAAAGTCAAGATTTTTCCAAATGACCACGAAATCTCTAGTTGGAGAAGTCGCTTGCGATGCCGAGAGGGAGCTAGGTGTCGGGTTTGGGCTCAATCCAAGGAGTGGTTCCATGTTCTGGGCAGTGAGGGGGGAATCTAGGGTTAGAAGCCATGTTAACTCACACTCGATAGACATCCTGGTGGTGCCTTGGGTGCCAAAGGACCTGGTATTCCTTGCTTATGATTCTATGAGGGCAGTGGGTCACATGCAAGGGCTCCAGGAGCTGTTTTAACATTTTTTTTATTATTTTTAGATTTTGTTTGGTGCGGCCCAAAAAAACGGCAAAACCCACCGGCGGCCGCAACAACGCAAGGGACGGTGTAATCTTGGACCCAAAGGGGCACCCCAAACCATTTTCCCTAAAAATTGAGAGTGTCTTATAGGGTACATACAGTTAGAAACCGCATTTACCGGTGAAAGTACAAAGGATGTCGCCTAGAGGGGGGGTGAATAGGCTTTTAAAAATATTACGGCTTAGGCTCAAGTAAAAGCGGAATAAAACTAACGTTTAATTTATTGAGCACAAAACCTAGCCACTATGTTCACCTAAGTGCACCAACTACCTATGCTAAGCAATACAAGCAACAAGGTGATAGCAAGGTACAAATACTTCAAGCATGATGGCTATCACAATGTAAAGTGCATAAGTAAAGGGCTCGGTAGAGAAATAACCGATGGATGCGGAGACGAAGATTTGTTTCCCGAAGTTCACTTCCAAAGAAGCTACGTCTCCGTTGGAGAGGTGCGATGGCGCAATGCTCTCCGAACGCCACAAATGGCTCACCTCGAGGTGTGGTGGCTCGATGCTCACCCAACGCCACACAAGGCCTCACCCCAGATGCGGGAGCACGCAACTCACCGACGCCACAAAAGGCTCACCCTATTCTCCCAAGTGCACACCACAAAAGGCGGGCACTTGCTCCACTATGGGACGATTGAGGGCGGTCACGGAACCCGTACAAGATTGGGGCAAACACCACAACTCAATTGGAGGCTCCCAACGACAAAGCCACAAAAGGCTACAATTCCTCAAAAGGCGAACAAAGCCACAAAAGGCTACAAGACCACAAAAGGTCAACAATACCACAAAAGGTCAACAAGACCTCAAAAGGTCAACAACCCAACCACACAACCGTCTAGGGTTCGAAGGAACCCAAGAGAAACAAGCCCACACGCTTGAACTCGCCGAATCTCCGAGGAGAACTCAAACCTATGCGCCAAATGCAAGGGCAAGTCCTTCTCTCCCAAATTCCAACAAAGCTACAAAAGCTATTGGGGGAATAAGGGAGGAAGAACACAAGAGGAGAACACAAAACTCTCCAAGATCTAGATCCCAATGATTCCTTCACAAACAAGAGATTTAGCTTGGGGGGATTGTAGATCTAGATCTCCTCTCTCAAATCCCTCAAAAAGATGCAAGAATCATAGGAAGGGAAAGGGTAGAGGGAAAGCTTCTTCAAGGACACCAATGGAGGAGAGAGAGAAATCCAAGACCAAGAAAAGAGCTCGTACCCACGAAGGGGGAAGAGGAGCCCCTTTTAAAGGGCTCCCAGATCTGCCCGTTATGGGCATTCGTGACTCCTGGACGGAACTTCCGGTGGGAGGCCGGATGTTCCCGTGGCACATAGCCAACGGTCAAAAACTGCGGAGCGAGAAACTGAAAAAGCGAATCCTGGTCAGAACTTCCGCCGGTTCACCGGAACTTCCAGTGGGAGCGAAACTTCCTGTGGAAGTTCCGACAGAAGTTCCGTCAAATAGACATATTCAAAACAGAAGGTTATTGAACGTGAGCGGAACAAGAGCCGGAAGTTCAACCGGAACTTTTGGCGGCAACTAGGCCTGAGCGGAACTTCCGGTCCCTGGCCGGAACTTCCGGTGGGAGCGAAACTTCCGGTTGAAATTCCGACTGAAGTTCCATCAAATAGCACATCCAAAACAGAAGGTTACTGAACGTGAGCGGAAGAAGACCCGGAACTTCCACCGGAACTTTCGGATGCAAAGATGCCCTATTGAAACATCCGGTTGGAAGCCGGAACTTCCGGTCAGGGAAATTCCAGTAACGAGAAAACCAGAAACGCAATAACTTCTGCATCCAAACTCCAAACAGGATGAAACCAATTTTGTTCGAAAGATAACAACGAATAGAATCCAACAAAGATAATCGAAATATTGGGTATCACCTTGGGAGAAAATATCATGAATATATATGTGAAGTATGCCCCAAGGTGTGGAGCCGGAAAAGTCGCAAGATCAAAAACCGCAATAAGATAGGCAAGTGAAATCCTTATATGATGAACTAGAGCTTGTTATGATGGTGACCGCAAGCTCTAGATCCTCTCATGGACCAGAACCAAATAACAACCAAGAAAAATGATGCTATGAATGCAAAGGTTTGAGCTCTCTCCGAACGATGCAGACGAGACACACACTTGAGATCCCCTCTTGATAGCACGGCTATCTATCCTAAACCTGGTCTCCCAACTAACAATACGAGACCGACAAAATAAAAGCCCTATCAAGAACATACCTTTGCCTTGAGCATCCCACTTGAACTTGATGTAGACCGTCTTTTTCTTCTATAGTGGGAACACCTTTCTTGGATGCTCTTGCTTGATGAAGATGAAGACTTGCAAATTGCTCCCCCATACTCCATGGGGAAACCTCTTCTTGAACTTTTTGTCTTCATCACTCCATGAACACGAGGATGGCAAGCTTCAAGCATGAGATATTCTAGAGATGGCGCATCTTGATCTCGCCCTTCTTCATCCCTTCTTGAGGTTGATCCATCTTGATGCAACTCGTTGCACATGCCTTGATCAACCTTCAAGCTCCTTCTTACTTCATGATTCCAAAGGGCACAAAGCCCTTGGACATTTCTTCATCTTCCAACCTTGAGACCAACACATGGCCCAAGAGATGCCAATGGACAAACCTATAAGTGAAACTCAATTTACACATTAGTCCATAGATATTGTCATTAATTACCAAAACCACACATGGGGGCATACATGCCCTTTCAATCCCCCCATTTTGGTAATTGATGACAATCCCTTAGCGAGGGTTTAAATAGGACAATTAACGACCAAAGCGGTTGCCCCAACATCAAATACTACACAAGTATGTGATGTTGGTACAACCACAATATATAGAGCAAACTCCCCCACAATATATGCATGTGTTATGAACTTGAATTTCATTGCATAGATTGCCAACCGTTATCGTTGGTTGAGTTTCCTCTATATATTCAACATGGAAAGAAAACACAAAGATGCAAGGTCATGAGAGGCAAATTCTTAAGAACACACTCAAAGCAAAGGCCAACTTCCCTTAAACCCTCCAAAACTTCTCCCCCATTGGCATTGATTGCCAAAATGGGTGAAAAGTTCTAGACGGCCAACATAGTGAGAATTCCTCCAAAGGTGTGCATATGCACAAGTCAAATGATGAGAACTAGGGAGCAAGTAAATCTATATTGAGGACCCAAAGAAAGCAAAAATAAAAGAAAGAAAAGAAAAGGGCTTCAACAAATGAAGCGAGCAATCAAAAGATCCAAAAGAAACACCATCAAATGATGTCAAAAGGAAACAACAACCAAAAGAGTGTTTAAATAAAAATAGAGAAGCTCCCCAAACTTTGTGCAAAGATTAGAATACTTGTATTGAATAAAATATGCACAAATATGGAATCCTTCCTCCCCCATAAGCATTTAAACCACAAGAAACGAGAAAGAAGGAACATGTGCATCATTAAATGAATTATAGAAGCTACCCAAAGATTGTGCACCAATTATAGTAATTGTATTTGGAAACAACGTGCACAACCATGGAATCCTCACTCCTCCAAAACCATATAACAATGCACACAAAATACAATAATTTGGATACCACCGAAGAATCAAAATGAAGTAAGAGGTGATTTCCAAGAAATGCAAAAACAACCAAATATTGATCTTCTCTTGTGTGTATAAATATTTAGGTGGAAAATATCACAAAGACTTATAACCACAAAGAAGCAAGCACACACAAAATAGATACTCAAGAAAGCACATGAAGACCCAAAAAGAAGTCATAGAATATACCAATAAGATGTTTTGCTTGAAAGCATGCCCAGTGGCTCAAATATATCTTATTGTACATCAACGAGCTTCAAACACCAACATACCCCATTCAACACAACTATTCTCAAGGGAAGAAGATGATAGAAGGAATATATGGAGAAAGGCAACAAGTATCACAAGATAGAAATCAACTTGGCAAAAATACTCACTATTGCACATGAGAGATATTGAGGAAACGATATGCAACAAAATTGCTAGATTAACATATTTGGGATTAGTGAATCATGAGCATGAATTAGTATAGTCCCCATTATATGCACTCATCTCAACATACACACATTTACAATAGAGATAATTCTTCAAAGCCAAAGGAAGAAATCCTACATATGGAAGAACACAAATTCATGCTAATAAGCAACCTACACAAGGTTGGGAACAAGATATGTATTCATGAGAGAGAGATACTTGTTACCGAGATATAATTGGTAGGATGAAGAAGATATGAATTCGTTGATCATCCTAGCTAACATCCAACTGACATGTAGACGCCACTTCTTCCTTGTTCAAGATACAAGCACCCAATATATATCTCCAATGTACCTAAAACACAATTAAGTACACTATGGTCCCCAAACAAATTGGGTCCAATGTAGTTAGTGAAACTACAATACATAGTAGAGCCCCACACAAATATGTGCATATTGTTATGAAATTGAATTTCATGCACATCTTAGCCCATTAGGATTTAGTGGAGTTTCCCCTATATATTGGATCAAAGAAAGCAAGCATGCCATAATATATACAAGAAGTAAATATGCATGCATAGGCTTTCAAGAACCAAAAGGAGATACAATTTGAACAAAAACACCAAGTAAACCAATAATACACACACAAAAGTGTGACTCGACAAAAGGTGTCCAAATTGTATCGAAGATCCAAATCAACACATGAAAGAACACAAGTTCAACAAATGAACTCGAAAGAGCCAAAGAAAAAGGATAAGAAAAATACCAAGGCTCGAGGATTTATCTCATCCTAAAAGAACAAAACAAGTGAAACGGAATGAGATAAATCCAACTCCCAACGAGAGCAAGGAAATAATAACCAAAACAAACTCTTCACACTTTTCATGATGGCACACAAAGAACCAACACAAAAAGGATCGAGCTTCCAAGCAAAAAACGGATCAAATTAAGAAGCATAAAACAGTGTTCTAGATAATATAGGAGAGCTCCCCCATAAGTAGAGCATTATATAATTTTGCGTTTGAATGCAAAATGCCCACAAATGATATCATCACTACTACCTACACTAAGTAAAACACAAGGGGAAATAAATAGAATAAGAAGATCCATAAGAGGCAAGGAAAGCTTGGGAGCAACTAGACAAACAATTTATTGGCCAAAGATAAGATAAATAAGAAAAGGCCAAAACGAATATGATCAATGAATTCTACCATATATTAAATACTAATTGTCCAAGGACAAGAAGTAATAGGGATAATTTTCCCGAGGTAGTTTGCAAGGATATCCAAGATCATACTCACACAAAGAAGCATATAACAAGATAGGAATTAAGCTTGATGCTTCGAAAGAGATTCTTGATTGCTTCAAATAGTCACACAATCACTAGTGATTAGATTAATAGAATCAAGTGGTTCCCATGAGGATATGTACATCCAAATATGAGGAAAAACATACAAAGAATTACTCTCACAGACAAGATCCAAAAGATGAGCAATAAAAACATTTAAGTAAATTGGAACTTGTATGAGCAAATGTGTCACATAGGAACTAGATAATTCTCAATATAAAATCTAAGTGGAACTACCTCAAATGTCCACATTTTCTAGGTTTGTAATATGCACAAAGCATATGACTCCCCCATAATGTGATAAACCAAGAAATCTCAACAAGAGGCAAGAAAATCAAAATAGAGGTATTAATCGACATTATGGAATATTAGTTTCTCATGAGAGAGACATACCACATAGAGACTAGATAAACATGCAATAACTACTAAGTGGTTTTCCTCATGTACACTCATTTTAGGATTGTGGAATGCCCAAGCATGACACTCCCACAAAAACGGAATAGTCCATTAATCCCTCAAAGAGCCAAATAAGATACCGACTAGAAATAATAAAGGCTCCAAACCAAAACGCAAATACATGGTGTGCCAACCAACATACACAAATACATCATAGATCAATATAAGTAAGTGGGAAGAACAACATGTAAAAACACATGCAAGGTACAAAACCAACACATGCACAAGGGAGCAAGTAACTATAAATGTAAAGGAGTTTAGCACAAGTTACCGAAAGGAGGAACATTGGATAAGGGATAGAAGCATGATAACCAATGACATGACTTTGATAACAAGAAAATGATGAAGATCCCTAAATTCTTCATAATGTAGCCAAGTCACCAATGCCATCCAAAAACGCCTATTGATCAAGTTTTAGCTTGTTGGTCCCCAACCAAGTTGGGTCCTAAGAAGTTAGTCACAATAGGCTTGGCCACCCAAATGGTTCTTTTCTTGACACCACTTTGGGCACCAAAAAATTTGGCAAACACGTTGCCACCCTCATCCTTACGAAGTGAATAAGCATCATCAATCAAGATAGGATGGGATGAGGAGTTACCCATGGTGCATTAGGAAGAAAGGTGCCCCTTCTCACGGCAAATGTAGCAAGTTCTTCTCTTGCCATATTTCTTCTTGGGAGGAGCTGCACCAGGAAGAAGAGCTTGACGCTTCTTGGGAAGTGGCCCATCTTGATCTTGTGGAGGAGCTTGAGGACGCTTCCCTTGTTGCTTCTCACTAAGAGGCTTCTTCTTCAATGGGCAATCCCTCACATGATGCCCTTCTTCCTTGCACTTGAAGCACACAATGTTGGCCAGATTATTCACTTGTCCTTGGCCTTTCTTCTTGTTGCCCTTGTGCTTCAACGAGTTAGTGGGCTTGCTCTTGGTGTTGGAGTGGAATCCAAGCCCACTATTGTCACTTGGGGGGCGTCGCACACTCAACATCTTCTTGAGTGTGGTCTTCCCTTCATGACACCTTTTCAAGTCATTCTTCAAAGAAGTGACTTTAGCCTTGATCTCTTTGACTTCCTCTACATGGTTAGTATGAACAACAATACTAGAGGAAGTATAAGCTACATTGTTAGAGCAAAAAGGCAAGGAATGCAATTCATCATAAGATATAGCATGGCTGTGAGAGGATGAATTACAAGGACTAGCATATGGCAATATAACATTTGGAGTAGATATAGTGCTAATGTCCACATGAGGCCCACTAGATGTTACCTTTGACATAATGGCCTCATGAGCTAACCTTAGCCTACCATGGGAGACTAGAAGATCCTCATGCGAGCTTGAGAGCTTGGCATGACTTTCTTCTAATTTCCCATAGTTGCTTGTTACCAAAGCAAGTTGAGCCTTTATCTCAACATTCTCCTTCAAGATAGATGCTTCATAAGAAATAGAGTTAGTAGAACAAGCATCATCATTAAAAGCAAGGGGTGAGGGCAACTTCGAAATCTCTTTAGAATATGAAGCTTTAAGTTGCTCATGTGACTCGGTGAGTTTGATGAGCTCACCCTTGATGACCCTAGAGCCATGTTGAGGTGCTCAAAATCCTCAAGGAGTTTAGCATAATCAACTTCAAGTTCATCATTTTTAATTTGAAGAGCACTGGCCACCTCAAACTCTCTATCATGAGATTTATTTACTCTAGATAGCACTAGAGCAAAGGTCTCCTCAAGAGATTCCTTAGTGGCTTGTTCCTCTTCAAGAGCTTCGTTTAGATTGGCAATATCATTAGCATACTCACGCTCAAGACTACTTATTTTATCTATTTTGTCCTCATGCTCATATATTAGTTGCCTACTTTCAATAGCACAAGTCAAGATTTCAATGAAAGTAGAGCAAGCATTTTTATTAGGATGAAGAGCACGAAGGACTAGCCTCCCCTTCTCTTTTAAAGAAGCAACATCATCATCTACTTCTACATGATCAATATTCACAACATCATGAGATATATTGGAGTCCAAAGGAGAGGTTACCTTTGAACCCTTAGCCATGAGCCACAAGTGAACATTGGGAGAAGATGACGATGGGGTAACACATGATGCTCCAATCACAACCTTGCCTTGGCCCACACATTTTCTGATTTCCTCTACATGGTTAGCAACACAAGTACTAGAGGAAATGGAAGTACATTTATCATGGAAACAAGGCAAAGCAAGCATATCATCATGAGATATATTCAATACATTTCTACATGATATGCAAGAGCAATCAACACTAGGATGTAAATCACATATGGTCCTACAAGTGTTCATGCCCAAAGATACAACATTGCAATGAGATAGAGACAAAGGATCATGAATGGAAATCTCACTATCTACATTGCAAGTTCTATCACCACTCACATGGGTTCTGCTAAACTTGACCTTGAATTCCTCCCAGGTCATCATCTGGCCTTTGGTCATTGCGCGAAAACTGTTCCACCATGCTCTGGCATCTCCGGCTAGATAGTGAGTAGCGAACAGGACTTTCTCGTTGGCTTCCACTCCGGCTACTTCTAAGTTATTTTCCATGGTTTGCAGCCAATCGTTGGCATCTAGGGGCTCTTCGGACTTAGTAAAAACAGGTGGGTTGGTATTCTGGAAATTCTTGAGTTTATATCCATGGTTGTCCTGATTTCCATGGCCTTGGTTGTTGTGGGCTAGCTGGGCTATCTGCTGAAGGGTGGCTAGGTTGGCTTGACGTTCCGCTCTTTCAGCTTCACGGTCAGAAGTCAACATTTGCAGTATCTACAACATCGGGTCTGGGGTTGAACCACTTCCTCCACGTGGCATCTGAATATTGAGGTAGATCATGAGAAAAGAGGGGAATTTCTAAAGTTTTGGGTCTTTTAAAAAAAAGTTTTAAAGTCTGACTCAGATTTTCTAGCAACTTGCTTTTTCATTCATTCATTCATACGATACAACACACACCACAATAAAGGAAAGCAGATGGTTTTAAGAACCATTCTGAGAACTACGATACAGTGGGTCCGAATACTACTCACTACGCTAGTGCTCAAGTGCTACTACTCCTCGAAATCTGTGGCTTCGTCCTCCTCATCATCATCGATGAAGGCGAAATCATCCTCATCGGTGAAGAAAACCATAGCCTGATCCTCTAGAAAATCGTCGTCATTGCTGAGCTAGGAGTAGGGGTCTCGACGAAGATCCTCTCCGGCATTCTCCCTTTCCTCCAACTGCATGTCTCTCTCGTGGATGGTCTCCTCTAGAGATGAGATGCGGTGGCGAAGACAGGAAATAATGCGCTCCTTCTTGTCGAGCTGACGGCGGCGGGACTTGCGATCCTTTGCTATCATGGCGATGGTTTGATCCTTCATCTTGATGATGGCAGACTTGTGGTTGCAGTAGTCACGGCAGTTGTCCAACTCCTGCTGACGACCATACATCATGAAGCTAAGGTGGTCCAATTGAGTCTTCAACTCGGGGTGGTATGGGGCTTCCAGTGGTTGTCCATTTGCATCACGCCTCGGGCAAAACTCAAAGCGAGTACCCTTGATCATTGAGATGAGCTCCGAAGAACTCGGGGTGCGGACGCTCCAGAAGTTCTGAAAGCTGGTCCAAATCCCTCTCAAAGATCAGGTCTCCTCCATTCCCAAGTTGGTAAAACTTGATGTACTTCACGTCCATCTATAAGAATATAGGATGAGTAAGTTAGTAGAGTGATTAAGTGTGTCAAAATTTTATGTATTTTGCAAGAGCTTTTGGAGGAACATGAATTTTCATGAAATAATCAAAAGGATAAGAATGAGAATAAGTTTTTGTAAATATTTGTTTTCTTTGGTTTTGGGAAATAAGTTTTTGGTTTAAACGTCCAGTGTAACTAGGGTCTCCTATGGTCAGGATGGCTCTGATACCAACTTGTCAACACCCGGATTTTTAATCCCAGATGCCTGTTATGCCATACATCGCAATCCCAGGATTACCATTTTTGCGAGACATAACAGAATTGGATACCATAGTACATCATCCATTACAAACCGTACATAAGTTCTTACACAAATAGGGATCTCGTGATCCAGTTCTTAATACAACATCAAGCAGCGGAATACGTAATAATAACGGTAGCATAGGTTAAGCTCCATCTTCGGGGTCACAAGCAATGCTGACGATGGGAGATGATCCTAGTTGCCGTAACCTTCCTGGGGTCCATCCTCAAGGTACTCCTCTTCATAGTCTGGCCATGGGAATAGCGAGGGACAAAGCCAAGAGTACTATTTAAGTACTCGCAAACTAATACTAACAGGTAAAGGGGTTTTTGGATAATAGGACACTAGGCTCTAGGGTTGTTTTGCAAAAGCCAGATTTTTCTCTACTGAGTCTAGAAGCAAATGAATGCTAGTCACAATTTTTATAACTCCTAAGTGGGAACTTGTTTTTCATATCACAACCCTGTTGTGGTCAAGTCAAAGTCTCAATTCATTTCACAAGTCGTTTTGAAAAGTCTGACGGGGGAACAGTATGGCCACTCCAACTGTCCATAACCGCGGACACGGCTATTCGAATAGTTTGACACTCTACAGATATTGTACACTTTCACCACAACATTCTATACATCCGTCAGGAACAAATCCTGAATTCACCATACTTAGTAGGCGGATAATCAATCCTAACCTTTCAATTACATGCCCTAGTATAAGCACCTCTCCTGTGAGTTTGGCCTCCCAACCATGACCAACTGTCATCTTGGGCACTGCACAGGTGGACAATCTTCACAAGGTAGCCTCAGCTCAGACCTTGGCCATGAGGGAACTAATACTAAGGTATATAAGTTTCAAGTCAAGCCCTACCCAATCTCCGGGTATTGTGGTTGTACGATAAAATTGGAATGGTATCGCATCCAGACAACCATCAGTTTTATAAAGGGCTAAGGCTCATGCCTCATCATTTTCATCACCAAAATCATCAGGTGTTTGGAAACACATGTACAAAACATTTCAATAGAATGATCCATCATTCCAAGGTTTTCATAACCATTTTTCCACCAAGTATTCCCATCTAAAGTTGATCAAGTTTTATGCTTAGCACTAGCATCTACAGGTGGGGGTAAGCAATAATGAGGGGTGGTAAACTAGTGGAGTTCTAACTAAGTTCCATCTCAATCTTTAAGATGACATCAAGATTATCTAGCTTAGGCCAAATTTTATGCTCTTTATGCAACCTTCAAATATCCTTCTAGTATCTACCATTTATTTCAGTAAACTCTAAATAAGAGTTTTGATAAAGAAATAAAGTAATAGACTTGCAAATAAAACTAGGATGGTTTATCAAGTGGTATAAGCTTGCTAAGTTAATAGCTTGCATAGGTCAATTGATGTAGTAAGGCTTGCTAAATTGCAAGTGTTAACTTTCACATTCACTAGTAGTATTAGGCTTTCTAAAGTAGAGTATCTTGCAAGCTTTAGCTTGCATAGGTATAGTATCAGCTTGCCTTGTGCAGAGCAGTGGTTGAAGTTCTCCTCGGCTTCTTCTTCGTAGTATCCTCCTTCCTCCTCGTATCCTTGGTCGGTACTAGCATCTATAAATAAATATGAGGTACACAATCACCAAACAATACTTAACTACTTGCAATCATCACACACAAGGGTCCTATAGATGATCTAACATCATCACTAACATTACAAGATTAAATCTTGGTTTAATTCCTTTTATTTTAAGAAAAGTAATTTCTACTCATTGAAAAACTACTTTAGATTTAATATTCTCCAAACAAAACATGGGATCATGTTGACACATGTCATCACCACATATTTTAGTCCATCGGAATATGATTTAAAGTGGTGTCACAATTTTAATAAGGTTTTACCCTTTTATTTTAATTATTTAAAGTGGCTAGAAATGCCTATGTAGCATTCTTTTATTACTTGAACATTATGTCTGTAAGTAAACCTATATATTTTTATATATTCTGAAAGGTATGGTTAAATGTGATTTTTGAGAGTTGGAATCAACTCAAAATCTATTATGGTTTAAATTTGAAAAATGTTTGAATGCAGAAAAGCTTCTGCCTTGTTATTTTTACCGTGGGTGATCTATAGATCCAAATGACTTGAATCCAACGGGCTTGGATTCAGCATTCTTATACCTTTCTAACATAATTGGTTTCATTCAATTTGGTGCATTTAATCGATCTGGGTTGATTTTTGAAGTTGGGTACAGAAGTGAGTTTGAAATAAAATGGAAAAGGTTTAACTCAAATAATTGGGCTGCGCGGGAAAAGTTAACGGGCCGGCCTGCTAAGCGCAGTGCTCCCGCGGACTGCTTAAGTGGGTGTCCCCACTCGTCAGTGAGACAGGGAGGGGCGAAGCGGTACGGGGCGATGTGGATCGTTCGATCTAGTTCTAATCCAACGGCTGAGAGTCATCATCGACGTTGAGCAACGCCGGCGAGAAAGAAACCTAACGCGGCCAGTGAGGGGTGCTGGGGGCTCACCGGGGTGCAGACGAGGGTCGGCGAGGCGGGCGAACGACAAAGTCTACGACGGCGAACTCAGGGGTGGTCGCGGCAGCTCCTGGGGTGGACGAAATTGATGGCGCCCTTCTTCTTCAGAGGCGGCGGGCTCCGGTGAAATTCCGGCGAAGTGGTGCTCTCCTTGCTTCGGGAACGGTGTGGCACGATCAATGAGGAGAGGGGAGTGAGATGGTGTGAAGAAATCGACTGGGGGTGGCCTCTATTTATAGTCGAGCGAGGGGACCGACGGGGCGCACGGTGAGCTCGTCGGGGGCGATGTTACAAGCGGCTATTGGCATGGGCGAAGGTAGGGGCGGTGCGGTGTTCCCTGGCGATGCTCAACGACATGGTTTTGAGGCGTGGGGTGGTGCGGCTTGGTCTGGAACATGCGATGCTCTGCACGGCAGAGGCAGCGTCTTTGACGGCGAGCGGTGGCTGTGCGTCACGGGGCGGCGAACGAGGATGTCTAGCGGTCTCCTGGGTCGGTGGTGATAGTGTGTGCACGCGGTGAGGGCGGCGCGCGGTCTGTGGGCGCTGGTCGAGGGTGGCGCTCTGGCGCACGCTCGGCATGGTTGTTGGCGAGGTTGGCATGGTTCGTGCGTGTGGTCCAGGGCTTGGCCACGCTCGCGGCTGCGATAGGGAGTGGCGATGGACGGTGGGCTGCCTCCCAGACATGCTGGCTAGGCTTGCTTCTCTTCCTAGCTTGCTGTCGACATGGGGGTGACATGGGTGTGCTCGGCTGTTCACCATTGATGGCAATGCCAAGCTTATAGTGATGCTAAGGGTTAGTTTAGGTTGTTAGATGATCTACTAAGGCTAGTGGTGCCCAGAGAGGGAACAAGTTAGGCTTCAATCACTGCTCACTATAGTGTTTAGTATTTTGATGATTTGTGTCTGCAACCTATTTGATGAAATGGCCGCATGAAATCAAGTTTTGAATTTTGAAAAGATTTTTGGTGGGTTTGCTAGATTGGTGCTGGCGAGTCTGCAGATGCTTGGGTTTTGAAAGTTGAGCTTGTTTGAGTGGTTTTTGAAAAAGTGGGATCTTCCCATATGATAAAGATTAAAATTTGAATTGTCATTTAAACTATGCATTTGAAAGTTTCTGGATGATCACTAAGTGGGCCTTGATACTTTGTTATGAGTACATTCAAGGGGTGCAAAGATCCAGAAAAGTTTCCATTAGGTTCTAAATGTTTGAGACAGCCAAAGTAGGCATGGGAGTTAAATTGGTCAAAATGACCATTCCTTTATTTTATTGATTTTGATTTATTTGTCTTTAGGAAAAGTTTGGGAAATGTTTTAGATGATGTTTATTTCACCTAAGAAACATTTTACAAGCAAAGAAACACACAAACAAGGTGGTTCAAAAGAATTTCAAATTCAATGCATACACATATGCATGCCTTCATAATTTTAATTAGAAAAGTTTTTGTTAACCCTAAATTTTATGATTAGAGTCTGATGATTCTAGTTAATATTTTTAGGATGTTACAGTGGTCGTGGACCCTGAAACCAACACGATGGCGGCAGCATCATAGGACCCGTTTGGCCATGTTCCCCGGCTCAGCGAGGTAGGAAAACCCCACACTTTTTACCAATCATAATGCCGCTGACATGCATTTGGTTTTATTTTTGAGATTCTAAATGTGGAAATATTAGATCTTGTCTGCCCGCAAGTAGGGAGCACGCTCAATCTTCATAGACACATTGGGTTTTTTGTGACTTGATTATTATGCTTCCCTGGAACATGCACTACAATTATAGAGTACCTATTTTAAATAACATGAACTATGCAGAAAGCGAAGGCCGATTACCGTGACAAGGTGGCCACGATGAATGCCAAGATAGATAACCAACTGCAGGGTGCACACTCCCTAACACAGGATAATGATACCCTTCGAAGGTGTTTGTCTCTGCAGAAGGAGATCACGCTTGATTTTTCACTTAACATCAAGAGGCTCGAACCAGAGCGCGAAGAGCTACAGAGGGTGATCGACGAGCTACAGAAGTTGATCACACACAGCTTGTCCAAACAAGACCTGGCCATCAAGTTAATTACGAAGCTCATGTGAAGAAGAATCTCCAGAATAGATGCATCCTCCTGCTGGATGAAGCCACCGAGACCCACAGAGAACGCATCATAGAAGCAAAGGCTACCATGGAATTTTACAATGACAGGGACTGTTGCCTGGATGCAATGAGACAGATGAAGGATGACATGGGCCGAGGTGTCACCGTGCCCAAGAGTCCAAACTAGGAGAAGGAGGAGCTAACGGCAATGTCCAAGTCAGATTCTGAGTAGAGGGGTCATCAATCTCAGTTCATGCTCTGCTGCTTTTGTAATTTATATATGTCGTATAATTAAGGAATCTTGGAGCAACTCCTTATTTCTCTATTTATCTTACTTGCCTGTCAACTGAATTATGGGTTTGTGTTCTCATGAATGGTCATCATCCTTTCTTTCCATTATGTATCTGAGCTTGGAATTAGATTATGACTATGCCACTACTATTTGGTTACATTGGAAAAACCCACAACACCCTTAGTTGGATATAGTCTAACGTTGCTTTGAAATTGAAATTAGGACCGTGCTAGTACTTTATCCTGTTTAATTGGGAAAAAGGCTATATTGCTCTGACTTTGAAATTAGGAATGTTCCACTAGTTTATCATGTTGAATTGGGAAAAAGCCTATATTGCTCTGACATTGGAATTAGGATTGTGCCACTAGTTGATTCTGTTAAAATTTGAACAATCCTAGATCGCTTTGTCCTTCAAATTATGACTTTGACACTAGTAAATTGTTTAAATTATGAAAACTAACCACATATTTTTGTTGTAGCAAAAGAGGCGAAAGCTCAACCCAGAACTGCCGACCTGGCTAAAGACAAGATGGCCATCCAAATGGAGAAGCAGAATTTTCAGAAAGTGGCCCATGACTGCCTGAGAGAAGAAGTCACAATCCTTTATGACAAGTGCCACAATCTGAAGGTGGACATCGCCGGCTGGAATGAACTTCATGAGAAAGGTATCGCCTCGCTGCGTACGAAGGAGGAGATCATCAAGGAGCTCATGGGGGATAATCTTAACCTTACTGATAAGCTTGTCGCTTCCCAGATAGAGCGCTATAACCAGCAGGAGGCGCACTTCCAAGTACTGAGGGAGCAGGTAAAAACCAAAGCGGACCTAATCGAATGAACCCTCGGACTTGAGCTTCACAGGAAGGAAAATGAGCATCTCCGTGCCAGGCTCAGTGCAAACTATAAGTTCCTCTAAAATTAGTTTGAAAAATATGTGTTCTTACGGACCAAATTGTGTTTTGTCCATGTAGTAGTGATTTTGTAAAAGTGGACCTCTCTCTATGCAAACTATGCTTTCTTATGAAACGTTATTTTTCTCAAGGATTGAGTTTGGATTAGTTAAGATATCACAATATGCAAGTCTTATAGTTAACTTGTTTCAGATATTTCCATGGCAAAAATTATTCATCTAAAATTTCCTTGATCGTCTTTAACTTGTCTGTGTTCACCTCACTCTCCTTCTTCAGATCGTTCAACACATCCGCAATGCAATACTCTAGATTCTTATTCTCTTCCATGAGCTGATACCTCTCCTTTTCTGCCTTCTGAAGCTTCCGTGCAGTTCCCACCACGAAGCTCCCATTGATTGTGTCATTTAGTTCTGACCGCAAATGCTTGATTTCCTGTTCCATCTCCTTATTTCCTGCCAAGAGCCTGTAATTTTTTTATAGTTGCATCACTGGCATCTGTAAATCTCCCCGACCTTTCGAGCTCATACATATCCCACAACTGGGCCAAACATTTCTTAAGTGCATCCGGCCACTCAAGATCCATGCACTCTACTGCTTTACACACCGGGCCAACCTAAAAAAAACACGGGACCTAATTATCATCAGAACACTACACAATTTTATTCATGTCTCCATTGTACATAACGAAAGAAAACCTGATTTGTACAGCCCCAAATCGTCCTCCCAGTGTTACTGCCTCCAAATGCAACATATTTCCTCAGTTTTAGCCCATGGTCACATGGTACTTCCCAATAAAAATCTAGGCCCTCCCAATTGGGGTCGTAGATCGTGAGTGGTACCTATAAGGGAACGAAAAGCTAGAAATAAACACGATTGCTTGCACATTTCAAGTCTTGGTTCGAGGTAATTACCAATGCCTAACCATTACCGAGAAAACTGGAGAACTCACATCAGGGTGGGAAGACTCGATGAGAGGAGGTTGTCGCTGTTCGACTGGTCGTCCTCGTCGTTACAGGGCGGCATGGAGAATGCGGCCGCGGTGATGCATCGGTGATGGTGAGGAGAGAGAGGATGGTAGTGAGTGGAGAGAGAAGGAGTGGGGAAATTGAATTGCGTCAACGTTGCAACATTGACTAAATTGGTATGCTACAATGGTTTAATTGATACAATGTCCCATGGCTGCATTACTAGCTCATATCTAATAGTTTTCTCTTCCTCCATTTTAATATGTAATATTAATCATGTACTTACTCCTTCCCAATTTTTTTCACTTATAGCAACATAAAAAATCTTATGTACCAAACAATATAGGATTATGGTTTATGGTTTAGGGTCTAATGAACTATTTATTGTACTAACCCCTTGAACCTTATTCCTAAATCCTAGACCCTATCTATCCAATAGATCACTGTCTCATACTTAGTAAGTTTTTTTCCTAAACCCACTGCTCGTTCATCCATGATAGTACTTCCTTCTAAGTAACAGGTAGTTATCCAGCGATTAGTCAAATTACTGATCTCATAGAGCATTATATTACATCATGATCATGTCAAATACAAGGTACATATATATCACCTTGTTCAGTGATGGTTTTAGTGAATGGTATGTCCAAAAATCCCAACAGCTCACAGCATATTATATTACAATCTCTCAACAATCATAATCTCAGAAACAAATATATCACATCATCTCAGCAAACATAATCATGTCAACTACAATGTACAATGGACATAATCATGTCAAGTACAATGTATATTACAACAACGATGCTTTCTTCGAGTGATATGTCCGAATATCTCAACAGATCACAGAACATCGGATTGCAATCTCTGAACAAACACAACCACATCAACACAGTTTCAAAGCAGCAACAATTTTTGTTAGAAATACACGCAGGGGAACCCTACGGTCTATCTGAAAAGCCCTGGGTAGCAGCTCTCATCAGATCTAAGCCTCATTCAGTTCAGCCACAATAGGGGCCTCTGCATCCACTACAACCTGTCCAACAATATCAGAAATGGCAGCCAGGAAGAACACCTTCCTGGTTTTCTTCTTTCGTCGCATAATCTGCATTAGATCATCGGTATCCAAAACCTCTATGAATTTCTGCTTCTTATGATGCCATCTGCTTAGGGCCAATAATGATTTCCTTACCAATCATATCTCTTAGTTCAACAAGAGTTATGTTTTTGGAATCAACGGCTATCTCCATAGTACATGACGAAATTGGCTTATTAACTTGGCCATCAAGTTTTTTTGTGTATGAATCCACCACTAGGTTTATCTTGAACTCATCTTGACCAGCATCTGGTGGTCCCTAAACTCGAGCAGCAGAAGCTCTGGTAGCAAGATCTCTAGTATCTGCATACATATCGTCAATCATCATTTCAACTTTCACCCGACGATCAGCTGCACAACACTTCCAAAGCATCTGAAGCTCATGGGAGTGCCTAATTTGCACATAGGTATCACTCATGTTACGACACACCAATTTTTCCCTCTGTCTACATCCCCAAGGAATTCTAGAATGAAGCATCTCTATCAGCTGCAACACAGACACAACCTCTTTGTAGTTTACAATCAGATGCACATCCTGCCCGAACACAACCCTCTCGCAACCAAAATCTAGTTTTGCAGTGTACTGGCGGATATGAACCATGAACTCATATAGGTCCGCTGCATCGAAGTTGTTCCTAATTTGATTAAAAAGGAGACCTTTCAGTTCAATCGACACTACTTTGCAGTAACTAATCTACTTGCAAGACAATGCACAAAAAAGAAAAATTCACCTCTCTCTTCTCTCGGGTGGTTTTCTTCGAGATCTGGGTTGCACGACCTCGCACTGCAGCCGAACACTCCGCCGCCAGCCTAGATTTTCTCTTCAACCCACTGCTCTTAGGTAGCCTATTAGCTGAATTCTGGATGACCTCCTCGCTAACTTGGGCTACAGACCCCGCCACTGCTTTGCTTATCTGGCATTGTGCCCGAGACGCTGGCTTCGACGAAGTCAAATCAGTCACAGATGTAGCTACCACCCTGGCCTTGTTTGACATGCTGACGCCAGATTCAGTGTATGTGTGGGGGGTGGGTGGGGAGGGGGTGGGGTGTGTGGGAGGTGAAGGGGCGGGGAGAAAAACGACCGTCGTCGATGCCAAACCGGATTCAGTGTAGGGGGAGGGAAAAAAGGACCGCCACCGCCGGATTCAGTGTCAGGGGTTAGGAAAGTACATAAATGGATTTGCCAGTGCGACACATGCAGGGTGACTTAAAGGGGAACAACAGGGGCATGGCAGGTACTAATGCAACAAAATATCCTGACATAACGGCTAAGATTTGAAAATATTTGGTTTAGCCACCATTCACTCAAAATGCCCCTCTCGGTAATTACCCCACCAACTTTTCGAATTGCGGTGATTACACTCAACTCGGACCCCGCGATGCCTTCGCCTGCGAATTTTCGGCTGCAAAGTAATAAGCCCCCATGTCGAACATGCAAACTTTAGTGCTGGATCGACCCTGATTCAGGACAATTGGAGGATCACCTTCTTAGGCGTGGTTTCATGCGCGACTTCAGTGAGGCTCATGAAGACGAGGGTGGGCGGTAATACAAAGATTCATCTGGTCATGGTCGTCATGAAGAAGGAGATGTAGGCCATAGACATGATCATCATTAAGAAGGAGATGCCGACGGACATGATCATCATGAATAAGAAGAAGACATGAACACCCAGAAGCTCCTAACTTCGTCCTTATGGGACCCTCATGTTCAAGAACTTCTCCTTAAAGAGACGAGCAACACCAAAGCTACAGCTATAGAGAAAACCAAGCCGACACAAATGGAGATAGGCGGGATGACTTCATTGTTTCTTGGGTGTCGGCCCAAGGATACACGCTTTATTGTAATGCTCAATGGTCTAGAGATGAAGGCGGAACACAAATGGCCGACGTGAGCTTCAATGCTAAAATGGAATTTTGGCATGATTGTCTTTCTAAGGGGAACACATTGCCAACAAGTATCAAGGAGGCCATGAAAATTGTGTGCCCTCTCGAGCTACTGCATGTTAAATACCACGCCTGCATCAATGATTGCGCACTTTATCGAGACGAGTACGCAGAAAGAACTACATGTCTAGTGTGCAGTCAAGTACGGCACAATAGAGGGAACAAGAAAGTTCCTCGAAAAGTGGCATGGTACTTTCCTATCACTCCTCGTGAGCAGCGGTATTCATAGATCCTAAGGATGCAAAGCTCATGTAATAGTACGCGGAAAGGGATAAACCTGAAGATGATCTGGAGAAGGGCAAGATCCTAACACACCCTTTAGACGCTAGCTAGTGGAATGCATTGGACATCGATTTTTAAGAGTTTAGGGGGGATGCAAGGAACATTAGGCTAGGTATTAGAACCGATGGACTCAATCCTTTTGAAACCAGAGTAGCACGCATAGCACCTAGCCCTTGTATGTATGGCCGTAAACCTCCCTCCATGTCTGTGCATGAAGCAAACGTACGTACACATGAGTATTCTTACTCAGGGGCCAAAACAACCAGGTATCGACATGCATGTGTATCTCGGGCTATTTAAAGAGGAGTTAGCCATGTTGTGGGAGATGCCAGCCCGTATGTGGGACGCCTACACTAGAGAATATTTCCCTCTGAGAGCCATGTTGATCCCGACGATGCAGCACTATCCTGGTTATGCATATGTATCGGCCCATGTGAACCACGTACACAATTCATGCGTCAAGTGCATGGATAAGACCCCGCATCTCCAGCTACTAAAGGATACCTGGTCTTTGAAAACCGTGTTTCAAGGGACTCGAAAGTGTCTTCACGTGGATCACCCGTGGGAAAAACGCGGTGACTTGTTCTATGGTAAAGGCGAGATCGAAAGAGCACCACGTCCGAGGAGCGGCAAAGAAATCGAGGAGCTTTTGAATAATTAGGAAGAGTGCCCTGCGCCGGGAAAGAAGTGACCGAGGACAAAGCCGCTACTGGGTGTATGGAAAGAGAGGTCTATTTTCTGGGGCCTGCCATACGGGAGGGTCCTCCACACGCCCCATAGCCTCGATGTAATGCACATCATGAAGAATGTTACCGAGAGTCTGCTTGGCACTCTTCTCAACATGCTAGAGAGGACCAAGGATGGGCTGAAAGAAAGAAACAACCTGAAATTGCTTGGCATCAAGAAAGATCTTCAGTACCCTGATAATGATGATGTTGATCAGACGGAAGGGACTCAAGGTCGCCTCAAAAGGGTTAAGAAGAATGAGGTGGTGCTTTGTGCTTCCTGCTTCACTCTGAGCCAGGAGGAACTCGAGTAGTTTTTTAGCTACATCCTAGGAGTTAAAGTTCCTCATGGTTACTCAGTGAAGATAAAGGATATTTGGAAATAGCAAAGAAGAGGTTTGGCGGTATGAAGTCTCGGGTCTGGCACGTGCTGGTGACACAAATACTTCTAGTTGCGATCAGAGGGATAATGGACGAGCATGTTCGTGAGACGTTGTTTGGCCTCTGCAACTTTTTCGAAGTCATCTCTAAGAATACGATCGGCGTGAAGCATCGTGGTGATACTATGCAAGCTCGATATTTACTTCCCGCCTGCATTCTTCGACATCATGGTGCATCTTCTTGTCCATATCGTGGATGACATCATCTAGCTCATGCCGACATTCCTGCACAACATGATGCCTTTTGAAAGGCTTAACAGTGTCATCAAAGGGTTTTTTTTGCAACAGGTCCCATCCAGATGGAAGCATAGCCAAGGGCTTTCTGATCTACGAGTGCATCTCCTTCTTCCAGAATTATCTAAGAACTAAGAATGAGGATGTTGGTATGCTCACCAGGAAGCACCTCTGTAGTAGGGGTGGGCATTCGGTCATGACCAAAAATTTGGTCTTTGGATATCGGTCTATTTTGAAATCGTCCTTCAAAAGTAAAGACCGTAATTTACGTGTTATCTTTACTAACCGAAAATTCTATTACCCGATAATTTGGGTTTGGTTTCGAGCAGGACCAAATTATGTGATAGATATTATCAAGTACAAAAGTTGGATAATATTTGGTAAACCATTTAGTACTATTTTAATTGTAATTTGAATATAAAATTCACTTCATATAGTCATATTAATTGGCGGAATCTAACATTCAATATTAGTAAATTTTGCTTAGTCAAGGAAGTTAAATCTATAGTTACGGGAAACTAGGGCTTTGGAACTAGGCCACTCTCACCTAAAGATTGGTAAGTTTGGTCCATTCGGTTACTAAGAACTAATGACCGAATTAACCAAAATAAATTCGGTCTACAAAATTTGCTACCCATTTTTTTGATCGGTCCTTTGGGTCTTGGTCTTTTCGGGTTAAGTCTCGGTCTTTTCGGGTTTAGTCTCGGTCTTTTTGGGTTTGGTTTTTGGTTATCGGTTTTTTTGACTAGCCCTACTTGGCAGGCTTGCTGGATATGGTCACCGTGAGGGCTACCACTCACTACATGTCAGCATTGCTGGTCGACGCACCGACTTGATAGGGCACACCAAGTCGCTCTACAACACAACAAATTGGTTGGCCCTTGGGTGGAAGAGCAAAAAATCTTAATCGAGCAAGAGCACGTCGACCTGGGCCGGCCGAGAAAGAAGGGAGATGTAATCAGAGAGCACAACTCTAGCTTCACGGGTTAGTTCAAGAAAAGGCTACTAGACACTCCCCCACATACGCCTTCTACGGAAATCAAAAACTCATATTATCTTAGTCATAGGGCCTCGCGCATAACGTAAGGACCTATCAGTCATATGAAATCAATGGTTACAGATTCTACACTGAGGAAAGGGACATGAATATTAAATATTAAAACTAAGGAGTAACTGTGCTATACTTCGCCGATGACGAGACTACTGTTAAGGAAACATTCTACAGAAGGATCAAGGATATATGGGATATCGACTACTGTGGAGAGACGGTACCAATGTTATGCGTTAGATGGGCCAAGAATGTCGAAAAAGAAGGTCAGTATTTCACCACCATGGTTATTCCCGATGCCAAATCGGCGAAGAACGCCTCCGCATAAAATGAGCCATGGGTACTCGCTATCCAAGTTGACCGATGCTTTTTTATTACCGACCCATCAAAGCCTAGCCATGTTGTAGTGATGAGGGGCAAGAGGAGCATCATTAGAATGGAAGGAGCCGCCAACGGGCAATACTTCGACAAGAACGACAATCCGAAGATCGAAGAGGAATTTGATAAGTACTTAGACATGCCTACTACTACAGTAAGAAGGAATACCACCCTAACTACTAAAGGTTCTCCGTTCACAAGAAGAAATATAAAGGTGCCTAGGCTAAAGTATTCAACCATGATGAAAAGGTCAAGAAGATTGTGAAGAGACGCTAGCTCGAAACCGAGACATCACATGACGACGTGACCTTTTTTTGTATTAATTCATGCTCACAAATATGTATTAATTCACATGTGTGCTCGCAAATATATTAGTTTGACTAAAACATATATCATGATATTGGTGTGTATATAGATATGCATGTGTGTGACAAGAATATATATATATGGTTCAGGGAGGTTTTGAATAAATTAATTTTCTAATCACAAATATGTATGTTCTTTCTTTAAATATATTTGTATCATAATTAAAAATATTTTTTAAATAAGGAAAAAAGTTGTGAGACAGCCAGGATTCGAACCTGGCTGCCCTAGGTTTAGAATAGTCAAGCAATCCAGCAACACTAGGCTACCTATGTTGTGTGTCAAACCTTTTGCTTTTGAACAAGCACAAATATTCAGTGGCGCATAATGTAGGAATGCGCCACAAATTTTTCATACGTAGCCAAATGGACGATTCGACTTTCCCCCTTTCCCCTTCCCTTTCCTGTCCCCAAATCAATCTCACTCTCGCACGCTCGTGTCTGTTCCAAAACCCTAGCTCTCGCATGCCCGCACCAGAACCCTAGCTCTCTCCCGTCACTAGTGCCCATGAGGGAGGGATCCAGTCATCGTCGTGCTTCAGGAGGAGAAGCGCAGCGCACACGGAGGAGACGGCGCCACCCGAAGCTCTCCTCTCACCCTTGGAGGAGGAGCCACCAGTAGATGTCCGCCGCCGAAGCCCGTGGAGGAGGAGCCACCTACCACCATTGCGAGGAGGAGACTAACATGTGCACACCTCCACCCAAAGCCACCTCGCATGCCACTGTTCTCGTCCGCAAGCAACCCTAAGGTGAGTTCTGCCTTGCTGTTTTTCTTTTTCTCCTTCCCCTTCTATGTTCTTGTTCTTATTCTTGTTGTCCTTCCCCTAGGGTGATCTTTTATCTCTGTTTCGAGTCTATATATGCAGTAGAATTGTATATGCTAAAATAGTTTTAGTTTTTTAATGTTCTGCTCCAGGATGGCACAAAAATCTGATGGTCATTGTTCATGTTTTGTGGCATACATACACACAAGCAAAACCACTAGAGGAGGATATTTTGCTCGCTGTTCATATATGTTGTCTAATTTGATGGTATATATTGATTGTTATAGTTTATTAAAAGATTTTCAATCAGGTTTAAATTCATTTGTTGATTTATTTTTCATAGGTGGATAGTATCTGCATAGAACTGAGATAGAACATGTAATCACTAAAACATAGTTGCAGTCACCATTGCAGTAACTACTAAGCCACTAAATTTGGATAGTGAACACATATATAAAGCTTTTATACTCCTCATAAAGTTGTTATGCATTAACTACTAGGTAACTAAATTTATACTGTGAGCCATATAGCTAAAAGGACAGCATAAGTTTTGTAGGATATAACAAGCTATACTTATGCATATATTTTTGATATAGATAACTAAGCAATAAACTATTCTTATGAGGGGAATTAAGCAACAAACTATACTTATGAACTAAGAATGGTCAGACATTTTATATTTCAGGCTACTAGTGCATAGTTTTTCATAATTCAAGCTACTACAACATAGTTCAGACATAGTTTTTCATAATTCATAGCAACAAACTATACTGATGAACTATAGTTTTGATGATATCCAGGTGCTAGATTACTAGAAATTTTCATAATTCAGGATACTACTGCATAGTTCAAACATTTCACTTGGATGTATCATTTTCTGGACAAACATGATATTCAAGACATGTAGGTATTAGTGTATTGTCAGAACTGAAACTATGTTGTATATAAATATTCTGGTGGAGAGATTTAGATTTATATCATATGGTACTGGTGGTCTCTGTTTATAGTTTAGATTGATCTGGTATTTCAAGCTATGACACGTGTTGTGCAACAATGAACTGGTTATCCTTGTGTAGTTGGGCAATCATTAGTATCAATACATACAATATGCATCTGGTATCTACATGGTGGATTTTTTTACTACGTGGGTGCTATGTGAGCTTTTTGCTGTGGCAACAAACTATACTTATGAACTAAGCAACAAACTATAGTTTTGATATAGTGAACTATATAAATAGTCAATTTATGTGAAATATAAATACTACTGTGAGTCTGAGGTGGTCTAGGTGAAGAGAAAATCATGAAAGTAACATTGTCAATGCTGGGTGTTAGATAAACCGTTAGATGTTAATTATTTCAGAGTGTTGGCTTCTACTTTATTTTTGATGATGAAAGAACTTCTTAATCTGGGAGCTATACTAGTTCAACTGCTTGCTTTGTGTTGCTAGTGTTATACTGCTGTACCTTTTTAAGTTTTTTAAGTTCTTCATATACAAGTATCTGTTATATTGATGTGTGAATGATGGATGGGGCTGCATGGATAATGGATCTGTTATACATGTATCACACATATGATGACCACTGTTTCTGTTATTTATACATGTATCCGTTATATATACTCCATGGATGAAGGATGGGGTCAATGGGGCTGTTTTTTCTTGCGGGGATTTTAATTGAGTTGCCCGTTTCTCCCAAAGTGTCGATTTTTCGGTCGATTTTTGGGCTAACTTTTTTCCTCTTTTTTATAAAATGCAAACATGTCAGCCAACGACGAGGCCGACCCTTCTAAGGACATGAGAGTCGAACAACAAGCCAGAGAGGCCAACAAGTCGTTCTGGGAGGCGTCCCAACAGCAGGAGGAGGTGGAGGAGAAGATGAGGATGACACCACCACTAATGGCGGCGACCGTCGCCGGAGCTGGTGGGGGGCAATGAGGGCGATGATCACCATGAGGGGGATGAAGACGACTATGAAAGAACTAGTTAAGGCGGCGAGAAGGATGACACCACCACCTATGGTGGAGACCTCATGGATGTCGGCGAGCGCACAGATGGTGGTAGCGGTAACCCAGCCGCTATGCAGAAGCAGAAGGAAAGAAAGGATCGGAAGCCCGCCAACGTATGTGATGAGTTTGCTGAAGTCACAAAACGTGGCCTACCCATGGTGCCTATGATGATTGCAAAAGTGTACAACATGCACCTCGGGTCCATTATCTGGGAAAGCACGTCGATCAACATGATGCACCTCAGAAGTGCTGCCAATGAGGCTTTGGTCGAGAACCTCATTAAGAATCATCACAAATGATACACATTCCCAGAGCCGTTCAATACCCTTGAAAAATTGAACAAGGCGAAGAAACTAGCCATGATGAAGATGAGCAACGCCTTGAGCAGCTGGAGAACCCGGGTAAAGACCAGCATTGACAAAGGTGAAAGCTCGGAGAAGATAAGTAAGAAAAATCCGATGCTCGATGAAGAAGAGTTCAAGATATTAAAGGCTGAGATAGCTACCGATGATGCTAAAACATGGACTGAGTGTGGGAGGAATATGCGGGAGTAGAACATAGGTAACAGAACATAGGTAACCACCGTCTTGGAAGCGGTGGTGTAGTGGTATTGGCACGACAGATGCTACTGGGGGTAGCTTACATAGAGGGAGAAAGGCGACGTAGGAGAATCCGGGAGCGAGATTGGCACACGATGTACCCACGTTCACGTCCCCTCGATGGAGGAATGCTATGTCATGATGTCAATCCAGTATATGATCATAGATTGGTTTATAAGGGAGACGCCGTAGGCGGAGGGAGAGACTAGATCTAATCTAATATGGGAGAAGGTCTAATATGACATACCTCGTGGGAGAGCCCCTACTGGCTTTATATATGCAGCCAACTAGGGTTTACAAGTGCTTGTGGGCTTTCTATACGAGTCGCCATCTTGGGCCTCAGACTGCGCCAGCCGTATGTTTCGTCCGATTGTCGACAAGTACACCATAGGGGGTCCTAGTGGAGTTGGAAGGATGGGGTGTGATACATCGGATGTTCTAGGAGCGGTGGGAACAAGTTTACCCAGGTTCAGATCCGACTGCGGTTATCGAATCCTACTCCTGCTAGCAACCCAGTAATATATGGGTGTAAGCCGGATGTTACAGCGGATTACAAGAGAGGTTCGCCTGTGTGAGTTGATTGTGGTTGTGTGTATTGTGTTATGCCCTAACGGCTCCCATAGGGCCGTTTTATATAGTCACCGGGGCCTAGGGTTACAGGAGAGACCTATCCGGCTACGTTACAGAGTCGGTAACTATGTACATCTTGGACTACAAGTAATACTACATGCCTAAGTCGGTAACTCTTTTGGGCCTTGTCGTAGCTGGAACTGGCTCCTCCTCTTTCTCTGACTGGGCCGCCCGTGAAGCAAAGCTCTAACCTGTTGGTGGGCCACCTTGGTCAGCTAGTCCTGTGGGTATATCCAGAAAGTATATCCCCAACAATAGCCCCAGAAGTCTCCAAGATCCAAAGTCGGATAAATCGTCTAGCTTCATGGTTTCTTCATCTTGAGAATCTTGAAGGGTCCCCGAAAACTTCATTTAGTAATGTAGCATTCTGAGTCAATTGAGTCGGATATGTTTTTCTCTTGACTGTAGTCTTTTCCTTGCTTAGTTTGAAACATAACCCGGATTTTTCAGCGGCGTGCGGACTGACAACTTTTCAGACCAGTTCCTGTCACTGACAGGAATCCTATCAGCACGACCGTTGGTGGGTCCGTTCCTTACGGAACAGAACGGCGCTTCAATGACTGCGCGAAAATCGAGGGGACGGAAGAGTCGCGAGGAAGCTAAATCCCCCTCTCCTATACGCGTGGCGATAATCGCGCCTGTTAATGCACGAACCTTAACGCAGAGACAAATAAAAGAGGGGAGAAAACCCTTTCTCGCAGATTCACCTCTCCATCGATTCATTCATTGCCTCCTCGTACTCCTCGAGCACTTCGCACCAGTTCCCATCTCTGCACCGTGAGAAAAAATCTCTCCTTCCTCCACCAGTCCTTTTCCTCCAAGATCCATGGCATCTGCGTCGACCTCATGAGCGGCGGCGGGTTCGTCAGTGGCGGAAGAGAGGAAGATGAGGGGCCTTTGGATCCCCGGCACCATGGACAACGCGGAACTCCAAGTCATGGAGGACAAAAGATTCATCATTGCCGGTGTGTGGAGGAGCGCCTCGGGGCATGATGTTCCCGTCCCGTGTGACAGCGAGAGGGTCATGTTCGGCACGCACGTCGACTGTGGCCTCAGCTGTCCACCTTCGAACTTCCTTGTCGAGGTCCTTAACTAATATGGTGTGCAACTTCATAATATTCCTCCCAACTCTCTGCTCGTTATTAGCAATCATGTAGCTTTGTGCGAGGGGTTTCTTGGCATTAGGCCAAGTCTCAGCCTTTTCCGGTACTACTATGGTACTCGGAAGAATTCTATTAGCGCTAGTGTACCTTACATCACCGACACTCTTAGCTTAGTTCTTTGGAGAAACCAAGTCTATCCTAGGATTAATGCTAGTGAATCCGTCAAACGCTGGGCCGAAACTTTCTTTTATCACAAGGATATTCTGGCTTCTGGAAAGGCAGAAGGTCTTCCGGCGTTTGCCGACGGCGCCGCTCCCCACCCAAATTCATGGGATGCGGAGGCGCCGGAGCTGTCGGATATTTTAATCCTCGCCAAAAGGAGGATTGAGTATTTGATGAAGCATGAGGGCCTCCGTGGATCGGACTTGATCCACTTCTGGTTGGAGCGCCGGATTCAGCCTCTCCAGCAACACGGAGATCGCCTCATGCACCATATCACGAGCGACAAGAAGGACAAGATACGGGTCAGTTCGAGCCATATTGTAGGGAAGGACTACAAGACCGTCATGCAATATTTGATCAAGGAAAGAGTGGAACGAAAAGTTCCAGAAGTCTCCATGAAGATGTATATGACCAACCGTCCTCCGACTCCGGTAAATATTTCGACTCTACTTTTACGTTTCGTCGTTCTTTTCTGTTCTTTCTCCGACTCTATTTTCATCGATGCCTTTTGACTTTGTTACCTCAATAAACTTTCCGAGTCTGAGCTAGCTCCACTAGAGGGCTATCCTTCAAATGATCTAGAGGCGACGGAGGATGATGAGGTGCAGGAAGTTGCCGCCCCCACCTCCAAGAAGCGCAAGGCGAAAGATGTTGTTGTTGCTGCTGGTAGCCAGGTGGTGCCAGTAGTTAAAAACTAAACACCCTATATTTAATTTCCAGCACTTTTGTACCTTTATTTCCTTCCAGAGCACACCTTATATTTAGGATTTTTGTGTTCTAGAGCTAAATCAGTTTTGAAGAGCAAGACCAAGCCGGATAGAAAGCCAGGCAAGCAGAGGCGTCAACAAAAGCTTGTTATCTCCCCAGTTGTGCTGCCATCGACTCCATCTAGTACTCCATCAGCAGAGGAAGCTTCTGCCTCTCCTGATGCTGGCAACATCTCGAAAGCCCTGGTCTCCATTGATGACTAGGCAACTAACAAGGGTGAACCCGTCAAGGGTAATGCTCCCATGGTAATATCTACAGGAACAATGGATAAAGTGGCCGGCTCTGTTGTCTCTGGCCTGAAGAGGAAAGAGAAAGAAGAGATCCTCAGACTGGCTCAATCTAGTTTTGAGAAGCAAACCTTCACCCTAGAGGCAGCGAGCCAAGTGGAGGAGGACGTCAAGATGGTTAGCCTCCTGGACCAAATTTTGGTCCGGGATGCTAAAGTCCAATCTGGCGAACTTCCAGCGACGGATGTTCCTACCCTCACCCTTACCGAGAAGGTGTTTCACATCAGCAAGCTTGGATTTGAAAAGTTGCACCAGGAACACATTGTAAGTTTCTGATTCTTATTTGCATTTATTATCATATCCTCTAGCCCCCAAGCATAAAGCCAGATAAACATCGTTAGATCCTAGTTGATGCTTTTTAGGTTGCAAAAGAACGATGTAGTGTAGCCCCCAAGGCTCGTGCTGTAATTTTACTTAGTTAAATTTTGCAGCTCGAGTCTTAGTAGCCGTCTGAGGGTATTTCGTCTCTAAACTTTTCCGACTTCCTCTTTGGCAGTTATATTTTTTGTCATAATCAAACTTGTTTTGTCTAACTGGTATTTTTTCTTTGCAAAATAGTTGTGCTAGTCTAGCAAGATGGTGGAGCAATCCGATAACTTCAAGGTCTTGGAAATAAAGAATGCTGAGCTCCAGAACAAGCTTGAGAAGCTAATTTTAGAATTGGAGAAATATGTAGCTGCTGTCCTGGAGTCAAGCAATCATGAGACTGTGAGGCTCGAGAAGATCATAGCCCTCCGAGATAAAGAACTAGCTGATCTCAAGAAGGACTTCGATATTCAGAGGGATCTTGCCCAGGTCACAGCCAATGATCTAAAAAGCCTCTACAAGGAGCACGCTCAATGGAATCACTCTATGCTAGGTAAGATTTCCGACTTCTTTTTTTTTGATTTTTCGACTTTCTTTTCAGTCAAAATTTGACTTTTTGGTTCTTTCCCAGCCCCCTGAATCTTTCCGACTCTCCTACCTATGAATCTCGCCTCGAGCGTATTAAACTTGTCAGAGATATCTTGTACGACTTCCACCAAAGTCTTGAAGAGGCTGGTGAGTCCGTCAAGCTTTCTGACTTGCACATAATGTCAGTGCACGAGGTGAGGGACAAGGTTAAGGAGATTCCGATGCTTATCAAATATTGGAAGATCTCCTACGCTCGGAATGCTGCTCAAACTGCTCTTACCATGGTGATGAGCCACCACAACGAGATGGAAATCTGGCATGTCACCAAGGGTATTGCCAAGGAGGAGGATGAGGGTAACCCACAAGACATCAAGGCCATCCAAGAGTCTTGTGCAGGTTATGCTTGTCATGTGGCAGAGATGACCAACTATACGACACCATTCTTTGAATCCCTCGCCGCGCCTCCCTCGCCCCAAGAGCCAGAAGCCAGCATTGCTTCCGAGTCTGAGATTGAGGGCGACAATGTTGTCGACTCCAGCGCTCCACCTGCTTCATCATCACCGCTTGATTCTGCAGCATAGATAATATTTATGCATTATTCTAAACTTATGGAAATGTAATGATGAAAAAAATGTTTTATTTTGTGATGGTCTTCTAAAAACTAATGCTTTTACAATCATAGCACTTTGCTTATATATTTTTATTCATGTGCTTGAAAATTTCTGAAGCACTTTGTGTTTTTATGCCTATATTTGTCGTTTTATCTGGCTCTCTTCCTCGTCCCTTTCATGGGTCTGCCAACCTTTAGCATGGAAACTTTGCCGAGCAATGGATCGCAATTTCTAAACCCGTTTAAACTCGAAAACAAAGCCGGCTTCCAGTACCAAAAACTCATTACTCTGAAAATGGCCGCGTCTAAGCAATCAGATAAAAAACCAAAGTATAGAAAATAAATTAAATTTTGTATCCTAAGGTAACACTTTTAGATATTAAAAAATTGTAACCAGAACGAACATGAGCATAAAGTACTTTCAAGCATTCTGGGATTTTTGAAAAAATGACATGCTCTTTTGGAAATAAGATGGCAAAAACTTCTCAAAGATAACATATGAGGAAACCAACACTTTATTTCATTTTGAACATGTACATATATGACTACAAGGAAATATAACTAAGAATAGAAGGGACATAGCCGTGTAATATTCCATGGACGGTCTATTTCATCCGGGTCTGTGCTGCCGCCAGCTCTCTTTCCCTTCCGAGTATTAGGTCTTTCCTTGACTGGTCTCATGTCGGTTAAATAATATGACCCATTACGCAAAACTCTGCTAACCATAAAAGGTCCTTCCCAAATTGGAGAAAGTTTGTGCTTTCTCTTTTGCATAAGTAAGAGAACCAAATCGCCTTTTCTGAAAGAACGGTTTTGAACTCTCTGACTATGATACTTGCACAACTTCTGCTGATAGGATGTATATCTCTGCTCAGCAATGACACATACTTCTTCGATTATATCGAGATCATCTTGTCGAGAAACTTCTGCATCTTCTTTGATATGTGTTTGACTCGTGGAGCCTGATGAATTAGATCACTTGGAAGAACTGCTTCTACACCATAGACCAAGAAGAAAGGAGTATAGCCGGCTGATCTGTTAGGAGTTGTACGTAAGCTCCATATCACAGACGGTAATTCTTCCGCCCAAGCCCCCGCGGCCCGACGAAGGTTCTTCAAGGCGAGGTCGGATTCCTTGTAAAATAAGGCCATTAGTTCTTTTGACTTGTCCATTAGCTTGCAGATGTGCGACGGATGCAATATCAACTCAGATCCCTTGTTCTTCGCAGAATTCGGCAAGTTCTCCCATTGTCAGTAATTATACTATGCGGATATCCGAATCAGATGATCTTGTCCTTGACGAACTTTCTGGCTGTGGCTCCATCGCAACTTGTTACGGGTTTAGCCTCAATCCATTTTGTAAATTTATCCATCATCACTAGTAGATGAGTAAATCCACATTTTGTCGTGCGAAACGGCCCTACCATATCAAGCCCCCAGACCGCGAATGGCCATGTAATAAGGATTGTTCGCAGCTGTTCAGCCGGAACATGTGCCTAATGAGCATACTTTTGGCAGCCTCTGCATGTTTTGACCAGTTTATCGACATCTGCCTTAGCTGTAAGCCAAAAGAATCAGTGTCAAAAAGCTTTTTCCACTAAGGATCTGGCTGCAGCATGGTGACCACACTCACCTTTGTGGATTTCTCTTAATATTTCTACTCCTTCTTTTGAAGAAATACACCGCTGAAACACGCCAGAAACACTCCGTTTGTAGAGCTCACCATTTATTATAGTGTAGGCTTTTGTTCGTCCGACAATCTTCCGGCTCAAGTCTTCGTCTTCGGATAGTTTTTTGTCTATCAGGAAATCTAGTTAGGGTTTTGTTCAGCTAGGAATTACAGCCAGAACTGCTATTAAAGGTGAGTCGGATTTCGTCGGATAGTCCTCATCAACTCCGACTATGGAGGGGACCCTTAGATGCTCTAAAAAAGCGCCATCCGGTACTTGTTTCCGCGCAAAGCCTATTCTTGATAGAGCATCTGCTTCCTCATTTTCTGCTCGAGGGATGTGTTGAACCTCAAAGCCCTCGAACGATTTAGGTAGTCCATCCATGACAGCTTTGTATGCTGCCATGTGCTTGTTTGCGTTGCAGATATCGGATACTTGCTGAGCAACTAAATCCGAGTCTCCATAACACATAAGTCTTGATATGCCAATGTTTTTGGCCATGCGTATTCCATGTAGCAGTGCTTCATACTCGGCAATATTGTTGGTTGCCGTGCAGTGTATTTGCAACACATAGAACAGCTTATCTCCTTGGGGTGATTTGAGCACCACGCCTGCCCCCAAGCCTCTTCGTGCTTTTGATCCATCAAAGTGAAGGGTCCAAAATTCCGAGTCTGGAGGGCCTGTATTTTCTGCCATTTCTGTCCAATCAACAACGAAGTCGGCAAGTATTTGGGACTTGATTGTTGTATGTGGTTTGTAATCAATGTCAAAACTTGCAAGCTCCATTCCCCACTTTGTGACAAGTCTTGTTGCATCGCGGTTATTGATTATATCTCGTAGGGGAGCGGTGCTCACCGCTATGATTTTGTGCTCTTGAAAACAGTGGCGTAGCTTTCTGGATGCAAAGAACACTCCATAGGCTAACTTTTGATGGTGTGGATACCGTTGTTTTGATTCTTTCAGGACCTCACTCAGATAATAAGTTGGCCGCTGCATCTTATGATCGTGGCCTTCTTCCTCGCGCTCGACTACTGTTACCACACTTATGACCTTGTTGATCGCTGCAATGTAAAGTAACATAGGATCCTGAGGTTCTGGCTCTGCGAGAACTGGTGGATTTGAAAATAGATCTTTCAAACTTTGCAGGGCAGTTTCAGCTTCCTGAGTGCAGACAAATTTGTCGGTTTTCTTCAAGAGATTGTACAAAGGTCCGACTCTTTCTCTGAGCCGCCTAACGAACCGACTCACCACTACAATGCAACCAGTGAGACATTGTACGTCCTTCAGGCGAGTTGGCCTGGTAATGTTTAGAATAGCCTTGATTTTGTCCCGGTTCACCTCTATGTCTTGCTCAGAGACGATGAAACCTAACAATTTTCTGGCTGGAATTCCAAAGAAACACTTCTACAGATTTAACATCATATTGAATTTCCATAGACTAGCAAATGTTTCATCTAAGTCAGAAATTAAAGTTTCCTTCTTTTTGGACATAACATCTATGTTGTCTATGTATACGTGGACGTTGTGTCCGATTTGGTCGTTGAGACAATGTTGCATAGTACGTTGATATGTTACTCCTGTGTTGTTTAAGCCAAAAGGCATAGTTTCGTAGCAGAAGGTTCCAAAAGGAGTGATGAAAGACGTCTTAGTTTGATCCGACTTTTTCATCAGTATTTGGTGATATCCGGAATATGCGTCGAGAAAATAGAGTAATTCCAATCTTGCCATTGAGTCGATAACTTGATCGATTCTTGGCAAAGGAAACGGATCTTTTGGGCATGCCTTGTTCAAAGAGGTATAAGCAACACACATCCTTAAATCAATGGTGTCCTTTTTAGGGACGAGTACAGGATTTGCCACCCAATCTGTATGGATGACCTCTGTTGTAAAATCCGCTAATTCTAGGAGGGCTAATTCCATGGCTATTGCTTTGCACTTTTCATCATCAAACCGTCGTGATGACTGTTTGACGGGTTTAGCGTCAGGGTATAGATCAAGAGAGTGCTCGGCAAGTTCCCTAGGTACTTCGGTCATGTCAGAAGGATGACATGCGAAGATATCACTATTAGCTTTGAGGAACTCAACAAGCACGCTTTCCTATGTGTGTTATAAGCCTACCCCTAGGTTCATCGTCTTGGAGGGATCATCTTCCTTCAGCGACATTTTCTTTGTCTCTTCCGATGCCTTGAACTGCTAACTTGGCTTCAGCACCTCGTTCTTGATAGTGGGCATCTCGGACGGATTGATGGACTTCTTGATCTCCTAGTACTGTCGGGCATGCAGCACGGCTTCGGCGAACGCAGCAGATCCTTTGTCGCACTCTCGCGCCGTCTTCAGATTTCCCTGTACGGTGATTACGCCCTTCGGACTTGGAATGTTGATCATGTTGTAGATGTAACAGGGACGACCCATGAAAGCCCAGTAAGCCGGACGCCCGAAGATGGCATGGTAAGCACTTTTGAATGGTACCCCTTAAAAGAGAGTGGCTCGGTCAATTGTCTCGGGTTCCAAATGTCACGTCCAGAGTAATCTCACCCCGAGAATACGCCTGTTTCTCTGGTACAATGCCATGGAAAGTTACACTACTGTAACTCAATTGGCTCTCATGCAGCTTCATGCGGTGGAGCTTCTAGATGTAGAGGATGTTAGTGTTGCTTCCACCGTCCATGAGTGTTTTAGAGAACTCGTAGACATCAATAAGAGGATTGACGACCAGAGGGTACTTCCCCGACGATGTGTTTTCCTCAAGTGATATGAATGATCAAAGGTGATAGTTACCTCTGACCAATCCAGGAACTGTGGAACAACCGGAACCGTGGCATTGAGCTCACGAAGAACTGCCTTTTTGTCCTTAGCAGGTTGGGATCCAAGGAAGCAGACGTATGCATGTTTCTTAGTCTGAAAAGTCTTCTTTCCATCCGACTTGGGTTCTGCAGTGGCTTCTGCTTCTTCCATGTCAGAATCTTCCTTGGGCTCCTTTCCTTTCTTGGAATTTTTCTTTCCTTTTCATCGCTTGGCCCTGTAGCCAGCAGATTCGTCTTTCTTGATGTCGTCATTGAAACGACACTCGACATTTGTGTGGATAGATCCTCTGTTACTATCCAAATGGTGGACACAGGGATTATTGGGAATGTTGGCGCATGTATAGGTTCTTCTGGGTTGCTAGTCTCCTCTGACCTAGATTCGGTAAGTTCCATGGCCTCTACCCTGGCCGCCTCCGTGCTCGCCTCGTCCTCTAGATTCGAATGTTGCGTTGACAGCTGCGTTGTCTGGAGCCGGCTTTTTGTCCTAGGTGCTCTTGCACTTCTGAGTTTGTTTTGACTGTTTGTCCGCATTGGGATTGGCCAGAATATTTAGTAGCCCTTCTGAATCATCATCGGCGTCAGCATATTTGCTTGCCGTTTCTGTCATTTCTCCCAAATCTGTGACGTAGTCATGCTTCAGTCTGTGCCGTAAAATTCCAACTAGAAGTCTTGCAATTAAAGATTCTATCGCAGTTTGCTCGTTTACTCCTTTGCAGGAGTTCTTCGTGTCGCTCCAGCGTCCGAGGTAATCCCGGCAGGTTTCTCCGTGTCTTTGTGTGCAACGCTACAAGTCTCCGACTGTGCAGGGCCTCCTATATGTTCCCTCGAAGTTTGAAAAGAACGCACTTTGCATATCATACCAGTTGTGAATTGAATTATCTGGCATTTCATTGAGCCATGATCGAGCCGTCTTCCTCAGCATGAGCGGGAGATATCGGACTGCAACTAGGTTGTTTCCTCCTTTGGCGATGCAGCAGGCCTGGAAAAAATCCTGGAGCTAGGTATCTGGTTGAGTTGCGCCGTCATAGGGCTGAATGTGCTTGGCTATGCCAAAGCCAACCGGAAATTTGGTCTAATGTATGTGTGTTCCAAAACATTTGGGTCCCACATACACGACTTCTTCCTTCTACCGCCGTGCTTCTATGTTTGATTCAATGTGATGGCGAGCGTCATTTGGCGAGAGAGATCTGCGCCTTGGATGCTCACGGCTTCTGCGCTGCGGAGTCGGATTTCTGCTTCTCCTTTCACCATTTCCGCCTCCACCCATGCAGCTTCTGTGGCTGCGTCTAGATCCTTCATGGTCGCTGCTAGGAGGAGATGGTGGCCTTGGTGGATTATTCTGGATGGATTTCTTGGTGGTGGCGGTGGAGCCTCATTATGCTGACTCTGATGCATGTTTCTTCGGGCACCATCCCTACTTGATTCAGGACGATCTGGATCATCTCTTCGTCCGGCGTTGCCAGCCGGACGGCTCGGTGGTGGCATCCTTAGCCGATCATGCTCCTCTCGCTGGCAACGTGTTTTCAGGTCTTCTCGATAAGAGTTATTTTGCAGACGATGGTCCTGATGAGGAGCCATTGCCCTGGTGGCGTCTTCGGATGCAACCGGCATAACTCTTTCCCAGTCATGTGTCGGCCGGCGAGAGTGGACGTTTGAGCCGGTTCTTGAAATATCTTCTTCTCCGCGGGGATGGTAGCGTTGAGTCATATCCCTACGAAGTCTTACGTCAACACTTTGGTCAGTGCCAGTGTGGCAAAAACTTGGATTTTGAGGCCAGTTTGCCACTGAATGCCGCGGTCATTTTCGGCTGCTTTAATCCGTTTTCTAGCAACACAACGCACTGCAGGACCTGCCGCGGAGACGGATTGTTGGCGAGGATGGCTCGAGCTGCAGCAGCGTTTTCCATCGGCGTGTTGTAGACTCAGATCTTCTCTCCATCTTTTCCGTCTAATAGATCTTTGTGGATATCCGGGTTATTATTAGCAAGAAACGGACTTCCCCTTGTCTTGTTTGGATGTCGCTTGAAATCTGACTGATATCTGGCAGGATCATTGTCTAACTGCTGCCTCATCTCAACGAGGCGCGCGGCCTCTTCAAGTATAAACAAGCGGTGCTTTTCCAGGTCCGCAGCTCTTTTCTCATGCGCCTCCGATGTGAGATCCGAAGCCGTTGGGATTGGAATCGTGAGAGCATCTCCGTAAATTTTACATGCAACCTTGGTGACAATGTGTCCATCCACGGGAGGGTCGATCGAGGTGGTATTAATCGGATCTCCGTCCTGATTCTCCATCTCGATCTCTTCATCAACTTTTTCTTCGTTGGTTTCCTCGACGTCCGGATCTGCCGGTCTCGGATTTTTGTTATTCTTCTTCTTCTTTGACCGCCCAGTAGCCTTAAACTTCCGTCAATCGAGTGGCAAAGACAGCTTTCGGTCTGGTACTGGGGGATAAACTTCCATCAGTACTTTCCGTCATGGTTGGCTTGTGGACCTCGTAGGAATCTCCGGTATCCATATCATCTTGCGAGGTGTAGCTTTCATCCATGATATCATATGGACTAGGAGAATTTTTCGTCTCACCTTTTGTTTGCTTGGAGACATGCTCTTTTTCATACCCCTCCATCTCTTTGTCGAAGTCTCGAAGTTCCTGGGACGTGATTGACTCCTGAGGGGAGCCAGGTGAGTCGGTGTTTTCTTCGATTTCTTTAGGGACCGAATCGCTACCAGATCCAGCATTGACAAAGTCGGATCCAGTGCTTATGTGGTACACGAAAAAATGCATCTACTTGTTCATGTTCTTGAAGTAGTGGCACGACTGGGTTTCCATCTCCTCCATCTCAAAGTTCTCCGTGATGTCGGCGATTGCTTCGCAATTGATGTAGGGGCGTTTCATCATCTCCTTTACCCCATGCTTCAAGGGTAGTTTTTCTGCCACGATGTCTGGTATGACAGAGCCGTAGCAGATATATTCCTCGTCCGTGTATCCAATCTCATCAAGGAGATCATATTCAGATTTTTCTTCCACCTATTCTTCCACTATAGGAGTGGGCTGGGTGGGTTTGATTTTATCCGTGCGTTGGGCGGGTTCAGCAAAACCGAGATAGATATTGATCTCGCCGATGGACATGATCGTGTAGGTCGTCACGGGTTTCGAAGCCAGAATCTAGGTCTCGTCGAGAAAAACGAGACGGACATCACTGGCATAGACCACACGACCCATGGCAATTGTTTCGGCGATTCCAGCATGCGCAGATTACGCCTTGAACGATGCTCCAAAGGTCACCTGCCCCATGGTGGGAGCCAACTGTCGTTGGATTGTCGACAATTACGCCATAGGGGGTCCTAGTGATTTTGGAAGGATGGGGTGTGAGACGTCGTATGTTCCAGGAGCGGTGAGCACAAGTTTACCCAGGTTCAGATCCGACTGCGGTTATCGGATCCTACTCTTGCTAGCAACCCGGTAATATATCAGTGTAAGCCTGATGTTACAACGGATTACAAGAGTGGTTGTGTGTATTGTGTTGTACCCTAAAGGCTCCCATAGGGCCGGTTTATATAGAAACCGGGGCCTAGGGTTACAAGAGATACCTATCTGTCTATATAACAAAATTGGTAACTATGTATAGCTTGGACTACAAGCCTAAATCGGTAACACTTCTGGGCCTTGTCGTAGCCGGAACTGGATACTCCTCTTTCTCTGACTGGGCCGCCGGTGAAGCAAAGCTCTAACCCGTTGGTGGGCCACCCTGGTCAGCGAGTCCTGTGGGTATACCCGGAAAGTATATCCCCAACAGTATGGGTCCAGTATATGTCAGTCGTCATATCCGGCGAGTCGACCCGCTCTGGGATTAGAGATCCATCTGACGATTCCTCTTCAGGGGTGTACCCCGATTGGTATTCCCCCATCAGTATTCCCCGAGCGCCTCAGGGAATCGGCAATGACTTCAAGCCGCCGAATCGACGCAGGCGATTGCAGGGTCGAGTCAATGGTGAGCTCCTGAAATAGAGAAACAACACATGAAGTAGTTCATTCGCCTAGGCGAGTCGACGAGCCAGGCGATTTTTGGGCGGAGTCGCCCTTGGAGAATTTTGGCTGGTGCCTTGTCAACTTGCTCTCATAGAGGACGTGGAGGACACCAAATCGTTGATGAAGTCGCCAAGTCGGTGCAGGTGAATATGCAAAAGCGAGTCCCCGAGCGTGGCGAGTACGCGAGGGCGAGTCCGCAGTGGCGAGCCACCGAGCGTATTGAGTACGCGAGAGCGAGTCCGCGGTGACGAATCCCCGAGTGTGTGGAGTACGCAAGGGCGAGTTCGTGGTGGCGAGTCCCCGAGCATGTTGAGTGGGGTAGGGCGAGTCCGCGGTGGCAAGTTCCCGAGCATGTTGAGTATGCGAGGGCAAGTCCGCGGTGGCGAGTCCCCGTGCGTGTTGAGTACACGAGGGCGAGTCCAGGGTGGCGAGTTCCCGAGCTTGTTGAGTACGCGAGGGCGAGTCGCCGAGTGTGGTCAGCCACAGTCGTGGAACCACGCGCACACGCGGTATGCCTAGGAGTAGTCCCCGAGGCTCGAGTTGGCTTGTAGAGGCGACTTGAGGCTCTTCGGAGATGCATATTCTGAAAATAGTAGTGGTTGTTGCCGAGCATGGCGTGTCCGTGTTGAGCGAGTTTGTGAGAGGAGAGTTCGCGATGAGCTAGTTCGCCTGGGGAGAGTTTGCGGTGATTGCGAGTCCACGAGTGTGGCAAGTCCGCAAGCATGCTGAGTACGCGATGATTGCGAGTGTGCGATGATGTTGATTGCACTGTTTTTGTTAGCGAGTCTCTCTTCTTGTTCTGGGGGCCATTCGCATGGCGACTCCAAAGAAGGCTCTCGGCTAGGCATTTTTCCTAGATGATTCGAGGCTCGGTTTGCAAGTCCTCGTCCATAGTACTTGGCCATGCGAGTTCTGCTGTCTAATGTTGAGGAGGACATGGTGCCGTTTGTGTAGCACTGCCATTTGTCTTGGCCCGGAAGGCCAGTCGAGAAAGGCGAATCCAATGATGGCTCTCGGTTAGCATTTTTCATGGACGATTCGAGGCTCGGTTTGCGAGTCCTCGTCCGCACTACTTGGGCATTGTGAGTCGCTTTTTCAAAGGTTGAAAAGGCGAATTGATTTTTCCCGAGGGAAGAGACACCCAGTGGTGAGTCCATGCAATGTGGCATGCGATCCTCTCTGGCGACTCGGACAATGAAGGTCCCTTAGTAGGCGCGCGTACACATTTGACGTAGCGGACGGGGTCGTACGGCGTTTAGCCGGAAAAAGTCGATGCGGCGATAAGGAGTCGATGCGGCGGAAGTATGGTCGCGCTTTGGCAAAGTCGACGCGGCGGTCACGGGGTCGAGCGGCGGGCGTATGGTCGCGCTTTGGCAAGTCGACACGGTGGACGGAGGTCGCTCTATGGAGAAGTCGACGTGGCGGACATGGATCAACACGACGGACGGAGGTTGCGCTATGGCAAGGTAGACGTGGCAGACACGGGGTCGACGCGGCGGACGGAGGTCGCGCTATAGCAAAGTTGATGCGGCAGACACGGCGGACGGAGGTCGCACTATGGCGAAGTCGACGTGCGGACACGGGGTCAAAGAGGCGGACGGAGGTCGCGATATGGCGATGTCGACGCGGCGGACGGAGGTCGCGCTATGGCGATGTCGACTCGGCGGACCTAGGTCGCGCTATGGCGAAGTCGTGTGGCGTGTAGCCGATATCTTGGCGAGTCCGAGGTGGGCGATTCGCCAAGCATGGCGAGTCCGCGACAAAGAGTCCCCGGGCGTGGCGAATCCACGAGAGCGAGTCGCGAGTCCCGAGCGTGGAGAGTTTGTGGCAGATGAGTCAGCGAACGTGGCGAGTTGGCGATGGTGGCGAATCCGCGAGGGGTGAGTCCTCGGATGCCGAGTCGACGTTGTTGGAATTTGGTGTATATTGGGATGTTAGCCCATTAGACAAATTCTGAAATTCTCTTTGGACCACTTGTATATGGCAGCATATGGCTGTGCTAGTGGTGCTAAAGTTTAGTCCCACATTGCTAGTTGAAGGGTAGTTGGACCACCTTATATAGTAGAGTGTTGCACCACTCACTAAGGTGTGACAAGGAGAGTATCCCTCGCGCACTCCTCCTCCGACGCCGCCCGCCTCGCCTCGCCACGCCACGCCACGCCACGCCTCGCCTCGCCTCGTCACGACGCGCGTGCCGCGGGTTGCGGGAATCTCGCCGAGCCGAGCTTTATTTTGCTGGTTGGGAAAACTGATTATGAGTCATTAACGAACGCGTTAATTACAACCGTTTCCAGTTTTTATGGACGTGGCTGTTACCGACTCGGACGTGGGCTAAGCCCACGATCTTCCTAACCTGCACTATATAAGCGTCCGGGCTAAACCTAATCGGCACCGAATCAATCCACACACGAGCCTACCTCCAGAACCTTGCGCACCCCTCCTCTCGTGATCCTGTACGGGTGAGGGGCGATCAGGTTTTTGGGTAGCGCTCAAGCGCGACTACTAGCAACCACGTCGTCGTCCGACGGCGAGTTCCGGAACGACGACTTCTTCCCGGACGTCAGCGATCTCTTCGACAACCACAACATGGGCGACGCTGCTGCGACCGCTGCGGCTGCTATTCAGCCTACACTCTATGTGATAGTCAACTGTCTTTTTCAGATTATGCTAGAGTTCTTTATTCTAGCGTTTGGTGTAGATGTGATAGGTTTATCTCCTATATATGTAATCTGTTCATCTACTTTGTTGATCTGCATGATTGGTTTTACTACTGTCTGTATGATCATGATTTATAAGTTTATTATTCGGATTAAATCATATGGATTGTTGCTTATATTTCCAACAATCCAAAAACCTGATTATAGGCAACTGAATTCCACTGGTGTAGCCGCGGCTACTAGGCCGCCTCCTTTTGATGGCATGCACTATAAGATATGGCGCAAGAGAGCAGTTCTCTGGTTTGAAAACCTAAACTGCTATAGCGCCACTCTTGGCAAACCTGAAGGAGATCTTTCTGCTGAGCAGGAAGCAAAGTTTGCGAAAGCCGATACCATGTTTATGGCGGATTTGTTCAGTGTTCTTGGGGACAACATTGTTGACCCTTATATGTCATTTGATAATGGCAAGGACACGTGGGAAGCGCTCGAGGCCAAGTTTGTGGTCTCGGACGCTGGCACTGAGCTATATGTCATGGAGAAATTCTATGACTACAGGATGGTTGATGAGAGATCCGTCGTTAAGCAAGCTCATGAGATACAATCACTTTCCAAAGAACTTGAGCAGTTCAAGTGTTCCTTACCGGACAAATTTTTGGCTGGTGGCATTATTGCCAAGCTTCCTCCTTAGTGGAGGAACTTTGCTACTTCTCTGAAACATAAGAGACAAGAGTTTTCCGTTACGGATCTCATTGGGTCTCTTGATGTGGAAGAGAAGGCGAGAGCAAAGGACAAAACTGCTCGAGGACTTGAGGGAGGTTCTACTGCCAATTTAGTGCAGAGGAAAAACTTCCAATCCCACAAGTTTAAGAATAAGAACAAAACTGAAGGAAAGGGAAATTTCGATGGCAAGAACAAGGCCACGCACTCAACCAACTTCAAGAAGAAAAATGATAAGAGGAAAGGCTCTTGCCACGTCTATGGTGATCCTAGTCATTGGGCTCCTAGCTGCCCTAATCGCTTTGACAAGCGTCAACATGGGAACAGCGGCAATGCCGCTAATGTTTTTATTAGTGATACTGAGATGCTGGGTATGGTATTTTACCTACTATCCTTTCAGTATGTCATTCTCCTGATTGGTGGATAGACACGGGTGCTAGTACACATGTATGTTCTGATATTTCCATGTTTTCCTCTTATCAGGTCTCAAGGACCTCTTCCGTGTTGATGGGAAATGGCTCACGTGTTTCTGTTCATGGTGTTGGTACGGTAGATCTGAAGTTTACTTCTGGGAAGACCGTACAGCTGAAGAATGTGCAGCACGTTCCCTCCATCAATAAGAATCTTTTCAGCGGATCGCTTTTATGTCGAGACGGCTTTAAGTTGGTTTTTGAGTCCAATAAAGTTGTAATTTCTAAGTATGTACAATTTGTTGGACAGGGTTATGAGTGCGGAGGTCTGTTCCGCTTGTCTCTGTCAGACTCATGTACTAAAGTTATTAATCATGTTTGCAATGATAATGAGTCCAATGTTTGGCATTCATGACTCTGTCATATTAACTTTGGTTGCATGACGCGGCTAGCCAATATGATTTTAATTCCAAAATTTACCACTATCAAAGGTTCTAAGTGCCAAGTTTGTGTGCAAGCAAAGCAACCCCGCAAGTCTCATACGTCTGCGGAACCGAGAAACATAGCACCGCTAGAACTTATACATTCAGATCTATGTGAGATGAATGGTGTGTTGACAAAAGGTGGAAAAAGATACTTTATGACGTTGATTGATGACTCCACTAGATATTGCTATGTTTATCTCCTGAAATCTAAAGATGAAGCTTTGAACTTCTTCAAAATCTATAAAGCTGAGGCAGAAAACCAACTTGATCTTAAAATCAAGCGGCTAAGGTCGGATCGTGGTGGAGAGTACTTTTCAAATGAATTTATTTATTCTGTATGGAACACGGTATTATACATGAGAGGACGCCTCCCTACTCACCTCAGTCAAATGGGGTGGCCAAAAGAAAGAACCGCACTCTAACTGATTTGGTTAACGCCATGTTAGATACATCTGGTCTTTCCAAGGAATGGTGGGGGAAGGCGCTAATGACTGCGTGTCATGTCCTAAACTTTGATCCTGTAAAGGATAAAACCATGACTCCATTTGAGGAATGGGAAAAGAAAAGGCTTAAACTCTCTTACTTACGAACTTGGGGTTGTTTGGCGAAAGTCAATATTCCAATACCCAAGAAGCGAAAGCTTGGACCAAAACCGTTGATTGTGTTTTTCTGGGAACTGCTTTTCATAGCATTGGCTATACATTTTTTATAGTAAAATCTGAGGTATCCGACATGCATGTTGGTACAATTATGGAGTCGAATGATGCGACTTTCTTTGAGGACATCTTTCCTATGAAAGGCATGTCTAGCTCATCAAATCAGGAGATGACTAGTTCATCTAGTTAGGAATTTTCTATAATTCCTGAACCCACTATGCCGATAGAACACTCTGATGATCCTGTGGAGGATGACAATGAAGCTCCCAAAAGGACCAAGAGACAAAGGACTGCAAAGTCATCTGGTGATGATTTCATTGTGTACCTTGTGGATGATACTCCCACTTCTATTTCAGAAGCCTATGCATCTCAAGATACTGACTACTGGAAGGAAGATGTCCGAATCGAGATGGACTCCATCTTAGCTAATGGTACTTGGGAAATCACTGATCGTCCTTATGGGTGCAAACCTGTAGGATGTAAGTGGGTGTTCAAGAAAAAGCTTAGACCTGATGGTACTATTGAAAAGTACAAGGCACGTCTTGTGGCTAAGGGTTATACCCAAAAGGAAGGTGAAGACTTCTTCGATACCTACTCACCTGTAGCCAGATTGACCACTATTTGAGTACTACTTTCCTTGGCTGCCTCACACGGTCTTCTCGTTCATCAAATGGACGTTAAGACAGCTTTTCTAAATGGAGAGCTAGATGAGGAAATTTATATGGAGCCGCCTGACGGATTTGTGGTAGATGGTTAAGAAGGAAAGTTTTGTAAGTTAGTGAAGTCTTTGTATGGTCTTAAGCAAGCTCCTAAGCAGTGGCACGAGAAGTTTGAAAGAACTTTAACTGCTGAAGGCTTTGTTGTAAACGAAACTGACAAATTTGTGTACTATCGCCATGGTGGGGGCGAGGGAGTTATTATGTGTCTCTACGTTGATGACATATTGATATTCGGGACCAACCTCGCTGTTATCGAGGAGGTCAAAGAGTTCCTATCTCGCTGCTTTGAGATGAAGGACTTGGGAGTGGCTGATGTAGTCTTAAACATCAAGCTACTAAAGGATGACAATGGTGGGATTACATTGCTTCAGTCTCACTATGTGGAAAAGATATTGATTCGCTTCGGGTATAGCGACTGCAATTCTTATCCAATGCCTTATGATCCGAGTGTGCTACTTCGAAAGAATCGAAGGACTGCTAAAGGTCAATTGAGATATTATCAAATTATTGGCTCGCTCATGTATTTAGCCAGCGCTACTAGACCTGACATCTCCTTTGCTGTAAGCAAACTGAGTCGATTTGTGTCAAATCCTGGAGATGATCATTGGCATGCTCTTGAAAGAGTTTTGCGCTATTTGAAAGGCACTGCGAGTTATGGTATTCACTATACTGGGTATCCTCGGGTACTTGAGGGTTATAGTGATTCAAATTGGATATCTGATGCTGATGAGATTAAGGCCACGAGTGGTTATTTGTTTACACTTGGTGGTGGCGCTGTTTCCTGGAAGTCTTGCAAGCAGACCATATTAATGAGGTCAACAATGGAAGCAGAACTCACAGCATTAGACACAGCCACTATTGAAGCAGAGTGGCTTCGTGAGCTCTTGATGGATTTGGATTTACCTGTGTTTGAAAAACAATACCCGCCACACCGATGAACTGTGATAATCAAACTGTGATCGTCAAAGTAAATAGTTCTAAGGATAATATGAAGTCATCAAGGCATGTGAAGAGGAGATTGAAATCTGTCAGGAAACTAAGAAACTCCGGAGTTATTGCGTTGGATTATATCCAAACATCTAAAAACCTGGCAGATCCCTTCACAAAGGGTCTATCACGCAATGTGATATATAATGCATCGAGGGAGATGGGTTTGAGACCCACGTTCTGAGTTGATCCCAGTGGTAACCCACTCTATGTGATCGGAGATCCCATGAATTAGAGCTGGGAGACAAGCTGTTGGTCAGCTGAGAGGAGAGTATCCCCATAATATATTTATATCTCCATAAAGATGCAATACTCTCTTAATCTGCATGGCAGGTTGATATTTATCTTAATGTGTTCCAGGTGGCTTTTTATAAGCGGAGATGTTGTCCTGCAGAACATCTCTTGAGGAATACACCTATGTGAGTCTGACTGTCAAAAGTCGCAGTCCGTGAGAGTTGGGTGCTCTCTAGTAAACTCATGAAAGGCCCTGGAGTATGGCGCATAAGCTCCAAACCGCGGGGAAGCCGACGGTAGCCCTGTACCGGTCTAGATTTTATGTGAAACTAGCGCGCAGAAAACTTGTAGTTCAAGGCATAGTCCACTATTCAAGTTGCAAGCTAGTGTAGCATGAAGTTTCACGTGGAAGTTCAACTTAACAGTCTCCACTACACACCGGTATATATAAAACAATGTTCTGGAAGAAAAGTGATGTGATGTGCCAATGAGACTTTGTGGGGGATTGTTGGAATTTGGTGTATATTGGGCTGTTGGACCATTAGACAAATTCTAAAATTCTCTTTGGCCCACTTGTATATGGCAGCATATGGCTGTGCTAGTGGTGCTAAAGTTTAGTCCCACATTGCTAGTTGAAGGGGAGTTGGACCACCTTATATAGTAAAGTGTTGCACCACTCACTAAAGTGTGACAAGGAGAGTAGCCCTCGCGCACTCCTCCTCCGACGCCGCCTGCCTCACCACGCCACGCCACGCCTCGCCTCGCCTCGTCATGACGCGCACGCGCCGCGGGTTGCGGGAATCTCGCCGAGCCGATCTTTATTTTGCTGGTTGGGAAAACTGATTATGAGTCATTAACAGACGCGTTAATTACAACCGTTTCCAGTTTTTATGGACGTGGCTGTTACCGACTCGGACGTGGGCTGAGCCCACGATCTTCCTAACCTGCACTATATAAACGTCCGGGCTAAACCTAATCGGCACCGACTCAATCCACACACGCGCTGTGGCATCCCGCAAAACCACTACTAGAAAATCGCGTTGTTTTTGTGCATTGCATCGTCATGACCGCATGCTCATGTCATCATGCCACATTGCATTTGAGCATCGTCATGTCATCATGCATTTGTTTGTCGAAACCTATTTTCTAAAAGCCTAGTTTGGTTTTCTAAATATTCCCCGTCTCAATTTCAAATTAAAGCGCCGGTCTTTCCGGGTCTTTTATTTTTCTAAATACTATTTACAAAAGTTTATTTTAAATTAAATAAAAATTTATATTATTTTTAGGGGCAACCGTACCGGGCTGATCCGACCCAGTAGGCCACCCCCAGTACAAAAACCAGCCCCCCCTAAACCCTTTTCCTACCCAGTCCTATTCTACCCACCCTTCCGCCACCTCACCCCCTCCAATCCCTTGGCGACACCTCACCACTGCCTTCCTCCTATCCTATCCCAGCCCGCCACCTCAGCCTCCCCACCTGGTCAAACCCCACGTCAGCACACACGCCACCCCACCTGCTAGCCCACCTGGCCCACAGCCCCACTCCCCCTGGCCGCCTCCCCCGCTCCCTCTCTCTCTCTCCCCTGGCCCCACCCCGACCCTGCTCCTCGTCTTGCTCCTTCTCCCTCCCCAACCCGACGCTCCCTCTGGCCTCGCTCGCCCCGCTCCCTCTCTGCTTGGCCAGCGCCGCCGCCTCCACCTCCCATCCCTGATCCGCCGCGTCGCCCATGGCCTCCTCCTCCCGCCGCTCGGGCTCGCCCCGCCGGAGCCGCCCTCGCCTCCACCTTCCGCCACACCGGGCCCCGCTCTGCTCCGGCCAGAGGCCCGCCTCGCCGCGTCCTGCATCGACCTCACCGTCGCTCCTCTTCCTTGCCTCCCTCTCGGCTGCCGCGTCTCCCTCCTCCCACCGTCGGCCTTCTCTCCGCCTCGCCAGGAGCGCCCGCTGCCGCCAGGAGCTCCTCCGTCCCTGTCGTCCGGCCGCCGCCAGGGCCTCTCTCCTCGTCGACGGCCGCCTCGAGCCCGCGCTCGCCGCCAGGTCCCGCCGAGGCCGCACCTGCCCTGCCTCTGGCCGGGCCCGCCTGCAACCCTCTCTCCACCGCTCGGCCCTGCCAAGCCCACCGCCGCCTCTCCGCGTCTTCCGTGTGCCTCCTGCGCCCTTCCTTGCCGCCCGCCTCTCTGCTCATCTGTGCGAACACACGCCGCCGCGTCTGTCCGTCCTCTGTTCCGGTGCGGTGACCTCGACCGTGCAGCGCCTCTGCTAGCACGCGTCCCTTCCCGTACATCAACAGCCTGTTGGATCTCTGCTATGCATGTGGTGTAAACGATGTGTGTTTGGTCGATGGTACTTCTTGTGTACCTACATCAACTAATTCAACCTCGTCCGAGAATCCGAAGAATCGGTGTGATGTTGTCTGAAAACCACGCGACTACGTGTGGGTTCTCATCGCCACCAGAGATGCAAGACCAAACACTCGACATGCCCAGGTCTCCTTCCCGGAATGCCATGTTCTCCCTCACGGATGCCATGATCTTCGTCACGGACTCCGAGACCGTCGAACCCGAAGACCGATCCCGTAACCGGCGCCACGCCAAGTGCTCCTTCCCTGACCCGAAGACCATCGGTCAAGTTCACCACCGACAAAAGACGGACGACAAGTTCTACTTCACGGGCACCGAGCGTCAAGATCGCCTTCACGGGAAACCGCAAGACATCCTTCCCGGGATTTGAAGACCGAACCCTCGGCACGCCAAGATCTTCTCCTCGGAAGGCCATGATCTCCTTCACATATCCGAAGACCCTAATCCCGGAGTTCGAACCTCGTTTCCCGTCGAACCGATCCCCGACGAACCCTGTCGAACCCCGAACCCCCCGGAACCAAGATCTTCCGAACCCAGATGTGTGAACCTTTTCCCAAGCCCTATTTTATAAATGATATATATAAAACTTGTTGCATATTAATTGTTCATCTCGCATGCATATCATGTGGGTTGGGGGCATTATGCCAATTCATCTCATAATTAAATATGGAGGTCATATGCGGGCAAATCTAGTCTAATATTGGCTCCATTTAAATTTATGTAGTGAACCGAAGCCATGTTTTGCCATGTTAAGACAACATTTAAATTGCAGGTTAGCTAAACAACTTGAACCGTTTAATTAAATGTAGGAACCTGATTCCACCTAATATTGTCTAATTGCATCGCATCTTTGCCATATCATACATCATACATGCATCATGCTCGATCTTTTGCCGTAGTATTAAATATTGCATCCGGTGTTTCTACTAGTGCTTTGCTTCTTCACGGATTAGGCCGATGAGTTGATGCGAGTATCGACCTGATCCCCGGTGAACCTTCGGCAATGTTTTCAGGCGAGCACCTCCCCCTTTCTACCTATCTTACTTTTATAGTATTTATTCCCTCCTGTTGATCTATTGCTATCTGTGTTGCGATGCTCTAGTTTTCGTACCCGTGATATCCCTTGCAGCCTTATATTGCCTTGGACACATCCTATCACCTGTTGATTGGTAGATAGTTGGACTTGCGCGTCGTAGTCGCTTGCTCAAGTGCTGTTGCGTGTCGTCAAGTACCACAGTTGTTGGAGTATTGCCGCATGTTTAATGTTGGAGATGATCATGGCTTTAATTATTGTTTAATAACTAAAATTGAAAGTAGGTAAATGCAGAGGCACAGGTGGGCAATAGATGTTATTTGGTTGTTAACCGTCCACTCGTGTCCCGTAGGACCCCGAGTTCTTGACACCTGTTCCGAGATCGAGCGCGCTAACCACAGGTGGGGTGTATGGGCACCCCCATCGATTTAGTACCTGATTCCAAGTACTGTACTGGGGGCCACAAAGTAGTTTGGTGCTTTATTACTATCCTGTACTTATGCCATGCTTTACCGTTTATTTTAAAATTGTGCGAGGAATGCACCTGTACTGTTTAGGGAAGCGGAGTGTTTTCGCGGTATCGACAAGCCCAGTCACACTTTCGGGTTCCCAGTCGTTTACAGCCACTGACGGAAACCCTGGGTCCGTTTCAGAGCCGGCCAACTTCGTTGCGGGTAGCTTAGTGGGGTGGCCCCCCGTGCTTGCTTTGGGTCTGGGAAACGTTGTGTCCGAAACCCCGTCGACATACCGTTGGGTGTATGTTTTGTGATCTTGTACCTACCTGATCCGACAACAAGGGTGTAGGTGCGTGTGGAAACTTTGGTGCACCCCTGCAGGGTTAAATCTTTTCGAAAATCCGTGTCCGCGGTTACGGACGACTTGGAGCACAGTTCTCGATCATAGACAACTATAACTAAAGTTTACTGTTATAACTTGACTTGTATCCGGTATGACTAGTAATCAGCTCCACTACAACGGAATGGCTAAATAAAAGTACCAACAACTACTGGGTTTTGGGATATCTCATGCCAATTGCATCTGACTAGTAAGTGTTGCAACTACAACGGAATGGTTAACTAAAAGTGCCCACTGCTTATTATATCAGGATGGCTATCTATATTTGACTAGTAATTGCCGCAACCATAACGGAATGAATAAAACTGCCAACTGTGTGAGTTCCTCGGTTGACTTCCTCGTTTGGTCTCGAGGGGGAAATACCAGGATGGGTATGTTTGGTGGTAGAATCAGATTGGTTCCGAATAGGTCTTTCTTATCCCTCTCTGATAGCCGACAGTTATATCGAGTCTCTATAGGTTGTTTAGTGCATGCTGCGCTGCCGCTCAGTCCACCATACCTATGTAGGCGAGGACCGCCGAATTCTAGTCTCGCCGTGTACTGGCCTCAGTACTGACCGCTCTCTTTTTCCTTTGCCCTTTGTCGGCACCCCTTTTGTTTAAGCAGGTTTTGAGATCAACGTCGTTAGCAGGGTTACCCTTCCGTCTTGGCCTGGGCAGGGTTATGGACGCCATTGGTTATTCTTCAGGGCTCTTAGCCCCATTTGCATCTTGTCCGTAGTCGGACGCTCTATCATTTTCAAGGTGATTTGGATCTTTGTATATTATATCTGTATTCTTGACTCATTGAGTCGCTGTTGTATATATATCTGTTTTGTGGGTTCCATCGAGGACTATTGTGTAATGATATTACTTCGTTTTCCACCCGCACGGAAGTGCCTGGTGGGCACCTTTGAATCGTTTCTATGCGGGTTTGGCGGGAAGCGCTGAAACTTGCATAGGGCCGATTCTGAGGGTGTTACAGAGTGGTATCAGAGCTCAGCAGTTGCGATACCCCACAAGTCCAGCCTGTAGGATAACCTAGCTAACGGCCGAAGTAGAGTGTCAAAACTATTTTTGCAAAATCGGTTGGATAGTTCTGATTAGGTCTGATTTTATTCCTTACCCCTCTGCTGCTCTCCTCTCACCTCTGCGTGTTTTGAATCCGCTCTCTTCTCTCTCTTCGAGTCCAGGATTTCTCGTGGTTGGGTTCCGTCGTACCTTCAGGGTTTCGCTTCCTCCTTTGATAACGGTGTGCTACCATCCGGTATTCATGCTATCTGAGGAATCCGTCTTCTGTGGTACCATTCTTTGTTCCTTGTTTGTGCTTTCCGGTGTTTTCCGACGCGACGACGTCATCTACGCCAGATCCGATGCAGAGTCTGCATCACTCCTTTGTTTCTGAACCTCGATTGTCAAGATCTTCAGTCTGATTCCGAGAATGGTTGCACGCTTTTCTACTGATTGTGCAGAGTAATAGTTTGGGTGCGTGATGGATTGGCCCCCATGCCGACTACCCCTTCTATTCGCTTTTGTACATTGAAGTGGATGAGAATGCATCGGTTCTCTCTTTCTATCGGAGTTAGAGGTGGCTTTATTTGTGGATACCTCTACCTTCGACCTTTTGTTCCGGAGTGTTCTCTCGACGATCACGGACAACGACCTCTTGTTAGTGGTGTCACGAGGATCTACACGAAGCGAGAAGATTCAGAGCGCCGACCTTCTTTCCGGTACCATGAGGCGGATCTCGAGGGCGAGATCCATTGTTAGTGGTGTTGAATTGTGGCATCCCGCAAAACCACTACTAGAAAATCGCGTTGTTTTTGTGCATTGCATCGTCATGACCGCATGCTCATGTCATCATGCCACATTGCATTTGAGCATCGTCATGTCATCATGCATTTGTTTGTCGAAACCTATTTTCTAAAAGCCTAGTTTGGTTTTCTAAATATTCCCCGTCTCAATTTCAAATTAAAGCGCCGGTCTTTCCGGGTCTTTTATTTGTCTAAATACTATTTACAAAAGTTTATTTTAAATTAAATAAAAATTTATATTATTTTTAGGGGCAGCCGTACCGGGCCGATCCGACCAAGTCGGCCACCCCCAGTACAAAAACCAGCCCCCCCTAAACCCTTTTCCTACCCAGTCCTATTCTACCCACCCTTCCGCCACCTCACCCCCTCCAATCCCTTGGCGACACCTCACCACTCCCTTCCCCCTATCCTATCCCAGCCCGCCACCTCAGCCTCCCCACCTGGTCAAACCCCACGTCAGCACACACGCCACCCCACCTGCTGGCCCACCTGGCCCACAGCCCCACTCCCCCTGGCCGCCTCCCCCGCTCCCTCTCTCTCCCCTGGCCCCACCCCGACCCTGCTCCTCGTCTTGCTCCTTCTCCCTCCCCAACCCGACGCTCCCTCTGGCCTCGCTCGCCCCGCTCCCTCTCTGCTTGGCCAGCGCCGCCGCCTCCACCTCCCATCCCCGATCCGCCGCGTCGCCCAGGGCCTCGTCCTCCCGCCGCTCGGGCTCGCCCCGCCAGAGCCGCCCTCGCCTCCACCTTCCGCCACACCGGGCCCCGCTCTGCTCCGGCCAGAGGCCCGCCTCGCCGCGTCCTCCATCGACCTCACCGTCGCTCCTCTTCCTTGCCTCCCTCTCGGCTGTCGCGTCTCCCTCCTCCCACCGTCGGCCTTCTCTCCGCCTCGCCAGGAGCGCCCGCCGCCGCCAGGAGCTCCTCCGTCCCTGTCGTCCGGCCGCCGCCAGGGCCTCTCTCCTCGTCGACGGCCGCCTCGAGCCCGCGCTCGCCGCCAGGTCCCGCCGAGGCCGCACCTGCCCTGCCTCTGGCCGGGCCCGCCTGCAACCCTCTCTCCACCGCTCGGCCCTGCCAAGCCCACCGCCGCCTCTCCGCGTCTTCCGTGTGCCTCCTGCGCCCTTCCTTGCCGCCCGCCTCTCTGCTCATCTGTGCGAACACACGCCGCCGCGTCTGTCCGTCCTCTGTTCCGGTGCGGTGACCTCGACCGTGCAGCGCCTCTGCTAGCACGCGTCCCTTCCCGTACATCAACAGCCTGTTGGTTCTCTGCTATGCATGTGGTGTAAACGATGTGTGTTTGGTCGATGGTACTTCTTGTGTACCTACATCAACTAATTCAACCTCGTCCGAGAATCCGAAGAATCGGTGTGATGTTGTCTGAAAACCACGCGACTACGTGTGGGTTCTCATCGCCACCAGAGATGCAAGACCAAACACTCGACATGCCCAGGTCTCCTTCCCGGAATGCCATGTTCTCCCTCACGGATGCCATGATCTTCGTCACGGACTCCGAGACCGTCGAACCCGAAGACCGATCCCGTAACCGGCGCCACGCCAAGTGCTCCTTCCCTGACCCGAAGACCATCGGTCAAGTTCACCACCGACAAAAGACGGACGACAAGTTCTACTTCACGGGCACCGAGCGTCAAGATCACCTTCACGGGAAACCGCAAGACATCCTTCCCGGGATGTGAAGACCGAACCCTCGGCACGCCAAGATCTTCTCCTCGGAACGCCATGATCTCCTTCACATATCCGAAGACCCTAATCCCGGAGTCCGAACCTCGTTTCCCGTCGAACCGATCCCCGACAAACCCTGTCGAACCCCGAACCCCCCGGAACCAAGATCTTCCGAACCCAGATGTGTGAACCTTTTCCCGAGCCCTATTTTATAAATGCTATATATAAAACTTGTTGCATATTAATTGTTCATCTCGCATGCATATCATGTGGGTTGGGGGCATTATGCCAATTCATCTCATAATTAAATATGGAGGTCATATGCGGGCAAATCTAGTCTAATATTGGCTCCATTTAAATTTATGTAGTGAACAGAAGCCTTGTTTTGCCATGTTAAGACAACATTTAAATTGCAGGTTAGCTAAACAACTTGAACCGTTTAATTAAATGTAGGAACCTGATTCCACCTAATATTGTCTAATTGCATCGCATCTTTGCCATATCATACATCATACATGCATCATGCTCGATCTTTTGCCGTAGTATTAAATATTGCATCCGGTGTTTCTACTAGTGCTTTGCTTCTTCACGGATTAGGCCGATGAGTTGATGCGAGTGTCGACCTGATCCCCGGTGAACCTTCGGCAATGTTTTCAGGCGAGCACCTCCCCCCTTTCTACCTATCTTACTTTTATAGTATTTATTCCCTCCTGTTGATCTATTGCTATCTGTGTTGCGATGCTCTAGTTTTCGTACCCGTGATATCCCTTGCAGCCTTATATTGCCTTGGACACATCCTATCACCTGTTGATTGGTAGATAGTTGGACTTGCGCGTCGTAGTCGCTTGCTCAAGTGCTGTTGCGTGTCGTCAAGTACCACAGTTGTTGGAGTATTGCCGCATGTTTAATGTTGGAGATGATCATGGCTTTAATTATTGTTTAATAACTAAAATTGAAAGTAGGTAAATGCAGAGGCACAGGTGGGCAATAGATGTTATTTGGTTGTTAACCGTCCACTTGTGTCCCGTAGGACCCCGAGTTCTTGACACCTGTTCCGAGATCGAGCGCGCTAACCACAGGTGGGGTGTATGGGCACCCCCATCGATTTAGTACCTGATTCCAAGTACTGTACTGGGGGCCACAAAGTAGTTTGGAGCTTCATTACTATCCTGTACTTATGCCATGCTTTACCGTTTATTTTAAAATTGTGCGAGGAATGCACCTGTACTGTTTAGGGAAGCAGAGTGTTTTCGCGGTATCGACAAGCCCAGTCAAACTTTCGGGTTCCCAGTCGTTTACAGCCACTGACGCAAACCCTGGGTCCGTTTCGGAGCCGGCCAACTTCATTGCGGGTAGCTTAGTGGGGTGGCCCCCCGTGCTTGCTTTGGGTCTGGGAAACGTCGTGTCCGAAACCCCGTCGACATACCGTTGGGTGTATGTTTTGTGATCTTGTACCTACCTGATCCGACAACAAGGGTGTAGGTGCATGTGGAAACTTTGGTGCACCCCTGCAGGGTTAAATCTTTTCGAAAAGCCGTGTCCGCGGTTATGGACGACTTGGAGCACAGTTCTCGATCATAGACAACTATAACTAAAGTTTACTGTTATAACTTGACTTGTATCCGGTATGACTAGTAATTAGCTCCACTACAACGGAATGGCTAAATAAAAGTACCAACAACTGCTGGGTTTTGGGATATCTCATGGCAATTGCATCTGACTAGTAAGTGTTGCAACTACAACGGAATGGTTAACTAAAAGTGCCCACTGCTTATTATATCAGGATGGCTATCTATATTTGACTAGTAATTGCCGCAACCATAACGGAATGAATAAAACTGCCAACTGTGTGAGTTCCTCGGTTGACTTCCTCGTTTGGTCTCGAGGGGGAAATACCAGGATGGGTATGTTTGGTGGTAGAATCAGATTGGTTCCGAATAGGTCTTTCTTATCCCTCTCTGATAGCCGACAGTTATATCGAGTCTCTATAGTTTGTTTAGTGCATGCTGCGCTGCCGCTCAGTCCACCATACCTATGTAGGCGAGGACCGCCGAATTCTAGTCTCGCCGTGTACTGGCCTCAGTACTGACCGCTCTCTTTTTCCTTTGCCCTTTGTCGGCACCCCTTTTGTTTAATCAGGTTTTGAGATCGACGTCGTTAGCAGGGTTACCCTTCCGGCTTGGCCTGGGCAGGGTTATGGACGCCATTGGTTATTCTTCAGGGCTCTTAGCCCCATTTGCATCTTGTCCGTAGTCGGCCGCTCTATCATTTTCAAGGTGATTTGGATCTTTGTATATTATATCTGTATTCTTAACTCATTGAGTCGCTGTTGTATATATATCTGTTTTGTGGGTTCCATCGAGGACTATTGTGTAATGATATTACTTCGTTTTCCACCCGTACGCAAGTGCCTGGTGGGCACTTTTGAATCGTTTCTATGCGGGTTTGGCGGGAAGCGCTGAAACTTGCATAGGGCCGATTCTGAGGGTGTTACACGCGCCTACCTCCAGAACCTTGCGCCGCCGCTTTTGTCTTCTCCATCCGGGCTTGCGGCGTGCACCGCAGATCGGGACAGTAGGCCTCCAGAACCCCGCCTCTCGTGAACCTGTACGGGTGAGGGGCGATCAGGTTTTTGCAGAGCGCTCAAGCGCGACTACTAGCAACCACGTCGTCGTCCGACGGCGAGTTCCCGAACGACGACTTCTTTCCGGACGTCAGCGATCTCTTCGACAACCACAACATGGGCAACGCTGCTGCGACCGTTGCGGCTGCTATTCAGCCTACACTGTACGTGATAGTCAACTGTCTTTTTTAGATTATGCTATAGTTCTTTATTCTAGCGTTTGGTGTAGATGTGATAGGTTTATCTCCTATAAATGTATCTGTTCATCTACTTTGTTGATCTGCATGATTGGTTTTACTACTGTCTGTATAATCATGATTTATCAGTTTATTATTCGGATTAAATCATATGGATTATTACTTATATTTCCATCAGACGTGGGCATGACGAGCGGCGTTGGACGAGTCCTTGATGGACGAGTCTGCGGCAGGCAAGTCCCCGAGTAACGAGTTAGCGACGGCGAATTGGCGATGGCGAGTTCGCGAAAGCGGACTAGTCATGAACCAACTGGTCGCCTCGTCTTCATGGATTGATTCTCCGTGGTATGCACACGAGAAGGTACATATGAAACATTAGTCTAGTTTCTATAATAAATCAATGGAATAATCGGTGATAGAAATTTATATCGAATTAAAGAAACACATGAACCGGACATATGCATTTTCTTGTCTCGCTGTGCAGAATTGCACCATGCTACAACGCATGTAATTGGCTTGACGCAAAAAGGCTTCGAGCCAAGTCCCTGGTTTTTCTCTCGCTTCATCAGTTCTCGATGGTGACTCGGTAGCCATGATCCAGCAGGTCTCAGACGTCGCCGTATGAATTTGGGATTTCCAATCTGATTTTGTCGTATGGTGCAGGTCTTCAGACGATGTATACACCGGTGGAAAAAGGCCTGCAGTCCCGAGCCGCAAGTGACTTTAGTCCCGGTTTTGGGCCCGGGACTGCGAAAACGGGACTAGAGCCCCCCCTCTAGTCCCGGCTCGCTACCGCCCGCGACTAATAACAGCCACATGGCTGTTTTAGCACCACGGGGGCGGAAACCCTCTAGTCCCGGGCCGTAACATCACCCAGGACTATAAGGTTTCCTGTCGCGGCAGAGAATTGTGTGTTTCTCTGCCGCTGCAGAGATTGTGTATTTCCTTTTTTCTTGCCATTTCGTTCCTTTTTCGTTTTGTGTTTCACTATAATTCAAACATATATTTCAGTATACATATTATACGCTACTACATACACACTACACGTCAATGCATTTATATAATTAATCGATCCTTTGCAAGCATACATATAATCAATCATATCAATAGGAAGAGATGTTTTGAAATTACATGGTCATTGATGAATATATATATTATATAATCTACATGTAGATGACTAAGGCAAATCGAGTTCCACGTCATTCGCATAATGATCTCCATGTACATCAAGGACTTCCTTCATCATAAATCCCGCCAGCTCCTCTTGAATTGCTCTTATGCGCTGTTCTGGCTCTAGTTTCTCCCGCAAATCATAAATGTAATGTGAGTCAACTTTCCGCTCACTGGTCAACTCGCGGATATACTCGCAGACGTAGTATCCACATAAATGAGTTCTCGATGGCTGCTGTAAACTCTTCACCATTTTATAAGTTAACTCCTCTTTGAATGGACCTGGTATTTTCTGTCTGAACCGTGTCTAACACCTGCTCGGCAAAGAAAATGAACAAAGGAGTTATTAGTTACTTGATATCAGGAAATGAATGAAAAAGGACGATATAATGCGATAATGATTGAAATTACTTATGGAGCATTGCTTTCATGTCGCTCCACTGCTCTTGGTCCGAACTTAATGAGTCGTGGACTTCAACTAGGGAGTTGTCAACTTGAATGTTTAGCAAGATCTAGTGGAATCTGCGGACGTTTACATAAGCATACATGCACAGCTCATCCAGTAAGCAAAAATAAAATGTGTATAAGATATAAACACTCACTTGAAGTTGTAAGGAAATAGTATTTCCTTAAAAAAATTATTCTCGGTTAAGAACCTGCACAGGTCTTCCTTAACGATATATGGGTCAATGAACCCAACGTCGTATCTTCTAGCTCTTTTGCATTCAAGCATCTTCATTTTGTAGAATATAATATCATCATACAAAAGGATATATATCTAGGATAATATATTAAATGCAATGAACGAGCTGAGCAAACTTAATTATAGAAATAAATCACTTACAGACAGTAGCAACCAATGATAGATTTGTCAAGGGAGCGCTGGTTGTATAACTGAAACAATTCGATCATTTGAACCTGTATCGAGTATGGTTTGAAGTGATGCTCCTTTCTAACGTCCACCAGAAACCAATCTTTCTGATATTTTTTTCTGCTTGTGACATGTACCATTGGTGCAGATTTCACATATGTGTGGATAGACGCGCGAGCTCCTCATTACTGACTAGAGGATCCCCTTGGACATACTGCCGTACTGTCTGACCCACTGGCGTATCTTCATATCCTAAATATTGACCAAGAGACATATTTGCTTCGGTAGGAAGTGCTTTGGCCTGCGATACAGTGATTCCCATAAGTGCAACATTATTACGGGATCTGGGGTCCATTATTTGCATGTCCATATCCATTTCAGTTCTGAAGGCCTTGTTGAGGTCTGAAATGACTTTGAGCGGGGCGACCGATTGACTCTTCTGTGCTCCGAGCTAGGCAACCTGCATCCCGCTTTTTGCACTTGTGATTTTTTTCTTCTGTCCTTGCTTAATAATCTTCCGGTCATAGTCTGATTCCAGATTCATTGATATCTGGGATGGTTGCTCAAGAAAGGACTTAGCCCACTTTTTGGTTTTTTCATTATATATCGGCTTTGTCTCAAGCTTTTTGGGTGCAAAATGCGCCTTTACTTGGGCAGCCACATCCGTGTTAGTTTCCTCATCTGTCTTGTCATAAGGTCTCTTTGGAAGAGCCGACGGGATGTCGACTATCTTCGTTGTTTGACCTTTCTTCGATGTGGGGAGCGGGGGACCATCGAACTTCCGTTTATTCGACGAGGTAGTAGTATTGCACGGAGGCGGAGGCGGAGATCGAGTATTGCGCGCAGGCGGAGATCGAGTTGATGTACTCCTGCTGCGGCGATCGTCAGCAGGGCGGAGTGGACTTGGAGGTTGGCGATAATCGGGTTGGGGTGGACTTGGAGGTTGACGATATTCGATGCGGGGTGGACTTGGATTCCGCGGAGTCGGTGGCCTTGGCGCCAAGCGTGGAAACTTGATGTACTTCTTATTCCATAGAATTATGTTGCGCTTGAAATCTCCTAGTTTCGTAAGGCCTTCAGGCGTAGCGATTTCAATCTCTAGGTCCGATAAATCCTCCACTATGGTGAATGGTGGAGTGCTCCTGGTAGACAAGGTAAAGTAGTGCCGATCGCCACCTTGAAGGACAGGTTGTTCATTGGATGATGTAGCTCACATTGTGCCATCTCTATGACATCATCCACGGGATAGTGAGGAGCCGGTGCATCATCTAGCAGTGCTTGATCATCAGCCCGGACCTTCGTGGAAGCCATGCTGCTTCTCCACTGGCTAAAGTCCAATGTAGGATCATCAGCCCGTAGGTGAGCTGACGACGGCGGCCTTTGGCTAATTTCATGCATGAGGTTCTTTAGATCAGCTAGGTCCTGCTCTACCCTGGAGATCCGGTCTGCCTCCCGGTCCTTCTTTCTCTGACGGCTTCTGTAACTGGCATCATACTGAGGAAACCCTTTCTTCCACGAGACACCGGCGCCTTTTCCTCGTGTCCATCCTCCCTTTTCAGGATTCCCTAGGGCGCGTGTCAACTTGTCGTTCTCTCTCTCTCAGGACGGAACAATCCCAATTGAGGATCGTTCATTGCTTGAATAAGGTCTTGGGAGGGTTTTAGAATATTATCATAAAATAATGTCTTCCCTGTTTCTAGGTCCAAGGATCCCCCGTGCCCGTACCACCAGTGCTTTGACCTCTCAGGCCATCCATATGTACTAGGAGTGACGCCTCTAGCCCTCATGTTCTTCTCCATATATTCTCACTTAGGGACGGCACTCTTGTAGCCACCTGTCCCCATTTTATGATGGTATTTATTTTTGACAGCATTTAACGCGTTCTTTGCCGACTTTGCTATTTCTTTATCAGATTGCTTGTACTTTACAAAATCGGGCCACTGTTCTCTCAACTTCTCGTTTACTCTTTTGAAGTCCGGAGTTTCTTTTTCGCGACATATTTCGCGTATAAACATTTCTTGTGGTTCCGGTACAGTTTAGCCATCTTTCTCAGAGCCCACTCCTTCACTTTCGCTCTATTTTCAAGCCCACCCGGCCTTCGGGTAATACCATCTACCTCAAATTCTTCATACTCTGGAGGTAGTATGAAATGCGCTATGAGCTTCTGCCGAAGGTCATCTTTGGCATCATCGGCGACATAGCTGTTGGATTCTTCACCGGGTTTCTTTGACTGATTCCATTCTTGGATGGTGATCGGTAAGTTGTCCCTAACAAGCACCCCACATTGATTTATAAACATCCTCCAGTCTTTCTCTGGAGCAATCGGTTCACCATCATCATCTATTTCTTCGATGGTGAACCTATGATTACCATCCAACTTTTTGTTCGGCCCTCGTTTCTTTCGAGCTGTCGATTGCTTCGATCCGGTGGGCTAAAAGAAGAAGAAGAGAGTTATTAATATATATCTAGATTAGTTAATGAATATAGGTAACATGAGGCTTTATATATATATGTACCTCGCCGGATCCTGTCAAGGGGCCATCATTATTGTTGTTATTTGTTTGCCCTTCGTCCATCTGGTATTCCCCTTGGTACATTAGGTTTTCCTCTAGTCCATCACCGGATGGATTCAGATATGAGGATATCTCTTCCTCGAGAAAAATATCTTCACCGGTAGTAATATTAAGAGGAATTTCACCTCTTATCATGCCCTGAACAAAACCTTCACCGATGCGACCAGGATCTTCGGATGGATCCATGACTTAATTATTTATAACAAAAAGAGAGTTAAACAGGTTAGAAAAAACAATAACCCTAATAACTAAAACAAAAAAACAATAACCCTAATATTATTTGCGGTAAAACAGTAATCTTAATAACTAAAACAAAAAAAACCTAATATAAAAAAACTATAGAAAAAACTATAACAAAAAATCCTAATAATCCTAATTATAATCCTAACTATAAAAAAAACTATAAAAACTATAGAAAAAACTATAACAAAAAACCCTAATAATCCTAATTATAATCCTATTTATAATAATACTAACTATAAAAAACTATAGAAAAAACTATAACAAAATAATTATAATTAATCCTAACACTCTAGCTAATTATAATTAAAATAATTATAATTAATCCTAACTCTAGCTAGAAAAAACTATAAGAAAATAATTATAATTAATCCTAACCCTAGCTAACAATATAATCGTAATCCTAATAACAAAAACTATAATTCTAAATAACAAAAACTATAATACTAAACCTAGCTAACTAATAGTTACAAAAAAAACCCGCCGCCCGTACCCCTCCCTCGAGCACCGATCGACCCCGGCGGCAGCACATGACGGCGCGCGGCGGCACGGCGACGCAACGCCGGCGAGGCACGCGGCGCGTGGTGGCACGAGAGAAGGCGTGGCGAGGCGTGCGGCGCACGGCGGCACGAGAGAAGGACAGAGGCGAGGCGGAGCGCGGAAGAGCGGCGGCACGCCAGAGCACGCACGGCGGAGCGGCACGGAGGCGGCGGACAACACCTCCCCTGCGTGTTCGTCTTCGTCTGTGCACGCGTGCTTCATCTTCGTCGAGGAATGCCAAGTGCTGGGAAGCACCTCCTGGCGCGCAGAATATATAGGGACACACCCTTCAGTCCCGGGTTAAGCCACCGCCCGGGACTAAAGGGTCTTTAGTCCCGTGTCGTGGCTAAACCCGCGACTAAAGAACTCCCCTTTAGTCGCGGGTTAAGCCACGGCCCAGGACTAAAGGGTTTTTTCGGCCGCTTCGTTTTTGCGCGCAGGCACCCTTTAGTCCCGGGTCCAGCCACGACCCGCGACTAATTATTTTTTTGTAAATTTTCTTTTTTTAATTCAAATCAAATATAAAACTTTGGAAAATCATATCTTTTATTGCAAAAATCCAAATAAAACAAATAATATATCCATTATTATCAGAAAAATATAAAGAATCCTCATCTAGTATCCATTTATCTGTTTGCATCATTTATAAATTATTTCATTTGTTAATTTCTTTTTTTAATTCAAATAAACTTTGGAAAATCATATCTTTTATTGTAAAAATCCAAATAAAACAAATAATATGTCTATTATTATCAGAAAAATATAAAGAATCTTAATATAATATCCATTTATCTGTTTGCATCATTTATAAATTATTTCATTTGTAAATTTCTTTTTTTAATTCAAATCAAATATAAATCTTTGGAAAATCATATCTTTTATTGTAAAAATCCAAATAAAACAAATAATATGTCTATTATTATTATAAAAATATAAAGAATCTTAATATAATATCCATTTATCTGTTTGCATCATTTATAAATTATTTCATTTGTAAATTTATTTTTTTAATTCAAATCAAATATAAAACTTTGGAAAATCATATCTTTTATTGTAAAAATTCAAATAAAACAAATAATATGTCTATTATTATCAGAAAAATACTGACATCATACTGAGGAAACCCTTTCTTCCACGAGACACCGGTGCCTTTGTCTCGTGTCCATACTCCCTTTTCAGGATTCCTTAGGGCGCGTGTTAGCTCGTCGTTCTCTCTCTCAGGACGGAACAATCCCAATTGAGCATCGTTCATTGCTTGAATAAGGTCTTGGGAGGGTTTTAGAATTTTATCAATAAATAATGTCTTCCCTGTTTCTAGGTCCAAGGATCCCCCGTGCCCGTACCACCAGTGCTTTGACCTCTCGGGTCATCCATCTGTACCAGGAGTGATGCCTCTAGCCCTCATGTTCTTCTCCATAGATTCTCACTTAGGGACGACACGCTTGTAGCCACCTGTCCCAATTTTATGATGGTATTTCTTTTTCACAGCATTTAACGCGTTCTTTGCCGACTTTGCTATTGCTTTATCAGATTGCTTGTACTTTACAAAATCGGGCCACTATTCTCTCAACTTATCGTTTACTCCTTTGAAGTCCGAAGTTTTCTTTTTCGCGACATATTTCGCGTATAAACATTTCTTGTGGTTCCGGTACAGTTCAGCCATCTTTCTCAGAGCCCACTCCTTCACTTTCGCTCTATTTTCAAGCCCACCCGGCCTTGGGGTAATACCATCTACCTCAAATTCTTCATACTCTGGAGGTAGTATGAAATGCGCTATGAGCTTCTGCCAAAGGTCATCTTTGGCATCATCGGTGACATAGCTGTTGGATTCTTCACCGGTTTTCTTTGACTGATTCCATTCTTGGATGTTGATCGGCAGGTTGTCCCTAACAAGCACCCCGCATGATTTATAAACATCCTCCAGTGTTTCTCTAGAGCAATCGGTTCACCATCATCATCTATTTCTTCGATGGTGAACCTATGATTACCATCCAACTTTTTGTTCAGCCCTCGTTTCGTTCGAGTTGTCGATTGCTTCGATTCGGTGGGCTAAAAGAAGAAGAGAGAGTTATTAATATATATCTAGATCAGTTAATGAATATAGGTAACATGAGGCTTTATATATATATATATATATATATATGTACCTCGCTGGATCCTGTCAAGGGGCCATCATTATTGTTGTTATTTGTTTGCCCTTCGTCCATCTGGTATTCCCCTTGGTACATTAGGTTTTCCTCTAGTCCATCACCGGATGGATTCAGATATGAGGATATCTCTTCCTCTAGAAAAATATCTTCACCGGTAGTAATATTAAGAGGAATTTCACCTCTTATCATGCCCTGAAGAAAACCTTCACCGATGCGACCAAGATCTTCGGATGGATCCATGACTTAATTATCTATAACAAAAAGAGAGTTAAACAGGTTAGAAAAAACAATAACCCTAATAACTAAAACAAAAAAAATAACCCTAATATTATTTGCGGTAAAACAATAATCTTAATAACTAAAACAAAAAAACCTAATATAAAAAAAATATAGAAAAAACTATAACAAAAAATCCTAATAATCCTAATTATAATCCTAACTATAAAAAAACTATAAAAAATTATAGAAAAAACTATAACAAAAAACCCTAATAATCCTAATTATAATAATCCTAACTATAAAAAACTATAGAAAAAACTATAACAAAAAACCCTAATAATCCTAATTATAATCCTATTTATAATAATCCTAACTATAAAAAACTATAGAAAAAACAATAACAAAATAATTATAATTAATCCTAACACTCTATATAATTATAAATAACATAATTATAATTAATCCTAACTCTAGCTAGAAAAAACTATAACAAAATAATTATAATTAATCCTAACCCTAGCTAACAATATAATCGTAATCCTAATAGCAAAAACTATAATTCTAAATAACAAAAACTGTAATCCTAACCCCAGCTAACTAATAATTACAAAAAAACACCCGCCGCCCGTACCCCTCCCTCGAGCACCGATCGACCCCGGCGGCAGCAGGTGACGGCGCGCGGCGGCACGGCGACGTAGCGCCGGCGAGGCGCACGGCGCGCGGTGGCACGAGAGAAGGCACGGCGAGGCGCGCGGTGCACGGCATGACGAGAGAAGGCTCGCGGCGAGGCAGAGCGCGGTAGAGCGGCGGCACGCCGGAGCACGCCCGGCGGAGCGGCACTGAGGCGGCGAACAGAACCTCCCCTGCGTGTTCGTCTTCGTCCGTGCACGCGTGCTTCGTCTTTGTCGACGAATGCCAAGTGCTGGGAAGCACCTCCTGACGCGCAGAATATATAGGGACACACCCTTCAGTCCCGGGTTAAGCCACCGCCCGGGACTAAAGGGTCTTTAGTCCCGTGCCGTGGCTAAACCCGCGACTAAAGACCTCCCCTTTAGTCGTGGGTTAAGCCACGGCCCGGGACTAAAGGGTTTTTTCGACCGCTTCGTTTTCGCGCGCGCAGGCACCCTTTAGTCCCGGGTCCAGCCACGACCCGCGACTAATTATTTTTTGTAAATTCTCTTTTTTTAATTCAAATCAAATATAAAACTTTGGAAAATCATATCTTTTATTGCAAAAATCCAAATAAAACAAATAATATATCCATTATTATCAGAAAAATATAAAGAATCCTTATCTAATATCCATTTATCTGTTTGCATCATTTATAAATTATTTCATTTGTTAATTTCTTTTTTTAATTCAAATCAAATATAAAACTTTGGAAAATCATATCCTTTATTGTAAAAATCCAAATAATACAAATAATATGTCTATAATTATCAGAAAAATATAATGACTTTTAATATAATATCCATTTATCTGTTTGCATCATTTATAAATTATTTCATTTGTAAATTTCTTTTTTTAATTCAAATCAAATATAAAACTTTGGAAAATCATATCTTTTATTGTAAAAATCCAAATAAAACAAATAATATGCCTATTATTATCAGAAAAATATAAATAATCTTAATATAATATCCATTTATCTGTTTGCATCATTTATAAATTATTTCATTTGTAAATTTCTTTTTTTAATTCAAATCAAATATAAAACTTTGGAAAATCATATCTTTTATTGTAAAAATCCAAATAAAACAAATAATATGTCTATTATTATCAGAAAAATATAAAGAATCTTAATATAATATCAATTTAGTCCCGTTTGTAGTCACAAACCGGGACTAAAGATATTTCCCGCCATTTCCCACCGCTTCCCGCCAAGTTTTCCCGCACTTTCCTTTCTACGAGAGCTTTTAGTCCCGGTTTATTCACTAACCGGTATTTCCTGCCATTTCCCAAAGCTTCACAGCATGTTTTCCCACCCTTTCCCTCTATATCTAGGGCGATTGCACCATGGCTATCCACACATCCACACCTTCCTCTCTTAGAACAATGGACAACGCCTACTGGGCCATTCAGACCCTCGAGGAGACCGAGGCGTTGTGCGCCTCCAACTACCCTTGTCTGCCGGGCTACTTGCCTCCCGCCAGATGGATGCTGAGTGCTGGAGGGGTTCCTGTCCCTCCCGTCCCTCAAGGTTCCGCACGCCAAGCGGCCATCACGAACCACTTCTACCACGAGCTCATGCCAGAGCAGCGGATGGATCCCCAGTGGAATCCCGATAACTACGAAACCTGGAATGCCTTCTTCACTAATAGGCGGGAAAGGGAGCTCGCCGGGTATGAGGGTGATATCCCGCCCCCGGTGAACCACAACAAAGCTGGCCGTCATCTGTGGTGGGCGAACCGTACTATCATCGGAGTGATGCGCTACATCGACGGGGGAGACCATCCTCGCCTGCGGTGCCCACAAGTCCACCCGCCACAGAGCCACAAGAAGGCCCCACCCCCGCACGGCGGTAGCGGCATCGTCTTCCAGGAGATCCCTCCCCCGCCCGCCATGAATCCGAAGCCGGAATGGCCCCTGGTATATGCCATGGCTGGGCTGAGGATCCCCGGAGTGGCAAGTGATGATGACGATGATGATGATGATGACGAAGAAGACCCTGAAGCTGTGTACTATAGGACTAGGCATGATTATGACTAAAGGGGGAGGCTTTAGTCGTGAGTGTTAGCTAGTCCCGGTTTGTCCCGGTTTTTAATATTAATAAATGTCTTGAGTGCTACCTAAATATGAAAATGTTGTATTTAGAGGAAAAGGCCTATAAATAGAGCAGGCTTGATCGAGCAGCCTATAAATAGAGGGAAATGCCTATAAAGAGAGGGTTCATCTTTAGTCCCAGTTGGAGAAACCAACCGCGACTGAAGGGATTGCGGCAGACTGGGTCAGGCAGCACTAATAATAGGGGTGAGTGTCGACACTATGTCGTGCGGCTTGTACCTTGTCCCGGATGGTGTCACCAACCGGGACTAAAGATGAACCTTTAGTCCCGGTTGGAGACACCAACCGGGACAACACATGAGTCAGCACTAATAATAGGGGTGAGTGTCGACATTATGTCGTGAGTGTCGACATTATGCCGAGCTGCTTGTACTATAAATAGGCATCCTTGTGAGTCCAGTCCTACAGCCAGTTTGAGGCATCTCCAAGATTGTTTTCGAGAGCAGGGACACCACTACGGCCAATTTCAGGGAGATGCCGCCGGAGCCCAGTCCTCCGGCATCTCCAAGAAACTGGTCCTAGAGGCACTCCCTAATATGTGAAATTAGTTAGCTCCTAGGCGTATTGATCTAGTTAGAGAAGTTACAAGATGCAAGATGGTTTTCGAGAGAAGGGACACCACTACGGCCAGTTTCAGGGAGATGCCGCCGGAGCCCAGTCCTCCGGCATCTCCAAGAAACTGGTCATAGAGGAACTCCCTAATATGTGAAATTAGTTAGCTCCTAGGCGTATTGATCTAGTTAGAGAAGTTACAAGATGCAAGATGGTTTTCGAGAGAAGGGACACCACTACGGCCAGTTTCAGGGAGATGCCGCCGGAGCCCAGTCCTCCGGCATCTCCAAGAAACTGGTCCTAGAGGCACTCCCTAATATGTGAAATTAGTTAGCTCCTAGGCGTATTGATCTAGTTAGAGAAGTTACAAGATGCAAGATGGTTTTCGAGAGAAGGGACACCACTACGGCCAGTTTCAGGGAGATGCCGCCGGAGCCCAGTCCTCCGGCATCTCCAAGAAACTGGTCATAGAGGAACTCCCTATTATGTGACCTCACACGTTTGGAGATCAGATCTTAATGGTAAGTATGAATCGAGACTAAAGGCCCCCCTTTAGTCTCGGTCCAGCCACAAAACGGGACTAACACACTCAAGATTGTTTGCAGACAACACTATAAAATGGACACATGGAGCATCTTCACTCATAAAATGTTACAATTATTACACATCATTTATTCGCGTGTATTCCTTTCTGATCCCGCCGTATCCATGGAGCATCTTCATTCATTAACATGATTCTTGGGTTATCCTTCATCGCGAAGGGCGGAATTTCATGAAACTTATCACAATCTTCTGACATGTCTGTCTTGCCCTCCACTCCCACGATGTTTCTTTTTCCTGAAATAACTATGTGTTGCTTTGGCTCATCGTCTGATGTATTATTTTTCTTATTTTTTCTTTTTCTAGGTTTGGTAGACATGTCCTTCACATAGAAAACCTGAGCCACATCATTGGCTAGGAAGAATGGTTCGTCTAAGTACCCAAGATTGTTGAGATCCAACGATGTCATTCTGTATTTCTTTTCTACCTCAACCCCTCCTCCTGTTAGCTTGACCCATTTGCACCGAAACAAGGGGACCTTAAAAGTAGGTCCATAGTCAAGTTCCCATATCTCCTCTATGTAACCATAATATGTGGTCTTTGAGCCATTATTGTCTGTTGCATCAAAGCGGACACCACTATTTTGGTTGGTGCTCTTTTTATCTTGGGCTATCGTGTAAAATGTATACCCATTTATCTCGTACCCTTGGAAAGTCGATATAGTCAAAGCTGGTGACCTAGACAACAAGTATAGCTGATCTCCAAGAGTGTTGTTTTTTATGAGATGTTGCAACCAACTGCCGAAACTCTTCATGTGTTCATCTCTAATCCAAGAGTCATGCTTTCTAGGGTTTTTGGAGCATAAGATTTTCTTGTGTTCCTCGATATATGGGGCTCCCAAGATAGAATTATGTAGAACGGTGTAATGTGCTTCGGTGTAAGAATGTCCATCCCTACATATTATTGATTTCCTTCCTAGAGTACCCTTTCCACTCAGTCTCCCCTCATACCGCGACTGAGGAAGACCAATCGGCCTAAGGTCAGGAACGAAGTCAACACAAAATTCAATGACCTCCTCTGTTCCATAGCCCTTGGAGATGCTTCCTTCTTGCCTAGCACGGTTACGAACATATTTCTTTAAGATTGCCATGAACCTCTCAAAGGGAAACATATTGTGTATAAATACAGGACCGAGAATGGAAATCTCTTCGACTAGGTGAACTAGCAGGTGCGTCATAATATTGAACAAGGATGGTGGGAACACCAACTCAAAACTGACAAGACATTGGACCAGATCATTCTGTAACCGTGGTAGATCTTTAGGATTGCTTATCTTCTGAGATATTGCATTGAAAAATGCACATAGCTTCACAATGGGTACTCGAACATTATCTGGTAGAAGCCCCCTCAATGCAATCGGAAGCATTTGCGTCATAATCATGTGGCAGTCATGAGACTTTAGGTTTTAGAACTTTTTTTCTGCCATATTTATTATTCCCTTTATATTCGACGAGAAGCCAGACGGGACCTTAATACTTCTTAGGCATTCAAAAAATATTTCCTTCTCTTGTTTGGTAAGAGCGTAGCTGGCATGACCTTGAAACCATTCTGGATGCAAGACATCTGGGTCTTTCATACATTGATGGTCCTTATGTGCTTCCGGTGTATCTTTTGTCTTCCCATACACGCCCAAGAAGCCTAGCAGGTTCACGCAAAGATTCTTCGTCACATGCATCACATCGATTGTAGAGCGGACCTCTAAGAATTTCCAATATGGTAGCTCCCAAAATATAGGTTTCTTCTTCCACATGGGTGCGTGTCCTTCAGCGTCCTTCGGAACAGCTTTTCCGCTAGGATCCTTTCCAAAGGTTTCCATTTATTCCAAATCTTTGACCATATCAAATATATCAGCACCAGTATGATCCAAATGCTTGCCTTTCTTTCTTAAGGGATGCTTGGCCAAAAGAAATCGACGATGCTCATTATATACATTCTTCTTACAATGTTCCAAATATATACTTTCATTCTCATCTAAACAGTGTGTGCATGCATTATATCCCTTGTTTGACTGTCCTGAAAGGTTACTAAGAGCAGGCCAATCATTGATTGTTACGAAAAGCAATGCTTGGAGGTTAAATTCATCATGCTTGTGCTCATCCCACACGTGTATCCCGGGTTCATGCCACAACTGTAAAAGTTCTTCCACTAATGGCCTTAGGTACACATCAATGTCGTTGCCGGGTTGCTTCGGACCTTGGATCAACACTGGCGTCATAATGAACTTCCGCTTCATGCACAACTTGGGAGGAAGGTTATAGATGCATAGAGTCACGGGCCAGGTGCTATGACTGGAGCTCTGCTCCCCAAAGGGATTCATGCCATCTGTACTTAGACCAAACCTTAAACTCCTTGCGTCATCTGCAAAGTCCGGGTACTTCCAATCGATTTTTCTCCATTGCGGCCCATCAACTGGGTGTCTCAACATCCTGTATGACTACGTTCCTCTTTATGCCATCGCAACAAATTGGCGTGCTCTTTGTTTCTGAATAAGCGTTTCAACCGTGGTATTATAGGATCATACCACATCACCTTGGCAGGAACCCTCTTCCGGGGGTGCTCGCCCTCAACGTCACCAGGGTCATCTCGTCTAATCTTATACCGAAGTGAAGTGCATACCGGGCATGCATCCAAATTCTCATACTCCTCACCACGGTAGAGGATGTAGTCATTAGGGCATGCCTGTATCTTCTGAACCTCTAAACCTAGAGGGCAAAAAACCTTCTTTGCTTCGTACGTACTGGCGGGCAATACGTTATCTTTTGGAAGCATATTCTTCATCATTTTCAGCAACTTTTCAAATGAGGAGTCAGGTATAGCACACTCAGCCTTCCATTGCAGCAATTCCAGTGTGCTGCCCAGCTTTTTCAGACCATTTTCGCAATTTGGGTACAACAACTTTTTGTGATCCTCTAACATGTGATTGAACTTCTCCCTATCCTTTTTAGTTTCACAATCTCTTCGTGCATCGGCAATGGTCCGACCAAGATCATCGGCGGGTTCATCATGTGTCTCTTTTTCATCCCCCCCTTCAGCATCCCCCATGGAAGTATCTCCGTACTCACAAAAACCATGATAGTTGTCATCCTCCTCCTCTTCTTCATTGTCTTCCATTATAACCCCTCTCTCTCCATGCTTGGTCCAACAATTATAACTAGGCATGAGGCCGGACTTCAACAGGTGGCTGTGAAGGGTTTTTGAGTCAGAGTAATCCTTATGATTCCTACATCCATTACATGGACAGAATACAAAACCATTGCGCTTGTTTGCATCAACAACACGGATGAATTCATGCACGCCATTAATGAACTCGCAAGAGCGTCAGTCAGTACCGTACATCCATTCCCGAACCATCTGCATTATAGTAAAAGTATATCAAAAACCAATACACAAAATGATAAAATTATTACTAGTTATATTGAGAGCTTCTAGAGCATTAATTTTGAATTTTGAAAAATTTACATGCACCAATTTGTGAATTGGAGAAAACAATCAACATGATAAATGTGGAGTTTTTTATTATTGTTCTATCAGTGAAAACCTCATTCCATTCTAAGCTCTGAAACTCTAAAATTACACATTTGAATTTTCAGTAACTATGTGCCTAATCAAAATTTGTTACACATATATATCAAAATCCTTCTAGCTACTTCTAGAGCATGCATGCATTGATCCATATCTCTATACTTCTAGAGCAATATAGAGCTAAAGTAGCAATAAGAGATGAAAGAATGAAGTTCTAACCTTTTAAAGCTTTGGATTTAGGTGTTGCAAACTAAATCTTGACAAATCTTGAGAAAAAAATGGCATGAACTCTCTTGCTTCTTTGAGAAAAATGGCCACCATATGCTTTAGGGCAGCAGGACAGGAAGCAGAATATATAGTGGTGGACAACTAGTCCCGGGCCGTGATACGACCCGGGACTAATAGTCCATGAAAAGACCAGCTGGCCTGCTCCAGGTCATTAGTCCCGGTCCGTATTACAGACCGGGACTAATGACCTGGTCCAGCCCGGGACTAGTGACTACGGCCGTTTCTAGCCGTTAGAGGCCTCACGGCCCGGGACTAGTGCTCCCACTAGTCGCGGGCTGTGCCAGGCCAGGACTGCTGGCCTTGTTCACGTTGAACCGAAGATGGTTTATCCAGTAGTGATACATGAAAAAAGAATCATCATACAAGAGGTTAGATCCAAATAAAATAGTGTGACTTAATTAGTATCAAAGAGAAAGAGATTCGATGGATGTCTGATCATGATTAAAGCCACGTGACCGGTCGGTCTATGCATGCAGCTATGAATGTATGCATCTCACAGATAACATGTCGCAGTCGATCTGCATCAGCGCGTAGCTCTCGGAAGGAATCTGTAGTGACCGATCGGCATGCTCCACCAACGGTGCGCCGACTGTGTGTAGAATCCTTCTCTACTAACGGCCGTAGCGGCCATACCATCCTTATGATTGGATCTGACCGATCTCCGGCCTCCTTGACGAAAACATGAGGGATGTCGCCTACATCATCACCTCCAAGCACTGTTTGTTTCACGGTGGACGCCAACTGTCGTGATATTGGCACAATAGATGTTAATGGGAGTATCTTACTTAGAGGGAGCAAGACGACGTAGGAGAATCCGGGAGCGAGATTGGCACACGATGTACCCAGGTTCATGTCCTCTCGATGGAGGATCACTATGTCCTACTGTCAATCCAGTATATGATCATATACTGGTTTATAAGGGAGCCTCCGTAGGCGGAGGGAGAGACTAGATCAAATCTAATGTGGGAGAAGGTCTAATATGACATACCCCGTGGGGGAGCCCCTGGTGAATTTATATATGCAGCCAGTTAGGGTTTACTAGTGCTTATGGGCTTTGTATACGAGTCGCCGTCTTGGGCCTCTATTCGGCGCCAGTCGTATGGGTCTAGTATATGCCAGTCATCATATCCAGCGAGTCGACCCGCTCTAGGATTGGCGATCCAGCTATCGATTCCTCTTCATCGGTGTACCCCGATTGGTATTCCCCCAATAGATGGTTACAGAGGGAAACAACCCATTTGGGACAAGGAGGATGCCGAGATTGAACGCTTGGGAAGACAACCCATGGCATAAAATCACGGACTTGTAGCTGATGAACTTTGTTCGGGCCCGCTACTACCTAGACCGGATTATTAATGAGTTCGTCACCAACGATCTGGAGGTGAAGGCCTCGAGGACGAGCTGGTAAGGAATTTAACGTGGATCTCAAATCTCTTGCGTTCTAATTAAAATAATGAATCCAAGAATTTAAATGGTTTCACCTTTCCTTGTCTCCGTAGCAGAAGGAATTGAACGATACTTCTGATTCGTCGACCCAGGGGTCGACGGAGCCATGGGACACATTTTTCAATAGGGTGACGAACGCTTACAAAAAGAGGGACAAGTAGTTTCCGCCGTCCTCAGCTGGCCAAGTGTCTGGCTTTGGTATGAGCATGAAGTTTGCCAAGTACTACAAAGAGGACACCAAGAAAAGAAGGGAGAGGAAGAACCAGTCGGCGGCTGATAGGATATGACAATCAAGGCATCCCTAGAGGTTGGATTCAATTGGCCCAAGACTGCAACGTGTGGGCCTACAGGAACGACAACTACAAGGAGACTTCAATGAAGCCCAGGCGACTGGAAGCAGAAGGCCCAAAAGCTTAGTTAGGCTTTATCGGATTAGGTCAAACCTCTCAAACCCTTAATGTTTGATTGTAATCCTATAAACCCTAGCAAGGTCACCCTATATAAACCTCCCTAGGGTGCTCTTTGTACTCACGAGCTATTAGCTACCCCATCCTTGTGACTCGCTACCTACTCGACGAGCTTTCCCACTTTGTAATCCACTCGCGATCAATACAAACAAGCAGGAAGTAGGCCTTCACCCTATGGGGGCCAAACCTGGTAAAACCCTATTGTTGGGCCACACAGAGATAAAACAAAAACTTTTTCCCTCTAACATGGTGATCCCAAGATCAATCTGAGGTAGGAGGCCACGAGGTTTAGCACTAGACGCACAATTGTGGATTACTAATGAAGCACGTCTGTGGAATGCAGTGTAGTCCTTACGATCCGATCGTCCTGGTGCTGATCATACAACACCTCTGCTGATATCCACACGTACAAGGAGGAGCACCGGCGACGAACTGCTAGGTTCTTTACAACGGCAGGACTGTTGTGGATCTAGGGTTTCCAACTCATGGAATGACCTAACCGATCAATGATTAACCCTTCTGGGTTATTGTGCTCCACTATGTATAGGGAGTGAACGTGGGCTCCACTCTCATGGCCCATTAACTAAATCCCATATAATATTAGTTCCTGTGAGTCCAACTCACTGATCAGTCTAAATCTGGCTCGGGTCCAACCCAACCAGATTTCCGGTTCAGATCCAATCCAAACTTGCTCCCGCTCTTAAGTGTACGACCCCGCATGCTCATGGATACTTGGGAACGATTGGAGTCTGACTCTCAATCGATCAGTCGGTAGCGTCTCCTAGCAGAACGTGCTGACTCCCAAGTACCAAAGAGTCATGACGAGTTGAATTTTCAATGCGACTAACGTCCGAGTCCCTTTTGCCTCACGATATACCTTGTCAGACTATAGGCGAATATTTGTCATCCCTTAAATAGTCCGACTCTGTTCTCGATCCAAGATAAGTGATTCACCTGACTAACACTTAGTCGATCGCCTCGGTTAACACTTAGCCGAATCTGTGTAATTCGGAATAGCATCACCATGCTCATGACAAGTGGAACCGAGTCATCAATCCGACTTTCACATTGGTCTAAGTTGTGTGTCCAGCACAACCTCGATGACGAAGGAGATTTAGTACAAACAACATGAATGTATAGTTCCAAAACCGAATCACATATTCAATGATACACATCAGATGTTTATACAAGGACAACTTAATATATTTATGAATACAATGGGAAATATCATCATCCATGATTGCCTCTAGGGAATATTCCCAACAGTCTCCCACTTGCACTAGAGTCAATCTTCCGACATCACATGTCTAGGCATCTAATGCCCATGGCTCTCAGGTGCGCCTCATCCTTCAGCTATGGTAACGAATTTGTCAACGGATCCGCAATATTTGTATTTGTGTATACCTTGCATAACTTGATATCACCCTGGTCCACGAACTGGCAAATCAGGTGGTACCGCATGAGTATATGGTTGTTCTTCTGGTGTTGTCTAGGTTCCTTGGCTTGTGCAATAGCACCATTGTTGTCACAATACATGTCTAACGGATTGGACGAGCCCTGAACCACACCAAGATCAATGAGGAAATTCCTCATCCAAACAGCTTCCTTTGCTGCCTCTGAGGCGGCAATATACTCTGCCTCTCTTGTAGATGCAGACATAGTCTCTTGCTTGGAACTCTTCCAACTCACAGCACCTCCGTTTATAATAAACACGTATCCGGATTGCAAACGAGAATCATCAGAGTCGGTAAGATAACTCGCATCCGTGTAACCCTTTACAGTAAGTTCATCTTCACCACCATAAACCAAAAACATATCCTTAGTCCTTCTCAAGTAATTAGGATATTTTTGGCCGCTGTCCAGTGGATTTCTCCAGGATCAGCCTGGTATCTGCTCACAACACTTAGAGCATAGGAAACATCTGGCCTAGTACAGATCATGGCATACATGATGGATCCGATTGTAGAAGCATACGGAATCGCTCTCATTCGACCTCGCTCATTAGTTGTCGAAGGACATTGAGTCTTGCTAAGTTTTACACCATGGGACATCGTTAAGAACCCCTTCTTAGACGATTCCATGTTGAAGCTCTTCAACACTTTTTCCAAATAAGTACTCTGACTCAATCCAATGAGCCGTCTTAATCTATCTCTATAGATTCGGACTTCGAGAATGTATGTTGCCTCACCCACGTCTTTCATTGAGAAACTCCTTTCCAATGATTCCTTGGTTTCTCGTAACATTTGGACATCATTTCCAATCAGTAATATGTCATCCACATATAAGATTAGAAAGTTTACTTTTTTCCCACTAAACTTCTTGTATAAACAAGAATCATGATCACTCTTGATGAAGCCAAATGATTTTACTACCTCATCAAAGCGAATATTCCAACTCCGAGATGCTTGCTTCAACCCATAAATGGATTTGTGAAGTTTGCACAACTTGTCAGCATTAGCCGGATCGACAAAACCCTCGGGATGTATCATATACACGTCCTCAGATAAATTTCCGTTATGGAAAGCCGTTTTGACATCCATCTGCCATATCTCATAGTTGAAATAGGATTCTATAGCTAACATGATCCGAACTGATTTAAGCATCTCTACGGGCGAGAAAGTCTCGTCGTAATAAACTCCTTGAACTTGTCAGAACCCCTTCACGACAAGGCGTGCTTTATAGATACAAACATTTCCATCCATATCAGTTTTCTTCTTAAAAATCCATTTGCACTCGACGGTTCTTGCACCGTCTCGAAGATCAACCAAGTTCCAAACTTGATTTTCATCCATGGACTTTAACTCGGATCTCATGGCTCCAAGCCATGGCTCGGAATCAGATCCCACCATCGCTTCTGAATAGTTTGCCGTCTCATCACTGTCTAACGGTAATACATCATGAACAATTCGTAATCTTGCCGATCTTCATAGTACAGGTGCTACTTCCGGCTTAGCCACCATGACCGGCTCAACCTCTAAGGTTTTTGCTGAGTCGCTACTAGCCGTATCCTCTCGAATTTCTTCGAGCTGCACCGTGCTCCCACAAACTCCCTGACTGAGAAACTCTTTCTCAAGGAAGACACCATTCCGAGTGACAAACACTTTGCCCTCTTCTCGGTTTAGAAGTAGTAACCCAAGGTTTCCCTTAGATACCCTACGAAAATACACTTATCCTACTTGGGCGTAAGCTTGTCCGACTGAAGTCGCTTGACAAATGCTTCACAACCCCAAATCTTAAGAAAAGACAAACTCGGTTTTTTTCCTGTCCACATCTCATGCAGTGTCTTCTCTACCGACTTTGATGGTACTCTATTTAGTGTGAACGCCGCTGTTTCTAGACAATAACCCCAAAATGATAAAGGCAGATCTGTCCGACTCATCATTGATCGTACCATGTCCAACAAGGTCTGATTCTGTCTTTCCGAAAAAACATTCCTTTGTGGCGTTCCTGGCGGAGTAAGTTGTGGAACTATTCCACAAACCTTCAAATGGTCATCAAACTCATGGATCATGTACTCGCCTCCTCGGTCTGACCGAAGAAACTTTAGTTTCTTGCCGAGTTGATTCTGTACTTCATTCTGGAATTCTTTGAACTTTTCAAAGGCTTCTGACTTATGTTTCATCAAGTAGATATATCCATACCTACTCAAATCATCAGTGAAGGTAATGAAGTACTCATAACCATCCCTGGTTGTCGTGCTCACTGGTCCAAATACATCACTATGTACTAGTCCCAATAAGTCGGACACCCTTTCACAACTCTTTTCAAAAGGTGTCTTGGTCATTTTTCCTAGTAGGCAAGATTCGCATGTCTCGAACGACTCCAAGTAGAACGAAGTTAGGAGTCCATCATCATGGAGCTTCTTCATGCGTTTCCAGCTTATATGACCAATCCGACAGTGCCAAAAGTAAGTCATATTCAGATCATTTGGTTTCAACCTTTTAACATTTATGTAATAAACCGACTCACCATCAAGATTCAAAATAAATAACCCGTCCTGGACGGTTGCAAAGCCTTGAAACATATCATTCAAATATAAATAACAACCATTATTCTTGATATTCGACTCATAGCCTTGCCTCATTAAACATGAAGCATAAATGATGTTTCGACTGAGCACTGGAACATAATAACAATTATTTGAAGGGAATATGCCCTAAGAGGCAATAATAAAGTGTTTATTATGTGTATTCCAAGTATATGATAGATGTTAATTTTGCATGATATAATTGTATTAATACGGAAACATCAATACATGTGTGTTTAATAAACAAACAGAATGTTCCTAGTTATGCCTCTCTCATAAACTAGTTTGTCGATTAACAAGATGATCACAGTTTCCTGATCATAGACATTGGATGTTGTTAATAACGAGATCACAACATTAGTGTAATGATGTGATGAACATTCATCCGAAGTATAGCATTACGATCAAAGTCATTGAGTTTATATTGCTATAAACAACTTACTATGTGATCCTAATCCTTAGACCATGAGATCATGCCAATCACCAACACCGAAAGAGTTTTTGTTGACATCAAACGTCACACCATAACTGGGTGATTGTAAAGATGGCTTCAAAGCTACTAAAGTGTTATGTTGAGAATCATGGATCAAGAGTGGAATTTGTTCATCCCTATGAAGGATAGATATACTCTGGGCCCTCTCGGTGATATCACATTTGTTAGGTTGCAAGCAAGTGATTTGATCACTAGAATGTTATATCACGGGAACGAGAAAAGAGTGCATGTCAATAACGAGATCAAAATAGGTATGGAGATACCGATGATCGAATCACGGACATGCAATATATCATGAAACAAAGGGATTAAGATACAAGCGTAAAAGGTTCCCACAATCACAGGAAAGTCATCGTTGAATGTGTGGGAGTCAGTATGGATCTCCAGGTCCCGCTACTGATTATTGATCGGAGAAGGGTATCGATCATGTCCGCATTATTCGCGAACCATAGGGTGACACACTTAAGGGACACTGACATCCATTTGGAGCAAATGTTTCATTCCGAAAAGAATAACAGGCACAGGAATTTATTTCACTAGATACCGAAACAGCTTTTCAGATGAAATTGTAGAAAGTGTTTTTGCATGTGAAATAGAATTCTAGCAAGGGGTTATATGTGAATGTTTGTCATTAAAGTAATTGACAAAATTTTGAATAAATGAAAAGATTTTTATTTAATGAGAGTTTGCATTAAATTTGGTGGAAGTTTAATAGCAAGTTTGAGTGGGATTTTGATTGGAGGGAATTTAAAGGAATTTTGTGAGTGGAGTGTCCACCCACATGAAGAGGGGAGGGCAAGGGGGAAGCCCCCATGCGCCGGCCACCCCTTGGGGTTCCCCCTCCACACTTCTCACTCACACCTCCTCGTGAAGGATCTCTCTCCCCCTCTAGAATTTATCCCCCATGGTCCCGGACTAGCGAGATACATGTTACCGGTGGCTATTCGGAAAGAAAGGGTTGTGCTTCCGCTGCATCGCTGGAGCAAGGAGGCGGAGGTTGCTCGGTGTCTTGTACATGTGTGCGAGCACGGGTGCGCTGCTTCTTTGCTGCGCTAGAACTTCCTCTCGATCTTGAGATCGGCAAGAGATCGTCTACATCAACCACAAGTTCAACTTGTTACGCTTTGTCAGTATTCAAGGGTATGTTCTCTACGGATATAAATCCGCCCGTTGTTTTTATCTAGTAGATAGATCTTGGTACATAGTTCCCATCGAAGGAATTTTTTGTTTTCTATGTTGCGAACCCTACAGTGGTATTAGAGCCGGATCTATGCATAGATGCTTTACACGGGTAGTACACATATGAGTATATGGGTGATGATGATCATGTTGTTGCTCCTTAGTTGTAATTTTGGATATTGGTGGCATAGTGGGATGAAGCAGCCCGGACAAACTTTATGTGTCCTCGCACATGAGACATGTTCCATGCTTGACATGCAACTAGTTTGCATAAGTGGCTAGCGGGTGTCTATCTCTTCTACTATAGTCAATATCTATTTTGCAACGAGTTGTCAACAATTTGGTTATCCTCATTGTGGTTCATGTTCGTAGGTAAGAACGGTTCTATCTTCGAAAGCCCTAAGCCACGTAAAACTTGCAATGGATAAATTAGAGGCGTCTAGTTTAGATTGTTGCTGGTCTAGTGTTATGATATGGTGATGTTGTAAGTAGAAGTATGAGATGATACTCTTACAACACACATAGCGTGTAAGTTCCATAGACCTTGGACTTACACATAAAGGTATGATAGTGATCATACCACGGTGCACATGATAGAGATCATATGCGGGAACCATATCATTTCACTAATGAACATGTGGTGTTTGATAGCATCTTATATTGCTTGTTTAGCGCTTTATTAGCATAATAAGATGATCCCTCATTTAATTATCAAGATAAGAATGTGTTCTTCCTTTAGTATGCACTGATTATGTTTTCGTCGCTCCAAGACATCACATGATGATCGGGTGTTCTTGGATCCACGACCATATATCAGGTATAAGACAGTTACACATGTGAATACTAAGGTTCTAACTTGGCGAGACTAGCATGTATAGACATGGCCTCGGAACACGAACCAAAAGGTTAACCATGAGTCATATAGTAGATATGATGCCCATTTGATGATCGGATTTGGTGTAGTGGATTTGGTTCATGTAATCACCAAAAAGGCACGAGGGATGTAGTTTTTTATTGGGAGTTCATTCGTAATGTGGATTAGTTGAACTCAATCTATCATAAACTTAGTCTAAACTTTACAAATTCTATTGTAGATGGCACCACCTGCTTTTAATTTCAATGTGTTCATGGAGAAAGAGAAATTTGCAATGAATGGTAGCAACTTTACCGAATGGGCCAAGAATTTGAGGATTCTCCCCTCTGCTTCACAAAAGCAATATGTGCTAGAAGCGCCGCTAGGCCCCCCACCTTTTGAGGATGACCCTGACAAGGAGAAGAATGTCTATCAGACTCGTCAGGAGGACCACAACTTAGTTCATTGCGGCATATTGTTTTGGCTAGAGCCGGAACTTCGAAAGCGTTTCGAAAACGGGAATGCATTTGATACAATGGGTGAGTTGAAAATGATTTTCGACACACATGCTGCTGTAGAGAGCTACAATGCTTCAGAAAAGTTCTTTAGCTGCATGATGGAAGAGCACAACTCCGTTAGTGAGCATGTACTCAAGATGTCGGGTTACGCCGATAAGCTTGTGTCCTTCGGAATATCGATTCCCATTGACTTAGGCATCCATCGTGTTCTGTAGTCTCTGCCACCTAGCTATAAGAGCTTCGTGATGAACTATAATATGCAAGGCATGAAGAAGTCTCTTCTCGAGCTTCTGTCAATGCTTAAAAATGCAGAAGTGGAGATCAAAAAGGAACATCAAGTGTTGATGATCAATAAGAAAACTGGTTTCAAGAAATATAAGAATGGAAAATGGAAGGGAAGTAAGGGCGGCAAGCATGTTGCCGTGCCTGAAAAGAAACCTCGAGTTGGAACTAAGTCTGATACCGAGTTCTACTATTGTAAGGGGATTGGCCACTAGAAGCGCAACTGCCCCAAGTATTTGGCAGACAAGAAGGCCATCAAGGCAAACAAAGGTATATATGATATACATGTTATTTATGTGTACTTGACTAGTGCTTGCAGTAGCACCTGGGTATTTGATACCGGTTTAGTTGCTAATATTTGTAACTCGAATCAAGGGCTGCGGAACAAGCGACCGCTAGCAAGGGGTGAGGTCAAGATGCGTGTCAACAATGGATCAAGCATTGATGTGATCGTCGTCGGAACGCTGCCTCTCCATTTTCCGTCGGGATTAGTAATAAACTTGAGGAATTGTTATCTGGTGCCAGCACTAAGCATGAACATTGTATATGGATCATGTTTGATGCGAAGTGGTTATTCATTTAAATCCGAGAACAATGGTTGTTTTATTTATATGAATAAAATCTTTTATGGTCATGCACCAATGATGAATGGTTTATTTCTTTTGGATCTCGATAATAATGTTACACATATTCATAATGTTGATGCTAAAATAATTAAACTAAATGATGATATATCCGCATATATGTGGCACTGCCGTCTAGGTCATATTGGCGTTAAACGCATGAAGAAGCTCCATTCAGATGGACTTTTGGAATCACTTGATTTTGAATCATTTGATACATGTGAGCCATGCCTTATGGGCAAGATGACTAGAACGCCGGTTTCCGGTTCAATGGAACGGGCGACAGATTTATTGGAAATCATACATTCTGATGTATGTGGTCTAATGAGTGTGTCAGCGCGAGGTGGATATCGTTATTTTGTTACTTTCACGGATGATTTGAGTATATACGGTTATATCTACTTGATGAAACACAAGTCTGAAAAATTTGAAAATTTCAAGGAATTTCATAATGAAGTGTAAATTCATCATAATAGAAAGATCAAATTTCTACGGTCCGATCATGGAGGTGAGTATCTAAGTTACGAGTTTAGCACTCACATGAAAGAGTGTGGAATTGTTTCACAACTCACACCTGCCGGAAAACCACAGAGAAATGGTGTGTCGGAACGTCGTAATCGTACTTTATTATATATGGTTCGATCTATGATGTCTCTGACAGACTTGTCGTTGTCATTTTTGGGTTATGCACTAGAAACTGCGGCATTCACTTTAAATCGGGCACCATCTAAATCCGTTGAAAATACACCGTATGAATTATGGTTTGGAAACAAACCTAAGCTGTCATTTCTTAAAGTTTGGGGATGTGATGTTTAGGTGAAGAAACTTCAACCGGATAAGCTCGAACCCAATGCAGAAAAATGCATCTTCATAGGATATCCTAAGGAAACTATTTGGTATTCCTTCTATCACAGATCCGAGGGCAAGGTTTTTGTTGACAAGAATGGATCCTTTCTAGAGAAAGAGTTTCTCATGAAAGGTGAGAGTAGTCGGAAGGTAGAACTCAAAGAGGAACCTTCTCTTCAAAGTATGGCGAGTAGCGCAGCGCCGGAAGTTGTTCCGGAGTTGGCTTCACCAGTTGAAGAAGGAACTAATGATAATGATCATGAAACTCCAAAAGAGAGTACTACCGAACCTCGCAGGTCTAGCAGGACGCGTGCAGCTCCCGAGATGTACGGAAATCTTGTCATGAATTACATGGTTGATGAAAATGATGACCCTGCGACGTATGAAGAAGCGATGATGAGCCCAGATTCCAACAAATGGTTAGAAGCCATGATATCCGAGATGGAATCCATGTATGAAAATCAAGTTTGGAACTTGGTGGACTTACCTCATGACCGAAAGGTCGTGGATAATAAATTAATTTTCAAAAGGAAAATTGATGCTGATGGTAATGTAACTGTCTATAAAGCTCGACTTGTCGCAAAGGGGTTTAGAAAAATTCAAGGAGTTGACTACGATGATACATTCTCTCCCGTAGCGATGCTAAAATCAGTTAGGATTATGTTCGCAATTGCTGCATATTTCGATTATGAGATATGGCAGATGGATGTCAAAACTGCATTTCTCAATGGTAATATTGAAGAAGAGTTGTATATGATACAACCAAAGGGTTTTGTCGATCCTAAGGATGCTAACAAGGTGTGCAAGCTTCAGCGATCCATCTATGGATTGAAGCAAGAATCACGAAGTTGGAATCTCTGCTTTGATAAGGTGATCAAAGAGTTTGGATTTGTCCAAACTTATGGAGAAGCTTGTATTTACAAGAAAGTGAGTGGGAGCAATGTGGCATTTCTGATACTATATGTGGATGCCATATTTTTGATCGGAAATGATACAGATCTTTTAAACAGTGTTAAAAGTTATCTAAAAAGCAAATTTTCAATGAAGGACCTAGGTGAAGCGTCATACATATTAGGCATAAAGATCTATAGAGATAGATCTAGGCGCCTAATAGGGCTATCGCAAAGTACATACCTTGATAATATTTTAAAGAAGTTTAAAATGGAAGATAGTAAGAAGGGGTTCTTGCCTATGACACAAGACACGACATTGAGTAAGACTCAAAGTCCGGCGACGGCGGAAGAAAGAGAGAAAATGGACAAAGTCCCCTATGCTTCAGCCATAGGCTCTATAATGTACGCCATGCTATGTACAATACCGGATGTGGCACATGCTATTACTTTGACTAGTAGGTACCAATCGGATCCAGGTTCAGAACACTGGAAAGCGGTCAAGAATATCCTTAAGTACTTGCGAAGAACTAAGGATATGTTTCTTGTATACGGAGGTGAAGAAGAGCTCGTCGCTAAGTGTTATGTCGACGCTAGCTTTGACACCGATCCGGATGACTCTAAGTCTCATTCCGGATACGTATTTCTCATGAATGGCGGAGCGGTTAGTTGGAGGAGCTCCAAACAACCTGTGGTGGCGGGATCAATGACGGAGGCCGAATATGTTGCTGCTTCGGAAGCGGCTCAGGAAGCAGTTTGGATGAAGGAGTTCATATCCGAACTAGGTGTGGTTGCAACCGCGTTGGACCCAATGGTGATCTATTGTGACAATAATGGTGCCATTTCCAATGCCAAAGAGCCAATGTCTCACAAGCATTCCAAGCATATTAAGCGCCGGTTTCACTCCACCCGCGAGCATGTCAAGGATGGAGATATAAAGATATGTAAAGTACATACGGATCTCAATGTAGCAGATCCGTTGACTAAAACTCTCCCTAGAGCAAAACATGATCTACACCAGAACTCCATGGGTGTTAGATACATCACTATGTAACTAGATTATTGTCTCTAGTGCAAGTGGGAGACTGGAGGGAATATGCCCTGAGAGGAAATAATAAAGTGTTTGTGTATTCCAAGTATATGATAGATGTTTATTTTGCATGCTATAATTGTATTAATACGAAAACATTAATACATGTGTTTTTAATAAACAAACAGAAAGTTCCTAGTTATGCCTCTCTCATAAACTAGTTCATTGATTAACAAGATGATCACAGTTTCCTGATCATAGACATTGGATGTTGTTAATAACAAGATCACAACATTAGTGTAATGATGTGATGAACATTCATCCGAAGTATGGCATTACGATCAAAGTCATTGAGCTTGCAAGCAAGTTATTTGATCACTAGAATGTTATATCACAGGAACGAGAAAAGAGTGCATGTCAGTAACGAGATCAAACTAGGTTTGGAAGGCACATGTGCGTAGAGGGTTCCGTCACGAACCTGTAGCACTTTGAATCTCTTCAATCGGAGCTTCGGAGCAAATTCTATGATGATCTGAATTTTTAACTTGTCTCTAGACAGATTCAAACAAAAATTCAGTTAACAAAACCTTCAGGAAAAAGGAAAAAGAAAAATCAAAAAAATATTCAGCCGGGGCCTGCCAGCGCCCCGCAGCAGCGCGCGCGGCAGATATTAGGCGCCGCCGCCGCTTGCCAGCTGTTGACGAGTGGGCCCCGCCGTCAGCCTCCGCGTGTCAACGCCGCGTGGGCCCCATGCGTCAGCTTCTTCCCTAGGAACGTGTTCTACTCAAACACGCAGTCAACTCCGATTCTTCCGGATTCGGGTTGATTTCTAACTGTTTTCCATCGGGGATTTGCCCCATATTAATCTCTACTCTCCCCTCTACGAAAACCCCTGAAAATCGCACCCTAAGCCGCCGCCTACGCTTAGCAATTGCTCACCGGAGTCGCCCGCTGCCGCCGCCGCCATCGACTCGGTAAGCGACACCGCCACCGCGGTCGACCACCCCTCGCCCCCTCTCTCGCTGGGAGACCTCGCCACCGTCCCCTGACCCTCTTCCCCTCCTCGCTGCAGGCCCCCAGACGCCGCCCGCGAGCTCGCCGACGTGCGTCGTCGCCGCCGACCGCTCCAGCCGCCGCCACCCCCACGAGCTCCGCCGCCTCGCCACCGACGACATCGCACCGACCGCCGCCGCCAGAGATCGCCCGAGCGCCGCCGCCGTTGTCGCCGAACCACCCCGCCGCCGGTGAGCACGCCTCCCTTCCCTCTGCCCTTCGATCTGGATCCAACGGTCCAGATGGACCGTTTACTGGCCTGGTCAGGGCGCTGACTAGTCAGTGCCACGTCAGCGCCACGTCAGCATGGTCAATCAGTCAAAGTTGACTAAGACTTTAATTCTATTTATTTTTTTGTAGAAATTAGATGGATCTTGTAAAATCGATAGAAAATAATCTACTGGGCCAAAAATTGAAATTAAAATTGGTATGGATTCAGTGTTTCGCGTCGAATATTGCTATACAGTTGTTTCATACTATTGCATAAAGTATTTGTCTTGATTAATTAAATAGTTTAATGTCCTTTTTAGAGTATTAAATTCATAGTAAAAGTTCTACAACTCCAAAAATTGCAAATAAGATGTCCCTGGAATCAGTAGAACAAGAGGAATCTTATAGTGAAATAAAAAGGTAGACTTACAGTATTAGAATTTGCAGAATCTATAAAAAGGCTTACTGGAGTATTTTAATTGCCTAGGGAATTATTTAAATCCTTTTTGAGTGATTCCAGTGGATATTTTTCCAAGATTTTACAAACAGTTTAATAGCAGTGGCTAAATAATTGGGTTATAGCTCAATTGTTGGTCATTTAAAATTGCATGCTTTGTTTTCTATGTACTTAAATTATATTCCATGCATGCATACAGTAGGTATACTGAATAAGATTGTATAAATCTACTGTAGCATTGTTCAACTCGTCATGCATGCATCTTGCATTGTCATGCTTGAATATGATTGTGTTTGGTTTGTTTATGTGATTGCAATTGTATCGTGTAGATTGTGACGAGTGCAACGCTTGCTCGTTCGACTGCTGCAGCCAAGGCAAGTAGATGCTACCTTGTTCATGATATGGTCCTATTACTTTCATTGCATTGTTGTGTATATTGTAGATGCATGTGTAGGATATTACTATCGCTATGCTATGTCCCATTATGTGGTAGGGCTTTCCTGTAGATGAGCCACCATTGGTAGATGTGCTTAGCCATGCTATACTGAACGAGGGATGGGTTACATCACTGGAAGTTGTTTCTAAATGTATTGGTTTGCAAAAACTAAAAACAACTTAATCAATGAATCTCCTGGGTGTGATGGGATTGATATTTTTTGGTGGTATCATTGCGGAAAGGCACCCAGGTATCAAGAGAAAATGATTGGCCTATTTATTTGTAGCTTACGTGTCCCCGGTTATGGACATCTGTGTTGCTTGATATTGATTTCATGACATGTTTCTCGCTCATTCCAATTTTGTAATTCCTCTAATGTCGATGGGTTAACTTAATTGGGATCTTTTCAAAGAAATTAAAAAACTGTTTACGAAAGTAGGACAAAGGTATTTGCAAATGCAAGCTAGCCACAGCTCCACTTGCCAGATATGCATGTAGATATTAGCTCTATTGTCTTCTTTAATAGATCTACTTGCCATACATTCCATGTATTGACCCTTCAGGACTGCTACGTTTCATGTTGTAGGATATTCAGATTCTGAGTGATCGTTTTAGGCCACGGTACTCCACTCAGCACTTGTTCACTTGTGGGAAATTTGAAGAATGGAGGATTTTTTCTATTTATGTTGGTACTTGAATAAGTTGAGCTAGCCTTGAGCTAAGCCTTTATTGTAATAATGATACTCTGGATCATCGTTTCTTATGATACATGGATATTTTGCTATGTTATTCATCTTTATTCTATTGTGGGCCAATGAACCGATCTAGGGATTGGCATGTCACATAGAAGCTACGGTCTTTTTAGAACTGTAGTGTTACAAGATGGTATCAGAGCCCGTGTGTCGACTGTAGGATCATGACCTAGGTTTGGATTAGGAAGCCATAGAATTATTAAAGCTTATATTAACTCTGTCTTTTATCTTATGCCTTTCACTCTCGTAAATCTTTACCATATGTTATTCTCAGACTTTCCTCTTTTAATTGATAGATGGGAGAAGTCAGGACTGAGTATGCTACAATGGAGGCACCAAGGCCCTTTGCAAGACAGTTGGCACATCTCTCACAGTCATTGGGATTGCCACTGCCCATGTTCAAGGGAAGAAGGCTATACACCTATGGATATGGAGAGGACGCTTGGGAGATCACCACTTTCATCTTCAGGGATGCCGCCTTGCCAAATCCTGTGCATCTGGTCTACACCACGACATATTGCAACTGGGGGCTTGGAATAAACTTGGCCCTGCAAGAAGCCCTGTCACGCCAGTGCCATCTTGTCCGACACCTGCTGCCAGAAGACTCACCCTACCATGACTATGGAAGGCGTGATGAGAATGGGAACGTTGTGGTTTCCCCGGGCGATAGGAACAACATGCCGCCCCGTCGGAGGCATATAGAAGATATGGAGAGGGAGAATGGAGCTCTAGTTGAGAAAGTGATGATGGTAAGGGAGATAGCAGATTTTGCCAGCAACGGTATGGTGGTCCAGGGACAGGAGATTGAGACCTTGCATGAAGCTGTGGATGTTATGAACCATGCAATGATAGGCAGGGATGCAACCATAGCCCAGCTTAATGGGACCGTGCGGGAAAACAATCAAGCCATACAACAGCTGCAAGGGACCGTCCAGGAAAGGGACCAGACTATTGCTGATATGGCAGCCCCGATTGCCGCTCTCCAAGCACAGTTGAATCCACCCCCTGATGACAACAATGGATATGATGGCAACAATGATGATTATGATGATGGTGGGAACGATGATGATGATGAGGACGAGGATGATGATGATGATGGAGATGACGATGGTGGAGGAGATGAAGCTGTTGCAGCTGCAGTAGAGGATGAAGAAGAAGAGGAGGATCCAGAAGAGGTGGAATTTGAGATTTCAAGTGATGACTCAGGAGAGGTGTATACTGCGCCGCCATGGTTGGTTCGTGGACAAAAGCGCCAACGCATGAGTGCAAGGACCTACAACAACCTCTTCATGAAGTAGATAGATGTCCACCATTTAGTCTTCATTAGGATACATCGTTAGCTTAAGTCTCGATCAATGTAAAACTTAATTACTGTTAGTTTAAAGTGTTTAGTTGCTCCTAAGTGTACTCCAAAGTTCGAGGATTATTTGTGCGAATTTTATAGAAGAGTTATGACAAGTTTTGGTTGATATCCGAGTTTTTCCTGATGTAGTTTTTCTGCTGACCCAGCTGTAATGCACGATTTTTCATATTTTATTGGTAACTGGGAAAAATCTGAACAAATACGGTTTGGTTCGAAACTCTCTGTACTGTATACACAAAAATCAGCAAAAATTTCGGACGAGTTTAAGTCAGATAGAAAAATTCGTGAACACTGCTGGACTGTTCTGGCAGATTCTTGTTTTAATGCTTTGTTGGCCAATTTGTGTTCATAACTGTTGCCAACGCTTCTAAAACTATTTCAGTAGATATATACTGCCAGGATAACCCCTGGAACATTGCTGGATCGTTGTTTTCTGATGTGTTGCCCTCTCATGTTTGTCTGTGATTGCCTTGTTGTTGTTTGATCATAATGCATGGGTAGAATCCTATTTTTGTAATCGATTCTTTATAAACTTACATGTGCTGAACCGCAGATGCCTCCTCGCCGTCTACCTACTGAGTTGGAGCAGCTTATGGCAGCTCACTAATAGGAAACAGGCTGTTAGTGGCGCACCCGAAATGCCCATCCGTGGCGCACTAGCAGTGCGCCACGGGCCTTGCGCTACGGCTATCTCTGAGCCGTGGCGCACTGCCTAGTGCGCCACAGAAGTTTAGATACAGGCGTGGCGCACATGCCAGTGCGCCATAGAAGTTTGGGCAGGTGCGCCACGCGTATGAAACGATAACCGTGGCGCACTAGGTGTTGTGCACCACGGATATAAATTTCAAAATTCAAAAAAAAAAGAGCAGATCTGGATCTCGTCGTCAGTGCCGTCGCGCGTCGGTGCAGGTCGCCGTCGTCGCCTCCTCGTCGTCACCTTGTTGTCGTCGTCGGAACTGCAAGGAGGAGGAGGAGAATAGGAGGAAGAGGAGGAGAAGAGGAGGAGGAGAAGAAGAGGAGGCAGAGGAGGAAGAGGAGGAGAAGAAGAGGAGGAAGAGGAGGAGAAGAAGAAGAGGAGGCAGAGGAGGAAGAGGAGGAAGAGGAGGAGAAGAAGAGGAGGCAGAGGAGGAAGATGAGGAGAAGAAGAGGAGGAGGAGAAGAAGAGAGGGAGGTAGGAAGAGATGGAGGAAGAGAGGGAGGAAGAGAGGGAGGAAGGGAGGTCGACGTCGCTCGTTCTTACTGCGAGGAGGAGGAGAAGGAGGTCGACGTCACGCCGTCACTGCAAGGAGAGGAGAAGGAGAAGGGAGAAGGGAGAAGGAAGAAGAAAGAAGGAAGAAGGAGAAGGGAAAGGGAGAGGAAGAGGGAAAAGGGGAAGGGAAAAGGGGAAGGGAAAAGGGGAAAGGAAAAGGGAGGAGGGCTGGGTGGGGATTCAAATTTGAATCCCGCCCAAGCTTATCCGTGGCGCACTAGGTGTAGGTGCGCTACGGATAAGTCGCCCTGTTTTTTTTTCTGCAGGAAAAAACGGTTTTTTGACCGTAACTTTTTACTCTTTTCGAATTTTGAAAATCTAAAAAATCGCTAAACGACCTAAAGGGGTTGCAAGCGGATCTGGAATCTCGTTCTGGTCATTTTGGTATATTATACGATTTTTTTCGATATCGTATGCAAAAGTTACGGCCTTTTTACCGTGGCATGACTTTTTTTTGCAAATAAAGTCGAAACTCATTTCTGTTAATTTTACTAGAAGCTATACCACATTACCTACCTAAATATGAAAGGATTTAATTTTTTTAAGTGTTTATCATTTTCGTTTATTTTTTGCAAACCCTAAAAAGGCGATCCACAGGGGGGGGTGGAGTTGGTGCATGCCACTTAGGCGTAGGGCACTAGGGCAGAGTGCCCTACGGCTAAGTTTATACATCTGTGGCGCACTATGCCATGTGCGCCACAGATGTTTGTGGCCGTTTCGCAGCAGAGGGGGCGTGCGCTTAGGCGTAGCGCACCCCCCCATGTGCGCCACATATGACACTAACAACCGTGGCGCACATGACTATAGTGCGCTACAGATGTTTGGCGAGCGTCCAACAGGGCCCTGGACCACACACATCTGTGGCGCACTATAGTCATGTGCGCCACGGTTGTTCTAGTTACTAGTAGGGCACTTCCCACAGGTGAGCCACGCCTGTTTTAGCCGTGGGGCACTTCAACCATGTGAGCCACGGATGTGCTGATTACCTATAGCTGTTTTCCTAGTAGTGGCTCAAGCACAGCTAACCCAGGTGATGACCCAGTTCATGGAAGCTCAGAACAACAACAACAACAACAACAACAACAATGGGAACAACCAGCCCCAGGGAGATGCACTTACAAGGTTCCTAAGGCTAAGGCCAACGAAGTTCTCTACTGCAACGGAGTCGATGGTTGCTCTCGACTGGTTGCGTTCAGTGAATAAGGATCTGGTAACTGTTGGGTGCACGAATGCTGAGAAGGTGAGATTTGCCGCTCACCTACTGGAGGGACCAGCCGCTTCGTGGTGGGACACTTTTCAGATCACCCACCCGCTGGACACTGTGACTTGGGAAATGTTTGAGGAAGGTTTCAGGACCAACCACGTATCTTTAGGAGCTCTGAGCCTGAAGAGGAAGGAATTTCGCAACTTGCGCCAAACCAACCGCACCGTGGCTGAATATATTGAGGAGTTCAACAACCTGTCGCGATATGCCCCTGAGGATGTTGACACTGATGCCAAAAGGAGAGAGAGGTTCCTGGATGGCCTCAGTGATGAGCTTTCATTGCAGCTGCTAGTGGTTTATTGTCCCACTTTCCAGGAGGTTATGGACAAGTCTAGAATCTTGGAGGGGAAGCACAAGCAGGTGGAAAACCGCAAGAGAAAGATCAACAATCACCACTCTGGCTCTCACCACAATTCTCGCACTTCTTATGATGGATACTCCAAGCATGGGGGAAGTGACCATGGGCGCCATGGAAGCCATGATCGCCACAGCCATGGAAGCGATGGGCATCGCCATGAGAGCCACAAGAGCAACCGCCACAGCCACAAGGGAGGACACACTCACCATTCTGGAGAACACAATGGACATGACCGCAACCGTGATCGCAACTTTGTGAAGAAGGACCTGAGTGAGGTGGCATGCTTCAAGTGCGGCCAGAAGGGACATTATGTAGACAACTCTCCGGAGAAGAAGGGACTGAAGCCAGGCAACAACCAGAAGGCCACAGTGAACGACATGAATGTGGAGGAGATCCTAGATGAGCCTGAGCTTGTGGTTGGTAAGTTTCCAATCAACACTCACCCAGCACTTATACTTTTCGATACCGGTGCATCGCATTCTTTCATATTGAGGGCATTTGTGGATAAGTATAAGCTACCCATGGAGTCTCTAAAAGGGTCTATTAGAGTAAGCTCACCTGGAGGGGATATGATAGCTAGCGTGGGATGCCGCCACTTAACTGTGAGGATTGGAGCACACAATTTTATTGCACATCTGGTAATATTGGAGTCACAAGGTTTAGATGTAATATTATGCATGGATTGGATGTCCATGCATGTGGGACACATAGATTGTGCACAGCGAGCGGTTTCGCTCAAAACCCCAGATGCTAAGAGGATTAGGTTCAAGTCGTCGGTGCAACTGGGAAGGTGTAACCTGAATTATCTTAAGGGGGTTAGCATGGATACTGTGCCTGTGATAAAGGAGTACCCCCACGTGTTTCCGGAAGAGCTTCCAGGGACGCAACCTGACAGTGATCTGGAGTTTCTCATTGATCTGATGCCGGGAATAGGACCTATAGCAAAGAGACCATATAAGATGGATGTGGATGAGCTAAAGGAATTAAAGAAACAACTAAAGGAGCAGTTGGACAAGGGATTTATTCAGCCTAGTTCGTCGTCATGGGGTGCACCTGTTCTATTTGTGGAGAAGAAGGACAGCAGCAAGATGTTAGTGGTGGACTATCGCTCGCTGAATGAAGTGACCATCAAGAACAAATACCCCCTGCCAAACATAAATGATTTGTTTGATCAACTGGAAGGAGCAAAGGTGTTTAGCAAAATTGATCTGCGATCGGCCTATTTCCAATTGAAGATCCGGGAGGAGGACATACCAAATACTTCTTTCACGACTAGTTATGGTTTATATGAGTATACGGTTATGTCTTTTGGACTAACAAATGCTCCGGCATATTTCATGACCATGATGAACAAGGTGTTTATGGAGTACTTCGACAAGTTCGTGGTTGTGTTCATCGATGACATACTGATATATTCCAAGGATGATGCTGAACATGAGAGACATCTGCGACTGATTATGGAGAAGCTGAGGGAACATAAGCTGTATGCCAAATTCAGCAAGTGTGAATTCTGGCTTAACACTGTTGGGTTTCTTGGACACGTGGTGTCAGGAGAAGGAGTCGTTGTTGATCCAAGCAAAGTGACGGCAGTAACTGAGTGGGAAGCGCCCAAGAATTTAGGCGATATCCGGAGCTTTTTGGGACTTATGGATATTACAGGAGGTTCATAGAGAATTCCTCCAAGATTTCTAAGCCGATGACGGAATTGCTGAAGAAGGAGAAGAAGTTTGAGTGGACAGATGTGTGTGAAGCCAGCTTTCAGGAACTGAAGCGTCGACTAGTGACCGCACCTGTTCTATGTTTACCTGATCTTCAGAAGGATTTCCAAGTGTACTGTGATGCTTATCGACAGGGACTTCGAAGTGTGCTGATGCAAGATGGGAGAGTGGTGTCATATGCCTCACGGCAACTTAAACACCATGAGAGGAATTACCCCACGCATGACTTGGAATTAGCATCGGTTGTACATGCGCTCAAGGTATGGAGGAAGTACCTAATGGGAAAACACTGCGATGTGTACACCGACCACAAGAGCCTGAAGTACATATTTACACAGAAGGAACTGAACATGAGGCAAAGGAGATGGTTGGAGCGTATCAAGGATTATGATATGAATTTGCAATACCACCCAGGAAAAGCCAATGTAGTAGCGGATGCTCTAAGCCGGAAGGTCTATGCCAATGGATTGACTGTTGGGGAATTGCCCGAGGATTTCTGCAAGCAATTCAAGGATCTTAGACTGGAGGTAGTGTCAGAAGGCTATTTGGCAGAAATGGAAGTCCAACCAACGCTACAGGACATGATCAGGAAGGCTCAAGTAGGAGACAAGGAGATAGAAGAGATAAAGGAAAAGATGAAGGAGGATTGAGCAAAAGAATTCCGCGAGGATGAGCAAGGAACCTTGTGGTATGGAGATCGTTTATGCGTTCCCAACGATCCGGAGATAAGGAAGTTGATTTTGCAGGAAGCTCATGACTCGCCGTATTCCATACATCCGGGAAATACGAAGATGTATATGGATCTAAAGGGCAGATTTTGGTGGAACAACATGAAAGGAGACATCGCCAAGCATATTGCCCTATGTGATGTATGTAGCCGAGTGAAGGCGGAACACCAGAAGCCAGCAGGATTGCTACAGCCATTACTCATGCCAGATTGGAAGTGGGATAGAGTGGGAATGGATTTTATCACATGATTGCCCAGGACCAGGTCGGGATACGACTCTATTTGGGTAGTGGTCGACCATTTGACCAAGGTAGCCCACTTTATACCAGTGAAGACAACCTACACGAGTGCAAGGTTGGCCAAGATTTATATGGACAAAATTGTGTTCCTACACGGATTTCCCAAGAGCATTGTATCAGATAGAGTCACCCAATTTACATCGCACTTTTGGCGCCAGCTGCACGAGTCATTGGGAACTAGGATGGATTTTAGCACAGCGTTCGACCCTCAGACTGATGGACAGACCGAGAGGGCAAATCAGATTCTGGAGGATATGTTGAGAGGTTGCGCTTTGGCTCATGGATCTAGTTGGGATGAGAATTTGCCGTATGCTGAGTTTTCCTACAACAATAGCTTCCAAACCAGCATCAAGACGTCGTCGTTTGATGTGATATATGGGAAAAGATGTCGGACACCATTGCTATGGGATGGAGTAGGAGAGCGTCAGCTATTTGGACCTGATTTGATCAAGGACGCCGAGGAGAAGGTCTCTTTGATTAGGGACAGGCTGAAGGTAGCACAGCCGAGGCAGAAGAGCTACGCTGACGCCAAGCGCAAGGAAGTGGTGTATGAGATAGGTGATAGAGCATACCTTAGAGTGTCGCCACTTCGTGGAATTAAGAGGTTTGGAATTAAGGGTAAGGTGGCACCTCAGTTTATAGGACCATATCGGGTCTTTGCACGCAAAGGAGAGGTTGCTTATCAGTTGGAGTTGCCAGAGGCTCTGTCCGCCGTCCACAATGTGTTCTACGTGTCCCAGCTGAAGAAGTGACATCCAGAGATGGTGGATACACCATTGAGAGACACGGTGCCACTAGAGGAGGTTCAGCTTGAGAGTGACTTGACCTATGAGGAGAAGCCGGTCAAGATACTGGAGACAACGGAGAGGATTACCCGTATCAAGACGATCAGGTTTTTCAAGGTGCAATGGAGCCACCACAACGAAAAGGAAGCCACTTGGGAGCGTGAGGATGACATCCGAGAGGACCACCCACACCTATTTGCTAGCCACGCCAAATCTCGGGGACGAGATTCATCTTAAGGGGGTTAGTCTTGTCACATACCAAATTTTAGATTTGGTACTGCATAGCATACATGTCATTGCATCATGATCATCATTGCGAAAATTCTGTTTGAAAAGGTTTTGGCAAAACAACTCACTTGCAATTGCATTTGGACACCTACACTTGAGTGCTCAGTTTTTACCATTATTCTGTCAAAACAACACATTTTATTTGTTTGGAAGGCACAGGTGCGTAGAGGGTTCCGTCATGAACCCGTATCACTTTGAATCGCCTCAATCGGAGCTTCAGAGCAAATTCTATGACAATCTGAATGTTTAACTTATCTCTAGACAGATTCAGACAAAAATTCAGTTAAGAAAACCTTCACGAAAAAGGAAAAAGAAAAATCAAAAAAAAAGAGAAAGGGACAGCCGGGGCCTGCCAGCGCCCCGCAGCATCAGCAGCAGTAGCGCGCGTGCGCGGCAAATATTAGGCGTCGCCGCCGCTTGCCAGCCGTTGATGAGCGGACCCCGACCATTAGCCTCCGCGTGTCACCGCCGCGTGGGCCCCACGCCTCAGCTTCTTCCCTAGGAACGTGTTCTCCTCAAACACGCAGTCAAATCCGATTCTTCCGGATTCGGGTCGATTTCTAATTGTTTTCCACCGGGGATTTGCCCCATATTAATATCTACTCACCCCTCTACGAAAACCACCGAAAATCGCACCCTAAGCCGCCGCCTACGCTGAGCAATTGCTCATCGGAGTCGCCCGCTGCCGCCGCCGCCATTGCTGCGGTCGACCCGCCCTCGCCCCCTCTCCCGCTGGGAGCCCTCCCCACCGTCCCCTGGCCCTCTTCCCCTCCTTGTTGCAGGCCCCCGACGCCGCCCGCGAGCTCGCCGACGCGCGCCGTCGCCGCCGACCACTCCAGCCGCCCGCCGCCGCCACCCCCACGAGTTCCGGTGCCTCGCCACGAACGCCGTCGCACCGAGCGCCGCCGCCGTCGTCGCCGAACCACCCCGCCGCCGGTGAGCACGCCTCCCTTCCCTCTGCCCTTCGATCTGGATCCAACGATCCAGATGGACCGTTGACTGGCCTGGTCAGGGCGCTGACTAGTCAGCGCCATGTCAGCGCGGTCAATTAGTCAAAGTTGACTGAGACTTTAATTCGATTTATTTTTTTTGCAGAAATTAGATGGATCTTGTAAAATCGATAGAAAATAATATACTTGGGAAAAATTGAAAATAAAATATGTATGGATTCAGTGTTTCCCGCAGAATATTGCTGTACCATTGTTTCATACTTTTGCATCAAGGATTTGTCTTGATTAATTAAATAGTTTAATGTCCTTTTTAGAGTATTAAATTCATAGTAAAAGTTCTACAACTCCAAAAATTGCAAATAAGATGTCCCTGGAATCAGTAGAACATGAAGAATCTTACAGTGAATTAAAAACATAGACTTACGGTATTGGAATTTGCAGATTCGATAAAAAGGCTTACTGGAGTATTTTAATTTCCCAGGGAGTTATATAAATCCTTTTTGAGTGATTCCTGTTGGTGCTGTTTGTATTTTAGGTTGCCTACACAGTGGATATTTTTACAAGATTTTACAAACAGTTTAATAGTAGTGGCTAAATAATTGGGTTATAGCTCAATTGTTGGTCATTTAAAATTGCATGCTTTGTTTTCTATGCACTTAAATTATTTTCCATGCATGAATACAGTAGGTATACTGAATAAGATTTTATAAAGCTACTGTAGCATTGTTCAACTCGTCATGCATGCATCTTGCATTGTCATGCTTGAATATGATTGTGTTTGGTTGGTTTATGTGATTGCAATTGTATCGTGTAGATTGTGACGAGTGTAACGCTTGCTCGTGTGAGGATTGTTCGTTCGACTGCTACAGCCAAGGCAAGTAGATGCTACCTTGTTCATGATATGGCCCTATTACTTTTATTGCATTGTTGTGTATTTTGTAGATGCATGTGTAGGATATTACTATCGCTATGCTATGTCCCATTATGTGGTAGGGCTTTCCTGTAGATGAGCGACCGATGGTAGATGTGCTTAGCCATGATATGATGAACGAGGGCTGGGTTACATCACTTAAAGTTGTTTCTAAATGTGTTGGTTTGTGAAAACTAAAAACAACTTAATCAATAAATCTCCTGGGTGTGATGGGATTGATAATTCTTGGTGGTATCATTGCGGAAAGGCACCCAGGTATAAAGACAAAATGATTGACCTCTTTATTTTGAAGCTTACGTGTACAACCATGTGCCAATAATGAAATGGGCGGTTGGTTGGACTAAGTAGGTTGTGGTAACTCGAACCCACGTATCCAGAGATGTAGAATTTTGGTAGGTTGGACCGGTGCGTGTCGGGTTTGGGGAGCTACTTCCCGAACGGTCCCTTCTTGGACTTCTCCCTATCATCACCCAATATGAGAGTGGTGGTACGAGCTGGGCTGTCCAAGTCACATGGGTAAAGTGTACTAACCCCTGCAGGGTGTATAAACTAATCGATTAGTCGTGTCCCTGATTATGGACATCTGAGTTGCTTGGTATTGATTTCATGACATGTTTCTCGCTCATTCTAATTTCCTAATTTCTTTAATGTCGATGGGTTAACTTAATTGGGATCTTTTCAAAGAAAATCAAAAACTGTTTACGAAAGTAGGAAAAAGGTATTTGCAAATGCAAGCTAGCCACATCTCCACTTGCCAGATATGCATGTAGATGTTAGCTCAATTGTCTTCTTTAATAGCTCTACTTGCCATACATTCCATGTATTGACCCTTCGGGGTTTCTACGTTTCATGTTGCAGGATATTCAGATTCTGAGTGATCGTTTTAGGCCACAGTACTCCACTCTGCACTTGTTCACTTGTGGGCAATTTGAAGAATGGAGGATTTATTCTATTTATGTTGCTACTTGAATAAGTTGAGCTAGCCTTGAGCTAAGCCTTTATTGTAATAATGATACTCTGGATCATCGTTACTTATGATACACGGATATTTTTCTATGTTATTCATCTTTATTCTATTGTGGGCCAATGAACCGATCCAAGGATTGGCATGTCACATAGAAGCTACGGTCTTTTCATAATCGTAGTGTGACATGATCGAATCTCGGACATGTAATATATCGTGAAACAAAGGGATTAAGATACAAGCGTAAAAGGTTCCGACGATCACAGGAAAGTCATCGTTGAATGTGTGGGAGTCAGTATGGATCTCTAGGTCCCGCTACTGATTATTGATCGGAGAAGGGTCTCGATCATGTCTGCATTATTCGTGAACCGTAGGGTGACACACTTAAGAGACACTAATATCCAGTTGGAGCAAATGTTTCATGCCGGAAAGAATAACAAGCGTAGGAATTTATTTCACTAGATACCGAAATAGGTTTTCGGGTGAAATTGCAGAAATTGTTTTTGCATGTGAAATAGAATTGTAGAAAGGGGTTATATGTGAATGTTTGTCATTAAAGTAATTGACAAAATTTTGAATAAATGAAAAGATTTTTATTTAATGAGAGTTTGCATTAAATTTGTTGGAAATTTAATAGCAAGTTTGAGTGGGATTTTGAGTGGAGGGAATTTAAAGGAATTTTGTGAGTGGAGTGTCCACCCACATGAAGAGTGGAGGGCAAGGGGGAAGCCCCCATGCGCCGGCCACCCCTTGGGGTTCCCCCCTCTCCTATAAAAGGCACCCCCTCCACACTTCTCACTCACACCTCCTCGTGCAGGATCTCTCTCCCCCTCTAGAATTTATCCCCCATGGTCTCGGACTAGCGAGATACATGTTCCCGGTGGCTATTCGGAAAGAAAGGGTTGTGCTTCCGCTGCATCGCTGGAGCGAGGAGGCGGAGGTTGCTCGGTGTCTTGTACGTGTGTGCGAGCATGGATGCGCTGCTGCTTTGTGGTGCTAGGACTTCCTCTCGATCTTGAGATCGACAAGAGATCGTCTACATCAACCACGAGTTCAACTCGTTAAGCTTTGTAGGTCTTCAAGGGTATGTTCTCTACGGATATACATCCACCAGTTGTTTGTATCTAGTAGATAGATCTTGGTACATAGTTCCCATCATAGGAAATTTTTTGTTTTCTATGCTGCGAACCCTACATTATTCAGTTCCATAATGAATCCGGAAGGTAAATGAAGTTGCATCGTGCCGACTTCCAACACAGTAACTCTTGCTTTGTTGCTGAATCTAATATCAACTTCGCCTCTTGCTATGCTCCTAGTTCTTACCAGTCCCTGCAACAAGTTGCAGATGTGAATAACTGATCCGGTATCATATACCCAAGAACTATTAGGTGCATCAGCAAGATATATGTCTATAACAATGCAAATAAGTGTACCTGAGTCGGAAGTATTACCTCCACTCTTAGCTTTGTCGGCAAGTGCTTCCTGCAGTTCCTCTTCCAGTGGCCATCCGCCTTGCAATAGAAGCAAGTGGATCCGGCTGAAGGAGATGGCTTAGTCTTTGAGGAAGCGCTTGGGACCGGGTCCTGAGCCTGCTTTCCTCTCGACTTAGCCTTCTTGTTAGTCCAAGAACTCTTCTTGAAATTAGCCTTATTATGCACCATCAACACTTGACTGGCGCCCTTCTTGAGATCCGCCTCTGCCTTCTTGAGCATCCCATGCAATTCAGTGAGCTTCTTCTCCATGCCATGGATGTGGTAGTTCGAAATGAACTGACCATATGCACTAGGAAGAGAGTTCAGAATTATAACTGTAGAAAACTCTTCGCTAATGGGGTAGCCAAGCCTCTCCGGAGACTGCACATAACCAACCATTTTGATCACATGCGAACTCAGTGGATCACCATCCTTAAGCTTGCAACTTAGCAAATCCTGAGAGACTTGATACCTCTTAGTCTTCGCCTGAGCCTGGAACATACTTTTGAGGCTGTCGATCATATCGTAGGCGTCAACATTCTCGAACTATTTTTGCAGGTCCGGTTCCATGTGAGCAAGCATAAGACAACTAATATCCATGGACTCATCCTTAGCCCGACGGTAGGCATTGGTGGAAGCGACGGTCGCATTCTCATTCGGCGCATCTGGAAGTGGGATATCTAGGACATGGTCCTTCTTTTCTTGTTTGAGAACAATTCTCAGATTTCGATTCCAGTTGGTAAAATTAGTGTCGTTTAGTTTATCTTTCTCAAGAATGGTTCTCAACGCAAAACAGGATATCTGAGAGTGACTGCTACTTGGTTCCATGATCTAAAATGGAAAATATGCAAAACACTTAAGATATGTATTCATAAAAGAGAAAGCATATTAAACACTTTAATATTTTATGCTCCCACTAGAACCAACACCCCTTCGATGGTTGCTTAGTGATTCAGGATCCTAAATAAGCAAGTCATCTAGTGAACTTTAGCATCACTGCTAGCCGCCAAGTGATCTAGGTAGATAACTCCTTGTCAATCGCATCTCATATGACTCCTGTTGCACTACAAGAAATATGCTCACTAATGACCTTTTCTTAACGACCATGCATTCTTGATACGTCGGAAACGTATCTATAATTTTTGATGTTCCATGCTTGTTTAGTATCTACTTTTCTTTGCTTTGTCCATACTTTGAGGTGTTTTATATGTTTTTTGGTACTAACCTATTAACAAGATGCCACAGTGCCAGTTGTCAGTTTTCTTCTGTTTTTGATTCCAGAAATGCAGAGAATCGATATTCTCGGAATTGGACGGGACAAAAGCCAAAGTCAATATTTTACCGTGGGTAACACGAAGCCTGAATACGAGATGGAGCCATGGCGGCCCTCCTGCCTCGCCTCTTCGCCTACAAGAATCCCCCGATGCCTAAACCCTAAGGACCCCGATCAATATTCCACGAAACCGTCTGTATCCGCCGCCACTATCGTCCCTAGAACGGGGGGATCTAAAGCTCTTCCCGGCACCCTGCTGGAGGGAAGATCATCTCAGAGGCCTTCTTCTTCATCATGCCAGCCTCTAGTATGAAGAGTGAGTAGATCCACCTTGTACTATAGGTCCATGTAGTAGCTAGATGGTTGTATCTCCTCCTTTGTGCTTTCATGTCTAGATCTTGTGAGCTCTGTTCATGATCAAGATCTCATCTATTTGTAATCATGCATGTTGTGTTTGCGGGGATCCGATGGATATTGAGATTACTATGTCAGATTGATTAATAGTTTTGTCTATTTGATTATATCATGTCTGTGTTGTTTGTGATCTTACATGCTCTCCGTTGTTAGTAGCTATCTTGGCCAAGTAGTTTCTAGTAACTTTTGGGGGTATTTATGCTATATAGTGGGTTCATGCCTCTATTTAATCAAAGGGAAGTGACAGAAATCTCTAAGGTTTTAGATGTGCTGTTTCCACTAGGGAGGAAACTATGGTCTCTGGTTCATGGAACAAGTGGATTGTTTACCTTACACACTTTGCTTCAAGCAGTTGTCTGTTGCTTGCAACTTAATACTGGAGGGGGATCGGATGATAACCCAAAGGTGGACTTATAGTCATAGATGCAGTTGGATGGAGGTCTATGTATCTTGTTGTATTGCCCAATCAACCTCATAGGATCTTTCTGACTAGTAATTGCATTGTTATGCCTTGCTCAGTTCCTGTCAATTGCCCTGCTGTAATTTGTTTACACGGCATACCATGTTTGTTTATCTAAGGAGAACACCTCTAGTGAACTATGGTCCCCGGTCCAATCTTTACCATTGATACATCTTCCACTTCTTACCGTTTACTTGTTGCAAACTACCTTTACCTTACACACCATACAGTTAATCCTTTGTTATAGCATACCGGTGAGATTGATAACCTCACTGATTTGTTGGGGCAAAGTCTTGAGTTTGTGTTGTGTAGGTGTCCAAGTTGATAGCAACACCTTTGAGTAGTTTCCTTCCTCCTAATGGTTTGATAACCTTTGTTTCTAACTGAGGGAAAACTTGTTGTTGTGCTCATCATAGCTTCCTCTTGGGGTCTCCCAACGAAGTTCTACTGCACTCATCAAGCATTTTTCTGGCGCCGTTGCTGGGGAGGCTAAGGACGTCATCACAAGGGGAGTCCTCCTCGACCTTTATCTTTACTTTGTTTTTGGTTGCTTAGTTTCTTTTGCTTGGTTTTGCCTCTTTTTATCAAAAACTCCAAAAAATAGTTTTGTTTGGTTTGCTTTCTCTTATCAAAAACACAAAAAATTAGTTCCTGCTCTAGTTGCTAGTCTGTTATTGCCTTGCTTGGTCATGCTTTCTATCAATGGATGGTTTCTTTCAAACTAGTTCTTATTGGCAAGGTGGGTTCATAGAAGAACAAAAGTATTTTTATAAGGAACACCGTTTATTACAAAAAGGGAAACACCGATGGGAACAAATTGATAAATTGAATACTATTGCTAGAGAGGTGTGCTCTACTTATAATGTTATTTATTGCTTTGATAAATCTTGTTGCTGTAGGAGGTATAAACACCTACCTTTTCAATGTTAGTATAATGATAATGTTACCATATCTTCTTATGTTAAAGGAAATTATGACTTTTATGATGCGGAACAAATTGAAGAATTTATTGCCTTCAAGGGTGCATTTGAACTTGCCAGTTTGCTTGAAAATACTGATGATGCACCTTATGAATATGAGGTTTATGAGATACCCAAATTTTGCTTTGATAATTACAAGGAATAAAATGGCTATATTCTTGACTATTTTAATAGATGCTTTCCACACACGGAAGAGACTAATGCTTTGCAGGAGCCTATGGAAGAAGAAATTGTTGAAACTGGAAACTCATTAGATGAAAAAGATGAGGAGAGTGATGAACAAAGGGAGGAAGAATGGATCTACCCATGTCTACCTACTAATGAGAGTAACTCTTTACCTCTTACATTATTTGATTGTCCCCCATGCTTACCAAAGGAGGATGAATGTTATGTTCCTGTGGATTCTTTTGAAGTATCTGCTATGGGTAAAACTTGTGATAATAGTTATGCTTCTGTTATCTATGATAATCCTTTATTTGTGCCTAAATTCGAAATTCATGGTGCTAAACAGTTTTTCTTAGAAAATGTTTATGATAAAGCTCTAGATGATGGTCCTATATTGAATTATCAGTCTTCTTTTTATAAAATTGATAAAAGTGGGTTTGAAGGTTTTAATCCCACTATTTTTTAGCTTAATAGAAATTATGTGTTTGTAGATCATGAAAAGCATGTTTTATGTGACAGTTATATTGTTGAGTTTATTCACGAGGCTACTAAAAACTATTATGAGAGAGGAAAATATGTTTGTAGAAGTTTTCATGGTACTGAAACACCTCTCTATATGCTAAATTTTTTGAAGTTACTCTTGTTTTATCTTCCTATGCCTGTAACTTTGTTCTTTGTGATTGCATACAAGATTCCTATGCATAGGAAGTGGGTTAGACTTAAATGTGTTTTGAATTTTATTCTTGGTGCTCTCTTTTACTTAAATTCATATTTCTTATGTGAGCATCTTCTCAAACTATCAAGCCTAACTTGAAGGCGTTAAAGAAAAGTACTTGTTGGGAGATAACCCAAGAGTTTTATTGAGTCTTTGTAGTTATTACTTCCGTAATGACCTCTACGTATCCTTTTTTTTGTTAGCTTTTTGTGCCAAGAATGACCTCTAATGATAGGGAAGTAAGATTTGGGGAGTTGCTGTCCCGAAACAGATTTTTGTGCTCCACCATAAAAATTCGTGAGGAGTCTCTGTAAGTCATATTGAGCTAAAAATTTACTAATAAATCCCCCAGTATGTTAGCTAACTTTCGTTAGTTCAACACTTTTTGATTTTAGGAACAAAAGGTCTTTGAAAAAATCGGTTTCTACCTGCTAGTCTGTTTTGACAGATTTCTGCCATTATTTGCATTTGCTTGTTATTGATTCCTTTTTGCTTTTTTTTGCGAAATTGGGATTTTTGAAGGAATTGTTGCAGTAGCTTGTGTTTTTAGTGAAAGTTTTTCTGTTCTAAAGCTAAACCCAATGGTCTATTACCTTTTGAATACACTAATGTTTCTAATGAAGATTGTGTGAAGTTCTGTATGAAGGAAAAATTCCAGGAGTAGAGAGAGAATGATGTAATGAGATGAAGGATGGACAAAATCTTAATATTGGGGATGCAAACCAGGTGTCACCCCAAGGAATATCCAAGAGGTACAAGCGTCAAAGCTTGGGGATGCCAAAGGCATCCCCTTCTTCATCAATAAAAAGCTCAGGTCTTTCTAGACACTTCGTTTTTATTATTTCATGCACTGATGTGCTGTTCTTGGAGCGTCTTAGTTTTCATTTACTTTGCATACTTTGTTTAGTTTGATTGAATAAAGTATTTTGGACCCCCATTCTCGCTGTGTTGCTTCAAATAAGTTGATTGGTGTTTGAAAGGAATAGAAAGTTCTTACTTGAAATAGTGCAAGAGGAGCTTGCTTTGACTGTGACTTAGACTTTAGCATGTCATGATAGGTGTTTTTCTAACCTTATTATTAGTGATTATTGATGTAGCATCACTTGTTCCAAACAATTGGGATTTCTTAGTGTGCCTTGAAAGAATCATGCGTTGTTTTAGCATGCAAAAGCATAGTATTGTGGTATTCTCCTTTGATGTTTTGTTTGGGTTGACTTGGCACATGCTCACACCATGTTATGACTATGAACAAGTCACCATAGCCTCTATGATCATTTAGTCCTTGACTTGTAGTACCACTCTATGCTTTGATTAGTAATGTTGTGTCACTCTGCATGATTCTGGCCATTATTGCTCTCTTAGTTGGTTCTCCCAGTATTTTGATAGCCTCCACTTGTATGAGTAAGCTGTACTCATGCTTCCAACTCCCAAGAAACCAAGTTATTCCAAAGTTTCCACTATAAATTTTTATGCATGGTGTGTTACACCATTCCAAGTATATTCTTGTTTTCATCTATCTTCTAGTTAAAAAGTCTCTTTGTTATGTGAAAACTTAGTGATTAAAGCTCTCACGAACTTGATGGCACACTTTATTTTTGTTGCCCCTAATAAACTTGAACCATTGTGTCATATATGTTGTATATGCTTGCACTTATACGTTGGAATTAGTAGAACCATGCTGTCATGGGGAACGTTTTCAACATTGCACTCGTACTTTGTACAAAGTTGATATCATGCTCTTTTGTCTATGGATATCGCTAGTGTGAAATAAAAAGGGAGCTTGTAAGTCTATGGAGTTATGTATTTTGTGTTAGAGAAACGCCTGGGACGCTAGCCTAAGCCATGCCTAATCATGGTGGAAACTTGTAGCATCACCATAATGAGCAATATGTGAATCATCCTCAATAAAAACCTATGTAAATAGCAAATAAAAAGTTCGCGGAGATGCTCATTGTCTTCTTTCCATGTCATTTTGGTTATGGTATAGCTCCTGTACCATGTGCAAGGGGTACCCCGTTGGCAGTTCTCTATGATACACATGTACTTACTATGACAAGAACATACAGGTGACTAAAGTTGAGTAGCATGCAATGCGACCCTCATATGCAAGGGACATGAGATTGCCAACTTATACTTTGTCAAGCATATACTCCATCTTTGTTCACTTTAACCTTAATCACTTCAAGATGCTTATGATAGGGGCAATGAGGGCTGAAAGCTAACAAGTACCATAATTTTTGGAAGCTCTTTTTGAAACTTGAAATCCCTTCTTCCCTACATGAAGGGCCTTTCTTCCACCATTATATTAAGTCTCCACCTTCTACCTTAAGGAACCAGTTAAGAGAGCATAGTTTCCATTCTTAGTTCTATGTGCATTGTCCCAAAACTTATCGATTGATGCATATTGTTGATATTACTTGTTCTTGTGCTATTTGTATCTAGTCACTCTTATGAACTTTGAAGGTGTCCTATGCATCTATTTGCTACTCTATGAGGGACAAGTTGAATGCCACTATGCCATGTTTTTTGTATGTGAAACAAACAAACATTTTTCAATGCATGTTATTCATGATCTTTGTTTGTAGCCTCTCATGTTGCATGCATAGTTACTTTGTCTTACTGTTAGAACTCCATATTTCATGCTAATGTTTAGAGTTCTTTGATCCCAGCTTTCAATGCTTGCAAGTGGTTTGATATTGGTTTTGATGGTGCATGTCACCTCAAAAATTATTCTTTTATCACTTACCTACTCGAGGTCGAGCAGGAGTTAAGCTTGGGGATGCTTGATACGTCGGAAATGTATCTATATTTTTTTATGTTCCATGCTTGTTTAGTATCTACATTTCTTTGCTTGCAACTTAATACTGGAGGGGGTTCAGATGATAACCTAAAGGTGGACTTCTAGTCATAGCTGCAGTTGGATGGCGGTCTATGTATCTTGTTGTATTAGCCAATCGAATCTCATAGGATCTTTCTGACTAGTAATTGCATTGTTATGCCTTGATTAGTTCCTGTCAATTGCCCTGCTGTAATTTGTTTACCCTTCATGCCATGTTGTTTATCTAAGGAGAGCACCGCTAGTGAACTATGGACCCCGGTCCAATCTTTACCATTGATACATCTTCCACTGTTACTTCTTTACTTGCTGCAAACCATTACCTTCCACACCATAGGTTTAATCCTTTGTTATAGCAAACCGGTGAGCTTGACAACCTCACTGATTCGTTGGCGCAAAGTCTTGAGTTTGTGTTGTGCAGGTCTCCGTATTGCTTGCAACACCTGTGTGACGTTTCCTTCCTCCTACTAGTTCGATAACCTCGGTTTCTTACTGAGGGAAAACTTGTTGTTGTGCTGCTTCACACCTTGCTCTTGGGGTTCCCAACGAAGCGCTCCTACATCAACTCAGCGCTGCATCAAGCTTTTCTTGACTCCCCTCTGGCTCACCTCCCCGGATCCCCTCTGGACTTCTTGTTCCCTACGGAAAGTAATTGACTTTGGCGTTTGTCCCATCCATCGGATCCCCGACATAATAATATCATTATCCATCGGATCCCCGCAAACACAACATGCATGATTAGAAATAGATTAGATATTGATCATGAATGGAGCTCACAAGATCTATACGTGAAAGCACAAAGGAGGAGATACAACCATCTATCTACTACATGGACCCATAGTCCAAGGTGGAACTACTCACGCATCATACCAGAGAGAAGGCCTCCGGGATGATCTCACCTCCGGCAGGGTGCCAGAAAGAACTTCAGATCCCCCGATCTAGGGACGATGGTGGTGGTGGCTACAGACGGTTTCATGGAGATTTGATCGGGGTACTTAAGGTTTATGCATCGGGGGATTCTTATAGGCGAAGGGGGAGGCCGAGGAGGTGGCCATGGGCCCCACACCCTAGCCAGGCGTAGGCCCACCTGTGGTCGCGCCTGGGGGGCGTGTGGCCCCTCTGGGTCGCCTCCCCGGATCCCCTTTAGACTTCTTGTTCCCCACGGAAAGTAATTGACTTTGGCGTTTGTCCCGTACAATTCCTAGAATATTTCTTTACTAACTTTTCTGAAACCAAAAACAGTAGAAAACAGGCATCTGGCACTGTTGCAACTTGTCAATAGGTTAGTACCAGAAAACATGTAAAAAGCACCTCAAAGTGTGGACAAGTAAAGCAAAGTAGATACTAAACAAGCATGGAGCATCAAAAATAAGATATACGTTTCCAATGTATCAACATCCCCAAGCTTAACTCCTGCTCGTCCTCGAGTAGGTAAGTGATAAAAAGAATAATTTTTGAGGTGACATGCACCCTCACAATAAAGATCCAACCATTTGCAAGCATTGAAAGTTGGGATCAAAGAACTCTAAACATGTGCATGAGAGATGGAGTTCTAACAATAGGACATAGTAACTATGCATGCAACATGACAAGCTACAAACAAAGGTCATGAATAACATTCATTGAAAAATGTTTGTTTGTTTCACATACAGAAAACATAGCATAGTGGAAATCAGCTTGTCCCTCATAGAGTATCAAATAGATGCATAGGACACCTTCAAAGTTCACAAGGGTGACTAGAAACAAATAGCACAAGAACAAGTAATAACACAATATGCATCAATTAATAAGTTTTGGAACACTGCACACAGAATGACAACTATGCTCTCTTAATAGTGCCTAAAGGTAGAAGGTGGAGACTCAATAATGGTGAAAGAAAGGCCTTTTTGTAAAGGAAGAAGGGATTACAAGTTTCAAAAAGAGCTTCCAAAAATTATGGTACTTGATAGCTTTCAGCCCTCATTGCCCCTATCATAAGCATCTTGAAGTGGTTAAGGTTAAAGTGGCAAAGCTGGAGTATATGCTTGACAAAGTATAAGTTGGCAATCTCAAGTCCCTTGAATATGAGGGACACACCTCATGCATACTCAACTTTGGGTCCAGGTAAGTTCTTGTCATTGTAAGTATTTGCATATCATTGAGAAACACCAACGAGGTACCCCTTGCACATGGTATAGGAGCTTTCGCATAACCAAAATGACAAGGCAAGCAGACAATGAGCATCTCAGCAATCTTTTTATTTACCATATGCATAGCTTTTTATTGAGGATGCTTCATAGATAGCTCATTATGGTGATGATGCAAGTTTCCACCATGATTAGGCATGGCTTAGGCTAGCGGCCTAGACGTTTCTCTAACACAGGATACAAACTCCAGGACTTACAAGTTACCTCTTTATTTCACACCGGTGACATCCATAGACAAAAGAACATGATATCAACTAAGTACACAGTACAAGTGCAATGTTGAAAACATTCCCCGTGATAGCACAGTTCTGCTAATTCTAACTTATAAGTGCAAGCATATACAACAAAGTTGTCACAATGGTTCAAGTTTATTAGGGGCAAAGAATATAAAATGTTCCATCAAGTTCGTGAGGGCTTTAATCACTAAGTTTTCACATAACAAAATAGTTTTTAATTGGAAGATAGATGAAAACAAGAATATACTTGGAATGGTGTAACAAACCCTGCATAGTAGTTTATAGTGGACACTTTGGAATAACTTGGTTTTTGGGAGTTGGAGGCATGAGTAGAACTTACTCATACAAGTGGAGGCTAGCAAAAGACTAGGAGCAACCAACTAAGAGAGCAATAATAGCCATAATAATGTAGAGCAACAAAGCATACTAATAAAAGCAAATAGTGGTATTACAAGTCAAGGAATAAATGATCATAGAGGCTAATGGTGACTTGTCATAGTCATAACATGGTGTGAGCATGTGCCAAGTCAACATAAGCAAAGTATCAAAGGAGAATACCACAATACTATGCTTTTGCATGCTAAAACAACGCATAATTTATTCAAGGCACACTAAGCAATCCCAATTGTTTGGAACAAGACATGCTACAACAATAATCACTAATCATAAGGTCAAAACAACAACTAGCATGTCATGCTAAAGTCTAAGTCAAAGTCAATTCAAGCTCCTCTTGCACTTACAAGCAAGAACTTACTACTCCTTTCCAACACCAAGCAACTTATTTGCAAAACAACACAGCGAGAACGGGGGTCCAAACTACTTTATTCAAGCAAACTAAACAACCTATGCAAATCAGACGAAAACTAAGACGCTCCAAGAACAACACAACTGTTCATGAAACAATAAAAACGAAGTGTCTAGACAGACCTGAGCTTTTTATTGATGAAGAAAGGGATGCCTTGGGCATCCCCAAGGTTTGACGCTTGTACCTCTTGGATATTTCTTGGGGTGACACCATGGTAGCATCCCCAAGCTTGATCTTTTGTCCATTCTTCATCTCATTGCATCATTCTCTCTCTACATCTGAAATTTTTCCTTCATACAAAACTTCACACAATCTTCATTAGCAACATTAGTCTATTCAAAAGATATTAGACCTCTGGCAAAGCTTTGGAACAGCAAGTATTTTCACTAAAAACATAATATACTATGGTAACTCCTTCAAAAAGCTCAATCCACCTAAAGAGAACTCAAAAAGGAATCAATAAAAAGCAAATGCAAATAATGGCAGAAATCTGTCAAAATAGACCATGAGGTAGAAACCGAATTTTTCGAACATCTTCTGTTACTCAAATAAAAAAGTGTTGAACTAACGAAAGTTATCTAACATACTGGGGGATTTATTCGTAAATTTTGAGCTCAATCCGAGTTACAGAGACTCCTCACGAATTTGTTTGGAGGACATAAATCTGTTTCAGGACAGCAACTACCCAAATCTTACTTCCCTCTTATTAGAGGTCATTCTTGGCACAAAAAGCAAACAAAAAGGATAAGAAGAGGTAATTACAGAAGTAATAACTTCCAAGACTCAAGTAAACTCTTGGGTTATCTCCCAACAAGTACTTTTCTTTAATGCCTTTAAGTTAGGCTTGATAGCTTGAGAAGATGCTCACATAAGAATTATGAATTGAAGTCAAAGAGCATCAAGAAGCAATTTCAAAACACATTTAAGTGTAAAGCACTTCCTATGCATAGGAATATTGTATGCAAATAAATTCACAAAGAACAAAGTGACAGGCATAGGAATATAAGACAAGAGTAACTTCAAAACTTTCAGCGCAAAGAGAGGTGTTTCAATACCATCAAAACTTCTACAACCATATTTTCCTCTCTCATAATAATTTTCAGTAGCATCATGAATAAACTCAACAATATAGCTATCACATAAAGCATGCTTTTCATGATCTACAAACACATAATTTTCATCAAGCTCAAAAATTGTGGGGTTAAAACCTTCACAGGTTTTACCCAAAGTAGATATTTCAAAAGGATCCACAGGAACATAACATTCATCCCCTTTTGGTAAGCATGGGGACAATCAAATAATGTAAGAGGTAAAGAGTTACTCTCACTAGAAGGTAGGCATGGGTAGATCAATTCTTCCTCCTTTTGTTCATCACTCTCCTTCTCTTTTTCCTCTAATGAGTTTCCAGTTTCAACAATTTCTTCTTCCATAGGCTCCTGCAAAGCATTAGTCTCTTCCGTGTGTGGAAAGCATCTATTAAAATATTCAAGAATATAGCCATTTGCTTCCTTGTAATTATCAAAGCAAAATTTAAGTATCTCATAAACCTCATATTCATAAGGTGCGTCATCGGTACTTTCAAGCAAACTAGCAAGTTCAAATGCACCCTTGAAAGCAATAAATTCTTCAATTTGTTCCACATCATAAAAGTCATAATTTCCCTTAACATAAGAAGATATGGTAACATTATCATTATACTCACATTGAAAAGGAAGGTGTTTATACGTCCTACAGCAACAAGACTTATCAAGTCAATAAGTAACATTATAAGTAGAGTACAAGTCTCTAGCAATAGTATTCAAGCTATCAATTTGTTCCCATAGGTGTTTCCCTTTTTGTGACAAACGGTGTTCCTCATAATAATTCTATTGTTCCTCCATGAACCCACCTTGCCAATAATAACTAGTTTCAAAGAAACCATCCATTGATGGAAAGCATGACCAAGCAAGGCAATAACGGACCAGCAACTAGAGTGGGAACTAATTTTTTGTGTTTTTGAATAAAGAAAGCAAACCAAGCTAGACTAATTTTTTGGGGTTTTTTGAAAAGAGGAAAACAAAACCAAGCAAAAGAAACAAAGAAAACTAAAATAACAAAGTAAAGATAAAGGAAGTGGAGGACTCCCCTAGTGAAGACGTCCTTAGCCTCCCCGACAACGGTGCCAGAAAATCCAGACGAACTCCAGTTCTGTAGTCATGTCTCGAATCCTCTTGTTCCTATCTTGGACTCGCTTCTCTTGACTCTTGAACTTTCTGTCCTGACTATCGAACTAGGCCTCCATCTCCTTGACTATCTCATCTTGCTCCACGAAGAGCTTGTCCTTCTCACGAAGCTGCACCTGGAGTTCGTCATTGTTGAGCATGACGTTGGTCCTATCAGTGTCCACGTGCCTAAGAAGAACCTCTAAGTCCTGGAGGTATAGACGAATCGGCTCTACTGTCTCCCTCGAAGTATCCTCGAAGTCAATGGCCTCACCATCCTCATCACGTCTACCGAAGGTGTGGAAGTGAGTACCTCTAACCTGTCGAGAGTGTCTCCCTAACAGACGTCCAATCAAGTCCTGCATGACTACCTCTAGGCCTCTCTCCTTGTCATCGTGCATGAGATTTAAGATGATTGCCTCCGTGGTAGGCTCAGTCTGGCGTCCGAGCTGATTAACCTTGAATCCCCAAAGGTCTTTCCCCTCAAATTTGGTGAGGGGAAACACCATGATGGTAGGAAGAGGGAGATTGAGCAAACTAGTGAGCTCAATAATACGAGGGCCAAAACGAGTTCCCTTGAACTCTTCAGCCGTGCAAATAGTAACATTAGGCATCTATTTAATAAGATAGAAAAAGTTAGAATCAACATAATTCAAGAAAAATCACAAGACGAGGCATCACATGCACAACTTTGGAAATTAAAACACAGAAGTCATGGCATACATGGATCCATTACAAACAACCAAGGTTCAATTTATTTTAAACAACATTTGGGAAAATAAAATGATAAGTGTGGTGGTCCAACTAATGTGGTACATTACAATCCCATCTCACTTGCCAAGTTGGCTAACAGGGCATCCCTAGAGGCAATCTGTTTGTCTAGATCACAAGAATCCATTGCTAAGTCTATGATGTCCTTCCTTAGGCTTTGGTTGGTAGCCTCTAACTCTTGGATATGCTTCTTTTCTTCCCTAAGGTCATTGTGGGTGTTAAGCATTCTGCACTTGATTCTATCACCAAGTTCTTTGATGGCCCTCCAAGCTGCATCCCTTGCTGAATCAAAGAATGTGTTGTGCATCATTGTGTTGGTGACCATGCAGAATCCTGAGTCCTTGTGGTTGTCTTCCTTGTTTTTATACAAGTGAACTTGCACCCACCAGTACTCAACTCCTTCATCCATCACAGGAAAAACCTTTGTACACAGCTGCACCATGTATTCCCATGGCAACCATGAGGTCCTTGAGAGCCTTGGGAAACTCTGTCTCACATTCCAAAGTCATAGTCATGAGTGGTCCCTTCTTCACGGCTTCATTGATGGAGTTCATCTACAAATAGATATGAGAAAGAAGATTAGCAAAGTTTACGAGAAGAAAAGACAAGTGTGGAAGTAGTTGAATTTTTTTTCCTTAGTGGTTTCCAATCCTAGGGTCATAATCCTACAGGCAACACAGTGCTTTGATACCATCTAGAAGATCCCTCCTTTGTAAAGGAAAGGATCCCTTTGATTGCAATGCTAGTCCCTGGATCAATGCTAGCATCCATAGTTTAAGATGAAGTACACAAAAACAAAGGTCATTATTACATATCATTCCAGAGTCAAACATAGTCTTTTACAACTCCATGTCCACAGGCCTAATACAAGAGTTCAAATATATATAATAAGGTAAATAAGTCTTCATCTTCATGTGCCACAGGCAAGCATGTTGAGTGTAGACTCATGAATCCTAATCATCATCAGAATATCCTGCAACATCACAAGTTACAGCCACAGTGGGTCAATACATTGGAATAGTATTGGCAAGTGATACCTTAGTAGAATATTGGTGGACTAAATACTATATGCATTTTGGCTAAGTGTAGCTTAGGCTTGCTTTGCTCAAAATAGGTTTTTGCCTATCAGTTGAAAGCACTAAGTTTTTCTTTGTCAAAAACTTTTCCCAAGGAACCACCAATAGACATTGGGGTACTTCACCCTTGTTCAACCACAAGTTTTTACTTAGAAATTGGGATGAGGAGATTCTTGATAGCTTCCATGTCTTCATGCTCAAGTTGTCCAATACCAGGGACATGGATAAGTACTTAGATTCTTCCATCTTCAGAGGTTATGCACTTTCCCCACAAGACTTGATTTTCACCAAGACAGGACCTTTCAGAAGCCTTCCCTTAGACCAAATGGATGCGTTCCAACCTATCATCCCACTATCACCAACTGTCCAAATGGCTAAGTTATTGCAACCTATATGATCCAGGCAGAGCCCATATTGCCAAGTGGCTGCACTAGAAGCTTCTTAACATTTGGCCTCTCAAATCCCTTTGTTCCTGGGTGGCTTTCCACAAGTGAGATACACAAGGTAAACCATAGAAATGGGCCTTGTGTAACCACTCAACATAACCCATTCTTTCCATTCCACCCAGGTGTTTCATTCACTTAGTTATTTTATTAAACAAAAAAAACATAGTCAAAAGACTTAGAAATATTTATTCATAGCATGAATATAACCACCCTTGGTTGCTACTAGCTAGGCTAAGAATGGCATTGATAAGACGTAGGAATATTTCTAACAATTCTACAACTACTAGGATTTCCCAAGCATAGCATATAGATCAAAATAACCATGCAAGACTAGCAAAATATTTCTAATGCAAAGTTGAAAAACTTAGGAATAAATCATGAAGCACCACTTTCCTTGGTAGTTTGGAGAGTAGCTACAATCCGCACGATCACAATTACTATTTGCACCAAAATCTACACATAAAATGATAGCACCAAATCACATACAAAATAAATACAAGCAAAAATATATGGATGCATGCAATATGATATGTGATGATTTTCTATACTCAACAAGACAAGTGCACAGTACTGATTCATAAACAAGTTCAAAACTTGCCAAACAACCTTTATTTGAACATTAAAATAATTCCAAATTAATTGTTATATACAAAATAGGCCTACACATGTTTCTGTAAAAATAACCATTTTAACAGAAACAAAACATTAAACAAATTACATATATGGAAAGGGATTTCTCTCCTAATTCCATTGATATAAAATTTGTCTAATTTGGACGAGGGAATCAAAATTTATGATTTAAACAAGTTTAAACATCTAATATATATAAAATCTGATTTTAATTCAAAGAACTGGCCACGCGGCAGCGTCTGATTGGACGATACCGTTTCGCACCGGATCACGCTCGGCTACCGTTGGATCTAACTAAACATGCACGGCTCAGATCTAAACTTACCTCTTCGTCACAGATCTAATCTTACACGTTAGATCTAAATCCTACGGCCACAATCCTATTGACCACAGACGGGCGGCGCTAGCGGCGGCGACTGGCTGCGACGGCTCTGTCAGATTTGTTGCCGTTCTAGGTCGCGCGGTAGAGGGGGAAGGGGCTTACTGTGCTCGCCGTGTGCTGATGATGCTTAAGGTGGGCTTAGATGGTGAAGGGGTGTGCAGAGGTGGTCATTGGAGCTCGTCGGAGTCGTGCACGGCATCGGGTCCTTGCAGACGAAGTTGTTGCCGATGCTCTGGACCTTCCCAGCACAAACCAGAGGCATCAGTAGTTCCACAAAGATAAGGCGAACCCAGTCGTATGCATGAGGGGTCAAGGGGCGCTCAGTATTTACCATAATCGATCGCCGGAGTTCGAGCAGAGGGCGGCGGAGCTCAGTCGTTGACGTTGCCGAGGCTACAGACCATGTGCGAGCAAACGAAAAGTATCAGTAGGTGCGCACGGAGATGAAGAACAAGTCAATATGAACCATAGGCAGAGGGGCGTGCGGTGCTCACCGGAATTCGACGAAGAACTCGTCGGAGCAGCGAGGTTGCGGCGAGGAATCTCGCAGCCTGGGGGCGCTCTGTGCTTGGGGTCTGGGGGAAAATGGAGAGGGGGCAGAGGGGGTTTAAGTAGCAAGGGAGCGGGCGCGATTAACTCTGGCATTGAACGGGAATTGAAGCCGCAATCAAACAGGAAACGCCCGGCGAGATTTTGGGGATGAACTGGTCGCCAGGGGTGGAGACGACGACTGCCATGTGGGCCGAAGCTGTTAGTGAGAGAAAGAAAGAGGGAATGGGCCCAGGCAGTCAGTGACTCAGTGGGTATGGCTGCGAGTGAGAGAGAGAGAGAAGGGGGAACCCGGGTGATCTTAGTTGGATGGTTTCGCTGTTGGGCTAGAATAGTGGCGCCGGCCCTTTTTCTTTTCTTTACTCCTTTTCTATTTCTGTTTTGATTTTCTGGATCCATTTTCAAACAAATTCAAATGCCAATTGAATTCAAATTTGTTCTGGATTTTTGCAGAGTGTAACAATCATATTTCTGGGTATAAAAACATGTGGTCTCTCTGTATTAGCTTGGTCCTATTGATCAAACAAAATAAACAGTGACATGGCACTTGATTTGATCAAGTTTTGAAAATGGTTTTAAATTCACATTTGTTTTGCAAATTTTTGGTTTAAGCATTAGCAAGCAAGCAAAACATTCTGAGAGCAACAAGGTTTGGTTTTGAACAAATAATTTCCCATTGGAGAGTGGTATTTGATTAATGCTTGATTACATAAAATAATAGCACTTAGTGCTTTGTTTTCTTGAAATGGATCAGATATTTGATCCCTAAATGATATGCAATCTTTGAAAATATGATTTTAGGGATGTTACAGACCCTCATATGCAAGGGACATGAGATTGCCAACTTATACTTTGTCAATCATATACTCCATCTTAGGGGCAATGAGGGCTGAAAGCTAACAAGTACCATAATTTTTGGAAGCTCTTTTTGAAACTTGAAATCCCTGCTTCTCTACATGAAGGGCCTTTCTTCCACCATTATATTAAGTCTCCACCTTATACCTTAAGGAACCAGTTAAGAGAGCATAGTTTCCATTCTTAGTTCTATGTGCATTGTCCCAAAACTTATCGATTGATGCATATTGTTGATATTACTTGTTCTTGTGCTATTTGTATCTAGTCACTCTTATGAACTTTGAAGGTGTCCTATTCATCTATTTGCTACTCTATGAGGGACAAGTTGAATGGCACTATGCCATGTTTTTTGTATGTGAAACAAACAAACATTTTTCAATGGATGTTATTCATGATATTTGTTTGTAGCCTCTCATGTTGCATGCATAGTTACTTTGTCTTACTGTTAGAACTCCATCTTTCATTCTAATGTTTAGAGTTCTTTGATCCTAGCTTTCAATGCTTGCAAGTGGTTTGATATTGGTTTTGATGGTGCATGTCACCTCAAAAATTATTCTTTTATTACTTTCCTACTCGAGGTCGAGCAGGAGTTAAGCTTGGGGATGCTTGATACGTCGGAAATGTATCTATAATTTTTTATGTTCCATGCTTGTTTAGTATCTACTTTTCTTTGCTTGCAACTTAATACTGGAGGGGGTTCGGATGATAACCAAAAGGTGGACTTCTAGTCATAGCTGCAGTTGGATGGCGGTCTATGTATCTTATTGTATTAGCCAATCGAATCTCATAGGATCTTTCTGACTAGTAATTGCATTGTTATGCCTTGATTAGTTCCTGTCAATTGCCCTGCTGTAATTTGTTTACCCTTCATGCCATGTTATTTATCTAAGGAGAGAACCTCTAGTGAACTATGGACCCCGGTCCAATCTTTACCATTGATACATCTTCCACTGTTACTTTTTTACTTGCTGCAAACCATTACCTTCCACACCATAGGTTTAATCCTTTGTTACAGCAAACCGGTGAGCTTGACAACCTCACTGATTCGTTGGCGCAAAGTCTTGAGTTTGTGTTGTGCAGGTCTCGATATTGCTTGCAACACCTGTGTGACGTTTCCTTCCTCCTACTGGTTCGATAACCTAGGTATCTTACTGAGGGAAAACTTGCTGTTGTGCTACTTCACACCTTGCTCTTGGGGTTCCCAACGAAGCGCTCCTACATCAACCCAGCGCTGCATCAAGCTTTTCTGGCACCGTTGTCGGGGAGGCTAAGGACGTCTTCACTAGGGGAGTCCTCCACTTCCTTTATCTTTACTTTGTTATTTTAGTTTGCTTTGTTTCTTTTGCTTGGTTTTGTTTGCCTCTTTTCAAAAAACCCAAAAAAATAGTCTAGCTTGGTTTGCTTTCTTTATACAAAAACACAAAAAATTAGTTCCCACTCTAGTTGCTGGTCTGTTATTGCCTTGCTTGGTCATTCTTTCCATCAATGGATGGTTTCTTTGAAACTAGTTATTATTGGCAAGGTGGGGTCATGGAGGAACAAAAGCATTATTATAAGGAACACCGTTTGTCACAAAAAGGGAAACACCTATGGGAACAAATTGATAGGTTGAATACTATTGCTAGAGACTTGTACTCTACTTATAATGTTACTTATTGACTTGATAAGTCTTGTTGCTGTAGGAGGTATAAACACCTACCTTTTCAATGTGAGTATAATGATAATGTTACCATATCTTCTTATGATAAGGGAAATTATGACTTTTATGATGTGGAACAAATTGAAGAATTTATTGCTTTCAAGGGTGCATTTGAACTTGCTAATTTGCTTGAAAGTACCGATGATGCACCTTATGAATATGAGGTTTATGAGATACTTAAATTTGCTTTGATAATTACAAGGAAGCCAATGGCTATATTCTTGAATATTTTAATAGATGCTTTCCACACACGGAAGAGACTAATGCTTTGGAGGAGCCTATGGAAGAAGAAATTGTTGAAACTGGAAACTCATTAGAGGAAAAAGAGAAGGAGAGTGATGAACAAAAGGAGGAAGAATTGATCTACCCATGCCTACCTTCTAGTGAGAGTAACTCTTTACCTCTTACATTATTTGATTGTCCCCATGCTTACCAAAAGGGGATGAATGTTATGTTCCTATGGATCCTTTTGAAATATCTACTTTGGGTAAAACCTATGAAGGTTTTAACCCCACTATTTTTGATCTTGATGAAAATTATGTGTTTGTAGATCATGAAAAGCATGCTTTATGTGATAGCTATATTGTTGAGTTTATTCATGATGCTACTGAAAATTATTATGAGAGAGGGAAATATGGTTGTAGAAGTTTTGATGGTATTGAAACACCTCTCTTTGCGCTGAAAGTTTTGAAGTTACTCTTGTCTTATATTCCTATGCCTGTCACTTTGTTCTTTGTGAATTTATTTGCATACAATATTCCTATGCATAGGAAGTGGCTTACACTTAAATGTGTTTTGAAATTGATTCTTGATGCTCTTTGACTTCAATTCATAATTCTTATGTGAGCATCTTCTCAAGCTATCAAGCCTAACTTAAAGGCGTTAAAGAAAAGTACTTGTTGGGAGAAAACCCAAGAGTTTCCTTGAGTCTTGGAAGTTATTACTTCTGTAATTACCTCTTCTTATCCTTTTTGTTTGCTTTTTGTGCCAAGAATGACCTCTAATAAGAGGGAAGTAAGATTTGGGGAGTTGCTGTCCTGAAACAGATTTCTGTCCTCCACCAAACAAATTCGTGAGGAGTCTCTGTAACTCGGATTGATCTCAAAATTTATGAATAAATCCCCTAGTATGTTAGATAACTTTCGTTAGTACAACACTTTTTGATTTGAGTAACAGAAGATGTTCCAAAAATTCGGTTTCTACCTCATGGTCTATTTTGATAGATTTCTGCCATTATTTGCATTTGCTTTTTATTGATTCCTTTTTGAGTTCTCTTTAGGTGGATTGAGATTTTTGAAGGAGTTACCATAGTATCTTATGTTTTTAGTGAAAAGCCTTGCTGTTCCAATGCTTTGCCAGAGGTCTAATATCTTTTGAATACACTAATGTTGCTAATGAAGATTGTGTGAAGTTTTGTATGAAGGACAAATTTCAGATGTAGAGAGAGAATGATGAAATGAGATGAAGAATGGACAAAAGATCAAGCTTGGGGATGCTACCATGGTGTCACCCCAAGAAATATCCAAGAGGTACAAGCGTCAAACCTTGGGGATGCCCAAGGCATCCCCTTCTTCATCAATAAAAAGCTCAGGTTTGTCTAGACACTTCGTTTTTATTGTTTCATGAACAGTTGTGTTGTTCTTGGAGCGTCTTAGTCTTCGTCTGATTTGCATAGGTTGTTTAGTTTGCTTGAATAAAGTAGTTTGGACCCCAGTTCTCGTTGTGTTGTTTTGCAAATAAGTTGCTTGGTGTTGGAAAGGAGTAGTAAGTTCTTGCTTGTAAGTGCAAGAGGAGCTTGCATTGACTTTAACTTAGACTTTAGCATGACATGCTAGTTGTTGTTTTGACCTTATGCTTAGTGATTATTATTGTAGCATGTATTGTTCCAAACAATTGGGATTGCTTAGTGTGCCTTGAATAAATTATGCGTTGTTTTAGCATGCAAAAGCATAGTATTGTGGTATTCTCCTTTGATGCTTTGCTTAGGTTGACTTGGCACATGCTCACACCATGTTATGATTATGACAAGTCACCATTAGCCTCTATGATCATTTATGCCTTGACTTGTAGTACCACTCTTTGCTTTGATTAGTATGCTTTGTTGCTCTACATTATTATGGCTGTTATTGCTCTCTTAGTTGGTTGCTCCCAGTCTTTTGCTAGCCTCCACATGTATGAGTAAGTTCTACTCATGCCTCCAACTCCCAAAAACCAAGTTATTCCAAAGTGTCCACTATAAACTCCTATGCATGGTGTGTTACACCATTCCAAGTATATTCTTGTTTTCATCTATCGTCCAATTAAAAACTATTTTGTTATGTGAAAACTTAGTGATTAAAGCCCTCACGAACTTGATGGATCACTTTATATTCTTTGCCCCTAATAAACTTGAACCATTGTGACAACTTTGTTGTATATTCTTGCACTTATAAGTTAGAATTAGCAGAACTGTGCTATCACGGGGAATGTTTTCAACATTGCACTTGTACTGTGTACTCAGTTGATATCATGTTCTTTTGTCTATGGATGTCACCGGTGTGAAATAAAGAGGTAACTTGTAAGTCCTGGAGTTTGTATCCTGTGTTAGAGAAACGTCTGGGCCACTAGCCTAAGCCATGCCTAATCATGGTGGAAACTTGCATCATCACCATAATGAGCTATCTATGAAGCATCCTCAATAAAAATCTATACATACGGTAAATAAAAAGATTGCTGAGATGCTCATTGTCTGCTTGCCTTGTCATTTTGGTTTTGCGAAAGCTCCTATACCATGTGCAAGGGGTACCTCGTTGGTGGTTCTCAATGATATGCAAATACTTACAATGACAAGAACTTACCTGGACCCAAAGTTGAGTATGCATGAGGTGTGTCCCTCATATTCAAGGGACTTGAGATTGCCAACTTATACTTTGTCAAGCATATACTCCAGCTTTGCCACTTTACCCTTAACTACTTCAAGATGCTTATGATAGGGGCAATGAGGGCTGAAATCTATCAAGTACCATAATTTTTGGAAGCTCTTTTTGAAACTTGTAATCCCTTCTTCCTTTACAAAAAGGCCTTTCTTGCACCATTATTGAGTCTCCACCTTCTACCTTTAGGCACTATTAAGAGAGCATAGTTGTCATTCTGTGTGAAGTGTTCCAAAAATTATTAATTGATGCATATTGTGTTATTACTTGTTCTTGTGCTATTTGTTTATAGTCACCCTTGTGAACTTTGAAGGTGTCCTATGCATCCATTTGCTACTCTATGAGGGACAAGCTGATTGCCACGATGCTATGTTTTCTGTATGTGAAACCAACAAACATTTTTCAATGAATGTTATTCATGACCTTTGTTTGTAGCTTGTCATGTTGCATGCATAGTTACTATGTCCTATTGTTAGAACTCCATCTTTCATGCACATGTTTAGAGTTCTTTGATCCCAACTTTCAATGCTTGCAAATGGTTGGATCTTTATTGTGAGGGTGCATGTCACCTCAAAAATTATTCTTTTTATCACTTACCTACTCGAGGACGAGCAGGAGTTAAGCTTGGGGATGTTGTTACATTGGAAACGTATATCTTATTTTTGATGCTCCATGCTTGTTTAGTATCTACTTTGATTTACTTGTCCACACTTTGAGGTGCTTTTTACATGTTTTCTGGTACTAACCTATTAACAAGTTGCAACAGTGCCAGAGGCCTGTTTTCTACTGTTTTTGGTTTCAGAAAAGTTAGTAAAGAAATATTCTCGGAATTGGACGGGACAAATGTCAAAGTCAATTACTTTCCGCGGGGAAGAAGAAGTCTAGAGGGGATCCGGGGAGGCGAGCCAGAGGGGCCACACGCCCCCCAGGCGCGACCACAGGTGGGCCTACACCTGGCTAGGGTGTGGGGCCCATGGCCACCTCCTCGGCCTCCCCCTTCGCCTATAAGAATCCCCCGATGCAGAAACCCTAAGTACCCCGATCAAATCTCCATGAAACCGTCTATAGCCACCACCACCATCGTCCCTAGATCGGGGGATCTGAAGTTCTTCCTGGCACCCTGCCGGAGGGGAGATCATCCTGGAGGCCTTCTCTCCGGTATGATGCGTGAGTAGTTCCACCTTGGACTATGGGTCCATGTAGTAGCTAGATGGTTGTATCTCCTCCTTTGTGCTTTCACGTATAGATATTGTGAGCTCCGTTCATGTTCAATATCTAATCTATTTCTAATCATGCATGTTGTGTTTGCGGGGATCCATTGGATATTGATATTATTATGTTGGTTTGATTAATGGTATTGTCTTTTTAATTCTATCATATCTATGTTGTTTGTGATCTTGCATGCTCTTCGTTGTTAGTAGCTATCTTGGCCAAGTAGTTGCTAGTGACTCCAAGAGGGGGTATTTATGCTCGATAGTGGGTTCATGCCTCTAGTTTCCAAGGGAAGTGACATAAATCTCTTCGGTTGTAGATGTGCTGTTGCCACTAGGGAGAAAACAATGGTCTCTTGTTCATGGAACATGTGGACTGTTTACCTTACACACTTTGCTTAAAGCGGTTGTCTATTGCTTGCAAGTTAATACTGGAGGGGGTTCGGATGATAACCTGAAGGTGGACTTCTAGTCATAGATGCAGTTGGATGGCGGTCTATGTATCTTGTTGTATTGCCCAATCGAATCTCATAGGATCTTTCTAAACCTAATCGGCACCGAATCAATCCACACACGCGCCTACCTCCATAACCTTGTGCCGCCGCTTTCGTCTTCTCCATCCCGGCTTGCGGCGTGCACCGCAGATCGGGATAGTAGGCCTCCGGAACCCCGCCTCTCGTGAACCTGTACGGGTGAGGGGCGATCAGGTTTTTGCAGAGCGCTCAAGCGCTACTACTAGCAACCACGTCGTCGTCCGACGGCGAGTTCCCGAACCACGACTTCTTTCCGGACGTCAGCGATCTCTTCGACAACCACAACATGGGCAACGCTGCTGCGACCGCTGCGGCTGCTATTCAGCCTACACTGTACGTGATAGTCAACTGTCTTTTTCAGATTATGCTAGAGTTCTTTATTCTAGCGTTTGGTGTAGATGTGATAGGTTTATCTCCTATAGACGTAATCTGTTCATCTACTTTGTTGATCTGCATGATTAGTTTTACTACTGTTTGTATAATCATGATTTATCAATTTATTATTCGGATTAAATCATATGGATTATTGCTTATATTTCCAACAGACGTGGGCGTGACGAGCGGCCTTGGACGAGTCCTTGATGGACGAGTCTGCGGCAGGCAAGTCCCCGAGCAACGAGTTAGCGACGGCGAATTGGCGATGGCGAGTTCGCGAAAGCGCACTAGTCATGAATCAACTGGTCGCCTCGTCTCCATGGATTGATTCTCCGTGGTATGTACACGAGAAGGTACATATGAAACATTAGTCTAGTTTCTATAATAAATCAATGGAATAATCGGTGATAGAAATTTATATCGAATTAAAGAAACACATGAACCAGACATATGCATTTTGTTGTCTCGCTGTGCAGAATTGCACCATGCTACAACGCATGTAATTGGCTTGACGCAAAAAGGCTTCGAGCCAAGTCCCTGGTTTTTCTCTCGCTTCATCAGTTCTCGATGGTGACTCGGTAGCCATGATCCAGCGGGTCTCAGACGTCGCCGTATGAATTTGGGATTTCCAATCTGATTTTTTCGTATGGTGCAGGTCTTTGGACGATGTATACACCGGTGGAAAAAGGCCTGCAGTCCCGAGCCGCAAGTGACTTTAGTCCCGGTTTTGGGCCCGGGACTGCGAAAACGGGACTAGAGCCCCCCTCTAGTCCCGGCTCGCTACCGCCCGCAACTGATAACAGCCACATGGCTGTTTTAGCACCGCGGGGGCGGAAACCCTCTAGTCCCGGGCCGTAACATCACCCGGGACTATAAGGTTTCCTGTCGCGGCAGAGAATTGTGTGTTTCTCTGCCGCTGCAGAGATTGTGTATTTCCTTTTTTCTTTCCATTTCGTTCCTTTTTCATTTTGTGTTTCACTATAATTCAAACATATATTTTAGTATACATATTATACGCTACTACATACACACTACACGTCAATGCATTTATATAATTAATCGATCCTTTGCAAGCATACATATAATCAATCATATCAATAGGAAGAAATGTTTTGAAATTACATGGTCATTGATGAATATATATTATATCATCTACATGTAGATGACTAAGGCAAATCGAGTTCCATGTTATTCGCATAATGCTCTCCATGTATATCAAGGACTTCCTTCATCATAAATCCCGCCAGCTCCTCTTGAATTGCTCTTATGCGCTGTTCTGGCTCTAGTTTCTCCCGCAAATCATAAATGTAATGTGAGTCAACTTTCCGCTCACTGGTCAACTCGCGGATATACTCGCAGACGTAGTATCCACATAAATGTGTTCCCGATGGCTGCTGTAAACTCTTCACCATTTTATAAGTTAACTCCTCTTTGAATGGACCTGGTAGTTTCTGTCTGAACCGTGTCTAACACCTGCTCGGCAAAGAAAATGAACAAAGGATTTATTAGTTACTTGATATCAGGAAATGAATGAAAAATGACGATATAATGCGATAATGATTGAAATTACTTATGGAGCATTGCTTTCATGTCGCTCCACTGCTCTTGGTCCCAACTTAATGAGTCGTGGACTTCAACTACGGAGTTGTCAACTTGAATGTTTAGCAAGATCTAGTGGAATCTGCGGACGTTTACATAAGCATACATGCATAGCTCATCCAGTAAGCAAAAATAAAATGTGTATAAGATATAAACACTCACTTGAAGTTGTAAGGAAATAGTATTTCCTTAAAAATATTATTCTCGGTTAAGAACCTGCACAGGTCTTCCTCCACGTCCTTGGGGTTATTCTTTAACGTATATTCATTAACGATATATGGGTCAATGAACCCAACGTCGTATCTTCTAGCTCTTTTGCATTTAAGCATCTTCATTCTGTAGAATATAATATCATCATACAAAAGGATATATAGCTAGGATAATATATTAAATGCAATGAACGAGCTGAGCAAACTTAATTATAGAAATAAATCACTTACAGACAGTAGCAACCAATGATAGATTTGTCAAGGGCGCGCTGGTTGTATAACTGAAACAGTTCGATCATTTGAACCTGTATCGAGTATGGTTTGAAGTGATGCTCCTTTCTAACGTCCACCGGAAACCAATCTTTGTGATATTTTTTCTGCTTGTGACATGTACCATTGGTGCAGATTTCGCATATGTGTGGATAGACGCGCGAGCTCCTCATTACTGACTAGAGGATCCCCTTGGACATATTGTTGTACTGTCTGACCCACTGGCGTATCTTCATAGCCTAAATACTGACCAAGAGACATATTTGCTTCGGTAGGAAGTGCTTTGGCCTGCGATACAGTGATTCCCATAAGTGCAGCATTATTACGGGCTCTAGGGTCCATTATTTGCATGTCCATATCCATTTCAGTTCTGAAGGCCTTGTTGAGGTCTGAAATGACTTTGAGCGGGCGACCGATTGATTCTTCTGTGCTCCGAGCTAGGAAACTTGCTTCCCGCTTTTTGCACTTATGATTTTTTCTTCTGTGCTTGCTTAATAATCTTCCGGTCATAGTCTGATTCCAGATTCATTGATATCTGGGATGGTTGCTCAAGAAAGGACTTAGCCCACTTTTGGTTTTTTCATTATATACCGGCTTTGTCTCAAGCTTTTTGGGTGCAAAATGCGCCTTAACTTGGGCAGCCACATCCGTGTTAGTTTCCTCATCTGGCTTGTCATAAGGTCTCTTTGGAAGAGCCGACGGGATGTCGACTATCTTCGTCGTTTGACCTTTCTTCAATGTGGGGAGCGGGGGACCATCGAACTTCCGTTTATTCGACGAGGTAGTAGTATTGCACGGAGGCGGAGGCGGAGATCGAGTATTGCGCGCAGGCGGAGATCGAGTTGATGTACTCCTGCTGCGGCGATCGTCAGCAGGGCGGAGTGGACTTGGAGGTTGTCGATAATCGGGTTGGGGTGGACTTGGAGGTTGACGATATTCGATGCGGGGTGGACTTGGATTCCGCGGAGTTGGTGGCCTTGGCGCCAAGCGTGGAAACTTGATGTACTTCTTATTCCATAGAATTATGTTGCGCTTGAAATCTCCTAGTTTCGTAAGGCCTTCAGGCGTAGTGATTTCAATCTCTAGGTCCGATAAATCCTCCACTATGGTGAATGGTGGAGTGCTCCTGGTAGACAAGGTAAAGTAGTGCCGATCGCCACCTTGAAGGACATGTTGTTCATTGGATGATGTAGCTCACATTGTGCCATCTCTCTGACATCATCCACGGGATAGTGAGGAGCCGGTGCATCATCTAGCAGTGCTTGATCATCATCCCGGACCTTCGTGGAAGCCATGCTGCTTCTCCACTGGCTAAAGTCCAATGTAGGATCATCAGCCCGCAGGTGAGCTGACGACGGCGGCCTTTGGCTAATTTCATGCATGAGGTTCTTCAGATCAGCTAGGTCCTGCACTACCCTGGAGATCCGGTCTGCCTCCCGGTCCTTCTTTCTCTAAAGGCTTCTGTAACTGGCATCATACTGAGGAAACCCTTTCTTCCACGAGACACCGGCGCCTTTGCCTCGTGTCCATTCTCCCTTTTCAGGATTCCCTAGGGCGCGTGTCAGCTTGTCGTTCTCTCTCTCTCAGGACGGAACAATCCTAATTGAGCATCGTTCATTGCTTGAATAAGGTCTTGGGAGGGTTTTACAATTTTATCATGAAATAATGTCTTCCCTGTTTCTAGGTCCAAGGATCCCCCGTTCCTGTACCACCAGTGCTTTGACCTCTCGGGCCATCCATCTGTACCAGGAGTGACGCCTCTAGCCCTCATGTTCTTCTCCATAGATTCTCACTTAGGGACGGCACTCTTGTAGCCACCTATCCCCATTTTATGATGGTATTTATTTTTGACAGCATTTAACGTGTTCTTTGCCGACTTTGCTATTTCTTTATCAGATTGCTTGTACTTTACAAAATCGGGCCACTGTTCTTTTAACTTCTCGTTTACTCTTTTGAAGTCCGGAGTTTACTATTTCGCGACATATTTCGCGTATAAACATTTCTTGTGGTTCCGGTACAGTTTAGCCATCTTTCTCAGATCCCACTCCTTCACTTCCGCTCTATTTTCAAGCCCACCCGGCCTTGGGGTAATACCATCTACCTCAAATTCTTCATACTCTGGAGGTAGTATGAAATGCGCTATGAGCTTCTGCCAAAGGTCATCTTTGGCATCATCGGTGACATAGCTGTTGGATTCTTCACCGGGTTTCTTTGACTGATTCCATTCTTGGATGGTGATCGGCAAGTTGTCCCTAACAAGCACCCCACATTGATTTATAAACATCCTCCAGTCTTTCTCTGGAGCAATCGGTTCACCATCATCATCTCTTTCTTCGATGGTGAACCTATGATTACCATCCAACTTTTTGTTCGGCCCTCGTTTCTTTCGAGCTGTCGATTGCTTCGATCTGGTGGGCTAAAAGAAGAATAAGAGAGTTATTAATATATATCTAGATCAGTTAATGAATATAGGTAACATGAGGCTTTATATATATATGTACCTCGCCGGATCCTGTCAAGGGGCCATCATTATTGTTGTTATTTGTTTGCCCTTCGTCCATCTGGTATTCCCCTTGGTACATTAGGTTTTCCTCTAGTCCATCACCGGATGGATTCAGATATGAGGATATCTCTTCCTCGAGAAAAATATCGTCACCGGTACCATAATAACTAAAACAAAAAAACAATAACCCTAATATTATTTGCGGTAAAACAATAATCTTAATAACTAAAACAAAAAAAACCTAATATAAAAAAACTATAGAAAAAACTATAACAAAAAATCCTAATAATCCTAATTATAATCCTAACTATAAAAAAACCTATAAAAAACTATAGAAAAACCTATAACAAAAAACCCTAATAATCCTAATTATAATAATCCTAACTATAAAAAACTATAGAAAAAACTATAACAAAAAACCCTAATAATCCTAATTATAATAATCCTAATTATAATCCTATTTATAATAATCCTAACTATAAAAAACTATAGAAAAAACTATAACAAAATAATTATAATTAATCCTAACACTCTAGCTAATTATAATTAAAATAATTATAATTAATCCTAACTCTAGCTAGAAAAAACTATAAGAAAATAATTATAATTAATCCTAACCCTAGATAACAATATAATCGTAATCCTAATAACAAAAACTATAATTCTAAATAACAAAAACTATAATCCTAAACCTAGCTAACTAATAATTACAAAAAAAACACCCGCCGCCCATACCCCTCCCTCAAGCACCGATCGACCCCGGCGGCAGCACGTGACGGCGCGCGGCGGCACGGCGACGCAGCGTCGGCGAGGCGCGCGGCGCGCGGTGGCACGAGAGAAGGCGTGGCGAGGCGTGCGGCGCACGGCGGCGCGAGAGAAGGCTAGCGACGAGGCGGAGCGCGGTAGAGCGGCGGCACGCCAGAGCACGCACGGCGGAGCGGCACAGAGGCGGCGGACAACACCTCCCCTGCGTGTTCATATTTGTCTGTGCACACGTGCTTCGTCTTCGTCGAGGAATGCCAAGTGCTGGGAAGCACCTCCTGGCGCGCAGAATATATAGGGACACACCTTCAGTCCCGGGTTAAGCCACCGCCCGGGACTAAAGGGTCTTTAGTCCCGTGCCGTGGCTAAACCCGCGACTAAAGACCTCCCCTTTAGTCGCGGGTTAAGCCACGGCCCGGGACTAAAGGGTTTTTTTGGCCGCTTCGTTTTTGCGCGCGCAGGCACCATTTAGTCCCGGGTCCAGCCACGACCCACGACTAATTATTTTTTTGTAAATTTTCTTTTTTAATTCAAATCAAATAAAAAAACTTTGGAAAATTATATCTTTTATTGCAAAAATCCAAATAAAACAAATAATATATCCATTATTATCGGAAAAATATAAAGAATCCTAATCTAATATCCATTTATCTGTTTGCATCATTTATAAATTATTTCATTTGTTAATTTCTTTTTTAATTCAAATCAAATATAAAACTTTAGAAAATCATATCTTTTATTATAAAAATCCAAATAAAACAAATAATATGTCTATTATTATCAGAAAAATATAAAGAATCTTAATATAATATCCATTTATCTGTTTGCATCATTTATAAATTATTTCATTTGTAAATTTCTTTTTAATTCAAATCAAATATAAAACTTTGGAAAATCATATCTTTTATTGTAAAAATCCAAATAAAACAAATAATATGTCTATTATTATTAGAAAAATATAAAGAATCTTAATATAATATCCATTTATCTGTTTGCATCATTTATAAATTATTTCATTTGTAAATTTCTTTGTTTAATTCAAATCAAATATAAAACTTTGGAAAATCATATCTTTTATTGTAAAAATCCAAATAAAACAAATAATATGTCTATTATTATCAGAAAAATACTGGCATCATACTGAGGAAACCCTTTCTTCCACGAGACACCGGCGCCTTTGCCTCGTGTCCATCCTCCCTTTTCAGGATTCCCTAGGGCGCGTGTCAGCTCGTCGTTCTCTCTCTCAGGACGGAACAATCTCAATTGAGCATCGTTCATTGCTTGAATAAGGTCTTGGGAGGGTTTTAGAATTTTATCATGAAATAATTTCTTCCCTGTTTCTAGGTCCAAGGATCCCCCGTGCCCGTACCACCAGTGCTTTGACCTCTCGGACCATCCATCTGTACCAGGAGTGACGCCTCTAGCCCTCATGTTCTTCTCCATAGATTCTCACTTAGGGGCGACACGCTTGTAGCCACCTGTCCCCATTTTATGATGGTATTTCTTTTTCACAGCATTTAACGTGTTCGTTGTCGACTTTGCTATTGCTTTATCAGATTGCTTGTACTTTACAAAATCAGGCCACTATTCTCTCAACTTCTCGTTTACTCCTTTGAAGTCCGAAGTTTTCTTTTTCGCGACATATTTCGCGTATAAACATTTCTTGTGGTTCCGGTACAGTTCAGCCATCTTTCTCAGAGCCCACTCCTTCACTTTCGCTCTATTTTCAAGCCTACCCGGCCTTGGGGTAATACCATCTACCTCAAATTCTTCATACTCTGGAGATAGTATGAAATGCGCCATGAGCTTCTGCCAAAGGTCATCTTTGGCATCATCGGTGACATAGCTGTTGGATTCTTCACCGGGTTTCTTTGACTGATTCCATTCTTGGATGTTGATCGGCAGGTTGTCCCTAACAAGCACCCCGCATGATTTATAAATATCCTCCAGTGTTTCTCTAGAGCAATCGGTTCACCATCATCATCTATTTCTTCGATGGTGAACCTATGATTACCATCCAACTTTTTGTTCGGCCCTCGTTTCGTTCGAGCTGTCGATTGCTTCGATTCGGTGGGATAAAATAAGAAGAGAGAGTTATTAATATATATCTAGATCAGTTAATGAATATAGGTAACATGAGGCTTTATATATATATATATGTACCTCGTCGGATCCTGTCAAGGGGCCATCATTATTGTTGTTATTTGTTTGCCCTTCGTCCATCTGGTATTCCCCTTGGTACATTAGGTTTTCCTCTAGTCCATCACCGAATGGATTCAGATATGAGGATATCTCTTCCTCTAGAAAAATATCTTCACCGGTAGTAATATTAAGAGGAATTTCACCTCTTATCATGCCCTGAAGAAAACCTTCACCGATGCGACCAGGATCTTCGGATGGATCCATGACTTAATTATCTATAACAAAAAGAGAGTTAAACAGGTTAGAAAAAACAATAACCCTAATAACTAAAACAAAAAAACAATAACCCTAATATTATTTGTGGTAAAACAATAATCTTAATAACTAACACAAAAAAACCTAATATAAAAAAATATAGAAAAAACTATAACAAAAAATCCTAATAATCCTAATTATAATCCTAACTATAAAAAAAACTATAAAAAACTATAGAAAAAACTATAACAAAAAACCCTAATAATCCTAATTATAATAATCCTAACTATAAAAAACTATAACAAAAAACCCTAATAATCCTAATTATAATCCTATTTATAATAATCCTAACTATAAAAAACTATAGAAAAATCTATAACAAAATAATTATAATTAATACTAACACTCTAGATAATTATAAATAAAATAATTATAATTAATCCTAACTGTAGCTAGAAAAAACTATAACAAAATAATTATAATTAATCCTAACCCTATCTAAGAATATAATCGTAATCCTAATAGCAAAAACAATAATTCTAAATAAAAAAAACTGTAATCCTAACCCTAGCTAACTAATAATTACAAAAAAAACACCCGCCGCCCGTACCCCTCCCTCGAGCACCGATCGACCCCGGCGGCAGCACGTGACAGCGCGCGGCGGCACGACGAAGCAGCGCCGGCGAGGCGCACGACGCGCGGTGGCACGAGAGAAGGCGCGACGAGGCGCGCGGCGCACGGCGGCATGAGAGAAGGCTGGCGGCGAGGCGGAGCGCGGTAGAGCGGCGGCACGCCGGAGCACGCACGGCGGAGCGGCACGGAGGCGGCGAACAGCACCTCCCCTGCGTGTTCGTCTTCGTCTGTGCACGCGTGCTTCGTCTTCGTCAAGGAATGCCAAGTGCTGGGAAGTACCTCCTAGCGCGCAGAATATATAGGGACACACCCTTCAGTCCCGAGTTAAGCCACGGCCCGGGACTAAAGGGTTTTTTCGGCCTCTTCGTTTTCGCGCACGCATGCACCCTTTAGTCCCGGGTCCAACCACGACCCGCGACTAATTATTTTTTTGTAAATTTTCTTTTTTAATTGAAATCAAATATAAAACTTTGGAAAATCATATCTTTTATTGCAAAAATCCAAATAAAACAAATAATATATCCATTATTATCAGATAAATATAAAGAATCCTAATCTAATATCCATTTATCTGTTTGCATCATTTATAAATTATTTCATTTGTTAATTTCTTTTTTTAATTCAAATCAAATATAAAACTTTGGAAAATCATATCCTTTATTGTAAAAATCCAAATAAAACAAATAATATGTCTATTATTATCAGAAAAATATAATGAATTTTAATATAATATCCATTTATCTGTTTGCATCATTTATAAATTATTTCATTTGTAAATTTCTTTTTTTAATTCAAATCAAATATAAAACTTTGGAAAATCATATCTTTTATTGTAAAAATCCAAATAAAACAAATAATACGCCTATTATTATCAGAAAAATATAAAGAATCTTAATATAATATCCATTTATCTGTTTGCATCATTTATAAATTATTTCATTTGTAAATTTCTTTTACTTAATTCAAATCAAATATAAAACTTTGGAAAATCATATCTTTTATTGTAAAAATCCAAATAAAACAAATAATATGTCTATTATTATCAGAAAAATATAAAGAATCTTAATATAATATCAATTTAGTCCCGGTTGTAATCACAAACCGGGACTAAAGATATTTCCCGCCATTTCCCACCGCTTCCCGCCAAGTTTTCCCGCCCTTTCCTTTCTACGAGAGCTTTTAGTCCCGGTTTAGTCACTAACCGGTATTTCCTGCCATTTCCCAAATCTTCACGGCATGTTTTCCCACCCTTTCCCTCTATATCTAGGGCGATTGCGCCATGGCTATCCACACATCCACACCTTCCTCTCTTAGAACAATGGACAACGCCTACTGGGCCATTCAAACCCTCGAGGAGACCGAGGCGTTGTGCGCCTCCAACTACCCTTGTCCGCCGGGCTACTGGCCTCCCGCCAGATGGATGCTGAGTGCTGGAGGGGTTCCTGTCCCTCCCGTCCCTTAAGGTTCCGCATGCCAGGCGGCCATCACGAACCACTTCTACCACGAGCTCACGCCAGAGCAGCGGATGGATCCCCAGTGGGATCCCGATAACTACGAAACCTAGAATGCCTTCTTCGCTAATAGGCGGGAAAGGGAGCTCGCCGGGTATGAGGGTGATATCCTGCCCCCGGTGAACCACAACGAAGCCGGCCGTCGTCTGTGGTGGGCGAACCGTACTATCATCGGAGTGATGCGCTACATCGCCGGCGGAGACCATCCTCGCCTGCGGTGCCCACAAGTCCATCCACCACAGAGCCACAAGAAGGCCCCACCCCCGCCCGGCGGTAGCGGCATCGTCTTCCAGGAGATCCCTTCCCCGCCCGCCATGAATCCGAAGCCGAAATGGCCCCTGGTATATGCCATGGCTGGGCTGAGGATCCCTGGAGTGGCAAGTGATAATGACGATGATGATGATGATGATGATGATGATGATGATGATGATGATGATGATGATGATGACGAAGAAGACCCTGAAGCTGTGTACTATAGGACTAGGCATGATTATGACTAAAGGAGGCGGCTTTAGTCATGAGTGTTAGCTAGTCCCGGTTTGTCCCGGTTTTTAATATTAAGAAATGTCTTGAGTGCTACCTAAATATGAAAATGTTGTATTTAGAGGAAAAGGCCTATAAATAGAGCAGGCTGGATCGAGCAGCCTATAAATAGAGGGAAATGCCTATAAAGAGAGGGTTCATCTTTAGTCCCAGTTGGAGAAACCAACCGCGACTGAAGGGATTGCGGCAGACTGGGTCAGGCAGCACTAATAATAGGGGTGAGTGTCAACATTATGTCGTGCGGCTTGTACCTTGTCCCGGATGGTGTCACCAACCGGGACTAAAGATGAACCTTTAGTCCCGATTGGAGACACCAACCGGGACAACACATGAGTCAGCACTAATATTAGGGGTGAGTGTCGACATTATGTCGTGAGTGTCGACATTATGCCGAGCTGCTTGTACTATAAATAGGCATCCTTGTGAGTCCAGTCCTCCAGCCAGTTTGAGGCATCTCCAAGATTGTTTTCGAGAGCAGGGACACCACTACGGCCAATTTCAGGGAGATGCCACCGAAGCCCAGTCCTCCGGCATCTCCAAGAAACTGGTCCTAGAGGCACTCCCTAATATGTGAAATTAGTTAGCTCCCAGGCATATTGATCTAGTTAGAGAAGTTACAAGATGCAAGATAGTTTTCGAGAGAAGGGACACCACTACGGCCAGTTTCACGGAGATGCCGCCGGAGCCCAGTCCTCGACATCTCCAAGAAACTGGTCATAGAGGAACTCCCTATTATGTGACCTCACGCGTTTGGAGATCAGATCTTAATGGTAAGTATGAATTGAGACTAAAGGCCCGGTCCAGCCACAAAACGGGACTAACACACTCAAGATTGTTTGCAGACAACACTATAAAAAGGGACACATGGAGCATCTTCACTCATAAAATGTTACAATTATTACACATCATTTATTCGCGTGTATTCCTTTCTGATCCCGCCGTATCCATGGAGCATCTTCATTCATTAACATGATGCTTGGGTTATCCTTCATCGCGAAGGGCGGAATTTCATGAAACTTATCACAATCCTCTGACATGTCTGTCTTGTCCTCCACTCCCACGATGTTTATTTTTCCTGAAAGAACTATGTGTTGCTTTGGCTCATCGTCTGACGTATTATTTTTATTATTTTCTCTTTTTCTAGGTTTGGTAGACATGTCCTTCACTTAGAAAACCTGAGCCACATCATTGGCTAGGACGAATGGTTCGTCTAAGTACCCAAGATTGTTGAGATCCAACGATGTCATTCTGTATTTCTTGTCTACCTCAACCCCTCCTCCTGTCAGCTTGACCCATTTGCACCGAAACAAGGGGACCTTAAAAGTAGGTCCATAGTAAAGTTCCATATCTCCTCTATGTAACCATAATATGTGGTCTTTGACCCATTATTGTCTGTTGCATCAAAGCGGACACTACTATTTTGTTTGGTGCTCTTTTTATCTTGGGCTATCGTGTAAAATGTATACCCATTTATCTCGTACCTTGGAAATTCGATATAGTCAAAGCTGGTGACCTAGACAACAAGTATAGCTGGTCTCCAAGAGTGTTGTTTTTTATGAGATGTTGCAACCAACTGCCGAAACTCTTCATGTGTTCATCTCTAATGCAAGAGTCATGCTTTCTAGGGGTTGTTGGAGCATAAGATTTTCTTGTGTTCCTCGATATATGGGGCTCCCAAGATAGAATTCTATAGAACGGTGTAATGTGCTTCGGTGTAAGAATGTCCATCCCTACATATTATTGATTTCCTTCCTAGAGTACCCTTTCCACTCAGTCTCCCCTCATACCGTGACTGAGGAAGACCAATCGGCATAAGGCCAGGAACGAAGTCAACACAAAATTCAATGACCTCCTCTGTTCCATAGCCCTTGGAGATGCTTCCTTCTTGCCTAGCACGGTTACAAACATATTTCTTTAAGATTCCCATGAACCTCTCAAAGGGAAACATATTGTGTATAAATACAGGACCGAGAATGGAAATCTCTTCGACTAGGTGAACCAGCAGGTGCGTCATAATAATGAACAAGGATGGTGGGAACACCAACTCAAAACTGACAAGACATTGGACCAGATCATTCTGTAACCGTGGTAGATCTTCAGGATTGATTATCTTCTGAGATATTGCATTGAAAAATGCACATAGCTTCACAATGGGTACTCGAACATTATCTGGTAGAAGCCCCCTCAATGCAATCGGAAGCATTTGCGTCATAATCATGTGGCAGTCATGAGACTTTAGGTTTTAGAACTTTTTTTCTGCCATATTTATTATTCCCTTTATATTCGACGAGAAGCCAGACGGGACCTTAATACTGCTTAGGCATTCAAAAAATATTTCCTTCTCTTGTTTGGTAAGAGCGTAGCTGGCATGACCTTGAAAACATTCTGGATGCAAGCCATCTGGGTCTTTCATACATTGATGGTCCTTACGTGCTTCCGGTGTATCTTTTGTCTTCCCATACACGCCCAAGAAGCCTAGCAGGTTCACGCAAAGATTCTTCGTCACATGCATCACATCGATTGTAGAGCGGACCTCTAAGAATTTCCAATATACTAGCTCCCAAAATATAGATTTCTTCTTCCACATGGGTGCGTGTCCTTCAGCGTCCTTCGGAACAGCTTTTCCGCCAGGACCCTTTCCAAAGGTTACCATTTGATCCAAATCTTTGACCATATCAAATATATCAGCACCAGTATGATCCAAATGCTTGCCTTTCTTCTTAAGGGATGCTTGGCCAAAAGAAATCGACGATGCTCATTATATACATTCTTCTTACAATGTTCCAAATATATACTTTCAGTCTCATCTAAACAGTGTGTGCATGCATTATATCCCTTGTTTGACTGTCCTGAAAGGTTACTAAGAGCAGGCCAATCATTGATTGTTACGAAAAGCAATGCTTGGAGGTTAAATTCTTCCTGCTTGTGCTCATCCCACACGCGTATCCCGGGTTCGTGCCACAACTGTAAAAGTTCTTCCAATAATGGCCTTAGGTACACATCAATGTCGTTGCCGGGTTGCTTCGGACCTTGGATCAACACTAGCATCATAATGAACTTCCGCTTCATGCACAACCAAGGAGGAAGGTTATAGATGCATAGAGTCACGGGCTAGGTGCTGTGACTGGAGCTCTTCTCCCCAAAGGGATTCATGCCATCTGTACTTAGACCAAACCTTAAACTCCTTGCGTCATCTGCAAAGTCCGGGTACTTCCAATCGATTTTTCTCCATTGCGACCCATCAACGGGGTGTCTCAACATCCCGTATGACTACATTCCTCTTTATGCCATCGCAACAAATTGGCGTGCTCTTTGTTTCTGAATAAGCGTTTCAACCGTGGTATTATAGGATCATACCACATCACCTTGGCAGGAACCCTCTTCCGGGGGTGCTCGCCCTCAACGTCACCAGGGTCATCTTGTCTAATCTTATACCGAAGTGAAGTGCATACCGGGCATGCATCCAAATTCTCATACTCCTCACCATGGTAGAGAATGTAGTCATTAGGGCATGCCTGTATCTTCTGAACCTCTAAACCTAGAGGGAAGACAACCTTCTTTGCTTCGTACGTACTGGCGGGCAATACGTTATATTTTGGAAGCATATTCTTCATCATTTTCAGCAACTTTTCAAATGAGGAGTCAGGTATAGCACACTCAGCCTTCCATCGCAGCAATTCCAGTGTGCTGCCCAGCTTTTTCAGACCATTTTCGTAATTTGGGTACAACAACTTTTTGTGATCCTCTAACATGTGATTGAACTTCTCCCTATCCTTTTCAGTTTCACAATCTCTTCGCGCATCGGCAATGGTCCGACCAAGATCATCAGCGGGTTCATCATGTGTCTCTTTTTCATCCTCCCCTTTAGCATCCCCCATGGAAGTATCTCCGTACTCACAAAAACCATGATAGTTGTCATCCTCCTCCTCTTTTTCATTGTCTTCCATTATAACCCCTCTCTCTCCGTGCTTGGTCCAACAATTATAACTAGGCATGAGGCCAAACTTCAACAGGTGGCTGTGAAGGGTTTTTGAGTCAGAGTAATCCTTCTGATTCCTACATCCATTACATGGACAGAATACAAAACCATTGCGCTTGTTTGCATCAGCAACACAGATGAATTCATGCACGCCATTAATGAACTCGCAAGAGCATCGGTCAGTACCGTACATCCATTCTCGAACCATCTGCATTATAGTAAAAGTATATAAAAAACCAATACACAAAATGATAAAATTATTACAAGTTATATTGAGAGCTTCTAGAGCATTAATTTTGAATTTTGAAAAATTTACATGCACCAATTTGTGAATTGGAGAAAACAATCAACATGATAAATGTGGAGTTTTTTATTATTGTTCTATCAGTGAAAACCTCATTCCATTCTAAGCTCTGAAACTCTAAAATTACACATTTGAATTTTCAGTAACTATGTGCCTAATCAAAATTTGTTACACGTATATATCAAAATCCTTCTAGCTACTTCTAGAGCATGCATGCATTGATCCATATCTCTATACTTCTAGAGCATTATAGAGCTAAAGTAGCAATAAGAGATGAAAGAATGAAGTTCTAACTTTTTAAAGCTTTGGATTTTGGTGTTGCAAACTAAATCTTGACAAATCTTGAGAAAAAAATGGCATGAACTCTCTTGCTTCTTTGAGAAAAATGGCCACCATATGCTTTAGGGCAGCAGGACAGGAAGCCGAATATATAGTGGTGGACAACTAGTCCCGGGCCGTGATACGACCCGGGACTAATAGTCCATGAAAAGTACAGCTCGCCTGCTCCAGGTCATTAGTCCCGGTCCGTATTACAGACCGGGACTAATGACCTGGTCCGGCCCGGGACTAGTGACTACGGCCGTTTCTAGCCGTTAGAGGCCTCACGGCCCAGGACTAGTGCTCCCACTAGTCGCGGGCTATGCCAGGCCAGGACTGCTGGCCTTGTTCACGTTGAACCGAAGATGGTTTATCCAGTAGTGATACATGAAAAAAGAATCATCATACAAGAGGTTAGATCTAAATAAAATAGTGTGACTTAATTAGTATCAAAGAGAAAGAGATTTGATGGATGTCTGGTCATGATCAAAGCCACGTGACCGGTTGGTCTATGCATGCAACTATGAATGTATGCAGCTCGCAGATAACATGTCGTAGTCGATCTGCATCAGCGCGTAGCTCTCGGAAGGAATCTGTAGTGACCGATCGGCATGCTCCACCAACGGTGCGCCGACTGTGTGTAGAATCCTTCTCTACTAATGGCCGTAGCGGCCATACCATCCTTATGATTGGATCTGACCGATCTCCGGCCTCCTTGACAAAAACATGAGGGATGTCGCCTACATCATCACCTCCAAGCACTGTTTGTTTCACGGTGGACGCCAACTGTCGTGATATTGGCACAGTAGATGTTAATGGGAGTATCTTACTTAGAGGGAGCAAGACGACGTAGGAGAATCCGGAAGCGAGATTGGCACACGATGTACCCAGGTTCATGTCTCCTCAATGGAGGATCGCTACGTCCTGTTGTCAATCCAGTATATGATCATATATTGGTTTATAAGGGAGCCTCCGTAGGTGGAGGGAGAGACTAGATCAAATCTAATGTGGGAGAAGGTCTAATATGACATACCCCGTGGGGGAGCCCCTGGTGAATTTATATATGCAGCCCGTTAGGGTTTACAAGTGCTTATGGGCTTTGTATACGAGTCGCCGTCTTGGGCCTCTAGTCGGCGCCAGTCGTATGGGTCTAGTATGTGCCAGTCATCATATCCAGTGAGTCGACCCGCTCTAGGATTGGCGATCCAGCTATCGATTCCTCTTCATCGGTGTACCCCGATTGGTATTCCCCCAATAGATGGTTACAGAGGGAAACAACCCATTTGGAAAAAGGAGGATGCCGAGATTGAACGCTTGGTAAGACAACCCGTGGCATAAAATCATGGACTTGTAGTTGATGAACTTTGTTCGGGCCCGCTACTACCTGGACCGGATTATTAATGAGTTCGTCACCAACCATCTGGAGGTGAAGGCCTCGAGGACGAGCTGGTAAGGAATTTAACGTGGATCTCAAATCTCTTGCGTTCTAATTAAAATAATGAATCCATGAATTTAAATGGTTTCACCTTTCCTTGTCTCCGTAGCAGAAGGAATTGAACGCTACTGCTGATTCGTCGACCTAGGGGTCGACGGAGCCGTGGGACACATTTTTCAATAGGGTGACGAACACTTACAAAAAGAGGGACAAGTGGTTTCCGCCGTCCTCAGCTGGCCAAGTGTCCGGCTTTGGTATGAGCATGAAGTTTGCCAAGTACTACAAAGAGGACACCAAGAAAATAAGGGAGAGGAAGAACCAGTCGGCGGCTGATAGGATATGACAATCAAGGCAACCCTAGAGGTTGGATTCAATTGGCCCAAGACTGCAACGTGTGGGCCTAGAGGAACGACAACTACAATGAGACTTCAATGAAGCCCAGGCGACTGGAAGCAGAAGTCTCAAAAGCTTAGTTAGGCTTTATGGGATTAGGTCAAACCTCTCAAACCCTTAATGTTTGATTGTAATCCTATAAACCCTAGCAAGGTCACCCTATATAAACCTCCCTAGGGTGCTCTTTGTACTCACGAGCTATTAGCTACCCCATCCTTGTGACTCGCTACCTACTCGACGAGCTTTCCCACTTTGTAATCCACTCGCGATCAATACAAACAAGCAGGAAGTAGGTCTTCACCCTATGGGGGCCAAACCTGGTAAAACCCTATTGTTGGGCCACACAGAGATAAAACAAAAACTTTTTCCCTCTAACATGGTGATCCCAAGATCAATCTGAGGTAGGAGGCCATGAGGTTTAGCACTAGACGCACAATTGTGGATTACTAATGAAGCACGTCTGTTGAATGCAGTGTAGTCCTTACGATACGATCGTCCTAGTGCTGATCATACAACACCTCTGCTGGTATCCACACGTACAAGGAGGAGCACCGGCGACGAACTGCTAGGTTCTTTACAACGGCAGGACTTTTGTGGATCTAGGGTTTCCAACTCATGGAATGACCTAACCGATCAATGATTAACCCTTCTGGGTTATTGTGCTCCACTATATATAGGGAGTGAACATGGGCTCCACTCTCGTGGCCCATTAACTAAATCCCATATAATATTAGTTCATGTGAGTCCAACTCACTGAATCAGTCTAAATCTGGCTCGGGTCCAACCCAACCAGATTTCCGGTTCAGATCCAATCCAAACTTGCTCTCGCTCTTAAGTGTATGACCCCGCAGGCTCATGGATACTTGGGAACGATTGGAGTCTGACTCTCAATCGATCAGTCGGTAGTGGCTCCTAGAAGAACGTGCCGACTCCCAAGTACCAAAGAGTCATGACAAGTTGACTTTCCAATGCGACTAACGTCCGAGTACCTTTTGCCTCACGATATACCTTGTCAGACTATAGGCGAATATTTGTCATCCCTTAAATAGTTCGATTCTGTTCTCGAACCAAGATAAGTGATTCACCCGACTAACACTTAGTCGATCGCCTCATTTAACACTTAGCCGAATCTGTGTAAGTCGGAATAGCATCACCATGCTCATGACAAGTGGAACCGAGTCATCAATCCGACTTTCACATTGGTCTAAGTTGTGTGTCCAGCACAACCTCGATGACGAAGGACATTTAGTACAAACAACATGAATGTATAGTTCCAAAACCGAATCACATATTCAATGATACACATCAGATGTTTATACAAGGACAACTTAATATATTTATGAATACAATGGGAAATATCATCATCCATGATTGCCTCTAGGGAATATTCCCAACAGTCTCCCACTTGCACTAGAGTCAATCTTCCGACATCACATGTCTAGGCATCTAATGCCCATGGCTCTCAGGTGCGCCTCATCCTTCAGCTATGGTAACGAATTTGTCAACGGATCTGCAATATTTGTATCCGTGTATACCTTGCATAACTTGATATCACCCTGATCCACGAACTGGCGAATCAGGTGGTACCGCATGAGTATATGGTTGTTCTTCTGGTGTTGTCTAGGTTCCTTGGCTTGTGCAATAGCACCATTGTTGTCACAATACATGTCTAACGGATTGGACGAGCCCTGAACCACAGCAAGATCCATGAGGAAATTCCTCATCCAAACAGCTTCCTTTGCTGCCTCTGAGGCGGCAATATACTCTGCCTCTGTTGTAGATGCAGACATAGTCTCTTTCTTGGAACTCTTCCAACTCACAGCACCTCCGTTTATAATAAACACGTATTCGGATTGCAAACGAGAATCATCAGAGTCGGTAAGATAACTCGCATCCGTGTAACCCTTTACACTGAGTTCATCTTCACCACCATAAACCAAAAACATATCCTTAGTCCTTCTCAAGTACTTAGGATATTTTTCGCCGCTGTCCAGTGGATTTCTCCAGGATCAGCCTGGTATCTGCTCAAAACACTTAGAGCATAGGAAACATCTGGCCTAGTACAGATCATGGCATACATGATGGATCCGATTGTAGAAGCATACGGAATCGCTCTCATTCGACCTCGCTCATTAGTTGTCGAAGGACATTGAGTCTTGCTAAGTTTTACACCATGGGACATCGTTAAGAACCCCTTCTTAGACGATTCCATGTTGAAGCTCTTCAACACTTTTTCCAAATAAGTACTCTGACTCAATCCAATGAGCCGTCTTAATCTATCTCTATAGATTCGGACTTCGAGAATGTATGTTGCCTCACCCACGTCTTTCATTGAGAAACTCCTTTCCAATGATTCCTTGGTTTCTCGTAACATTTGGACATCATTTCCAATCAGTAATATGTCATCCACATATAAGATTAGAAAGTTTACTTTTTTCCCACTAAACTTCTTGTATAAACAAGAATCATGATCACTCTTGATGAAGCCAAATGATTTTACTACCTCATCAAAGCGAATATTCCAACTCCGAGATGCTTGCTTCAACCCATAAATGGATTTGTGAAGTTTGCACAACTTGTCAGCATTAGCCGGATCGACAAAACCCTCGGGATGTATCATATACACGTCCTCAGATAAATTTCCGTTATGGAAAGCCGTTTTGACATCCATCTGCCATATCTCATAGTTGAAATAGGATTCTATAGCTAACATGATCCGAAGTGATTTAAGCATCTCTACGGGCGAGAAAGTCTCGTCGTAATAAACTCCTTGAACTTGTCAGAACCCCTTCACGACAAGGCGTGCTTTATAGATACAAACATTTCCATCCATATCAGTTTTCTTCTTAAAAATCCATTTGCACTCGACGGTTCTTGCACCGTCTCGAAGATCAACCAAGTTCCAAACTTGATTTTCATCCATGGACTTTAACTCGGATCTCATGGCTCCAAGCCATGGCTCGGAATCAGATCCCACCATCGCTTCTGAATAGTTTGCCGTCTCATCACTGTCTAACGGTAATACATCATGAACAATTCGTAATCTTGCCGATCTTCATAGTACAGGTGCTACTTCCGGCTTAGCCACCATGACCGGCTCAACCTCTAAGGTTTTTGCTGAGTCTCTACTAGCCGTATCCTCTCGAATTTCTTCGAGCTGCACCGTGCTCCCACAAACTCCCTGACTGAGAAACTCTTTCTCAAGGAAGACACCATTCCGAGTGACAAACACTTTGCCCTCTTCTCGGTTTAGAAGTAGTAACCCAAGGTTTCCCTTAGATACCCTACGAAAATACACTTATCCGACTTGGCCGTAAGCTTGTCCGACTGAAGTCGCTTGACAAATGCTTCACAACCCCAAATCTTAAGAAAAGACAAACTCGGTTTTTTTCCTGTCCACATCTCATGCAGTGTCTTCTCTACCGACTTTGATGGTACTCTATTTAGTGTGAACGCCGCTGTTTCAATACAATAACCCCAAAAAGATAAAGGCAGATCTGTCCGACTCATCATTGATCGTACCATGTCCAACAAGGTCTGATTCTGTCTTTCCGAAAAAACATTCCTTTGTGGCATTCCTGGCGGAGTAAGTTGTGGAACTATTCCACAAACCTTCAAATGGTCATCAAACTCATGTATCATGTAATCGCCTCCTCGGTCTGACTGAAGAAACTTTAATTTCTTGCCGAGTTGATTCTGTACTTCATTCTGGAATTCTTTGAACTTTTCAAAGGCTTCTGACTTATGTTTCATCAAGTAGATATATCCATACCTACTCAAATCATCAGTGAAGGTAATGAAGTACTCACTGGTCCAAATACATCACTATGTACTATTCCCAATAAGTCGGACACCCTTTCACAACTCTTTTCAAAAGGTGTCTTGGTCATTTTTCCTAGTAGGCAAGATTCGCATGTCTCGAACGACTCCAAGTAGAACGAATTTAGGAGTCCATCATCATGGAGCTTCTTCATGCGTTTCCAACTTACATGACCAATCCGACAGTGCCAAAAGTAAGTCATATTCAGATCATTTGGTTTCAACCTTTTAACATTTATGTAATAAACCGACTCACCATCAAGATTCAAAATAAATAACCCGTCCTGGACGGTTGCAAAGCCTTGAAACATATCATTCAAATATAAATAACAACCATTATTCTTGATATTCGACTCATAGCCTTGCCTCATTAAACATGAAGCATAAATGATGTTTCGACTGAGCACTGGAACATAATAACAATTATTTGAAGGGAATATGCCCTGAGAGGCAATAATAAAGTGTTTATTATATGTATTCCAAGTATATGATAGATGTTAATTTTGCATGATATAATTGTATTAATACGGAAACGTAAATACATGTGTGTTTAATAAACAAACAGAAAGTTCCTAGTTATGCCTCTCTCATAAACTAGTTCGTCGATTAACAAGATGATCACAGTTTCCTGATCATATACATTGGATGTTGTTAATAACGAGATCACAACATTGGTGTAATGATGTGATGCACATTCATCCGAAGTATAGCATTACAATCAAAGTCATTGAGTTTATATTGCTATAAACAACTTACAAAGTGATCCTAATCCTTAGACCATGAGATCATGCCAATCACCAACACCGAAAGAGTTTCTTGTTGACATCAAACATCACACCATAACTGGGTGATTATAAAGATGGCTTCAAAGCTACTAAAGTGTTATGTTGAGAATCATGGATCAAGAGTGGAATTTTTTCATCCCTATGACGGATAGATATACTCTGGGCCCTCTCGGTGATATCACATTGGTTAGGTTGCAAGCAAGTGATTTGATCACTAGAATGTTATATCACGGGAACGAGAAAAGAGTGCATGTCAATAACGAGATCAAACTAGGTATGGAGATACTGATGATCGAATGACGGACATGTAATATATCATGAAACAAAGGGATTAAGATACAAGCGTAAAACGTTCCGACGATCACAGGAAAGTCATCGTTGAATGTGTGGGAGTCAGTATGGATCTCCAGGTCCCGCTACTGATTATTGATCGGAGAAGGGTATCGATCATGTCCGCATTATTCGTGAACCGTAGGGTGACACACTTAAGGGACACTGACATCCATTTGGAGCAAATGTTTCATTCCGGAAAGAATAACAAGCGCAGGAATTTATTTCACTAGGTACCGAAACAGCTTTTCAGATGAAATTGTAGAAAGTGTTTTTGCATGTGAAATAGAATTCTAGCAAAGGGTTATATGTGAATGTTTGTCATTAAATTAATTGAAAAAAATTTGAATAAATGAAAAGATTTTTATTTAATGAGAGTTTGCATTAAATCTGGTGGAAATTTAATAGCAAGTTTGAGTGGGATTTTGAGTGGAGGGAATTTAAAGGAATTTTGTGAGTGGAGTGTCCACCCACTTGAAGAGGGGAGGGCAAGGGGGCAGCCCCCATGCGCCGGCCACCCCTTGGGGTTCCCCCCTCTCCTATAAAAGGCACCCCCTCCACACTTCTCACTCACACCTCCTCGTGAAGGATCTCTCTCCCCCTCTAGAATTTATCCCCCATGGTCTCGGACTAGCGAGATACATGTTCCCGGTGGCTATTCGGAAAGAAAGGGTTGTGCTTCCGCTGCATCGCTGGAGCAAGGAGGCGGAGGTTTCTCGGTGTCTTGTACGTGTGTGCGAGCACGGGTGCGCTGCTTCTTTGCGGCGCTAGGACTTCCTCTCGATCTTGAGATCGGCAAGAGATCGTCTACATCAACCACGAGTTCAACTTGTTACTCTTTGTCGGTCTTCAAGGGTATGTTCTCTACGGATATAAATCCGCCTGTTGTTTGTATCTAGTAGATAGATCTTGGTACATAGTTCCCATCGAAGGAATTTTTTATTTTCTATGTTGCGAACCCTACAGTGGTATTAGAGCCGGATCTATGCATAGATTATTTACACGGGTAGTACACATATGAGTATATGGGTGATGATGATCATGTTGTTGCTCCTTAGTTGTAATTTTGGATATTGGTGGCATAGTGGGATGAAGCGGCCCGGACAAACTTTACGTGTCCTCGCACATGAGACATGTTCCATGCTTGACATGCAACTAGTTTGCATAAGTGGCTAGCGGGTGTCTGTCTCTCCTACTATAGTCAATATCTATTTTGGTTATCCTCTTTGTGGTTCATGTTCGTAGGTAAGAACGGTTCTATCTTCGAAAGCCCTAAGCCACGTAAAACTTGCAATGGATAAATTAGAGGCGTCTAGTTCAGATTGTTGCTGGTCTAGTGTTATGATATGGTGATGTTGTAAGTAGAAGTATGAGATGATACTCTTACAACACACATAGCGTGTAAGTTCCATAGACCTTGGACTTACACATAAAGGTATGATAGTGATCATACCACGGTGCACATGATAAAGATCATATGCGTGAACCATATCATTTCACTAATGAACATGTGATGTTTGATAGCATCTTATATTTCTTGTTTAGCGCTTTATTAGCATAATAAGATGATCCCTCATTTAAATATCAAGATAAGAATGTGTTCTTCCTTTAGTATGCACTGATTATGTTTTCGTCGCTCCAAGACATCACATGATGATTGGGTGTTCTTGGATCCACGACCATATATCAGGTGTAAGACAGTTACACATGTGAATACTAAGGTTCTAACTTGGCGAGCCTAGCATGTACAGACATGGCCTCGAAACACGGACCAAAAGGTTAACCATGAGTCATATAGTAGATATGATGCCCATTTGATGATCGAATTTGGTGTATTGGATTTGGTTCATGTAATCACCAAAAAGGCACGAGGGATGTAGTTTTTTATTGGGAGTTCATTCGTAATGTGGATTAGTTGAACTCAATCTATCATAAACTTAGTCTAAACTTTACAAATTCTGTTGTAGATGGCACCACCTGCTTTTAATTTCAATGTGTTCATGGAGAAAGAGAAATTTCCAATGAACGGTAGCAACTTTACCGAATGGGCCAAGAATTTGAGGATTCTCCCCTCTGCTTCACAAAAGCAATATGTGCTAGAAGCGCCGCTAGGCCCCCCACCTTTTGAGGATGCCCCTGACAAGGAGAAGAATGTCTATCAGACTCGTCAGGAGGAACACAACTTAGTTCATTGCGGCATATTGTTTGGGCTAGAGCCGGAACTTCGAAAGCGTTTCGAAAACGGGAATGCATTTGATACAATGGGTGAGTTGAAAATGATTTTCGACACACATGCTGCTGTAGAGAGCTAGAATGCTTCAGAAAAGTTCTTTAGCTGCATGATGGAAGAGCACAACTCCGTTAGTGAGCATGTACTCAAGATGTTGGGAATATCGATTCCCATTGACTTAGGCATCCATCGTGTTCTGTAGTCTCTGCCACCTAGCTATAAGAGCTTCGTGATGAACTATAATATGCAAGGCATGAAGAATTCTCTCCCCGAGCTTCTGTCAATGCTTAAAAATGCAGAAGTGGAGATCAAAAAGGAACATCAAGTGTTGATGATCAATAAGAAAACTGGTTTCAAGAAATATAAGAATGGAAAATGGAAGGGAAGTAAGGGCGGCAAGCCTGTTCCCGTGCCTGAAAAGAAACCCCGAGTTGGAACTAAGTCTGATACCGAGTTCTACTATTGTAAGGGGACTGTCCACTAGAAGCGCAACTGCCCCAAGTATTTGGCAGACAATAAGGACATCAAGGCAAACAAAGGTATATATGATATACATGTTATTGATGTGTACTTGACTAGTGCTCGCAGTAGCACCTAGGTATTTGATACCGGTTTTGCTAATATTTGTAACTCGAATCAAGGGCTGCGGAACAAGCGACCGCTAGCAAGGGGTGAGGTCAAGATGCGTGTCAACAAGGGATCAAGCATTGATGTGATCGTCGTCGGAACGCTGCCTCTCCATTTGCCGTCGGGATTAGTAATAAACTTGAGGAATTGTTATCTGGTGCTAGCACTAAGCATGAACATTGTATATGGATCATGTTTGATGCGAAGTGGTTATTCATTTAAATCCGAGAACAATGGTTGTTTTATTTATATGAATGAAATCTTTTATGGTCATGCACCGATGATGAATGGTTTATTTCTTTTGGATCTCAATAATAATGTTACACATATTCATAATGTTGATGCTAAAATAATTAAACTAAATGATGATATATCTGCATATATGTGGCACGGCCGTCTAGGTCATATTGGCGTTAAACGCATGAAGAAGCTCCATTCAGATGGACTTTTGGAATCACTTGATTTTGAATCATTTGATACATGTGAGCCATGCCTTATGGGAAAGATGACTAGAACGCCGGTTTCCGGTTCAATGGAACGGGCGACAGATTTATTGGAAATCATACATTCTGATGTATGTGGTCCAATGAGTGTGTCAGCGCGAGGTGGATATCGTTATTTTGTTACTTTCACGGATGATTTGAGTATATACAGTTATATCTACTTGATGAAACACAAGTCTGAAACATTTGAAAATTTCAAGGAATTTCAGAATGAAGTGGAAAATCATCATAATAGAAAGATCAAATTTCTACGGTCCGATCGTGGAGGTGAGTATCTAAGTTACGAGTTTAGCACTCACATGAAAGAGTGTGGAATTGTTTCACAACTCACACCTGCCGGAAAACCACAGAGAAATGGTGTGTCGGAACGTCGTAATCGTACTTTATTATATATGGTTCGATCTATGATGTCTCTGATGGACTTGTCGTTGTCATTTTTGGGTTATGCACTAGAAACTGCGGCATTCACTTTAAATCGGGCACCATCTAAATCCGTTGAAAATACACCGTATGAATTATGGTTTGGAAACAAACCTAAGCTGTCATCTCTTAAAGTTTGGGGGTGTGATGTTTAGGTGAAGAAACTTCAACCGGATAAGCTCGAACCCAATGAAGAAAATGCGACTTCATAGGATATCCTAAGGAAACTATTGGGTATTCCTTCTATCACAGATCCGAGGGCAAGGTTTTTGTTGACAAGAATGGATCCTTTCTAGAGAAAGAGTTTCTCATGAAAGGTGAGAGTAGTCGGAAGGTAGAACTCGAAGAGGAACCTTCTCTTCAAAGTATGGCAAGTAGCGCAGCGCCGGAAGTTGTTCCGGAGTTGGCTTCACCAGTTGAAGAAGGAACTAATGATAATGATCATGAAACTCCAAAAGAGAGTACTACCGAACCTCGCAGGTCTAGTAGGACGCGTGTAGCTCCCGAGCTGTACGGAAATCTTGTCATGAATTCCATGGTTGATGAAAATGATGACCCTGCGACGTATGAAGAAGCGATGATGAGCCCAGATTCCAACAAATGGTTAGAAGCCATGATATCCGAGATGGAATCCATGTATGAAAATCAAGTGTGGAACTTGGTGGACTTACCTCATGACCGAAAGGCCGTGGATAATAAATGAATTTTCAAAAGGAAAACTGATGCTGATGGTAATGTAACTGTCTATAAAGCTCGACTTGTCGCAAAGGGGTTTCGACAAATTCAAGGAGTTGACTACGATGAGACATTCTCTCCCGTAGCAATGCTAAAATCAGTTAGGATTATATTAGCAATTGCTGCATATTTTGATTATGAGATATGGCAGATGGATGTGAAAACTGCGTTTCTCAATGGTAATATTGAAGAAGAGTTGTATATGATACAACCAAAGGGTTTTGTCGATCCTAAGGATGCTAACAAGGTGTGCAAGCTTCAGCGATCCATCTATGGATTGAAGCAAGCATCACGAAGTTGGAATCTCGGCTTTGATAAGGTGATCAAAGAGTTTGGATTTGTCCAAACATATGGAGAAGCTTGTATTTACAAGAAAGTGAGTGGGAGCAACGTGGCATTTCTGATACTATATGTGGATGACATATTTTTGATCGGAAATGATACAGATCTTTTAAACAGTGTTAAAAGTTATCTAAAAAGCAAATTTTCAATGAAGGACCTAGGTGAATCGTCATACATATTAGGCATAAAGATCTATAGAGATAGATCTAGGCGTCTAATAGGGCTATCGCAAAGTACATACCTTGATAAGATTTTAAAGAAGTTTAAAATGGAAGATAGTAAGAAGGGGTTCTTACCTATGACACAAGACACGACATTGAGTAAGACTCAAAGTCCGGCTACGGCGGAAGAAGGATAGATATACTCTGGGCCCTCTCGGTGATATCACATTGGTTAGCTTGCAAGCAAGTTATTTGATCACTAGAATGTTATATCACCGGAACGAGAAAAGAGTGCATGTCAGTAACGAGATCAAACTAGGTTTGGAAGGCACATGTGCGTAGAGGGTTCCGTCACGAACCCGTAGCACTTTGAATCTCTTCAATCGGAGCTTCGGAGCAAATTCTATGATGATCTGAATTTTTAACTTATCTCTAGACAGATTCAGACAAAAATTCAGTTAATAAAACCTTCAGGAAAAAGAAAAAAGAAAAATCAAAAAAAGATTCAGCCGGGGCCTGCCAGCGCCCCGCAGCAGCGCGCACGGCAGATATTAGGCGCCGCCGCCGCTTGCCAGCCGCTGACTAGTGGGCCCCGCCCGTCAGCCTCCGCGTGTCACAGCCGCGTGGGCCCCACGCGTCAGCTTCTTCCCTAGGAACGTGTTCTACTCAAACACGCAGTCAACTCCGATTCTTCCGGATTCGGGTCGATTTCTAACTGTTTTCCACCAGGGATTTTCCCCATATTAATCTCTACTCTCCCTCTACGAAAACCCCCGAAAATCGCACCCTAAGCCGCCGCCTACGCTTAGCAATTGCTCACCGGAGTCGCCCGCTGCCGCCGCCGCCATCGACTCGGTAAGCGACACCGCCACCGCGGTCGACCCCCCCCCCCCCCCTCGCCCACTCTCTCGCTGGGAGCCCTCGCCACCGTCCCCTGACCCTCTTCCCCTCCTCGCTGCAGGCCCCCAGACGCCGCCCGCGAGCTCGCCGACGTGCGCCGTCGCCACCGACCGCTCCAGCCGCCGCCACCCCCACGAGCTCGGCCGCCTCGCCACCGACGACATCGCACCGACCGCCGCCGCCAGAGATCGCCCGAGCGCCGCCGCCGTTGTCGCCGAACCACCCTGCCGCCGGTGAGCACGCCGCCCTTCCCTCTGCCCTTCGATCTGGATCATGGACCGTTGACTGGCCTGGTCAGGGCGCTGACTAGTCAGTGCCACGTCAGCGCGACGTCAGTGTGGTCAATCAGTCAAAGTTGACTAAGACTTTAATTCGATTTATTTTTTTGTAGAAATTAGATGGATCTTGTAAAATCGATAGAAAATAATCTACTAGGACAAAAATTGAAAATAAAATTTGTATGGATTCAGTGTTTCGCGTAGAATATTGCTATACAGTTGTTTCATACTTTTGCAGCAAGGATTTGTCTTGATTAACTAAATAGTTTAATGTCCTTTTTAGAGTATTAAATTCATACTAAAAGTTCTACAACTCCAAAAATTGCAAATAAGATGTCCCTGGAATCAGTAGAACAAGAGGAATCTTACAGTGAAATAAAAAGGTAGACTTACAGTATTGGAATTTGCAGAATCTATAAAAAGGCTTACTAGAGTATTTTAATTGCCCAGGGAATTATTTAAATCCTTTTTGAGTGATTCCAGTGGATATTTTTCCAAGATTTTACAAACATTTTAATAGAAGTGGCTAAATAATTGGGATATAGCTCAATTGTTGGTCATTTAAAATTGCATGCTTTGTTTTCTATGTAATTAAATTATTTTCCATGCATGCATACAGTAGGTATACTGAATAAGATTATATAAAGCTACTGTAGAATTGTTCAACTCGTCATGCATGCATCTTGCATTGTCATGCTTGAATATGATTGTGTTTGGTTTGTTTATGTGATTGCAATTGTATCGTGTAGATTGTGACGAGTGCAACGCTTGCTCGTTCGACCGCTACAGCCAAGGCAAGTAGATGCTACCTTGTTCATGATATGGTCCTATTATTTTCATTGCATTGTTGTGTATATTGTAGATGCATGTGTAGGATATTACTATCGCTATGCTATGTCCCATAATGTGGTAGGGCTTTCCTGTAGATGAGCCACCATTGGTAGATGTGCTTAGCTATGCTATGATGAACGAGGGATGGGTTACATCACTGAAAGTTGTTTCTAAATGTGTTGGTTTGCAAAAACTAAAAACAACTTAATCAATGAATCTCCTGGGTGTGATGGGATTGATATTTTTTGGTGGTATCATTGCGGAAAGGCACCCATGTATCAAGAGAAAATGATTGGCCTCTTTATTTGTAGCTTACGTGTACAACCATGTGCCAATAATAAAATGGGCGGTTGGTTGGACTTAGTAGGTTGTGGTAACTCGAACCCACATATCCAGAGATGTAGAATTTTGGTAGGTTGGACCGGTGCGTGTCGGGTTTGGGGAGCTACTTCCCGAACGGTCCCTTCTTGGACTTCTCCCTATCATCACCCAATATGAGAGTGGTGGTATGAGCTGGGCTGGCCAAGTCACATGGGTAAAGTGTACTAACCCCTACAGGGTGTAGAAACTAATCAATTAGCCGTGTCCCCGGTTATGGACATCTGTGTTGCTTGATATTGATTTCATGACATGTTTCTCGCTCATTCCAATTTCGTAATTACTTTAATGTCGATGGGTTAACTTAATTGAGATCTTTTCAAAGAAATTAAAAAACTGTTTACGAAAGTAGGACAAAGGTATTTGCAAATGCAAGCTAGCCACAGCTCCACTTGCCAGATATGCATGTAGATGTTAGCTCTATTGTCTTCTTTAATAGATCTACTTGCCATACATTCCATGTATTGACCCTTCAGGGCTGCTACGTTTCATGTTGTAGGATATTCAGATTCTGAGTGATCGTTTTAGGCCAGGGTACTTTACTCGGCACTTGTTCACTTGTGGGAAATTTGAAGAATGGAGGATTTTTTCTATTTATGTTGGTACTTGAATAAGTTGATCTAGCCTTGAGCTAAGCCTTTATTGTAATAATGATACTCTGGATCATCGTTACTTATGATACACGGATATTTTGCTATGTTATTCGTCTTTATTCTATTGTGGGCCAATGAACCGATCTAGGGATTGGCATGTCACATAGAAGCTACGGTCTTTTTAGAACCGTAGTGTTACAAGATGGTATCAGAGCCCGTGTGTCGACTGTAGGATCATGACCTAGGTTTAAATTAGGAAGCCATAGAATTATTAAAGCTTATATTAACTCTGTCTTTTATCTTATGCCTTTCACTCTCGTAAATCTTTACCATATGTTATTCTCGGACTTTCCTCTTTTAATTGATAGATGGGAGAAGTCAGGACTGAGTATGCTACAATGGAGTCACCAAGGCCCTTTGCAAGACAGTTGGCACATCTCTCACAGTCATTGGGATAGCCACTGCCCATGTTCAAGGGAAGAAGGCTATACACCTATGGATATGGCGAGGACGCCTGGGAGATCACCACTTTCATCTTCAGGGATGCCGCCTTGCCAAATCTTGTGCATCTGGTCTACACCACGACATATTGCAACTGGGGGCTTGGAATAAACTTGGCCATGCATGAAGCCCTGTCACGCCAGTGCCATCTTGTCCGACACCTGCTGCCAGAAGACTCACCCTACCGTGACTACGGAAGGCGTGATGAGAATGGGAACGTTGTGGTTTCCCCGGGCGATAGGAACAACATGCCGCCCCATCGGAGGCATATAGAAGATATGGAGAGGGAGAATGGAGCTCTAGTTGAGAAAGTGATGATGGTAAGGGAGATAGCAGATTTTGCCAGCAACGGTATGGTGGTCCAGGGACAGGAGATTGAGACCTTGCATGAAGCTGTGGATGTTATGAACCATGCAATGATAGGCAGGGATGCAACCATAGCCCAGCTTAATGGGACCTTGCAGGAAAACAATCAAGCCATACAACAGCTGCAAGGGACCGTCCAGGAAAGGGACCAGACTATTGCTGATATGGCAGCCCAGATTGCCGCTCTCCAAGTACAGTTGAATCCACCCCCTGATGACAACAATGGATATGATGGCAACAATGATGATTATGATGATGGTGGGAACGATGATGATGATGAGGAGGACGAGGATGATGATGATGATGGAGACGACGATGGTGGAGGAGATGAAGCTGTTGCAGCTGCAGTAGAGGATGAAGAAGAAGAGGAGGATCCAGAAGAGGTGGAATTTGAGGTTTCAAGTGATGACTCAGGAGAGGTGTATACTGCGCCGCCATGGTTGGTTCATGGACAGAAGCGCCAACGCATGAGTGCAAGGACCTACTGCAACCTCTTCATGAAGTAGATAGATGTCCACCATTTAGTCTTCATTAGGATACATCGTTAGCTTAAGTCTCGATCAATGTAAAACTTAATTACTGTTAGTTTAAAGTGTTTAGTTGCTCCTAAGTGTACTCCAAAGTTCGAGGATTATTTTTGCGAATTTTATAGAAGAGTTATGACAAGTTTTGGTTGATATCCGAGTTTTTCCTGATGTAGTTTTTCTGTTGACCCAGCTGTACTGCACGATTTTTCATATTTTATTGGTAACTGGGAAAAATCTGAAAAAATACGGTTTGGTTCGAAACTCTCTATACTGTATACACAAAAATCAGAAAAAATTCCAGACGAGTTTAAGTCAGGTAGAAAAATTCGTGAACACTGTTGGACTGTTCTGGCAGATTCTTGTTTTAATGCTTTGTTGGCCAATTTGTGTTCATAACTGTTGCCAACGCTTCTAAAACTATTTCAGTAGATATATACTGCCAGGATAACCCCTGGAACATTGCTGGATCGTTGTTTTCTGATGTGTTGCTTGCTCATGTTTGTCTATGATTGCCTTGTTGTTGTTTGATCATAATGCATGGGTAGAATCCTATTTTTGTAATCGATTCTTTATAAACTTACCTGTGCTGAACCGCAGATGCCTCCTGCCGTCTACCTACTGAGTTGGATCAGCTTATGGCGGCTTAGGCACAACTAACCCAGGTGATGACCCAGTTCATGGAAGCTCAGAACAACAACAACAACAACAACAACAACAACAACAACAACAACAACAACAACAACAACAACAACAACAACAACAATGGGAACAACCAGCCCCAGGGAGATGCACTTACAAGGTTCCTAAGGCTAAGGCCAGCGAAGTTCTCTACTGCAACAGAGCCCATGGTTTCTCTCGACTGGTTGCGTTCAGTGAATAAGGATCTGGTAATTGTTGGGTGCACGGATGATGAGAAGGTGAGATTTGTCGCTCACCTACTGGAGGGACCAGCCGCTTCGTGGTGGGACACTTTTCAGATCACCCACCCACTAGACACCGTGACTTGGGAAATGTTTGAGGAAGGTTTCAGGACCAACCACGTATCTTCAGGAGTTATGAGCCTGAAGAGTAAGGAATTTAGCAACTTGCGCCAAACCAACCGCACCGTGGCTGAATATATTGAGGAGTTCAACAACCTGTCGCGATATGCCCCTGAGGATGTTGACACTAAAGCCAAAAGGAGAGAGAGGTTCCTGGATGGCCTCAGTGATGAGCTTTCATTGCAGCTGCTAGTGGTTTATTGTCCCACTTTCCAGGAGGTTATGGACAAGTCTAGAATCTTGGAGGGGAAGCACAAGCAGGTGGAAAACCGCAAGAGAAAGAGCAACAATCACCACTCTGGCTCTCACCACAATTCTCGCACTTCTTATGATGGATACTCCAAGCATGGGGGAAGTGACCATGGGCGCCATGGAAGCCATGATCGCCATAGCCATGGAAGCGATGGACATCGCCATGAGAGCCACAAGAGCAACCGCCACAGCCACAAGGGAGGACACACTCACCATTCTGGAGAACACAATGGACATGACCGCAACCGTGATCGCAACTTTGTGAAGAAGGACCTGAGTGAGGTGGCATGCTTCAAGTGCGGCCAGAAGGGACATTATGTAGACAACTGTCCGGAGAAGAAGGGACTGAAGCCAAGCAACAACCAGAAGGCCAAAGTGAACCACATGAATGTGGAGGAGATCCCAGATGAGCCTGAGCTTGTGGTTGGTAAGTTTCCAATCAACACTCACCCAACACTTATACTTTTCGATACCAGTGCATCGCATTCATTCATATCGAGGGCATTTGTGGATAAGTATAAGCTACCCATGGAGTCTCTAAAAGGGTCTATTAGAGTAATCTCACCTGGAGGGGATATGATAGCTAGCGTGGGATGCCGCGACCTAACTGTGAGGATTGGAGCACACAATTTTATTGCACATCTGGTAATATTGGAGTCACAAGGTTTAGATGTAATATTAGGCATGGATTGGATGTCCATGCATGTGGGACACATAGATTGTGCACAGCGAGCGGTTTCGCTCAAAACCCCGGATGCTAAGAGGATTAGGTTCAAGTCGTCGGTGCAACTGGGAAGGTGTAAGCTGAATTCTCTTAAGGGGGTTAGCATGGATACTGTGCCTGTGATAAAGGAGTACCCCCACGTGTTTCCGGAAGAGCTTCCAGGGACGCCACCTGACAGTGATTAGGAGTTTCTCATTGATCTGATGCCGGGAATAGGACCTATAGCAAAGAGACCACATAAGATGGATGTGGATGAGCTGAAGGAATTAAAGAAACAACTAAAGGAGCAGTTGGACAAGGGATTTATTTAGCCTAGTTCGTCGTCATGGGGTGCACATGTTCTATTTTTGGAGAAGAAGGACAGCAGCAAGAGGTTAGTGGTGGACTATCGCTCGCTGAATGAAGTGACCATCAAGAACAAATACCCCCTGCCAAACATAAATGATTTGTTTGATCAACTGGAAGGAGCAAAGGTGTTTAGCAAAATTGATATGCGATCGGCCTATTTCCAATTGAAGATCCGGGAGGAGGACATACCAAATACTTCTTTCACCACTAGTTATGGTTTATATGAGTATACGGTTATGTCTTTTGGACTAACAAATGCTCCGGCATATTTCATGACCATGATGAACAAGGTGTTTATGGAGTACTTCGACAAGTTCGTGGTTGTGTTCATCGATGACATACTGATATATTCCAAGGATGATGCTGAACATGAGAGACATCTGCGACTGATTATGGAGAAGCTGAGGGAACATAAGCTGTATGCCAAATTCAGCAAGTGTGAATTCTAGCTTAACACTGTTGGGTTTCTTGGACACGTGGTGTCAGGAGAAGGAGTCGTTGTTGATCCAAGTAAAGTGATGACAGTAACTGAGTGGGAAGCGCCCAAGAATGTAGGCGATATCCGGAGCTTTTTGGGACTTATGGATATTACAGGAGGTTCATAGAGAATTTCTCCAAGATTTCTAAGCCGATGACAGAATTGCTGAAGAAGGAGAAGAAGTTTGAGTGGACAGATGTGTGTGAAGCCAGCTTTCAGGAACTGAAGCGTCGACTAGTGACCGCACCTGTTCTGTGTTTACCTGATCTTCAGAAGGATTTCCAAGTGTACTGTGATGCTTCTCGACAGGGACTTGGAAGTGTGCTGATGCAAGATGGGAGAGTGGTGTCATATGCCTCACGGCAACTTAAACACCATGAGAGGAATTACCCCACGCATGACTTGGAATTAGCATCGGTTGTACATGCGCTCAAGGTATGGAGGAAGTACCTAATGGGAAAACACTGCGATGTGTACACCGACCACAAGAGCCTGAAGTACATATTTACACAGAAGGAACTGAACATGAGGCAAAGGAGATGGTTGGAGCTTATCAAGGATTATAATATGGATTTGCAATACCACCCAGGAAAAGCCAATGTAGTAGCGGATGCTCTAAGCCGGAAGGTCTATGCCAATGGATTGACTGTTGGGGAATTGCCCGAGGATTTGTGCAAGCAATTCAAGGATCTTAGACTGGAGGTAGTGTCAGAAGGCTATTTGGCAGCAATGGAAGTCCAACCAACGCTACAGGACATGATCAGGAAGGCTCAAGTAGGAGACAAGGAGATAGAAGAGATAAAGGAAAAGATGAAGGAGGATCGAGCAAAAGAATTCCGCGAGGATGAGCAAGGAACCTTGTGGTATGGAGATCGTTTATGCGTTCCCAACGATCCGGAGATAAGGAAGTTGATTCTGCAGGAATCTCATGACTCGCCGTATTCCATACATCCGGGAATTACGAAGATGTATATGGATCTAAAGGGCAGATTTTGGTGGAACAACATGAAAGGAGACATCGCCAAGCATATTGCCCTATGTGATGTATGTAGCCGAGTGAAGGCGGAACACCAGAAGCCAGCAGGATTGCTACAGCCATTACCCGTGCCGGATTGGAAGTGGGATATAGTGGGAATGGATTTTATCACAGGATTGCCCAGGACCAGGTCGGGATACGACTCTATTTGGGTAGTGGTCGACCATTTGACCAAGGTAGCCCACTTTATACCAGTGAAGACAACCTACACGAGTGCAAGGTTGGCCAAGATTTATATGGACAAAATTGTGTTCCTACATGGATTTCCCAAGAGCATTGTATCAGATAGAGTCACCCAATTTACATCGCACTTTTGGCGCCAGCTGCACGAGTCATTGGGAACTAGGTTGGAGTTTAGCACAACGTTCCACCCTCAGACAGATGGACAGACCGAGAGGGCAAATCAGATTCTGGAGGATATGTTGAGAGCTTGCGCTTTGGCTCATGGATCTAGTTGGGATGAGAATTTGCCGTATGCTGAGTTTTCCTACAACAATAGCTACCAAACCAGCATCAAGACGTCGTCGTTTGATGTGATATATGGGAAAAGATGCCGGACACCATTGCTATGGGATGGAGTAGGAGAGCGTCAGCTATTTAGACCTGATTTGATCAAGGACGCCGAGGAGAAGGTCGCTTTGATTAGGGACAGGCTGAAGGTAGCACAGCCGAGGCAGAAGAGCTACGCTGACGCCAAGCGCAAGGAAGTGGTGTATGAGATAGGTGATAGAGCATACCTTAGAGTGTCGCCACTGCGTGGAATTAAGAGGTTTGGAATCAAGGGTAAGGTGGCACCTCGGTTTATAGGACCATATCGGGTCTTAGAACGCAAAGGAGAGGTTGCTTATCAGTTGGAGTTGCCAGAGGCTCTGTCCGCCGTCCACAATGTGTTTTACGTGTCCCAGCTGAAGAAGTGACATCCAGAGATGGTGGATACACCATTGAGAGACACAGTGCCACTAGAGGAGTTTCAGCTTGAGAGCGACTTGACCTATGAGGAGAAGCCGGTCAAGATACTGGAGACAGCGGAGAGGATCACCCATCAAGGTGCAATGGAGACACCACACCGAAGAGGAAGCCACTTGGGAGCGTGAGGATGACATCCGAGAGGACCACCCACACCTATTTGCTAGCCACGCCAAATCTCGGGGACGAGATTCATCTTAAGGGGGTTAGTCTTGTCACATCCCAAATTTTAGATTTGGTACTGCATAGCATACATGTCATTGCATCAAGATCATCAATGCGAAAATTCAGTTTGAAAAGGTTTTGGCAAAACAACTCACTTGCAATTGCATTTGGACACCTACACTTGAGTGCTCAGTTTTTACCATTTTTCTGTTAAAACAACACATTTTATTTGTTTGGAAGGCACAGGTGCGTAGAGGGTTCCGTCATGAACCCGTAGCACTTTGAATCGCCTCAATCGGAGCTTCAGAGCAAATTCTATGACAATCTGAATGTTTAACTTATCTCTAGACAGATTCAGACAAAAATTCAGTTAAGAAAACCTTCACGAAAAAGGAAAAAGAAAAAAAAAAAAAGAGAAAGGGACAGCCGGCGCAGCCAGCCCAGCCGGGGCCTGCCAGCACCCCGCAGCATCAGCAGCAGTAGCGCGCGTGCGCGGCAAATATTAGGCGTCGCTGCCGCTTGCCAGCCACTGACGAGCGGGCCCCGCCCATTAGCCTCCGCGTGTCACCACCGCGTGGGCCCCACGCGTCAGCTTCTTCCCTAGGAACGTGTTCTCCTCAAACACGCAGTCAACTCCGATTCTTCCGGATTCGGGTCAATTTCTAATTGTTTTCCACCAGGGATTTTCCCCATATTAATATCTACTCTCCCCTCTACGAAAACCCCCGAAAATTGCACCCTAAGCCGCCGCCTACGCTGAGCAATTGCTCGTCGGAGTCGCCCGCTGCCGCCGCCGCCATCGCTGCGGTCGACCCGCCCTCGCCCCCTGTCCCACTGGGAGCCCTCCCCACCGTCCCCTGACCCTCTTCCCCTCCTTGTTGCAGGCCCCCGACACCACCCGCGAGCTCGCCCACGTGCGCCGTCGCCGTCGACCACTCCAGCCGCCCGCCGTCGGCGCCACCCCCACGAGCTCCGGCGCCTCGCCACGGACGTCGTCGCCGAACCACCCCGCCTCCGGTGAGCACGCCGCCCTTCCCTCTGCCCTTCGATCTAGATCCAACGGTCCAGATGGACCGTTGACTGGCCTGGTCAGGGCGCTGACTAGTCAGCGCCATGTCAGCGCGGTCAATCAGTCAAAGTTGATTGAGAATTTAATTCGATTTATTTTTTTGTAGAAATTAGATGGATCTTGTAAAATCGATAGAAAATAATATACTTGGGCAAAAATTGAAAATAAAATATGTATCGATTCAGTGTTTCGCGCAGAATATTGCTGTACAGTTGTTTCATACTTTTGCATCAAGGATTTGTCTTGATTAATTAAATAGTTTAATGTCCTTTTTAGAGTATTAAATTCATAGTAAAAGTTCTACAACTCCAAAAATTGCAAATAAGATGTCCCTGGAATCAGTAGAACAAGAAGAATCTTACAGTGAATTAAAAACATAGACTTACAGTATTGGAATTTGCAGAATCTATAAAAAGGCTTACTGGAGTATTTTAATTGCCCAGGGAATTATATAAATCCTTTTTGAGTGATTCCTGTTGGTGCTGGTTGTATTTTAGGTTGCCTACACAGTGGATATTTTTACAAAATTTTACAAACAGTTTAATAGCAGTAGCTAAATAATTGGGTTATAGCTCAATTGTTGGTCATTTAAAATTGCATGCTTTGTTTTCTATGCACTTAAATTATTTTCCATGCATGAATACAGTAGGTATACTGAATAAGATTTTATAAAGCTACTGTAGCATTGTTCAACTCGTCATGCATGCATCTTGCATTGTCATGCTTGAATATGATTGTGTTTGGTTTGTTTATGTGATTGCAATTGTATCGTGTAGATTGTGACGAGTGTAACGCTTGCTCGTGTGAGGATTGTTCGTTCGACTGCTACAGCCAAGGCAAGTAGATGCTACCTTGTTCATGATATGGTCCTATTACTTTTATTGCATTGTTGTGTATTTTGTAGATGTATGTGTTGGATATTACTATCGCTATGCTATGTCCCATTATGTGGTAGGGCTTTCCTGTAGATGAGTGACCGTTGGTAGATGTGCTTAGCCAAGCTATGATGAACGAGGGCTGGGTTACATCACTGAAAGTTGTTTCTAAATGTGTTGGTTTTTGAAAACTAAAAACAACTTAATCAATAAATCTTCTGGGTGTGATGGGATTGATAATTTTTGGTGGTATCATTGCGGAAAGGCACCCAGGTATAAAGAGAAAATGATTGACCTCTTTATTTTGAAGCTTACGTGTACAACCATGTGCCAATAATGAAATGGGTGGTTGGTTGGACTAAGTACGTTGTGGTAACTCGAACCAACGTATCCAGATATGTAGAGTTTTGGTAGGTTGGACCGGTGCGTGTCGGGTTTTGGGATCTACTTCCCGAACGGTCCCTTCTTGGACTTCTCCCTATCATCACCCAATATGAGAGTGGTGGTACGAGCTGGGCTGGACAAGTCACATGGGTAAAGTGTACTAACCCCTGCAGGGTGTATAAACTAATCAATTAGCCGTGTCCCCGATTATGGACATCTGAGTTGCTTGGTATTTATTTCATGACATGTTTCTCGCTCATTCCAATTTCCTAATTGCTTTAATGTCGATGGGTTAACTTAATTGGGATCTTTTCAAAGAAAATCAAAAAATGTTTACGAAAGTAGGACAAAGGTATTTGCAAATGCAAGCTAGCCACATCTCCACTTGCCAGATATGCATGTAGATGTTAGCTCGATTGTCTTCTTTAATAGCTCTACTTGCCATACATTCCATGTATTGACCCTTCGGGGCTGCCATGTTTCATGTTGCAGGATATTCAGATTCTGAGTGATCGTTTTAGGCCACAGTACTCCACTCTGCACTTGTTCACTTGTGGGCAATTTGAAGAATGGAGGATTTATTCTATTTATGTTGCTACTTGAATAAGTTGAGCTAGCCTTGAGCTAAGCCTTTATTGTAATAATGATACTCTGGATCATCGTTACTTATGATACACGGATATTTTGCTATGTTATTCATCTTTATTCTATTGTGGGCCAATGAACCGATCCAGGGATTGGCATGTCACATAGAAGCTACGGTCTTTTCATAACCGTAGTGTGACATGATCGAATCTCAGACATGTAATATATCGTGAAACAAAGGGATTAAGATACAAGCGTAAAAGGTTCCGACGATCACAGGAAAGTCATCGTTGAATGTGTGGGAGTCAGTATGGATCTCTAGGTGCCGCTACTGATTATTGATCGGAGAAGGGTCTCGATCATGTCTGCATTATTCATGAACCGTAGGGTGACACACTTTAGGGACACTGATATCCAGTTGGAGCAAATGTTTCATGCCGGAAAGAATAACAAGCGTAGGAATTTATTTCACTAGATACCGAAATAGGTTTTCGGGTGAAATTGCAGAAATGGTTTTTGCATGTGAAATAGAATTGTAGCAAGGGGTTATATGTGAATGTTTGTTATTAAAGTAATTGAAAAAATTCTAAATAAATAAAAAGAGTTTTATTTAATGAGAGTTTGCATTAAATTTGGTGCAAATTTAATAGCAAGTTTAAGTGAGATTTTGAGTGGAGGGAATTTAAATGAATTTTGTGAGTGGAGTGTCCACCCACATGAAGAGGGGAGGGCAAGGGGGCAGCCCCCAAGCACCGGCCACCCCCTTGGTGTCCCCCCTCTCCTATAAAAGGTACCCCCTCCTCACTTCTCACTCACACCTCCTCGTGAAGGATCTCTCTCCCCCTCTAGAATTTATCCCCCATGGTCTCGAACTAGCGAGATACATGTTCCCGGTGGCTATTCGGCAATAAAGGGTTGTGCTTCCGCTACATCGCTGGAGCGAGGAGGCGGAGGTTGCTCGGTGTCTTGTACGTGTGTGTGAGCACGGATGCGCTGCTGCTTTGCGGCGCTAGGACTTCCTCTCGATCTTGAGATCGACAAGAGATCGTCTACATCAACCACGAGTTCAACTCGTTAAGCTTTGTCGGTCTTCAAGGGTATGTTCTCTACGGATATACATCCGCCCGTTGTTTGTATCTAGTAGATAGATCTTGGTACATAGTTCCCATCATAGGAAATTTTTTGTTTTCTATGCTGCGAACCCTACATTATTCAGTTCCATAATGAATCCGGAAGGTAAATGAAGTTGCATCGTGCCGACTTCCAACACAGTAACTCTTGCTTTGTTGCTGAATCAAATATCAACTTCGCCTCTTGCTATGCTCCTAGTTCTTACCAGTCCCTGCAACGAGTTGCAGATGTGAATAACTGATCCGGTATCATATACCCAAGAACTATTAGGTGCATCAGCAAGATATATGTCTATAACATTGCAAACAAGTGTACCTGAGTCGGAAGTATTACCTCCACTCTTAGCTTTGTCGGCCAAGTACTTCCTACAGTTCCTCTTCCAGTGGCCATCCGCCTTGCAATAGAAGCAAGTGGATCCGGCTGAAGGAGATGGCTTAGTCCTTGAGGAAGCGCTTGGGACCGGGTCCTGAGCCTGCTTTCCTCCCGACTTAGCCTTCTTGTTAGTCCAAGAACTCTTCTTGAAATTAGCCTTATTATGCACCATCAACACTTGACTGGCGCCCTTCTTGAGATCCGCCTCTGCCTTCTTGAGCATCCCATGCAATTCAGTTAGCTTCTTCTCCATGCCATGGATGTGGTAGTTCGAAATGAACTGACCATATGCACTAGGAAGAGAGTTCAGAATTATAACTGTAGAAAACTCTTCGCTAATGGGGTAGCCAAGCCTCTCCGGAGACTGCACATAACCAACCATTTTGATCACATGCGAACTCAGTGGATCACCATCCTTAAGCTTGCAACTTAGCAAATCCTGAGAGACTTGATACCTCTTAGTCTTCGCCTGAGCCTGGAACATACTTTTGAGGCTGTCGATCATATCGTAGGCCTCAACATTCTCGAACTGTTTTTGCAGGTCCGGTTCCATGTGAGCAAGCATAAGACAGCTAATATCCATGGACTCATCCTTAGCCTAACGGTAGGCATTGGTGGAAGCGACGGTCGCATTCTCATTCGGCTCATCTGGAAGTGGGATATCTAGGACATGGTCCTTCTTTTCTTGTTTGAGAACAATTCTCAGATTTCGATACCAGTTGGTAAAATTAGTGTCGTTTAGTTTATCTTTCTCAAGAATGGTTCTCAACGCAAAACCGGATATCTGAGAGTGACTGCTACTTGGTTCCATGATCTACAATGGAAAATATGCAAAACACTTAAGACATGTATTCATAAAAGAGAAAGCATATTAAACACTGTAATATTTTATGCTCCCACTAGAACCAACACCCCTCCGATGGTTGCTTAGTGATTCAGGATCCTAAATAAGCAAGTCATCTAGTGAACTTTAGCATCACCGCTAGCCGCCAAGTGATCTAGGTAGACAACTCCTTGTCAATCGCATCTCACACGACTCCTGTTGCACTACAAGAAATATGCTCACTAATGACCTTTTCTTAACGACCATGCATTCTTGATACGTCGGAAACGTATCTGTAATTTTTGATGTTCCATGCTTGTTTAGTATCTACTTTTCTTTGCTTTGTCCATACTTTGAGGTGTTTTATATGTTTTTTGGTACTAACCTATTAACAAGATGCCACAGTGCCAGTTGACCGTTTTCTTCTGTTTTTGATTCCAGAAAGGCAGAAAATCGATATTCTCGGAATTGGACGGGACAAAAGCCAAAGTCAATATTTTACTGTGGGGAACACGAAGCCTGAATACGAGACGGAGCCATGGCGGCCCTCCTGCCTCGCCTCTTCGCCTATAAGAATCCCCCGATGCCTAAACCCTAAGGACCCCGATCAATATTCCACGAAACCGTCTGTAGCCACCGCCATTATCGTCCCTAGAACGGGGGGATCTAAAGCTCTTCCCGGCATCCTGCTGGAGGGAAGATCATCCCGGAGGCCTTCTTCTTCATCATGCCAGCCTCTAGTATGAAGAGTGAGTAGTTCCACCTTGTACTATAGGTCCATGTAGTAGCTAGATGGTTGTATCTCCTCCTTTGTGCTTTCATGTCTAGATCTTGTGAGCTCTGTTCATGATCAAGATCTCATCTATTTGTAATCATGCATGTTGTGTTTGCGGGGATCCGATGGATATTGAGATTACTATGTCAGATTGATTAATAGTTTTGTCTATTTGATTCTATCATGTCTGTGTTGTTTGTGATCTTGCATGCTCTCCGTTGTTAGTAGCTATCTTGGCCAAGTAGTTTCTAGTAACTCCAAGAGGGGGTATTTATGCTATATAGTGGGTTCATGCCTCTATTTAATCAAAGGGAAGTGACAGAAATCTCTAAGGTTTTAGATGTGCTGTTTCCACTAGGGAGGAAACAATGGTCTCTGGTTCATGGAACAAGTGGATTGTTTACCTTACACACTTTGCTTCAAGCAGTTGTCTGTTGCTTGCAACTTAATACTGGAGGGGTTTCGGATGATAACCCAAAGGTGGACTTATAGTCATAGATGCAATTGGATGGAGGTTTATGTATCTTGTTGTATTGCCCAATCAACCTCATAGGATCTTTCTGACTAGTAATTGCATTGTTATGCCTTGCTCAGTTCCTGTCAATTGCCCTGCTGTAATTTGTTTACACGGCATACCATGTTTGTTTATCTAAGGAGAACACCTCTAGTGAACTATGGACCCCGGTCCAATCTTTACCATTGATACATCTTCCACTGCTTACCATTTACTTTTTGCAAACTACCTTTACCTTACACACCATACAGTTAATCCTTTGTTACTAGCAACACCTTTGAGTAGTTTCCTTCCTCCTACTGGTTTGATAACCTTGGTTTCTAACTGAGGGAAAACTTGTTGTTGTGCTCATCATAGCTTCCTCTTGGGGTCTCCCAACGAAGTGCTACTACACTCATCAAGCCTTTTTCTGGCGCCGTTGCTGGGGAGGCTAAGGACGTCATCACAAGGGGAGTCCTCCTTTTTACTTTGTTTTTGGTTTGATTAGTTTCTTTTGCTTGGTTTTGCCTCTTTTTATCAAAAACTCCAAAAAAATAGTTTAGTTTGGTTTGCTTTCTCTTATCAAAAACACAAAAAATTAGTTCCTGCTCTAGTTGCTAGTCTGTTATTGCCTTGCTTGGTCATGCTTTGTATCAATGGATGGTTTCTTTCAAACTAGTTCTTATTGGCAAGGTGGGTTCACAGAAGAACAAAAGTATTTTTATAAGGAACACCGTTTATTAAAAAAAGGGAAACACCGATGGGAAAAATTGATAAATTGAATACTATTGCTAGAGAGGTGTGCTCTACTTATAATGTTACTTATTGCTTTGATAAATCTTGTTGCTGTAGGAGGTATAAACACCTACCTTTTCAATGTTAGTATAATGATAATGTTACCATATCTTATGTTAAAGAAAATTATGACTTTTATGATGCGGAACAAATTGAAGAATTTATTGCCTTCAAGGGTGCATTTGAACTTGCCAGTTTGCTTGAAAATACTGATGATGCACCTTATGAATATGAGGTTTATGAGATACCCAAATTTTTCTTTGATAATTACAAGGAATAAAATGGCTATATTCTTGAATATTTTAATAGATGCTTTCCACACACGGAAGAGACTAATGCTTTGAAGGAGCCTATGGAAGAAGAAATTGTTGAAACTGGAAACTCATTAGATGAAAAAGAGGAGGAGAGTGATGAACAAAGGGAGGAAGAATGGATCTACCCATGTCTACCTTCTAATGAGAGTAACTCTTTACCTCTTACATTATTTGATTGTCCCCCATGCTTACTAAAGGAGGATGAATGTTATGTTCCTGTGGATTCTTTTGAAGTATCTGCTATGGGTAAAACTTGTGATAATAGTTATGCTTCTGTTATCTATGATAATCCTTTATTTGTGCCTAAATTCGAAATTCATGGTGCTAAAGAGTTTTTCTTAGAAAATGTTTATGATAAAGCTCTAGATGATGGTCCTATATTGAATTATCAGTCTTCTTGTTATAAAATTGATAAAAGTGGGTTTGAAGGTTTTAATCCCACTATTTTTGAGCATAATAGAAATTATGTGTTTGTAGATCATGAAAAGCATGTTTTATGTGACATTTATATTGTTGAGTTTATTCACGAGGCTACTGAAAACTATTATGAGAGAGGAAAATATGTTTTTAGAAGTTTTCATGGTACTGAAACACCTCTCTATATGCTAAATTTTTTGAAGTTACTCTTGTTTTATCTTCCTATGCCTGTCACTTTGTTCTTTGTGATTACATACAAGATTCCTATGCATAGGAAGTGGGTTAGACTTAAATGTGTTTTGAATTTTCTTCTTGGTGCTCTCTTTTACTTAAATTCATATTTCTTATGTGAGCATCTTCTCAAACTATCAAGCCTAACTTAAAGGCGTTAAAGAAAAGTACTTGTTGGGAGATAACCCAAGAGTTTTGTTGAGTCTTTGTAGTTATTACTTCCGTAATGACCTCTACTTATCCTTTTTTGTTAGCTTTTTGTGCCAAGAATGACCTCTAATGATAGGGAAGTAAGATTTGGGGAGTTGCTGTCCCGAAACAGATTTTTGTGCTCCACCATAAAAATTCGTGAGGGGTCTCTGTAAGTCAGATTGAGCTAAAAATTTACTAATAAATCCCCCAGTATGTTAGCTACCTTTAGTTAGTTCAACACTTTTTGATTTTAGGAACAAAAGGTCTTCGAAAAAATCGGTTTCTACCTGCTAGTCTGTTTTGACAGATTTCTGCCATTATTTGCATTTGCTTGTTATTGATTCCTTTTTGGGTTCTTTTTGCGAAATTGGGCTTTTTGAAGGAATTGTTGCAGTAGCTTGTGTTTTTAGTGAAAGTTTTTCTGTTCTAAAGCTAAACCCAATGGTCTATTAACTTTTGAATACACTAATGTTGCTAATGAAGATTGTGTGAAGTTCTGTATGAATGAAAAAATCCAGGAGTAGAGAGAGAATGATGTAATGAGATGAAGGATGGACAAAATCTTAATATTGGGGATGCAAACCAGGTGTCACCCCAAGGAATATCCAAGAGGTACAAGCGTCAAATCTTGGGGATGCCAAAGGCATCCCCTTCTTCATCAATAAAAAGCTCAGGTCTTTCTAGACACTTCGTTTTTATTATTTCATGCACTGATGTGCTGTTCTTGGAGCGTCTTAGTTTTCATTTACTTTGCCTACTTTGTTTAGTTTGATTGAATAAAGTATTTTGGACCCCCATTCTCACTGTGTTGCTTCAAATAAGTTGATTGGTGTTTGAAAGGAATAGAAAGTTCTTACTTGAAATAGTGCAAGAGGAGCTTGCTTTGACTGTGACTTAGACTTTAGCATGTCATGATAGGTGTTTTTCTAACCTTATGATTAGTGATTATTGATGTAGCATCACTTGTTCCAAACAATTGGGATTTCTTAGTGTGCCTTGAAAGAATCATGCGTTGTTTTAGCATGCAAAAGCATAGTATTGTGGTATTCTCCTTTGATGTTTTGTTTGGGTTGACTTGGCACATGCTCACACCATGTTATGACTATGAACAAGTCACCATAGCCTCTATGATCATTTAGTCCTTGACTTGTAGTACCACTCTATGCTTTGATTAGTAATGTTTTGTCACTCTGCATGATTCTGGCCATTATTGCTCTCTTAGTTGGTTCTCCCAGTCTTTTGATAGCCTCCACTTCTATGAGTAAGCTGTACTCATGCTTCCAACTCCCAAGAAACCAAGTTATTCCAAAGTTTTCACTATAAATTTTTATGCATGGTGTGTTACACCATTCCAAGTATATTCTTGTTTTCATCTATCTTCTAGTTAAAAAGTCTCTTTGTTATGTGAAAACTTAGTGATTAAAGCTCATGTTATTCATGATCTTTGTTTGTAGCCTCTCATGTTGCATGCATAGTTACTTTGTCTTATTGTTAGAACTCCATATTTCAGGCTAATGTTTAGAGTTCTTCGATCCCATATTTCAATGCTTGCAAGTGGTTTGATATTGGTTTTGATGGTGCATGTCACCTCAAAAATTATTCTTTTATCACTTACCTACTCGAGGTCGAGCAGGAGTTAAGCTTGGGGATGCTTGATACGTTGGAAATGTATCTATAATTTTTTATGTTCCATGCTTGTTTAGTATCTACTTTTCTTTGCTTGTTTAGTATCTACTTTAATCACTAAGATTTCACATAACAAAATAGTTTTTAATTGGAAGATAGATGAAAACAAGAATATACTTGGAATGGTGTAACACACCCTGCATAGGAGTTTATAGTGGACACTTTGGAATAACTTGGTTTTTGGGAGTTGGAGGCATGAGTAGAACTTAGTCATACAAGTGGAGGCTAGCAAAAGACTGGGAGCAACCAACTAAGAGAGCAATAATAGCCATAATAATGTAGAGCAACAAAGCATACTAATCAAAGAAAATAGTGGTACTACAAGTCAAGGCATAAATGATCATAGAGGCTAATGGTAACTTGTCATAGTCATAACATGGTGTGAGCATGTGCCAAGTCAACCTAAGCAAAGCATCAAAGGAGAATACCACAATACTATGCTTTTGCATGCTAAAACAACACATAATTTATTCAAGGCACACTAAGCAATCCCAATTGTTTGGAACAAGACATGCTACAACAATAATCACTAAGCATAAGGTCAAAAGAACAACTAGCATGTCATGCTAAAGTCTAAGTCAAAGTCAATTCAAGCTCCTCTTGCACTTACAAGCAAGAACTTACTACTCATTTCCAACACCAAGCAACTTATTTGCAAAACAACACAGCGAGAACGGGGGTCCAAACTACTTTATTCAAGCAAACTAAACAACCTATGCAAATCAGACGAAAACTAAGACGCTCTAAGAACAACACAACTGTTCATGAAACAATAAAAACGAAGTGTCTAGACAGACCTGAGCTTTTTATTGATGAAGAAGGGGATGCCTTGGGCATCCCCAAGGTTTGACGCTTGTACCTCTTGGATATTTCTTGGGGTGACACCATGGTAGCATCCCCAGCTTGATCTTTTTTCCATTCTTCATCTCATTGCGTCATTCTCTCTCTACATCTGAAATTTTTCCTTCATACAAAACTTCACACAATCTTCATTAGCAACATTAGTGTATTCAAAAGATATTAGACCTCTGGAAAAGCTTTGGAACAGCAAGGATTTTCACTAAAAACATAAGATACTTTGGTAACTCCTTCAAAAAGATCAATCCACCTAAAGAGAACTCAAAAAGGAATCAATAAAAAGCAAATGCAAATAATGGCAGAAATCTGTCAAAATAGACCATGAGGTAGAAACCGAATTTTTCGAACATCTTCTGTTACTCAAATAAAAAAGTGTTGAACTAACGAAAGTTATCTAACATACTGGGGGAATTATTCGTAAATTTTGAGCTCAATCCGAGTTACAGAGACTCCTCACGAATTTGTTTGGAGGACAGAAATCTGTTTTAGGACAGCAACTCCCCAAATCTTACTTCCCTCTTATTAGAGGTCATTCTTGGCACAAAAAGCAAACAAAAAGGATAAGAAGAGGTAATTACAGAAGTAATAACTTCCAAGACTCAAGTAAACTCTTGGGTTATCTCCCAACAAGTACTTTTCTTTAATGCCTTTAAGTTAGGCTTGATAGCTTGAGAATATGCTCACATAAGAATTATGAATTGAAGTCAAAGAGCATCAAGAAGCAATTTCGAAACACATTTAAGTGTAAACCACTTCCTATGCATAGGAATATTGTATGCAAATAAATTCACAAAGAACAAAGTGACAGGCATAGGAATATAAGACAAGAGTAACTTCAAAACTTTCAGCGCAAAGAGAGGTGTTTCAATACCATCAAAACTTCTACAACCATATTTTCCTCTCTCATAATAATTTTCAGTAGCATCATGAATAAACTCAACAATATAGCTATCACATTAAGCATTCTTTTCATGATCTACAAACACATAATTTTCATCAAGCTCAAAAATAGTGGGGTTAAAACCTTCACAGGTTTTACCAAAAGTAGATATTTCAAAAGGATCCACAGGAACATAACATTCATCCCCTTTTGGTAAGCATGGGGACAATCAAATAATGTAAGACGTAAAGAGTTACTCTCACTAGAAGGTAGGCATGGGTAGATCAATTCTTCCTCCTTTTGTTCATCACTCTCCTTCTCTTTTTCCTCTAATGAGTTTCCAGTTTCAACAATTTCTTCTTCCATAGGCTCCTGCAAAGCATTAGTCTCTTCCGTGTGTGGAAAGCATCTATTAAAATATTCAAGAATATAGCCATTTGCTTCCTTGTAATTATCAAAGAAAAATTTAAGTATCTCATAAACCTCATATTCATAAGGTGCATCATCGGTACTTTCAAGCAAACTAGCAAGTTCAAATGCACCCTTGAAAGCAATAAATTCTTCAATTTGTTCCACATCATAAAAGTCATAATTTCCCTTAACATAAGAAGATATGGTAACCTTATCATTATACTCACATTGAAAAGGAAGGTGTTTATACCTCCTACAACAACAAGACTTATCAAGTCAATAAGTAACATTATAAGTAGAGTACAAGTTTCTAGCAATGGTATTCAACCTATCAATTTGTTCCCATAGGTGTTTCCCTTTTTGTGACAAACAGTGGGAACTAATTTTTTCTGTTTTTGAATAAAGAAAGCAAACCAAGCTAGACTAATTTTTTTGGGTTTTTTGAAAAGAGGAAAACAAAACCAAGAAAAAGAAACAAAGCAAACTAAAATAACAAAGTAAAGATAAAGGAAGTGGAGGACTCCCCTAGTGAAGACGTCCTTAGCCTCCCCGACAACGGTGCCAGAAAATCCAGACGAACTCCAGTTCTGCAGTCATGTCTTGAATCCTCTTGTTCCTATCTTGGACTCGCTTCTCTTGACTCTTGAACTTTCTGTCCTGACTATCGAACTAGGCCTCCATCTCCTTGACTATCTCATCTTGCTCCGCGAAGAGCTTGTCCTTCTCACGAAGCTGCATCTGGAGTTCGTCATTGCTGAGCATGACGTTGGTCCTATCAGTGTCCACGTGCCTAAGAAGAACCTCTAAGTCCTGGAGGTATAGACGAATCGGCTCTGCTGTCTCCCTCGAAGTATCCTCGAAGTCAATGGCCTCACCATCCTCATCACGTCTACCGAAGGTGTGGAAGTGAGTACCTCTAAACTGTCGAGAGTGTCTCCCTAACAGGCGTCCAATCAAGTCCTGCATGACTACCTCTAGGCCTCTCTCCTTGTCATCGTGCATGAGCTTGAAGATGATTGCCTCCGTGGTAGGCTCAGTCTGGCGTCCGGGCTGATTAACCTTGAATCCCCAAAGGTCTTTCCCCTCAAACTTGGTGAGGGGAAGCACCATGATGGTAGGAAGAGGGAGATTGAGCAAACTAGTGAGCTCAATAATACGAGGGCCAAAACGAGTTCCCTTGAACTCTTCATCCGTGCTAATAGTAACATTAGGCATCTATTTAATAAGATAGAAAAAGTTAGAATCAACATAATTCAAGACAAATCACAAGACGAGGCATCAAATGCATAACTTTGGAAATTAAAACACACAAGTCATGGCATACATGGATCCATTACAAACAACCAAGGTTCAATTTATTTTAAACAACATTTGGGAAAATAAAATGATAAGTGTGGTGGTCCAACTAATGTGGTACATTACAATCCCATCTCACTTGCCAAGTTGGCTAACAGGGCATCCCTAGAGGCAATCTGTTTGTCTAGATCACAAGACTCCATTGCTAAGTCTATGATGTCCTTCCTTAGTCTTTGGTTGGTAGCCTCTAACTCTTGGGTATGCTTCTTTTCTTCCCTAAGGTCATTCTGGGTGTTAAGCATTCTGCACTTGATTCTATCACCAAGTTCTTTGATGGCCCTCCAAGCTGCATCCCTTGCTGAATCAAAGAATGTGGTGTGCATCATTGTGTTGGTGACCATGCAGAATCCTGAGTCCTTGTGGTTGTCTTCCTTGTTTTTATACAAGTGAAGTTGCACTCACCAGTACTCAACTCCTTCATCCATCATAGGAAAAACCTTTGTACACAGCTGCACCATGTATTCCCATGGCAACCATGAGGTCCTTGAGAGCCTTGGGAAACTCTGTCTCACATTCCAAAGTCATAGTCATGAGTGGTCCCTTCTTCACGGCTTCATTGATGGAGTTCATCTACAAATAGAGATGAGAAAGAAGATTAGAAAAGTTTACGAGAAGAAAAGACAAGTGTGGAAGTAGTTGATTTTTTTTCCTTAGTGGTTTCCAATCCTAGGGTCATAATCCTACAGGCAACACAGTGCTCTGATACCATCTGGAAGATCCCTCCTTTGTAAAGGAAAGGATCCCTTTGATTGCAATGCTATTCCCTGGATAAATGCTAGCATCCACAGTTTAAGTTGAAGTACACAAAAACAAAGGTCATTATTACATATCATTCCAGAGACAAACATAGTCTTTTACAACTCCATGGCCACAGGCCTAATACAAGAGTTCAAATATATAATAAGGTAAATAAGTCTTCATCTTCATGTGCCACAGGCAAGCATGTTGAGTGTAGACTCATGACTCCTAATCATCATCAGAATATCCTGCAACATCACAAGTTACAGCCACAGTGGGTCAATACATTGGAATAGTATTGGCAAGTGATACCTTAGTAGAATATTGGTGGACTAAATACTATATGCATTTTGGCTAAGTGTAGCTTAGGCTTGCTTTGCTCAAAATATGTTTTTGCCTATCAGTTGAAAACACTAAGTTTTTCTTTGTCAAAAACTTTTCCCAAGGAACCACCAATAGACATTGGGGTCCTTCACCCTTGTTCAACCACAAGTTTTTACTTAGAAATTGGGATGAGGAGATTCTTGATAGCTTCCATGTCTTGATGCTCAAGTTGTCCAATACCAGGGACATGGATAAGTACTTAGATTCTTCCATCTTCAGAGGTTGTGCACTTTCCCCACAAGACTTGATTTTCACCAAGACATGACCTTTCAGAAGCCTTCCCTTAGACCAAATGGACGCGTTCCAACCTATCATCCCACTACCACCAACTGTCCAAATGGCTAAGTTATTGCAACTTATATGATCTAGGCAGAGCCCATATTGCCAAGTGGCTGCACTAGAAGCTTCTTAACATTTGGCCTCTCAAATCCCTTTGTTCCTGGGTGGCTTTCCACAAGTGAGATACACAAGGTAAACTATAGAAATGGGCCTTGTGTAACCACTCAACATAACCCATTCTTTCCATTCCACCCAGGTGTTTCATTCACTTAGTTATTTTATTAAACAAAAAAAACATAGTCCAAAGACTTAGAAATATTTATTCATAGCATGAATATAACCACCCTTTGTTGCTACTAGCTAGGCTAAGAATGGCATTGATAAGACTTAGGAATATTTCTAGCAATTCTACAACTACTAGGACTTCCCAAGCATAGCATATAGATCAAAATAACCATGCAAGACTACCAAAATATTTCTAATGCAAAGTTGAAAAACTTAGGAATAAATCATGAAGCACCACTTTCCTTGGTAGTTTGGAGAGTAGCTACAATCCTCACGATCACAATTACTATTTGCACCAAAATCTACACATAAAATGATAGCACCAAATCACATACAAAATAAATACAAGCAAAAATATATGGATGCAAGCAATATGATATGTGATGATTTTCTATACTCAACAAGACAAGTGCACAGTACTGATTCATAAACAAGTTCAAAACTTGCCAAACAACCTTTATTTGAACATTAAAATAATTCCAAATTAATTGTTATATACAAAATAGGCCTACACATGTTTCTGTAAAAATAACCATTTTAACAGAAACAAAACATTAAACAAATTGCATATATGGAAAGGGATTTCTCTCCTAATTCCATTGATATAAAATTTGTCAAATTTGGACGAGGGAATCAAAAGTTATGATTTAAACAAGTTTAAACATCTAATATATATAAAATCTGATTTTAATTCAAAGAACTGGCCACGCGGCAGCGTCTGATTGGACGATACCGTTTCGCACCGGATCACGCTCGGCTACCGTTGGATTAACTAAACATGCACGGCTCAGATCTAAACTTACCTCTTCGTCACAGATCTAATCTAACACGTTAGATCTAAATCCTACGGCCACAATCCTATTGACCACAGACGGGCGGCGCTAGCGGCGGCGACTGGCTACGACGGCTCTGTCAGAGTCGTTGCCGACATTCTAGGTCGCGCGGGAGAGGGGGAAGGGGCTTACTGTGCTCGCCGTGTGCTGCTGATGCTTAAGGTGGGCTTAGATGGCAAAGGGGCGTGCAGAGGTGGTCGCTGGAGCTCGTCGGAGTCGTGCACGGCGTCGGGTCCTTGCAGACGAAGTTGTTGCCGACGCTCTGGACCTTCCCAGCACAAACTAGAGGCATCAGTAGTTGCGCAAGGATAAGGCGAACCTAGTCGTATGCATGAGGGGTCAAGGGGCGCTCAGTATTTACCGTAATCGAACGCCGGAGTTCGACCAGAGGGCGGCGGAGCTCAGTCGTTGACGTTGCTGAGGCTACAGACCATGCGCGAGCAAACGAAAAGTATCAGTAGGTGCGCACGGAGATGTAGAACAAGTCAATATGAACCATAGGCAGAGGGGCGTGCGGTGCTCACCGGAATTCGATGAAGAACTCGTCGGAGCAGCGAGGTTGCGGCGAGGAATCTCGCAGCCTGGGGGCGCTCTGTGCTTGGGGTCTTGGGGAAAATGGAGAGGGGGCAGAGGGGGTTTAAGTAGCAAGGGAGCGGGCGCGATTAACTCTGGCATTGAACGGGAATTGAAGCCGCAATCAAACAGGAAACGCCCGGCGAGATTTTGGGGATGAACTGGTCGCCAGGGGTGGAGACGACGACTGCCATGTGGGCCGAGGCTGTCAGCGAGAGAAAGAAAGAGGGAATGGGCCCAGGCGGTCAGTGACTCAGTGGGTACGGCTACGAGTGAGAGAGAGAGAAGGGGGAACCCGGGTGAGCTTAGTTGGCTGGTTTCGCTGTTGGGCTAGAATAGTGGCGCCGGCCCTTTTTCTTTTCTTTACTCCTTTTATATTTCTGTTTTGATTTTCTGGATCCATTTTCAAACAAATTCAAATGTCAATTGAATTCAAATTTGTTCTGGATTTTTGCAGAGTGTAACAATCATATTTCTGGGTATAAAAACATGTGGTCTCTCTGTATTAGCTTGGTCCTATTGATCAAACAAAATAAACAGTGACATGGCACTTGATTTGATCAAGTTTTGAAAATGGTTTTAAATTCACATTTGTTTTGCAATTTTTTGCTTTAAGCATTAGCAAGCAAGCAAAACATTCTGAGAGCAACAAGGTTTGGTTTTGAACAAATAATTTCCCATTGGAGAGTGGTATTTGATTAATGCTTGATTACATAAAATAATAGCACTTAGTGCTTTGTTTTCTTGAAATGGATTAGATATTTGATCCCTAAATGATATGAAATCTTTGAAAACATGATTTTAGGGATGTTATAGACCCTCATATGCAAGGGACATGAGATTGCCAACTTTTACTTTGTCAATCATATACTCCATCTTTGTTCACTTTAACCTTAATCACTTCAAGATGCTTATGATAGGGGCAATGAGGGCTGAAAGCTAACAAGTACCATAATTTTTGGAAGCTCTTTTGAAACTTGAAATCCCTGCTTCCCTACATGAAGGGCCTTTCTTCCACCATTATATTAAGTCTCCACCTTCTACCTTAAGGAACCAGTTAAGAGAGCATAGTTTCCATTCTTAGTTCTATGTGCATTGTCCCAAAACTTATCGATTGATGCATATTGTTGATATTACTTGTTCTTGTGCTATTTTTATCTAGTCACTCTTATGAACTTTGAAGGTGTCCTATGCATCTATTTGCTACTCTATGAGGGACAAGTTGAATGCCACTATGCCATGTTTTTTGTATGTGAAACAAACAAACATTTTTCAATGAATGTTATTCATGATATTTGTTTGTAGCCTCTCATGTTGCATGCATAGTTACTTTGTCTTACTGTTAGAACTCCATCTTTCATTCTAATGTTTAGAGTTATTTGATCCCAGCTTTCAATGCTTGCAAGTGGTTTGATATTGGTTTTGACGGTGCATGTCACCTCAAAAATTATTCTTTTATCACTTTCCTACTCGAGGTCGAGCAGGAGTTAAGCTTGGGGATGCTTGATACGTCGGAAATGTATCTATAATTTTTGATGTTCCATGCTTGTTTAGTATCTACTTTTCTTTGCTTGCAACTTAATACTGGAGGGGGTTCGGATGATAACCTAAAGGTGGACTTCTAGTCATAGCTGCAGTTGGATGGCGGTCTATGTATCTTATTGTATTAGCCAATCGAATCTCATAGAATCTTTCTGACTAGTAATTGCATTGTTATGCCTTGATTAGTTCCTGTCAATTGCCCTGCTGTAATTTGTTTACCCTTCATGCCATGTTGTTTATCTAAGGAGAGCACCTCTAGTGAACTATGGACCCCGGTCCAATCTTTACCATTGATACATCTTCCACTGTTACTTTTTTACTTGCTGCAAACCATTACCTTCCACACCATAGGTTTAATCCTTTGTTACAGCAAACCGGTGAGCTTGACAACCTCACTGATTCGTTGGCGCAAAGTCTTGAGTTTGTGTTGTGCAGGTCTCCATATTGCTTGCAACACCTGTGTGACGTTTCCTTCCTCCTACTGGTTCGATAACCTAGGTATCTTACTGAGGGAAAACTTGTTGTTGTGCTACTTCACACCTTGCTCTTGGGGTTCCCAACGAAGCGCTCCTACATCAACCCAGCGCTGCATCAAGCTTTTCTGGCACTGTTGTCGGGGAGGCTAAGGACGTCTTCACTAGGGGAGTCCTCCACTTCCTTTATCTTTACTTTGTTATTTTAGTTTGCTTTGTTTCTTTTGCTTGGTTTTGTTTGCCTCTTTTCAAAAAACCCAAAAAAATAGTCTAGCTTGGTTTGCTTTCTTTATACAAAAACACAAAAAATTAGTTCCCACTCTAGTTGTTGGTCTGTTATTGCCTTGCTTGGTCATTCTTTCCATCAATGGATGGTTTCTTTGAAACTAGTTATTATTGGCAAGGTGGGGTCATGGAGGAACAAAAGCATTATTGAAGAATTTATTGCTTTCAAGGGTGCATTTGAACTTGCTAGTTTGCTTGAAAGTACCGATGATGCACCTTATGAATATGAGGTTTATGAGATACTTAAATTTGCTTTGATAATTACAAGGAAGCAAATGGCTATATTCTTGAATATTTTAATAGATGCTTTCCACACACGGAAGAGACTAATGCTTTGGAGGAGCCTATGGAAGAAGAAATTGTTGAAACTGGAAGCTCATTAGAGGAAAAAGAGAAGGAGAGTGATTAACAAAAGGAGGAAGAATTGATCTACCCATGCCTACCTTCTAGTGAGAGTAACTCTTTACCTCTTACATTATTTGATTGTCCCCATGCTTACCAAAAGGGGATGAATGTTATGTTCCTGTGGATCCTTTTGAAATATCTACTTTGGGTAAAACCTGTGAAGGTTTTAACCCCACTATTTTTGATCTTGATGAAAATTATGTCTTTGTAGATCATGAAAACCATGCTTTATGTGATAGCTATATTGTTGAGTTTATTCATGATGCTACTAAAAATTATTATGAGAGAGGGAAATATGGTTGTAGAAGTTTTGATGGTATTGAAACACCTCTCTTTGCGCTGAAAGTTTTGAAGTTACTCTTGTCTTATATTCCTATGCCTGTCACTTTGTTCTTTGTGAATTTATTTTCATACAATATTCCTATGCATAGGAAGTGGTTTACACTTAAATGTGTTTTGAAATTGCTTCTTGATGCTCTTTGACTTCAATTCATAATTCTTATGTGAGCATCTTCTCAAGCTATCAAGCCTAACTTAAAGGCGTTAAAGAAAAGTACTTGTCGAGAGAAAATCCAAGAGTTTTCTTGAGTCTTGGAAGTTATTACTTCTGTAATTACCTCTTCTTATCCTTTTTGTTTGCTTTTTGTGCCAAGAATGACCTCTAATAAGAGGGAAGTAAGATTCGGGGAGTTGCTGTCCTGAAACATATTTCTGTCCTCCACCAAACAAATTCGTGAGGAGTCTCTGTAACTCGGATTGAGCTCAAAATTTATGAATAAATCCCCTAGTATGTTAGATAACTTTCGTTAGTACAACACTTTTTGATTTGAGTAACATAAGATGTTAGAAAAATTCGGTTTCTACCTCATGGTCTATTTTGACAGATTTCTGCCATTATTTGCATTTGCTTTTTATTGATTCCTTTTTGAGTTCTCTTTAGGGGGATTGAGCTTTTTGAAGGAGTTACCACAGTATCTTATGTTTTTAGTGAAAAGCCTTGCTGTTCCAAATCTTTGCCAGAGGTCTAATATCTTTTGAATACACTAATGTTGTGAATGAAGATTGTGTGAAGTTTTGTATGAAGGAAAAAATTCAGATGTAGAGAGAGAATGATGCAGTGAGATAAATAATGGACAAAATATCAAGCTTGGGGATGCTACCATGGTGTCACCCCAAGAAATATCCAAGAGGTACAAGCGTCAAACCTTGGGGATGCCCAAGGCATCCCCTTCTTCATCAATAAAAAGCTCAGGTCTGTCTAGACACTTCGTTTTTATTGTTTCATGAACAGTTGTGTTGTTCTTGGAGCGTCTTAGTTTTTGTCTGATTTGCATAGTTTGTTTAGTTTGATTGAATAAAGTAGTTTGTACCCGCGTTCTCGCTGTGTTGTTTTGCAAATAAGTTGCTTGGTGTTGGAAAGGAGTAGTAAGTTCTTGCTTGTAAGTGCAAGAGGAGCTTGCATTGACTTTGACTTAGACTTTAGCATGACATGCTAGTTGTTGTTTTGACCTTATGCTTAGTGATTATTGTTTTAGCATGTATTGTTCCAAACAATTGGGATTGCTTAGTGTGCCTTTAATAAATTATGCGTTGTTTTAGCATGCAAAAGCATAGTATTGTGGTATTCTCCTTTGATGCTTTGCTTAGGTTGACTTGGCACATGCTCACACCATGTTATGACTATGACAAGTCACCATTAGCCTCTATGATCATTTATGTCTTGACTTGTAGTACCACTCTTTGCTTTGATTAGTATGCTTTGTTGCTCTACATTATTATGGCTGTTATTGCTCTCTTAGTTGGTTGCTCCCAGTCTTTTGCTAGCCTCCACTTGTATGAGTAAGTTCTACTCATGCCTCCAACTCCCAAAAACCAAGTTATTCCAAAGTGTCCACTATAAACTCCTATGCATGGTGTGTTACACCATTCCAAGTATATTCTTTTTTTCATCTATCGTCCAATTAAAAACTATTTTGTTATGTGAAAACTTAGTGATTAAAGCCCTCACGAACTTGATGGAACACTTTATATTCTTTGCCCCTAATAAACTTGAACCATTGTGACAACTTTGATGTATATTCTTTCACTTATAAGTTAGAATTAGCAGAACTGTGCTATCACGGGGAATGTTTTCAACATTGCACCTGTACTGTGTACTCAGTTGATATCATGTTCTTTTGTCTATGGATGTCACCGGTGTGAAATAAAGAGGTAACTTGTAAGTCCTGGAGTTTGTATCCTGTGTTAGAGAAACGTCTAGGCCGCTAGCCTAAGCCATGCCTAATCATGGTGGAACTTGCATCATCACCATAATGAGCTATCTATGAAGCATCCTCAATAAAAAGCTATACATATGGTAAATAAAAAGATTGCTGAGATGCTCATTGTCTGTTTGCCTTGTCATTTTGGTTTTGCGAAAGCTCCTATACCATGTGCAAGGGGTACCTCGTTGGTGGTTCTCAATGATATGCAAATACTTACAATGAAAAGAACTTACCTGGAACCAAAGTTGAGTATGCATGAGGTGTGTCCCTCATATTCAAGGGACTTGAGATTGCCAACTTATACTTTGTCAAGCATATACTCCAGCTTTGCCACTTTAACCTTAACCACTTCAAGATGCTTATGATAGGGGCAATGAGGGCTGAAAGCTATCAAGTACCATAATTTTTGGAAGCTCTTTTTGAAACTTGTAATCCCTTCTTCCTTTACAAAAAAGGCCTTTCTTGCACCATTATTGAGTCTCCACCTTCTACCTTTAGGCACTATTAAGAGATCATAGTTTTCATTCTATGTGAAGTGCTCCAAAAATTATTAATTGATGCATATTGTGTTATTACTTGTTCTTGTGCTATTTGTTTATAGTCACCCTTGTGAACTTTGAAGGTGTCATATGCATCTATTTGCTACTCTATGAGGGACAAGCTGATTGCCACTATGCTATGTTTTCTGTATGTGAAACAAACAAACATTTTTCAATGAATGTTATGCATGACCTTTGTTTGTAGCTTGTCATGTTGCATGCATAGTTACTATGTCCTATTGTTAGAACTCCATCTTTCATGCACATGTTTAGAGTTCTTTGATCCCAACTTTCAATGCTTGCAAATGGTTGGATCTTTATTGTGAGGGTGCATGTCACCTCAAAAATTATTCTTTTTATCACTTACTTACTCGAGGACGAGCAGGAGTTAAGCTTGGGGATGTTGATACATTGGAAACGTATATCTTATTTTTGATGCTCCATGCTTGTTTAGTATCTACTTTGCTTTACTTGTCCACACTTTGAGGTGCTTTTTACATGTTTTCTGGTACTAACCTATTAACAAGTTGCAACAGTGCCAGATGCATGTTTTCTACTGTTTTTGGTTTCAGAAAAGTTAGTAAAGAAATATTCTCGGAATTGGACGGGAGAAACGCCAAAGTCAATTACTTTCCGTGGGGAACAAGAAGTCTAGAGGGGATCCGGGGAGGCGAGCCAGAGGGGCCACACGCCCCCCAGGCGCGACCACAGGTGGGCCTACGCCTGGCTAGGGTGTGGGGCCCATGGCCACCTCCTCGGCCTCCCCCTTCGCCTATAAGAATCCCCCGTTGCAGAAACCCTAAGTACCCCGATCAAATCTCCATGAAACCGTCTGTAGCCACCACCACCATCGTCCCTAGATCGGGGGATCTGAAGTTCTTCCTGGCACCCTGCCGGAGGGGAGATCATCCCAGAGGCCTTCTCTCCGGTATGATGCGTGAGTAGTTCCACCTTGGACTATGGGTCCATGTAGTATCTAGATGGTTGTATCTCCTCCTTTGTTCTTTCACGTATAGATCTTGTGAGCTCCGTTCATGATCAATATCTAATCTATTTCTAATCATGCATGTTGTGTTTGCGGGGATCCGATGGATATTGATATTATAATGTTGGTTTGATTAATGGTATTGTATTTTTAATTCTATCATATCTATGTTGTTTGTGATCTTGCATGCTCTTCGTTGTTAGTAGCTATCTTGGGCAAGTAGTTGCTAGTGACTCCAAGAGGAGGTATTTATGCTCGATAGTGGGTTCATGCCTCTAGTTTCCAAGGGAGAAAACAATGGTCTCTTGTTCATGGAACATGTGGACTGTTTACCTTACACACTTTGCTTAAAGCAGTTGTCTGTTGCTTGCAAGTTAATACTGGAGGGGGTTCGGATGATAACCTGAAGGTGGACTTCTAGTCATAGATGCAGTTGGATGGCGGTCTATGTATCTTGTTGTATTGCCCAATCGAATCTCATAGGATCTTTCTAACTAGTAATTGCATTGTTATGCCTTGCTCAGTTCCTATCAATTGCCATGCTGTAATTTGTTTACCCTTCATGGCATGTTGTTTATCTAAGGAGAGAACCTCTAGTGAACTATGGACCCCGGTCCAATATTTACCATTGATACATCTTCCACTGTTACTTTTTTACTTGCTGCAAACCATTACCTTCCACACCATACGTTTAATCCTTTGTTACAACAAACCGGTGAGCTTGACAACCTCACTGATTCGTTGGGGCAAAGTCTTGAGTTTGTGTTGTGCAGGTCTCCGCGTTGCTTGCAACACCTGTGTGACGTTTCCTTCCTCCTACTAGTTCGATAACCTCGGTTTCTTACTGAGGGAAAACTTATTGTTGTGTTGCTTCACACCTTGCTCTTGGGGTTCCCAACGAAGCGCTCCTACATCAACTCAGCGCTGCATCACCACCCCGAGCCTGGGGGGGGGGGGGCAGCCACCCTCGCGGCCCTCCTTCCTCGCCTCTTCGCCTATTAGAAGCCCTCGATGCCTAAACCCTAAGGACCCCGATCAATATTCCACGAAACCATTTGTAGCCGCCGCCACCATCGTCCCTAGATCAGGTGGATCTGAAGCTCTTCCCAGCACCCCGCCGGATGGGAGATCATCCCGGAGGCCTTCTTCTTCATCATGCCAGCCTCCGGTATGAAGCGTGAGTAGTTCCACCTTGGACTATGGGTCCATGTAGTAGCTAGATGGTTGTATATCCTCCTTTGTGCTTTCATGTCTAGATCTTGTGAGCTTCGTTCATAATCAAGATCTCATCTATTTGTAATCATGCATGTTGTGTTTGTGGGGATCCGATGGATATTGAGATTAGTATGTCAGATTGATTAATGGTTTTGTCTATTTGATTCTATCATGTCTGTGTTGTTTATGATCTTGCATGCTCTTTGTTATTAGTAGCTATCTTGGCCAAGTAGTTGCTAGTAACTCCAAAAGGGGTATTTATGCTAGATAGTGGGTTAATGCCTCTAGTTAATCTAAGGGAAGTGATAGAAATCTCTAAGGTTGTAGATGTGTTGTTGCCACTAGGGAGAAAAAAACGGTCTCTTGTTCATGGAACAAGTGGATTGTTTACCTTACACACTTTGCTTAAAGCAGTTGTCTGTTCCTTGCAACTTAATACTGGAGGGGCTCGGATGATAACCCAAAGGTGGACTTGTAGTCATAGATGCAGTTGGATGGAGGTCTATGTATCTTGTTGTATTGCCCAATCGAATCCCATAGGATCATGATTTCTAGAATTGCATTGTTATGCCTTGCTCAGTCCTGTCAATTGCCCCTGCTATAATTTGTTTACCCAGCATGCCATGTTTGTTAACTAAAGAGAACACCTCTAGTGAACTATGGACCCCGGTCCAATATTTACCATTGATACTTCTTCCATTGTTTACCATTTACTTGTTGAAAACCACTTTTACCCTCCACACCATACAGTTAATCCTTTGTTACAGCAAACCGGTGAGATTGACAACCTCACTGATTCGTTGGGGCAAAGTCTTAAGTTTTTGTTGTGCAGGTCTCCAAGTTGATAGCAACACCGTTGAGTCGTTTCCTTCCTCCCACTGGTTCGATAACCCTGGTTTCTAACTGAGGGAAAACTTGATGCTGTGCTCATCATACCTTCCTCTTGGGGTCTCCCAACGAAGTGCTACTGCACTCATCAATTATTTGGTCATAGATCTATGACTATTCTGAACCAGTTGGTCATAGAGAATTTGGGAGGGTCCAAACCTTGAACAATAACAACCAATTGAGTTAAGAAGGTCATAGTCTCCAAACATGAAATGGTCATAGATAAACAACACTGGTCTAGATCCTTGAATAAAGTTGAGTTGTTAGGAGAGCCGTTGGATCAGAGAAAAATGGACAGACGAGACTATGATCCGGGGCAGTTTCGCTGTGGATCGATGACATGGCATCTTGGCCTCCACTCCCCCAAACGCATACACCGCCACCACTCCACGTAGGATCCCAACCCAGCCCCTCCAAACCATAATTACTCCTCTAGTTCTTCCTCTCTCACAGCCACCGCCGCAGCCAATTCTTCCTCTCTCGCAACAAGCACCCGTCAGCACCAAATCCAGCGGCGCAAGTATGCCGCCAACCTCTCTCTGCTTCGCATGCTAGCTCGCCACTCCACCTCCATGCCCTATCGCCCCACCTTGCGCGACTATAGGAATCGCCATGGCTGGTGCTCTGCTTAGTCCTCTTACATCGCGCACGGCGATGGCGGCGGCGCTACACGTCCCGGTACAGACGACAGCGATGGTCGATTCAAGCTTCAATCACCATGGTAGGAACCCAATGCCACCATTCGCCCTTCTTCCTCAACCCCCTCTAATGTGCTGCTTATGCGAAGGGAAACCGATGACCTCCTCCTTGCGAAAACACGATAGGAACCAACGACAGTCACCGACGACCTCCTTGCGTAGACACGACATGTGTTCACCTCGATCTGACAGCCGATGTCCAGGTGGTGAAGAGGATGCATCGTTCCTACTTAACATCAACCGTGATACTGCTTGATGAAGGCGGAGGCCGGAGATCCTGAAGATTCTCGTGACCTAGGTAAGTTGCTTAATCCCAGATTCCTCTGTTGTAAATGGCCTATCTTACATGTATGGATAGTGTTCCTCCTCAAAAGAACTAGGCTCCTGCAATCCGGGCAAGAAGCATCCAGTGCTTATTCTTTTGATTTTGCATGTTCTTACCAATAATATTGGTTAAGTTACATTCTCTAGGAACCGCATAATATGCAATGTAGGCATCTTATTTGCTGAGTTGGTCATGCAGACTATTCATTTTTTTGTTCTTCTTTGATATTGGTTAAGTTAATCATCGAGACTATTGGCTTTAGAAATAGCGTATCTATGGAAGTTAATTTACTGAATATATTAACTCTATGAGTTGTGTCATGTGAGGTATAAAATAAATGAATCTCTTACTTAATAGTGTCATTGTATTTAACTGGTGCATATCGTTCTTGGCTATATGCAGCGGCCAAGTGATGAATAATTCAGTACATTTTACATGGCTTGCCCCTAGCAGGTAGATCACACGGCAGCAAACAAATATGCCTTATTGTAATATGGTATTGAGTAGAAAGTGTCATGTACTCATGTTATAGCTGTTCTTTAGGAAGTACTATGTGTCATGCTATAGTTGTTCTTTAGGAAGTAGAAAGTTCCAACTTGTCCCACTACCTTTGTCATTTTTAATTGGGCTAGAGCAAAATGATAATTTTTCCCTTTCTGCAAGTATGGATCAGCAACTGCTAAGCATGTCGATGCACGGTTGCACTAGTATTAGTGATTTGCTTTGGCCGGATCTTTTGAATAACTCAAGATGCAACCTTACTTTGGCTATTTTTAATTTACTAGCATGGTTGATGCCTATACGGATTTAGTACTTAAGATTCAGTAGCAGTATGCTTGATGGCTATTAGTAGGATACTGTTTTTTTCAAAATGGGGTAGTCCCCGGCCTCTGCATCAATTGATGCACACAACCATTTATTGCAAGTTTCAGAAGTCTCCCATTAAACAGAGCAAAGCGTTAATTATTACAAAATTCAGGGATCACTCAAAGTAGCTACAAAAATGAGCCACTTAAAATAGAAAATCAAAGGTCGCTTAAGCAACATCTAGCTTATTAGAAAGCCGTCACCCAGCTTGGTTGTAGATATCCCGTGCGACCGTATCCAGACGGCTGCACCCAAAATTCATAGGGCCCCGCTGGTCCTCTGGGAGTAGATAGACCAGAAATGGATCCAGTATGTATGTCAACACCCGGATTTTTCAATCCTAGATGCCTGTTATGCCATACATCGCAATCCCAGGATTACCATTTTTGCGAGACATAACAGAATTGGATACCATAGTACTTCATCCATTACAAACGATACATAAGTTCTTACACAAATAGGGATCTCATGATCCAGTTCTTAATACAGCATCAAGTAGCGGAATACGTAATAATAATGGTAGCGTAGGCGAAGCTCCATCTTCGAGGTCACAGGCAATGCTGACGATGGGAGATGATCCTAGTTGTTGTATCCTTCCTGGGGTCCATCTTCCAGGTACTCCTCTTCATAGTCTGGCCATGGGAATAGCCAGGGACAAAGCCATGAGTACTCTTTAAGTACTCGCAAACTAATACTAACATGTAAAGGGGGGTTTTGGATAATAGGACACTAGGCTCTAGGGTTGTTTTGCAAAAGCCAGGTTTATCTCTACTAAGTTCCAAAGCTAGTCACAATTTTATAACTCCTAAGTGGGATCTTGTAATTCAGGTCACAACTCTGTTGTGGTCAAGTCAAAGTCTCAATTCATTTCAGAAGTCATTTTGAAAAGTCTGACGGGGGAACATTATGGCCACTCCAACTGTCCATAACCGCGGACGCGGCTATTCGAATAGTTTGACACTCTGCAGAGATTGTACACTTTCACCACAACATTCGATACATCCGTCAGGAACAAATCCTGAATTCACCATACTCAGTATGCGGATAATCAATCCTAACCTTTCAATTACACGCCCTATTATAAGCACCTCTCCTGTGAGTTTGGCCTCCCAACCATGACCACTTTCATCTTGGGTACTGCACAGGTGGACAATCTTCACAAGGTAGCCTCAGCTCAGACCTTGGCCGTGAGGGAACTAATACTAAGGAATATAAGTTTCCAGTCAAGCCCTACCCAATATTCGGGTATTGTGGTTGTACGCTAAAATTGGAATGGTATCGCATCCAGACAACCATCAGTTTTATAAAGGGCTAAGGCTCATGCCTCAACATTTTTATCACCAGAATCATCAAGTGTTTGGAAACACATGTCCAAAACATTTCAATAGAATGATCCATCATTCCAAGGTTTTCATAACCATTTTTCCACCAAGTATTCCCATCTAAAAGTTGATCAAGTTTTATGCTTAGCACTAGCATCTACAGGTGGGGGTAGTACTAATGAGGGGTGGTAACTAGTGGAGTTTCACTAAGTCCAACCTTATATCTTAGGCTGGTATCAAGGTTTCTAGCTTAGGCCAAATTTTATGCTCTTTATGCAACCTTCAGCACAACTATCTAGGATCTACCAAACTCTTAGGTAGACTCTAAGTAAGCTTTGATAAAGAAATAAAGTAAGAAGCTTGCCATAAAACTAGGATTGGTTTACAAGTAGGTAGGATCACAAGTATGGGTTTGTGGCATCAGTAGGGTATCTTGCAAGTGTTAGCTTGCACATTCACTAGTAGTATTAGGCTTGCATAGGTCAACTTGATTACTAAGGCTTGCTAAAGTAGAGTGTCTTGCAAGTTTTAGCTTGCATTGGTATAGTATCAGCTTGCCTTGTGCAGAGCAGTGGTTGAAGTTCTCCTCGGCTTCCTCTTCGTAGTATCCTCCTTCCTCCTCGTATCCTTGGTCGGTACTAGCGTCTATGAATAAATACGAGGTACACAATCACCAAACAATACTTAACTACTTGCAATCATCACACACAAGGGTCCTATAGATGATCTAGCATCATCTCTAACATTACAAGGTTAAAGCTTGGTTTAAATCTTTTTATTTTTAGAAAAGTAATTTCTACTCATTGAAATACTACTTAAGATTTAATATTCTCCAAACTAAACATGGGATCATGTTGACACATGTCATCACCACATATTGTATTCCATGGGAATGTGATTTAAAGTGGTGTCACAATTTAATAAGGTTTTATCCTTTTATTTTAATTAATTAAAGTGGCTAGAAATGCTTATGAAGCATTCTTTTATTACTTGAACATTATTTCTGCAAGTAAACCTATATTATTTCTGAAAGGCATGGTTAAATGTGATTTTTGAGAGTTGGAATCAACTCAAAAGCTTTTATGGTTTAAATTTGAGAAATGTTTGAATACAGAAAAGCTTTTGTCTTTTTATTTTTACTATGGGTGATCTACAAATCCAAATAAATTGAGTCCAACGGGCTTGGATTAAGAATTCACAGACCTTTCCAACAAAATTGGTTTCATTCAATTTGGTGCACTGAATCGATCTGGGTTGATTTTTGAAGTTGGGTGCTGAAGTGTGTTTGAATTGAAATAGAAAAGATTTAATTTGAATTGCTGGGCTGCGCGGGAAATTCTAACGGGTCGGCCTGCTAAGCGCAGTCCTCCCGCGGGCTGCTTAAGTGGGTGTCCCCACTCGTCAGTGACACGGGGCTGGGCGAAGCGGTATGGGGCAACGTGGATCGTTCGATCTAGTTCTAATCCAACGGCTGAGGGTCATCGTCGACGCGTGACAACTCCGGCGAGAACGAAACCTAGCGCGGACAGTGAGGGGTGCTGGGGGCTCACCGGGGTACGGGCGAGGGTCGGCGAGGCGGGCGAACGACGAAGTCGACGATGGCGAACCTCCTGGTACCGGTGGCTTTTCCTGGGGCGGTTCCAATCGCTGGCTCCCTTCTTCTCCGGCAGCGGCAGGCTCCAGTGAAATTCCGGCGAGGTGTTGCTCGCCTTGCTCTGAGAATGGTGTGGCACGATCAGTGAGGAGAGGGGAGTGAGATGGTGTGAAGAAATCGTGCGGGGGTGGCCTCTATTTATAGTCGAGCGAGGGGACCGTCGGGGCGCGCGGTGAGCTCGTCGGGGGCGACGTTACAGGCGGCTAATGGCATGGGAAAGGGTAGGGGACGATGCTGTGTCTCCTGGCGATGCTCAATGACATGGTCGCGAGGCATGGGGCGGTGTGGTTTGGTCTGGAACGGCCGGTGCTCTGCGCGGCAGAGGCGGCGTCTTCGACGGCCGGCGGTGGCTGTATGGCACGGGGCGGGAAACGGGGATGTCTGGCGGTCTCCTGGGTCGGTGGTGATCATGTGTGCACGCGGTGAGGATGGCGCGCGGTCTGTGGACGCTGGTCGAGGGTGGCGCTCTGGCGCACGCTCGGCATGGTCTGGGCGCGGCTTGTGTGCGTGGTCCAGGGCTTAGCAACGCTCGCGGCTGGGACAGGGAGTGGCGGTGGACGGTGGGCTGCCTCCCAGACAAGGTTGGCACGGCTAGTTCTTCCTCTATCCTGCTATCCACAATGGGGTGACATTGGGGGTGCTCGGCTGTTCACCATTAATGACAATGGCAAGCTCACAGGGGTGCTAGTGTTGGGCTAATCTTTCTAGATGATCTACTGAGTTGTGTGTGAGCTAACTAGGGAACAAGTTAGGCAAGAATCACTGAACACTATAGTGTTTGATGTTTTGTTTGATTTGTGTCTGCAACCTGTTTGATGAACTGGCCGCATGAAATCAAGTTTTGAATTTTGAAATGAATTTTGGTGGGTTTGCTAGATTGGTGCTGGTGAGTCTGCAGATGCTTGGGTTTTGAAAGTTGAGCTTGTTTGAGTGGGCTTTGGAAAAGTGGGATCTTCCCATATGAAGAAGATTCAATTTTGAATTGTCATTTAAACTATGCATTTGAAAGTTTCTGGATGATCACAAAGTGGGCCTTGATACCTTGTTATGAGTACATTCAAGGGGTGCAAAGATCCAGAAAAGTTTCTGTTAGGTTTTCAAAGTTTGAGACAGCCAAAGAGGGGCATGGGAGTTAAATTGGTCAAAATGACCATTCACTTAATATATTTGTTTTGATTTACTTGTATTTAGGAAAAGTGTGGGAAATGTTTTAGATGATGTTCATTTCACCTAAGAAACATTTTACAAGCAATGGATCACACAAGCAAGGTGGTTTTTAAAGAAATTCAAAATCCATGCATACACATATACATGCATTCATGAGTTTATTTAGAAAAGTTTTTGTTAACCCTAATCTTGATGATTAGTGTTTGATGATCTAAGTTTGGTATTTTTGGGATGTTACAAACCTTCCCCCCTTAAACAAAATCTCGTCCCGAGATTTGAAAAAGGACGAAAAGATTACCTAGGATTTGAAGAGATCTGGAAACTCCGTCCTGATGTGATCTTCGCGTTCCCAGGTAGCTTCCTCTTCTGTGTGGTTGCTCCACTGAATCTTGAGAAACTTGATGCTTCGGGTTCGGGTAGTTCGAAAGGCTTCTTCCAATATACGGATGGGTACTTCGGGATAGGTTAGGTCATCGTTGATCTCTATGGTCCGGTGATCGATATTCTTGAACACTTCGGTCTTCTCAGGGACTTCGAGACACTTGCGAAGTAACGAGATATGGAACACATTGTGCACAGCTGACATCTCTTCAGGTAGTTCCAGTTGATAAGATACTTCTCCTCGATGGTTCAAAATTTTGAAAGGTCCGATATATCTGGGGTCTAACTTTCCTTTGAGTTGGAAACGCTGCATTCCCTTCAATGGCGACACTTTCAGATAAACAAAATCTCCGATGTTGATGGCGAGGTCTCGACGTCTCTTGTCGGTGTAACTCTTCTGTAGGGATTGGGCTTTCTTGAGGTGCTCTCGAATCTTGTGAACCTTCTCTTCTGCTTCTCGTAGGACGTCGGGTCCGAAAATCTGACTCTCTCCTACTTCCAACCAGTTCAAAGGGGTGCAGCACTTTCTTCCGTACATGAATTCAAATGGGGCCATTTGCAAACTGGCTTGGTAACTGTTGTTGTATGAAAATTCTGCAAACGACAGACAGTCTTCCCACTTGGATCCATATTCTAGCACACATGCTCTAAGCATATCTTCGAGTATTTGGTTTACTCGATCCGTTTGTCCATCGGTCTGAGGGTGATACGTGGTACTGAAATCTTGGCGAGTTCCTAAACCTTCTTGGACTTTCTTCCAGAATCTCAAGGTAAACTTAGTTCCTCGATCCGATACGATGTTCTTGGGGACTCCATGCAAACTAACGATTCTAGCGATGTACAACTCTGCTAGCTTCGAACTCTGATAGGTGGTTTTAACGGGCAAGAAATGGGCGACTTTGGACAATCTGTCCACTATGACCCAAATAGAGTCATTTCCCCTACTAGAAGTAGGTAGTCCAGTGATAAAGTCCATTCCTACAGAATCTCATTTCCATTCCGGAATTTGCAAAGGTTGCAACAATCTAGCGGGTCTTTGATGTCCTGCCTTGACTCGCTGACATATATCACACTTGGCGATATAGCTTCCGATTTCTCTCTTCATCTTATGCCACCAAAATTGATCTTTCAAATCTTGATACATCTTAGTTCCTCCGGGATGGATAGAATAAAGAGTATCATGAGCCTCCTTTAAGATAACTTCTTTTAACTCAGAATCTGATGGTACACAAAGGTGTCCTTTGTACCACAAAACTCCTTCTTCGTCCTCGGTGAATCCGGGTACTTTGCCTGTACCGATACGATGCTTGATTCCGTCGATACTAGCATTTCCTTTCTGCGCCACTTTAATCTGACTGATTAAAGTGGGCTGAAGTTCTATGCTAGCCAAAAATCCTTCACTTACTAATTCCATTCGAAAATCTTCCATCTCTTTGTGCAAACTTGGTTGCTCCTTCAAAATTATGGAGTTCAAGCGGCACGGCAATCTGCTAAGGGCATCGGCTACCACATTGGCTTTACCAGGGTGATAGTGAATGTCCAGGTCGTAATCCTTGATTAACTCAATCCATCTTCTCTACCTCATATTCAGCTCCTTCTGAGTGAATATATACTTTAGGCTCTTGTGATCCGAATAAATCTCACAACGATTTCCCATCAGGTAATGTCTCCATGTCTTCAGGGCTAGAACTACGGCTGCGAGTTCGAGGTCATGGGTTGGGTAATTTTGTTCATGTTGCTTCAATTGTCGCAATAGATAAGATATAACTTTGCCTTCTTGCATTAGCACACATCCGAAACCAATCTTGGATGCATCACAATACACATCGAAGGGCTTCGTGATATCCGGCATGATCAAGATTGGGGCTGAAATCAATCTCCTTTTGAGTTCTTGAAAACTCGCTTCACATTTTTCGGTCCATTCAAACTTCTTGTCCTTCTTCAGCAATTGGGTCATGGGTCGGGCGATACTAGAGAATCCTTCTACAAATTTGCGGTAATATCCCGCCAATCCGAGAAAAGCACGAACTTGGGTTTGAGTGGTTGGGGCGTGCCAATCTTCTACATCTTTCACTTTGGCAGGGTCAACGGCAATTCCTCCGGCTTATACAATGTGACCGAGGAATCCTACTTCCTGTAACCAGAATTCACATTTGCTAAACTTTGCATATAGCTGATGCTCTCTAAGGGTTCCAAGAATGGTCCTTAGGTGTAGCTCATGTTCTTCTTCTGATTTGGAATAAATCAGAATGTCATCGATGAAAACAACGACAAACATAACCAGGAAGTCCATAAAAATCTTATTCATGAGGTTCATGAAATAAGCGGGGTCATTGGTTAATCCAAAAGACATGACTGTATACTCATACAATCCATATCTGGTGGTAAAGGCAGTCTTTGGAATATCTTCTGCACGAATCTTGAGTTGATGATAGCCAGTCCTAAGATCAATCTTAGAAAACACCTGGGCACCGGTCAACTGATCAAACAAATCTTCTATCTTAGGCAAGGGGTACTTGTTCTTGATGGTGACATCATTCAACTTCCGATAATCCGTACACAAACGGTTACCTCCATCCTTCTTGTCCACAAACAAGACAGGTGATCTCCATGGGGACGCACTCAGTTGAATCAATCCGATTTCTAACATGGAATCCAGTTGCTTCTTCAGTACTTCTAGTTCTGACGGGTTCATACTATAGGGTCTCTGGGCTATGGGTCCTGTTCCGGGGATTAGTTCGATGATAAACTCGATATCCCGATATGGGGGCATACCGGGCAAAACATCTGGAAATACATCGGGGTATTCACAGACTATCCGAACTTGGTCAATGGTAGGTTCGGCTAGACTCTTGTTACACTTGAATTGGCGAGGTAAGGTTTCAGATATATGCTCGACTGATATTCCGGCGGTACTGGTCATGGTGATGGCTTTCTTGGCACAGTCAATCAATCCTTTATGTTTGGACATCCAATCCATTCCTAGTACTACTTCCAAACCTTTAGTTCCGAGTACTATTAGATTAGCATAAAAATCTATGCCATGGATTCAGATAGGGACGGCCTTGCAAATTTGCCTAGCCTTGGTGGTTGATCCGGGAATTTGTACAATCATCACATTCTTCAATTTGGTTGGTTGAATTTTACTAGTGCAGGCAAATTCTTCAGTGACAAATGAATGCGATGCACAAGAATCAAACAACACTCTTGCAAGTACTGAATTAACAGAAAACATACCCAGCACGACGTCTGGCGCTTCCTGAGCTTCTTCAGCATGCATGAGAAAAAGACGGCCATTGCGGTTGAGTGAATTCCCTGGGGAAAATCTTCTCCCTGGCTGGACACGACGTTGCTGCTGAGCTGGGACATTGGCGTTGGGGGCTGTAGCATTCTTCTTGTTGGGGCACTCGTTGGAATAGTGGCCTTTATTTCCACAGTCATAACAGGTCACTTGTGACTTGTCCTTGGCTGCGACAGACACAACATTGCTTCCAGTCCTCGGGGCAGTGTTGGGGTTGGCGGTAGCATTGTTGGTGTGGAACTTGGGTGGGGCACGGGTGAAATTGCTAGAGTTGCCGGGGTTGTTGTGATTTCCTCCGGGTCCAGGGTTTCCACGGTTGGGATAGGTTGGACGGGTCATAGGGGGTCTGTTGGTTCTTGGGGCAAATCCTGGAGATGGGTTGGGGCGATACTTTGGGGTCTGATGGGTTCCTGGTTGATGCATCATGCGACGCCTGCGGTTCTCATTGGCCTGGTTGATCTTTCCTTCCATCTGGATAGCAGAGTCGACAAGGGATTCAATATCAACAAAGGGGATATTGACTAACACTGTCTGCATCTCGTCATGCAGACCATTCATGAATCTTTCTTTCTTCTTGGCTTCAGTGTCTATCTCGTCCGGGGCATACCTAGCTAATGACAAAAATTTGTCACGGTATTCCACTACAGTCATCCTTCCTTGCTTCAATTCTCTGAAATCGTCTCTCATTCTCTTGATCAAACCTGGTGGCACATGGGTTCTGCTAAACTTGACCTTGAATTCCTCCCAGGTCATCATCTGGCCTCCGGTCATTGCACGAACACTGTTCCACCATGCCCTGGCATCTCCGGCTAGATAATGGGTGGCGAACAAGACTTTCTCGTTGGCTTCCACTCCGGCGACTTCTAGGTTGTTTTCCATGGTTTGTATCTAATCATCGGCGTCTAGGGGTTCTTCTGACTTGGTGAAAACGGGTGGGTTGGTATTTTGGAAATTCTTGAGCTTAGATCCATGGTTGTCCTGATTTCCGTGGCCTTGGTTGTTGTGGGCTAGCTGGGCTATCTGTTGCAGAGTGGCAAGGTTGGCTTGACGTTCCGCTCTTTCAGCTTCGCGGTCAGAAGTCAGCATTTGCAGGATCTGCAACATCGGGTCCGGGGCTGAACCACTTCCTCCATGTGGCATCTGAAGTTTGATATAGATCTTGAGAAAAGAGGGAAATTGCTAAGGTTTTGGGTTTTTGAAAAGTTTTTAGAGTTTGACTCAGGTTTTTCTAGCAACTTGCTTTTTCATTCATACAATCACTCGATACAACGCACACCACAGCAAGGAAAAAACAAATGGTTTTAAGAACCATTCTGGAAACTACGATACAGTGGGACCGACTACTACTCACTACGCTAGTGCTCAGTGCTACTACTCCTCGGAGTCTGTGGCTTCATCATCTTCAGCATCATCGATGAAGGAGAAATCATCCTCATCGGTGAAGAAGTCCATGGCCTGATCCTCCAGAAAATCATCGTCATCGCTGAGATAGGAGTAAGGGTCTCCACGAAGATCCTCTCCGGCATTCTCCCTTTCCTCTAACTGCATGTCTCTCTCGTGGATGGTCTCTTCCAGAGATGAGATGCGATGGCGAAGACGGGCAATAATGCGCTCCTTCTTGTCGAGCTGAAGGCGGCGAGACTTGCAATCCTTTGCTAGCATGGCGATGGTCTGGTCATTCGTCTTGATGATGGCAGACTTGTGGTTGCAATAGTCATGGCAGTTGTCCAACTTCTGCTGACGATCATACATCATGAAGCTAAGGTGGTCCAATTGAGTCTTCAGCTCGGGGTGGTATGGGGCTTCCAGTGGTTCGCCATTTGCATCACGCCTTGGGAAAAACTCGAAGCGAGTACCCTTTATCTAATTGATGCTCTTCCCACACAGACGGGAAAGAGCTTCCTGCATTGCTCTGGAAAGTCCATCGAGCCAGTTGTTTTCCCTCAAGGTAAACTGAATTCCCTCCGCAGTGGGAGGTTCAATCTTTCCTCGGAGACTTGCAACAATTAGCCACTACAGATCTTCTCCTCCTTGATCATTGAGCTGAGCTCCGAAGAACTCGGGATGCGGACGCTCCAGAAGTTCCGAAAGTTGATCCAGATCCCTCTCAAAGATAAGGTCTCCTCCATTCCCGAGTTGGTAAAACTTGTTGTACCTCATGTCCATCTATAAAAATAGAGGATGAGTAGATTAGCAGAGTGATCAAGTGTGTTAAAATTTTATCTATTTTGCAAGAGTTTTTGAGGAACATGAAGTTTTATTAAAGAATTAAAGAGGTAAGAATGAGAATAAGTTTTCGTAAATATTTTTGTTCTTTGGTTTTGAAACTAAGTTTTTGGTTCAACGTCCAATCTAACTAGGGTCTCCTATGGTCAGGATGGCTCTGATACCAACTTGTCAACACCCGAATTTTTCAATCCTAGATGCCTGTTATGCCATACATCGCAATCCCAGGATTACCATTTTTGCGATACATAACAGAATTGGATACCACAGTACTTCATCCATTACAAACGATACATAAGTTCTTACAAAAATAGGGATCTCATGATCCAGTTCTTAATACAACATCAAGCAGCAGAATACGTAATAATAACGGTAGCGTAGGCGAAGCTCCATCTTCGGGGTCACAGGCAATGCTGACGATGGGAGATGATCCTAGTTGTCGTAACCTTCCTGGGGTCCATCTTCCAGGTACTCCTCTTCATAGTCTGGCCATGGGAATAGCCAGGTACAAAGCCATGAATACTCTTTAAGTACTCGCAAACTAATACTAACAAGTAAAGGGGTTTTTTGGATAATAGGACACTAGGCTCTAGGGTTGTTTTGCAGAAGCCAGGTTTATCTCTACTAAGTCCCAAAGCTAGTCACAATTTTATAACTCCTAAGTGAGATCTTGTAATTCAGGTCACAACTCTGTTGTGGTCAAGTCAAAGTCTCAATTCATTTCAGAAGTCATTTTGAAAAGTCTGACGGGGGAACAGTATGGCCACTCCAACTGTCCATAACCGCGGACGCGGCAATTCGAATAGTTTGACACTCTGCAGAGATTGTACACTTTCACCACAACATTCGATACATCCGTCAGGAACAAATCCTGAATTCACCATACTCAGTATGCGGATAATCAATCCTAACCTTTCAATTACACGCCCTAGTATAAGCACCTCTCCTGTGAGTTTGGCCTCCCAACCATGACCACTTTCATCTTGGGTACTGCACAGGTGGACAATCTTCACAAGGTAGCCTCAGCTCAGACCTTGGCCGTGAGGGAACTAATACTAAGGAATATAAGTTTCCAGTCAAGCCCTACCCAATATTCGGGTATTGTGGTTGTACGCTAAAATTGGAATGGTATCGCATCCAGACAACCATCAGTTTTATAAAGGGCTAAGGCTCATGCCTCAACATTTTTATCACCAGAATCATCAAGTGTTTGGAAACACATGTCCAAAACATTTCAATAGAATGATCCATCATTCCAAGGTTTTCATAACCATTTTTCCACCAAGTATTCCCATCTAAAAATTGATGAAGTTTTATGCTTAGCACTAGCATCTACAGGTGGGGGTAGTACTAATGAGGGGAGGTAACTAGTGGAGGTTCACTAAGTCCAACCTTATATCTTAGGCTGATATCAAGGTTTCTAGCTTAGGCCAAATTTTATGCTCTTTATGCAACCTTCAGCACAACTATCTAGTATCTACCAAACTCTTAGGTAGACTCTAAGTAAGTTTTGATAAAGAAATAAAGTAAGAAGCTTGCCATAAAACTAGGATTGATTTACAAGTAGGTAGGATCACAAGTATGGGTTTGTGGCATCAGTAGGGTATCTTGCAAGTGTTAGCTTGCACATTCACTAGTAGTATTAGGCTTGCATAGGTCAACTTGATTAGTAAGGCTTGCTAAAGTAGAGTGTCTTGCAAGTTTTAGCTTGCATTGATATAGTATTAGCTTGCCTTGTGCAGAGCAGTGGTTGAAGTTCTCCTCGGCTTCCTCTTCGTAGTATCCTCCTTCCTCCTCATATCCTTGGTCGGTACTAGCGTCTATGAATAAATACGAGGTACACAATCACCAAACAATACTTAACTACTTGCAATCATCACACACAAGAGTCCTATAGATGATCTATCATCATCTCTAAGATTACAAGGTTAAAGCTTGGTTTAAATCTTTTTATTTTCAGAAAAGTAATTTCTACTCATTGAAAAACTACTTAAGATTTAATATTCTCCAAACTAAACATGGGATCATGTTGACACATGTCATCACCACATATTGTAGTCCATGGGAATGTGATTTAAAGTGGTGTCACAATTTAATAAGGTTTTACCCTTTTATTTTAATTAATTAAAGTGGCTAGAAATGCTTATGAAGCATTCTTTTATTACTTGAACATTATTTCTGCAAGTAAACCTATATATTTTTATATATTCTGAAAGGTATGGTTAAATGTGATTTTTGAGAGTTGGAATCAACTCAAAAGCTTTTACAGTTTAAATTTGAAAAATGTTTGAATGCAGAAAAGCTTCTGCCTTGTTATTTTTACTATGGGTGATCTACAGATCCAAATGACTTGAATCCAACGGTCTTGGATTAAGCATTCACAGAACTTTCCAACAAAATTGGTTTCATTCAATTTGGTGCACTGAATCGATCTGGGTTGATTTTTGAAGTTGGGTGCTGAAGTGTGTTTGAATTGAAATAGAAAAGATTTAATTTGAATTGCTGGGCTGCGCGGGAAATTCTAACGGGCCATCCTGCTAAGCGCAGTGCTCCTGCGGGCTGCTTAAGTGGGTGTCCCCACTCGTCAGTGACACGGGGCTGGGCGAAGCGGTATGGGGCAACGTGCATCGTTCGATCTAGTTCTAATCCAACGGCTGAGGGTCATCGTCGACGCGTGACAACTCCGGCGAGAAAGAAACCTAGCGCGGCCAGTGAGGGGTGCTGGGGGCTCACCGGGGTACGGGAGAGGGTCGGCGAGGCGGGCGAACGACGAAGTCGACGACGGCGAACCTCCTAGTACCGGTGGCTTTTTCTGGGGCGGCTCCAATCGCTGGCTCCCTTCTTCTCCGGCAGCGGCAGGCTCCAGTGAAATTCTGGCGAGGTGATGCTCGCCTTGCTCTGAGAATGGTGTGGCACGATCAGTAAGGAGAGGGGAGTGAGATGGTGTGAAGAAATCGTGCAGGGGTGGCCTCTATTTATAGTCGAGCGAGGGGACCGTCGGGGCGCACGGTGAGCTCGTCGGGGGCGACGTTACAGGTGGCTAATGGCATGGGCAAGGGTAGGGGACGGTGTTGTGTCTCCTGGCGATGCTCAACGACATGGTCACGAGGCATGAGGCGGTGTGGTTTGGTCTGGAACGGCCGGTGCTCTACGCGGCAGAGGCGGCGTCTTCGATGGCGGGCGGTGGCTATATGGCACGGGGCGGCAAACGGGGATGTCTGGCGGTCTCCTGGGTCGGTGGTGATCGTGTGTGCACGCGGTGAGAGCGGCGCGCGGTCTGTGGACGCTGGTCGAGGGTGGCGCTCTGGCGCACGCTTGGCATGGTCTGGGCGCGGCTTGTGCGCGTGGTCCAGGGCTTGGCAACGCTCGCGGCTGGGACATGGAGTGGCGGTGGACGGTGGGCTGCCTCCCAGAAAGGGTTGGCACGGCTAGTTCTTCCTCTAGCCTGCTGTCCACAATGGGGTGACATTGGGGGTGCTCGGCTGTTCACCATTAATGACAATGGCAAGCTCACAGGGGTGCTAGTGTTGGGCTAATCTTTCTAGATGATCTACTGAGTTATGTGTGAGCTAACTAGGGAACAAGTTAGGCAAGAATCACTGCACACTATAGTGTTTGATGTTTTGTTTGATTTGTGTCTGCAACCTGTTTGATGAACTGGCCGCATGAAATCAAGTTTTTAATTTTGAAATGAATTTTGGTGGGTTTGCTAGATTGGTGCTGGTGAGTCTGCAGATGCTTGGGTTTTGAAAGTTGAGCTTATTTGAGTGGGTTTTGGAAAAGTGGGATCTTCCCATATGAAGAAGATTCAATTTTGAATTGTCATTTAAACTATGCATTTGAAAGTTTCTGGATGATCACAAAGTGGGCCTTGATACCTTGTTGTGAGTACATTCAAGGGGTGCAAAGATCCAGAAAAGTTTCTGTTAGGTTTTGAAAGTTTGAGACAGCCAAAGTAGGCATGGGAGTTAAATTGGTCAAAATGACCATTCACTTAATATATTTGGTTTGATTTACTTGTCTTTAGGAAAAGTGTGGGAAATGTTTTAGATGATGTTCATTTCACCTAAGAAACATTTTACAAGCAATGGATCACACTAACAAGGTGGTTTTTAAAGAAATTCAAAATCCATGCATACACATATACATGCATTCATGAGTTTATTTAGAAAAGTTTTTGTTAACCATAATCTTGATGATTAGTGTTTGATGATCTAAGTTTGGTATTTTTGGGATGTTACAATGTAGCTCTGCGAATAACCTGCATAAAGTTGATCGTTCCAGATTTTTAAAAGACCAAATCATTCCTAAAATTTCAAATAGACCATAACGTAGCACATACTCCAACACGGATTCTATATTTATCACATTTTGCAACTCCGCGTAGCACATACTCCAACACGGAGGTGCAAGATTAAAAGTGAACTCAACAATTATCCAAACAAGACGAATAAAGGGACAAGCAAAAAACAAATGGTGTATAGATTCCAGTGAATCACAGAAACAACACTTGTTACAACCATTACAATTACACTTAGCTAGGCTGTCTTTTGTTAAAAACATATTTTGATAAAGAAACCACATAAAAATCTTAATTTTTAGTGGCACTTTCATTTTCCAAATATAACGCTGAAGGAACTTTGTGTGACCATTCAAGAAATCCACATACATTGATTTGACTGTAAATAGTCCCAAAGTTGTTAACTTCCATATGAATGAATCAGATTCAGATGTAAGGCGTACTCCCATCAAATGTTGTACTGATTGTAGCCACCTATTCCATCTATTTCCAATTAGAGTTATTCTGAATTCGATATTGAGAGGTGCGTTTGCTAACACTTGTGCAACTGTAACGTTTTTACGGCATACAACGTTATAAAGGGACGGATATTGATTAGCTAGAGGTTTATTCCCTAACCAAGTATCCTCCCAAAATCGGGTCTTTAAGACATCCCCAATGACGAAAGAGCCTCTCTCAAAGAAGTCATCCTTAACTCCCATAAGACCTTTCCAAAAAGGAGAATCAGTGGGTTTAACAGTAACTTGGGAAAGCGTTTTATTCCTAAGATACTTATTATGTAGTAATTATTGCCACATACCCTCTTCATTCATCATCTTAAACAACCATTTGCTCAACAAACATTTGTTTTTAAGCTCCAATACTTCCACCCCAAACCACCTTGATCTTTAGGACGACAAATAATATTCCATCTAGTTAACCAATATTTCTTTTTCAGTTCGTCGCTCTGCCAAAAAAAGCAAGAGCGAGAATAATCTAATATTTTCCTAACCCATTTTGGTATCTCTAAAAAAGATAACATAAACATCAGTAGACTAGTGAGAACGGAACTAATAAGAGTAAGACTATCCCCGTATGAGAGAAACTTTCCTTGCCAACATCCGAGCTTCCCTTCAAAGCGATCTTCTACTGGCTTCCATTCACTATTCAACAATCTTCTATAATGGATGGGGATACCGAGGTATTTGAAAGGAACAGAACCACTCTCACAGCCGAAGATCTGTTTATAATGGTTCTCCTCTTTCGCCTTTCCAAAGCAGAAGATTTCACTCTCATGAAAATTAATCTTTAGGCCAGACAATTGTTCAAATATGAATAAAATCAGTTTCATGTTGATCTCTTTGTCAAAGTCATGTTCCATGAATAAGATTGTGTCATCTACGTATTGTAAAATGGATACTCCTCCCTCAACTAGATGAGGTACGAGTCCACCAATCTGACCATCTCCATTTGCCCTAGCAATGAGAATGTCCAACATGCCAGACACAATGTTAAAAAGGACATGAGATAGAGGATCGCCTTGTCTCAAACCCTTTCTAGTTTGGAAGTAATGGCCAATATCGTCATTGATCCTTATTCTATCACTTCCACCTTGCACAAAACGTGTAATCAACTCACACCAGTCTTGATCAAACCCTTTCATTCGTATAGCTTGTTGCAAAAAGGGACATTTCACCTTATCATATGCCTTCTCAAAATCGATTTTGAAAAGTAATCCATCCAATTTCTTCCGATGAAGTTCATGGATGGTCTCATGAAGTATGAAAACACCTTCTAAAATATTGCGTCCGGGCATAAAGGCTGTTTGAGTAGGTTTTATTACTTTTTGAGCAATAATAGTAACCTTGTTTGTACCAACTTTAGTGAATATTTTAAAACTCACATTAAGTAGAAAAATTGGTCTATATTGTTGAATTTGTATTGCATTTGTTTTGGGGAGAAGCGTTATTACCCCAATGTTCAGTTTGTACAAAGGGAGATCTCCCCCTCTTAGTTGAACAAACAAGGCCATAAGATCATTTTTAATCACTTCCCAAAAAGTTTGATAAAACTCCGCAGGATACCCATCTGGTCCTGGAGCCTTATTAAGTTCCATTTGAACAATAGCAGCATGCACCTCTTGCTCGGTAAAATCTGCCGTTAGAATACCATTCTCCTCCGATGATAGTTGAGGTACATCATGTGTTCGAGTATTGTCCAAAGCCAAATTGTTTTGAGACGGTTCTCCAAACAATTTCTTATAATACTCCGTTATTTATACTTTTAAATTCTCATCCCCCACAATTGTCCCCTCGTCTTGTTCTAGTTGGAAAATTTTCTTCTTACGGTGCTTACCGTTCGCTATAAGATGGAAATATTTGGTATTGTTACCCCCTTCTTGTACATGTTTCACCTTAGCGTGCTGAGCCCATTTAGACTCCTCATCACGTCTTAGTTTAGAAAGTTCATCATTAGCATTCCTTAAGGCTTGCCTTTCAGAATCACTTAACGGAATAGTTTTAGCTTTTATATCAAGTTCGTCAATAATATTTCCGAGCCTTTCTTTTTCTTTTCTATAAACTCCACTACAGTATTGGGCCCATCCTCTCAAAAAATTCATGAGGTGTCTAATTTTATTTTTGCCAACGCTCAATGTTACTCCCACCTATAGTAACAGTGTTCCATTCTCTCTTGATAATATCGTAAAAAGCATCTAGTCTTAACCATGATAGTTCAAACGAGAAGTTCACTTTATTACCCATATGAGCTTGATCTCCCGAATCAATGAGCAAAGGAGTGTGGTCCGACCCCGATCTAGTTAGATCCCAAACCGTGACAAGAGGGAATTTTTGTTTCCAATCAGCAGTAGTCAGCACCCTATCTAGCTTTTCATACGTGGATACATCACGACGACTGGCCCAAGTAAATTTTCTACCCGAGAGAACAATTTCTCTAAGGTTGAGACTTTCAATAATCGCATTAAACATAAAAGGCCACCTCACATCAAACTTATCGTTGCTTGCTTTTATCTTCAGGTCATCTTAAAATATTAAAATCTCCCTCCACTAACATTGGTAAAGCCTTATTCTCACACATACATACTAGCTCAGCCAAGAAATCCGGTTTCTTATCATTTTAGGCAGCGTCGTATGCTGCCACAAACACCCATTCAAAGCCATCCAATTTTGAACGCAAGTGAATCTTAACCGAAAAGTCTCCTGTGTCAAGTTTTTAACTAGAAGTGTAGTAGTACTAATGCCAATTAAAATACCTCCTGATCTTCCATGTGGAGGGAGGTAAAACCACGTGAAATCTATGTCTCCAGAAAGTTTTTTTAAAAAGGGCGTGGTAAAATTTGATCTACCAGTTTCAAACAACGCAATAAAATCTAATTTTTGTTCACCGATAGATTCTTGAATAAACCAAATTTTGCAGGGGTCCGAAGACAATCACTATTCCAAATCATAGCTCTCATTTTAAACATATCTTTTCCGAACTTTGAACCTAGCACTTAGTCTAACAACAACTGTATCATAAACCTTCTTTTTTCGCTTCCGTGTGTCTTTCACACCTTGGATACATGGATCCGTATGATCCTCCAATCCCAGAAAGGAAGCCGTTAACTCTTCGTCATTTAAATCCTCACACATACCAGAAACCTTAGACACAAAAAGTACTTGTGGATCGTCTTCCATGGTACTAGTATTTTTATGTAGCATCGTGATATACCTCTCTTGCTGGTCTAGCAACTATAACATCATTGGGCAAAGAAAGAATGGAATGCTTCGGTTTTGGCGCCATATCTAAAACAACCGGAGTATCTCGGCGTTGCGCTAGACGAATCGCGCGATACAGATGTGTGTCATCGGCATGTGGTCGAGACCAAATGCATTCACTCGATCTGAGTCCTTCTAGAGAAACCTCCAGGATGTTACCAAAAGCAATGATATCCTCCCTCGATGGCGTACCTTTGTTGTCTCCAGTACCAACCTTCCCACTTGTGAGCTGTGTCGTTGGAGATGAAGGAGGGGTAGACGGCTCGCTCAGTGTAGTCAGAATATGAGCCATACAAATAGGGATATAACAGGTAGCATCAGTCAGTGGGCTCCTAGGTGAAGATGCGTCAACCATCCCAGTAGACGCGGCAATAAAATTCGTATTAGGAGACTCTGAAAGCACTACCGCTGCAGTGTCCACAGCAGATTCTTCCATGTTAGAAATTTTATTTGGCTGTCCAACCTCACTCAGCTCATCCCGCTTGGTAGGTCAGGATAATGTACTGGCCATACGCACAGTAGTCTCCTTCTCATCCACAACCTCCAGCTCAATGAGAAAAGTTAAAGCACCAATAAAAATAGAACATTCCCAAGCAATCGACTAAGCACCTGGAGTGTTAATTATCACACATGTTTGCTTAGGTGTAGATTTATCTTTTGTCTGATCCTTATTGGACTTATCCAGTGAGCTATCATTTCCTTCCCTCTTCTCATTATTTCCCCCCCCCCCCCCCCCCCTTTATCATCTTCATCATTCTTTGCATCAGGCATATCATAATCGCCATCACTAAAATCCTGATTATCCTCAATCTCAATGGTCACCGTGTAGCCCTCATCCTCATGAAAATTAACTTTCTGATAGGGTATACAAGCAACATCCACAACTTTAACAAGAATTCTAACCACACCATGTGTTCGGGTGTAGTCCATATCTACCTTTTTTGTTTTCCCTATTAAACCACCAAGTGCCCAAACTTTGAGATAGTTACGCAGTATCCCATCCGGTACTCCACTGATCAGCAGCCAAATTTCCTCAAGATGAATAGTGGGTTCAACATTCGTCTTCCATTCCTTGAATTCAATGAAACAATTAGTCCCTTTTACTTGCACCACTCCGAACCGAACAGCACGGGCTAACTCCATCTTGTTTGGAAACTGTGTCTTGTACATATAGTTATCCTGTGGCTAAACTAAACGTCCCACTGGAAAGTGTCGTCAATGAGCCACTGCAACCTCTCCACAGTTTTCTCCAAGTTAGTGTACCTCCAGTAACCGTAATCCTACACATCCTCCCATTTTCTGATTTTGGACGATAAGATGGAGTTGATGGCACCTCAAATATTACCAATTCCTGTTGTCCAAATCCAAAAATTTGTAAATTCGGTTTAGGAACTAAATGAAGAGGAAAATTATCTTCGGTCTGATCTGCAGCCTCACAAATGTCACAAATCTCTACAGTGCAGTCAATCGAGAAGTGACCTTTCTTGTCACAGCGGAAACACTTGAGCTTGTCCTCAACCTTCTCTTTTTTCTTGTAATGTCTAGCATCTGACCTGATTGTGCCTGCCGCCGTTGCCAGAACTGTCGCTTCGGACTGGGCGGGAGGAGATGCAACAGGAGCAGAAGGCTGTTGCGGCTTTGGCTGTGGAGGGGGAGCAGCCAGTCTAGTTGACACCGTTTGTGCCATTGCTGCATCGCCCCCCAACGTCTGTGTCTCCACCCGTGGCGGGTTTGCCAATGGGTACCGGCCACATCCTCGACCAGCCGCAGCAATATTATCTCCCCGAGTTGCCCTGAATTCGCAGCGGCGGCGATTGTAGCATCCATTTTTTCCTTGTCCATTCTGAGAACCATAGCGATCGTCACCACCATAGCCTGGATCTAGCTGTCAGTAGTGCTAGCTGTTAGAAGTTTCAGTTTCAATTAGCAGATAGGTTTAGTTAGACTGCTTCTTTCGGCTCAGCGCATCTTGTGCATTTGACCATTGTTTTAGGATGGCCGTGGAAGCTCAGCGCAAAATGGAAGCTAATTCTCGTATATTCTTCACAGGATTTATCTCTTGATCTCAACATAGGTATTTGTTTTGCATGTCATTATGTTGGCTGCTGCCTGTACAATATTCATACACATACCACTGATGGCTACGTAGATAAACTGCCAATTGCCATTACTAGCTAGCTAGCTACCGTTTCTCATTGATTAAGTGAGATATCATCATGTAATGCAAATAGATCTCTTGCACCACCCATGTATCACTTGATGTATTCCACTTCTGTTGTTTGATGTTCTGCTCTGTGACTGGGTAGAAGTTTGCTATGGATTCATGTTATTAGGTTTCCTGCAGCTTCTGTTTCCATCCATGCTGCCATTGATTCATGTTATTAGATACCTGAAACTCCCCAAAACTTGGCCATGTAATTTGCAGCTGATTTAGAGGGTCTTTGGTCCTATACTGTTCAGAGCATGTATCCTTAGGAAGATTAGATATGCACATTTGTTTGGTTATTGCTCAGAGGTATAACCGTATAAAATTATAAGAAACCATGTAATCTGGTTGATTTGATAAAATTATAAGCAACCATGTAATCTGGTAAAAAACTTGCCTTTTAATTCTTTTAAAGATCTCGCTGCAATGTTTCAGAAACATGGCATCTTGGATAAAATAATTCTCCCTCCAACAAGAGTTATTTACACAACTCTTGATAATCACTACTGATATACCTTTTCTATTTTCCCATCTTGTTGTGCGCAAGGAACATTATATTTAGGTCCTCCTGGCAATACTAGTTCTGGTGAAACGGGTGGCCTAACAGCGTCTGGCTTTCTTCTACATCTACAAGTAATTTTGAAGTCCCTGCAGCGACGGTGCCACCAGCCTTAAGGTAGTGACATTGCGCCCCGCTGCTCTGTATTTTTATTTTGTGAAGATGGATGAACCTTATGGGATTGCTCTATATTTTAGTCTCTAGTGCGGAGGTTGATACAGCTAGTTAGCTTGTAGATAGACGAGCTAATTCACTAATTCCAAGATAGCATGAAGCAAATCTATAAAGATTGTATATAGAGAGATCGGCGGATTTTACGCTCTTCAGGCTATCTCGATAGAATGGACAGGACTGGGATCTTGATCTCCTGCAGGGAGACCACACTTACATCAACATATATAGTCCGTCAGTCTCTTAGCTTTTGACCATGTGTTTTTGGTCACAAGAAGGTCATAAAATGGAGACAATGACCATTCAGTGACCAATATGGAGGGTCAAAAATTAGCACATTTATTGTAGTGTTGGACGGGTGGCATCACATGTCCGGGCTACCGTCCGACTTTTCCCCGAGTCCCACAACCGTTGTGATAGACCCGTCTAGCTTACCGAGTGTTTTCACAGTAAAAGTTCGACTCGAACCCACCTAGTCGGAAAGAATTGGCAGCACCCCAATTTTATGAGCCCACTACCAAAAATGTCCGACTTGTGATGGTGCAAACACTGGCGGGAAATCGACTAGACCTTATTTGAGAGATTAAATTTTACCAACCATCTAATAGAGGTAAAACAGAGACATATCAATAACACAAAACAAATCAATCATAATGTGAAATGGTATGGCTCTCTTCATGGCGATCTCCATCTCCACAAAGACTATAATCTAACCCGTGCCAACTCTTGTCACTTGTCGTCTTACTCCATGTCGCCGACATGTACATCGCCTTGCATGCCATCCAGGTTCTCCATACAGCTACACTATCTTAGTAAAGTAAATTACAGGAAGAATCCGACAGGCATGTCATTATACAATATAATCACAGCACCTAGGCTCCAGCCGGCTGACAAAACCGTGATTTGTAGATCACATATGGATTACACACATACATCACATGCACATGAATCATATCATTCACAACTTCCTGCAAAAACAAGTTATGCATAGATACGATATCTACCGGTGTTGTGAAACTCATAGCGACATATAAGGCACTACGATAGGGCGAAGTCGGCGGTCCCGCTAGCCGGATAGTGGGTAGGGATCGAAGGGGCAACGCCCCTCGCGGATCACATAGATCACATCTATGATCCGAACATGGATTTACGTGTCACAGTCTACCCCGATGGCGGAAACCGACTGGTAGGGGTATATCGTTCCATGACCTCAGCAGTATGATCACGAAAATCAGATCTACCATTTCCCGAGTACAGTTGATCCAATCAACATCATACAAAACCGATCTATCTCATAGATTGACCACCAAAACAGCACATAGATCTCATCTACAGCCAACCGCATATCACATATGCGAGATCTCGAGCCTAAAACCAGAAGCTATCGCTCTGATACCACTGTTGGGCCACGCAGAGATAAAATAAAACTTTTTTCCTCTAACATGGTGATCCCAAGATCCAGCCGAGGTAGGAGGCCACGAGGTTTACCACTAGACGCGCAGTTGCGGATTACTGATGAAGCACATCTGTTGAATGCAGTGCAGTCCTTACGATCCGATCGTCCTGGTGTTGATCGTACAACACCTCTGCTAGTATCCACACGTACAAGGAGGAGCACCGACGATGAACTGCTAGGTTTGTTACAACGGCAGGACTGCTGTGGACCTAGGGTTTCCAACTCATGGAATGACCTAACCGATCAACGATTACCCCTTCTGGGTTACTTTGCTCCACTATATATAGGGAGTGAATGTGGGCTCCACTCTCGTGGCCCATTCACTAAAGTCCATATAATATTAGTCCCTGTGAGTCTGACTCACTGAATTAGTCCGAATCCGTCTCAGGTCCAACCCAACCAGATTTCTGGTTCAGATCCAATCCGAACTTTCTCCCGCTCTTAAGTGTGTGACCTCGCAGGCTCATGGATACTTGGACACGATTGGAGTCCTACTCTCAATCGATCAGTCGGTAGCGGCTCCTAGCAGAATGTGCCGACTCCCAAGTACCAAAGAGTCATGACTATTTGCCTATCCAAAGGGACTGACGTCCAAGTCCCTTTTGCCTCACATATACCTTGTCAGAATATAGGCGAATATTTGTCATTCCTTAAATAGTCTGACTCTCTTCTCGATCCGAGATAAGTGATTCACCCAACTAACTCTTAGTCGATCGCCTCGGTTAACACTCTTACGAATCATATCATCCGAGAGGGCCTAGAGAATATCTCTCCAAGTGTAGGGGCAAAATCCCATCTTGGTTATTCACATCACGCAGTTTGATTCTTAGTTGACCCGAACTCTGCCTTTATAACTGCCCAGTTGCAGATCAGTGTTTGACAGAACCTAAGTCGGTGATCCTCAACTCGGACTATGCAATAACCTCAGGTCTAAGGATTACATTGATTGAGATATACAAATGACAACTTGTTCGTTGTACCTCAATATGGGTCAATCCGACTCGCTAAACTCTTTAGCCGAATCTGTGTAAGTCGGAATAACATCACCATGCCCATGACAAGTGGAACCGAGTCATCAAGCCAACTTTCACATTGGTCTAAGTTGTGTGTCCAGCACAACCTCGATGACCAAGGACATTTAGTAGAAACAACATGAATGTATAGTTCCACAACCGAATCACATATTCAATGATACACATCATATGTTTATACAAGGACAACTTAATATCTTTATGAATACAATGGGAAATAGCATCATCCATGATTGCCTCTAGGGCATATTCCCAACACCTATGTCTTCTCTCAATCTCGATCTTCCCCAACTCGACTCAATTGCTACCCACGGTAGCGACTGTCGTGGCCATTCCCATGACATGGGAACCCACCGTGGGGCTTGGCCAGTCAAGCCTCAGATCTGTGGCGAGACCCTATACTCCCATTTGCTGGCCCTTCGCCACCGGCTGCATGATTGCTACTGGAAGATTCCTCTTGATCATGATGAGTAGCTATGTGCCGACCTCGCGTCCGGTCACCCACTCCTCTATGCTGCCAATCAGATCCATCAACCTCTTTGCCGACTTAACCGATGCCGCTGACCTGGCAGATTTCGCCGCATTCATCATCGACAGCGGATCGACCCTGCGCGATCTACTCTTAGAGGAGCAGATTCAATCTATCACTCTCCTCTCCTCCGAGTGTGACCCAGCCAGAAGTGGCTCGGCTGGAAAAGACACCACCCTCTATGATGACGCCGACTTGACGATGCCCGCCGGCTCCGCCACCCCCGCATCCAACACCAGCTCGATCATGTGAGTCTCCAACACTACCGACTTCGAGGATCAATTGATCCTCCCACTATTCGAATCCGACTCGGGATCGGAGTCCCTGGACGAATTCCACGCTAGATCCCAATGCTATAATTCCATCTATATGGCCAACGGCGACAAGCCACCGGTGGATCGATTCTCGACGCCCCTCCTGCTGACCGTGACAGCGGCAGAGATCGAGAAGCACCGCGTGGACCTGCTGGAGGCCAGGGAGCATGAGAAGACCGAGTGTGAAAAATTTCGCCTCGAACAACAAACAGCGCAAGAACTGTGGCTATACCACCATTGCGGGCTCTCTTGGTGACTGAGCCTCATGACTCATGGTCGTTCCTTGAACTTCAACGATGAGAACAACCCATCATGTGTCGCATATTGTGAGATATGCCACAACGCGCCACAAGGAGGCAGTGGCACACCACCTGGGTCAACTGCGCCCGGAGCACCACCACCATCCCACTGCTTGCCTCTGCCGCATCCACAGACTCTCATCGCGTCGCGTGAGTTCGATACCAACAAAATCTTACTAATCAAACCCGATGGACAATGTCATCGCGGGTGCGGCCGCGGTCGCCAACCTAAACCCTATGGGTGAAGGTGCGCTCCACATCAATTAAGCCCAAGCTCTACTCGCAAAGGCAGTGGAGCAGCAGAACGCGGGCCACGACTCACAAGGCCGAGTCTATTCCCGCTCCGCCCTGACGAGCGGATAGTCGACAACATCAACAATTGCCCGCCGCTCGAGCCAAAATAGATCCAGCCACGTGTTGCCAAACCTACGAACTCCACCAACAACCCACGGCCTGTGTACAACCCGGTCGACACCAACGGCCAACCATTCGACGCTAGGGGCCACCTCATCAAAACCCAGGCATGGTGACCTCGCCAACCGTGCGATCTACACCACACCCTTGCCAACCACGGAGAGCGAGAACACGAGGCACACGGATCCCTCAGCCGAGTTGGCCCACAATGCTTCAGACCAATGATCTAAGGTGAACACTAGCCCTCCAACTTCATAGGGCCAAATGAGATCGATAAGTATGATCCCACACTCAGCCTGACAGTGTGGATCGACACTTAGCTCATGGTGATGGGTATCACCAGCCACACCAACCTACTCCCCAATTGATACCTCCCCCTGATGATGGAGGGCGCGACCCTCTAGTGGATCAACACCCTCCTAGATAACAACATCGACTCGTGGGAAGAGATGCGTGAAGGCTTCAACAAACACTTCGAGGGCTCCTACACACACGCCACCATGATTGAGGACCTCGAGCAATGCATCTAAGGGCCCCGCGAGTCGATTCGCCATTGGGTCCAACGCTGGCAGACCTGTGGATAGCCGCCATTGGGATCCACCCTGACACGGTGATTCACTACTTCAAGAATGTGTGTCGGTACGAACCGCTGGTCACCAACATTAAGCGGTTCTCCAAAACGCTCAACAACATCCCCAACATCCTCGAGAATGCTAAGCGTTATGCTGAGGAGGACCCAAACCAAGACTCGACGAGTTGGGGAAGCGCCGCACGAATGGCAACAATGACATCAGACACCGTGAGCTCCACTATAGCAACACTCGCAAATGGGCAAGTGCCGAAATGACACCACACCCAACTTCGTGGTCAATGCTGGCGATAGCCCGCGTGACCCCAAGAACTTTCGCCCTGACTCGAACGGCTACCGTGGAAACACTATGACGAGGATGAAATTTGACCCCGCAGCCCTCCTAAACAATACCTATGTCTACCACAACAGGGAGGGAAATCACGCCACCCACACGACCGCCGATTGCCAATCTCTCAAAGAGATTGAGAAGGCACGACACGCTAGAGAAGGGGAAAATCCCCGATAAACCGAGGGAAAATGGCAGCGCTGGCTCGGCTCGCTCCACACAATCACCGGCATTGGGACCAAGCGCAAGAAAAAGGTGCTCTCCCACGCTGTCGCTGTCAACGTGGTGCGGCAAGTGGATAGCTCGCGCTGGTTAAATTGGTCTGACCAAAGCATCACCTAGAATTGTGAATATCACGCGCCAAGGATCAAGTACCTAGGGCGAGTCGCCCTGGTCGTCAGAGCCAAAGTGGCTGACTATTGGGTGCCAAAGACTAATGGATGGAGGGAGCTCCATCAACATCATGTACCTAGATACTTTCAAGCGGCTGCAACTCCCACATTCGATGGTCGAATCGACCCTCCACACCTTCCACGGGATCGTTCCAGGTTGGAAGGCGTACCCGATCGAAAAGGTGATGCTTCCAGTCACCTTCGACACCCCCGTGAACTTCTGCATTGATCAGATCACCTTTGAGCTCGTCAACTTATATAGCACATACGACCGCGTACTTTGGCGACAGGCTTTCGCCAAATTCATGGCAGCCCCTGTAACACCCCCGGTCACTCCGGACCGACGGCTGTCACTTCTGGCAGCTCAATAGGATCTCTATACTAACCCCACAGACTAACAATAGTCTTTTCTGTGCACTTTGTCCTCACTCATGCGCACCCGGTACCCACTTCCCGGTCGATCACCCATCCTAGAATTTGTCTAGGCCAAGAATGCTTAACCTTAGAGTTCTTTTCGAATGAGCTTCCGGAAAAGAAGTTGCAACTTGTTGGTATGAGTATCCTATCAATCATATTAAGCCATGTTCTTAGATCTCACAGCCCCTCACTATGCCTACAATATGATGAAGATGCCCTGCCCACGCGGTATCATCACCGTGCATGGAAACCCCGACATGGCCATATATTGCAAGGACAAAGGCTCCCAGCTCATCAATGCTGTCATCACCAAAGAAACGAACCATGCCAATGAACTCACCAAATATACGAGTGGCATAAACAAAGATCATCCTTCCATCTTTAACAAGCCAACAATGGAGAGATCGGCACCAGCAGCCTTTGAAGCGTCCACGCACACTTGCCAGGTCGAGCTCTTTCCCCGCGACTTCATCCAGTAAGTCACTATGGGGACCAACCTCTCAGCCGCATAGGAAGGCGTGCTCATCGAGTTCCTGCATGAGAATCATGACATATTCGCATGTAAACCTTCTGACGTGTCCCGAGGGAACTCGCTGAGAACAAACTCAATGCCGACCCAAAGGTTTGACACTGACAGAACATTCCATTAGCATGACCATTGGTGGGTCCCTAATTTGCAGAAATGAGGCCTCGTTACTATGCAAGCATGGATATCGAGGCGGCGGAGGCTTCGCGAGGAAGCTGCCTCTACTATTCCATGATGCGTGGCACAATCCTAACAATTTCATACTAATCTTGGTGCAGTAGGGTTTATAAAGGGTAAGAAATTCCTTTGTTTTCTCCACCTTCCCCCATTTTATCCCTTCTTCTCTGTGAACGCTTCGTTCTCCTTGTCTCTCTCGCTCTCTCTCATCGTAGCAAAGATCTAACCAACGCCACCAGAAAATTTCTACCCTCAAACAACAGATGATAGAGGCATCGGATTCTGGCACCGCTGGACCTTCCATAATAGAGGATAAGGGATACAGGGGAGTGTGGATCCCCTTTATGTTTGAAGCTAAGACAATACAGGCCACAGAGGAGGGGCTCCTTCTTTCCGGTTACTAGAGGAGTGGCCATGGAGAACTCGTTCCTACACCCCGCGCCACTGAGCGGGTTCATTTTGGACTCACCTTGATAAAGGATTGAGTGTCCCACCGTCAGGGTTCTTCACCGAGGTATCTTATCACTACGGTTTCCAACTCCACAATATTCCCCCAAACTCCATACTATAGCTCAGTTCTTATGCTTCCCTTTGTGAGGGTTTCCTCGGGATCAAGCATAATCTTCTTTTGTTCTGGGACTATTTTGGTACTCGAAAAAACTCTATCACTGTCGGTATTCCCTAAAATACCGGTACTCTTAGCTTACTTCTTAGGAGAGACTTAGTCTATCCTAGGATTTATGCGAGTGAGTCGGTCAGGAGATGGGATTCCACATTCTTTTATCACAAGGATAAACCAGATCTCGGGGAGACAAAAGGTCGGTCGACTTTTGTTGATGGTGCCACCGCCTACCAAGAGTCTTGGGACGCGGAGGCATCGGCTCTGCCTGATGATCTGATCCTTGCCAAGAGGTAGACGAATATATGATGAAGCATTAAGGCCTGAGGGGATACGACTTAGTCCATTGCAAGCTAATTCGTCGAATTCGATCTCTTCAGCACCATGGGAACCGATTCAGGCACACAATCATCTTCGACAAGAAGGATAGCTTGAAGCGAAACCCAACCTCGATCCCTTCAAGGAGTATGAATGCTGTGTTAAGTGGCTAATGAAGGAGAGAGTGAACTAGAAAATTCCGAGGATCTCAATGATATGTATACAGCCAAAGGGCTTCTGACCCCAGTAAGATTTCCGACTACTATTTTTTTCATTTTGTCTTTGAGTTTTTTGCAATACTGAGCTATTTGTTTTTGACTTTCATCTTGCTAACCTCCCCAAGTTGGAGCTTGCTCCTCTCAAGGGATATCCTCTAGAATACCTAGATCTTTCAGAGCAAGAAGAATCTAAAGAAGTACCTAAAGCTGCAACATGGAAACACAAGAATCTGGTTGTATGTATTGGCACACAATTGGTGCCTACTTTAAAGAGGTATGTTTCTTCTACCAGACTTTCATGATTTTGGTTATTCTTACTCTGTATCTTTAACGATTATAACATGTTATTGTCTAGATCCAAGTATTTGATCTAGGGAAAGGAAAATCCGGGAAAGGTTTTGCGCTCGTAGAAGCTTTTCATACTTTCTCCTGATATCACACATCCGACCCCCCATCCATCTCAATTCGCAGCGCTGGAGGAAATTCTATCTCCACACGCTGCAGAAACCGAATCTGTAGCCTAGGCTCACAGTCAGACGCCACCATTGGTGACTCGATTAAAGATAAGGGTGAACCCTCTAAGGGTAATGATCCCTCAGCAAAGATCATTTCCGATGGTCCCCTGAAGATTTCGGCTGGCTTCATCTGGAAAACTGCTAAAGAGCAAACAAGCTTGCCCGGGAATGCCTAGAACGCCGGAACATCTCAGCACAGGAGGATGCATAAGAAGCTGAGGACGTCAAGCTGGTGGAGCTGCTAGAACAAATTCATCTTCGGGACAAAAAGCTGAAGGCTGAATAAATTCTGCCTCCACCTTTCGTTACGTTGACCCTTGTTGAGAAGGTCACTCTCGAAATCAAGACCCACCTCCACAAGATCCAACATGAGTATGTTGTAAGTTGCCTTTTCAATTCTTTTTACTTGTATGCATATCTTATCCTCTAGTCCCCAAGGATGAAGTTGGATATATAGATCCGGATTGATGCTTTTATAGGATGCCAAAGAACAATGTAGTGTAGCCCCCAAAGCTCGTGATGGAATTTAACTTAGTTAAAGTTGCAGCCTGAGACTTAGTAACAATCTTACTCTGGTTACTATTCTGACTAATAGAAAGTTAATGTCTAAAACAAGGAAGTGTTAAAGAACATATATCACAAGAGGATAGAAGTAAAAATTATCCAGCTTTAAAATGCTCAGCTGATGGTGGAGAAGGAAGAAGCTGAAGGTAAGATTTTCTGTCCATCTCTTCTCGGATTGTACACAGTCGAATTCTGTCTAATTTTTGGTTTGTTGTTTTATCTTCCAGGCTTATTGAAGCAATTGTTCAAGCTTGTGGAGAACGCCGAGAACTTCCAAGACTTGGAGTCAGTAAATGCTAGACTTCGTGAGCAAATCCAAAAGTTGAGGGCTGACCACGAACGTAGAATCACCAATATTTTGGAGTCTAGCAACCTTGCCTCTGAGGAGCATGACCGCTCCATTTCTGGCAAGGATAAGGAAATCTTGGACATATAGGCTAAGCTAGATCGACAGAAGGAAACAAATCAGGAACTTTGGGATGAACTCTAGAGTTTGATAGAGGAGAACACCAAAGTAGACGAATCTATATTCGGTAAGTTTTACTGCATTCTGTCTCAGTTCTACTTTGTTTCTTGATTTTTCTTACGATTATATGTCGGATTTTGATGATTTTGTTTGAACCACAGGGCCTCTCAACCTCCTAGACTCTTCATCGTCCGAGTCACGCACAAGTCGACTTGTGTTAGTTGGAGATCTCAGTCATGACTACCGCCAGTCTCTTGAAGAGATTGGTGAAGCCGTTGATCTTTCCGACCTTCACAAGCATCTGTCTCAAGAGTTGCACGACAAGGTGAAGGATTTGCCTCATCTGGTCCGGGACTATAAAATGTCCTATGCCTGCACGGACATACATAATGTGCTTACTATGGTAATGAGACAACATGGAACCATGGAAATTTGACAAGTTACCAAGGGTTATGCAACTGAAGACGAAGATGGAAAGGCTTAGAATGTCGGAGAAATATGGGAATGTTGTGCCAGATATGCTTGTCGTGTGGCCGAGATGACCAACTTCGAGAAGCATTTCTTCACTCATGTTTTAGTGCCAGCAAGCCCCAAGTCAAAGCCAAACAAGAATCCAAGGACGATGAAGATATTGAGTCTGACATCCCGATACCGAAAAAAGATCAGGGCCACACTGCTAATCCGGCAAATCCTTCTTATCCTCCTGCAGTATAGATTCTGAATTAAAAGTTTGCATTATTCTGAGAGAGTCGTTATGGAATAAGTAAATTACTTTATTTTGTGGTGCTGATGTGTAAGAACTGATGCTTTACTACTTAGCACTTTGTATATATTTGATGTGTGCTCTAAAAATTTCCTAAGCACTTTGTGTTTACACTTGTCGTTTTATCTGTCTCTCTGCCTCGTCCCTTTCATGAGACGACAAACCTTTAACACGGAAACTTTTATGAGCAATGGAGCTCAATTGCCAAACCAGTTTAAATTCAGAAACAAAGTCGGCTTCTAGTACCAACAATCCATTACTCAAAAAATACTCGTGCCTAAGCAATCAAATAAAAAATCAAAGTATAAACATAAAATGAGATTTACACTCGAAGGTAACATTTTTATAGATTTCCAAAAATCATAACCAGAACGAACATGAGCATAATGTACTTTCAAGAATCCTGGATTTTCGAAATTGACATGCTCTTTTAGAAATAAGATGGTAAAAAACTTCTCAGAAAATTATGAGCTAACCAATACTTTATTTCACTTTGAACATGTAGATATGATTACAAGGAAATATAATTAAGAATATAAGGGACGTAGCTATGCAATATTCCATCAACGGGCTAATTCATCCAGGTCTATACTACCACTAGCTCTCTTTCTCTTTCGAGTATCATGTCTTTCCTTGATTGGTCTCATATCAGTTAAATAATATGACCCATTATGCAGAACTCAGATGATCATAAAAGGTCCTTCCTAAATTAGCGAAAGTTGTGCTTTCTTTTTTGCACGAGTTGAAGAACCATTATTCTTTGATATATGCTTTGACTTTGGGAGATTGATGGATTAAATCACTTAGAAGAACTGCTTCTGCACCATAGACCAAGAAGAAAGGAGTATATCTGGCTGACCTGTTAGGAGTTATTCTCAAGATCCATATCACAGACGGTAATTCTTCCACCCAAGCCCCCATAGTACGATGACCTTGTGCTTCGAGACGAAGTCAGAGTCCTTGTAAAATAAGACCGTTTTCCCTTTCAACTTGTCCATTGGCTTATGGATGTGGGACTAATGCAATATCGAGTCGGCTATTTCTCCCATGGAAAGGTTGTTCCCATTGTCAATAATAATACTATTTGGATATCTGAATTGGATAATTATATCCTCGATGAACTTTCTAGCTGTGGTTCCTTCACAATTTGTTACAGGTTTAGCCTCAATACATTTTATAAATTTATCCACCATCCCTAGGAGATGAGTAAATCCACACTTTGACATCCTAAACGTCCCTACGATATCAAGCCCCCAGACCACAAATCACCATGTAACAGGGATTGTTAGATGATTAGCTGGAACGTGTGCTTGACGAGTGTACATTTGGTAGCTTTAGCACATTTTGACCAGTTTCTCGGCATCTGCCTTAGCTGTGAGCCAAAAGAATCCGTGTATAAAGCTTTTTCCACTAAGGATATGGCTATAGCGTGATGACCGCATTCGCCTTCATGGATTTCTCTTAAGATTTCCACTCCTTCCGAAGAAATATAGCATTGGAAAACCCAGAAACACTCTCCTTATAGAGCTCACCATTGATAATTGTGTAGGATTTTGCTCGTCGGACGATCTGTCGGCCTAGAACTTCATATTCGGGTAATTTTCTATCTACCAAGAAATCTAGGTAGGGTTGTGTCCAGCTGGGAATCACAACCAGAACTGCTACTAAAGGTGAGTCGGATTTCGTCGGATAGTCCTCATCAACTCCTGTGATAGAGGGAAATTTTAAGTGCTCTAGAAAATCACCATCCGGAACTGGTTTCCGCGCAGAGCCTATTCTTGATAGAGCATTTCTTTCTCATTTTCTACTCGAGGGATGTGTTGAACCTCAAAACCCTCAAACAATTTGGATAATTCATTCGCAACAACCTTGTATGTTGCCATGTGTTTATTTGCATTGCAGATATCAGATAATTGATGTGCAACTAAATCCGAGTCTCCGTAACACATGAGTCGGGTAACGCCAATGTATTTGGCCATGCGTATTCCATGTCACAGTGCTTCATACTCGGCAATATTATTTGTTGTTGTGAAGTGAATCTATAACACATAGAAAAACTTATCTCCTTTGGGTGATTTGAGAACCACGCTATCCCCGAGCCTCCCTGTGATATTGATCTGTCAAAGTGAAGGGTCCAAAATTCCGTTTCTGGAAGACTTGTATTTTTTGCTATCTCTGTCTAATCAGCGACATAGTCAGCAAGTATTTGGGACTTTATTATTGTACGGGGCTTGTACTCAATGTCAAAAGCTGCTAGCTTGATTCCCCACTTTGCGACATGTCTTGTTGCATCGCGATTGTTAATTATATATCGCAGGGGAGCAGTACTCAGCACTTTGATCTTGTGCTCTTGAAAATAATGTCGTAGATTTCTAGCAGCAAAGAATATACCATAGGCTAACTTTTGGTAATGTGGATACCTTTACTTCGACTCTATTAGGACCTCACTTAGATAATAGGTTGGACACTGTACTAGATACTCATGATCTTATTCCTTGTGCTTCACTGATGTTACAACACTTACGACTCTATTTGTCGCTCCAATGTAAAGTAACATAGGCCTGTGTGGCTCTGGTGCGGCAAGGATTGGTGGGTTTCAAAGTAGGTCTTTCAAACTTTGCAGGCCGGCATCGGCTTCTTTGGTCGAGACAAATTTGTCGTTTTTCTTCAAGATCTTGTATAAAGGTGCGGCTCTTTCTCTGAGCCGGCTGACAAATCAACTTACTTTGGCGATGCATCTAGTGAGTCGTTGAACGTCCTTGAGGCGAGTCGGCCTGGTAATGTTTAGTATAGTCTTGAGTTTTTCCCGGTTCACATCTATGACTCTTTCAGACTTCATGAAACCTAACTATTTTTCGGCTAGTATTCCTAAGAAGCACTTCTTTGGGTTAAGCATCATATTGAATTTTCGTAGGTTATCAAATGTTTCCTCTAAGTCGAAAATTAGTGTTTCCTTCTTTTTGGATATAACTGCTATGTCATCCACGTATATATGGACGTTGTGTCTGATTTGGTCATTGAGGCAACGCTGCATAGTGCGTTGATATGTTGCTCCCGTGTTCTTTAAGTTGAAAGGCATAGTTTTGTAGTAGAAGATTTCGAAAGGAGTGTCCAAAGACGACTTAATTTGATCCAATTTTTTCATCGGTATTTGGTGATATCCGGAATATACGTCGAGAAAACAGAGTTATTCTAACCCTGCCGTGGAGGTGATAACTTGATCGATTCTTGGCAAAGGAAACAGATCTTTGGGACAAGCCTTGTTCAAGTTAGTATAATCAACACACATGCTTAAATCAATAGTGTCCTTTTTAGGGACGACTACATGATTTGCCACCCAATCTATATGGATGACCTATGTGATAAATCCGGCTAAATCTTGTTGGGCCAATTCCTTAGCTCTAGCTTTACGCTTTTCGTCACCAAATCATCATAAGGATTATTTGATGGGTCTAGCAACAGCATACACATTAAGAGAGTGCTCAGCAAGTTCCCTAGGTACTCCAGTCATGTTAGAAGGTTGCCATGCGAAGATATCTTTATTAGCTTTGAGGAACTCGACAAGTGTGCTTTCCTATGCGACCTACCCCTATGTTGGTCGCCTTGGAGGCATCATCTTCCTTCAGCGGCATCTTCTTTGTCTCTTTTGATGCCTTGAAATGCATACTCGATTTTAGCACCTCGGTCTTCGTAGCGGGCATCTTAGATAGGTCGATGTTTTTCTTGATCTCCTAGTACTCCTGGGCGTGCAGCACGACTTCAGCAAAGGCGGTAGATCCGTCCTTGCAATCTCGTGCTTTCTTCAGCTTTCCCCGGATATTGACGATGTTGATGGGACCTAGAAGCTTCATCATGTTGTCGATGTAGCAGGTATGGGCCATGAACGCCTAGTAAGCCGGGCATCCTAAGATGGCGTGGTACGCACTTTTGAAAGGTACCACATCGAATGAGAGTGGCTCGGTCCGGTAATTATCCAGAGTACTGAATGTCACGTCTAGTGTGATCTCACCTAGCGAAGCCTCCTGTCTTCCTAGTACAATGCCATGAAAAACCACATTGCCATGGTTTTTATGGCTTTCGTGAATCTTCATGCGGTGGAGCATCTCGATGTAGAGGATATTGATGCTGCTTCCACCATCCATGAGTGTTTTAGAGAACTCATAGCCATCAATAAGAGGATTGATGACAAGAGGGTACTTTCCCCGACGATGGGCTTCCTTCGGGTGATCGCTTCGGTCAAAGGTGATGGTTACTTCCGACCAATTCGAAAACTAAGGGACAGCCGAAACTGTGGCGTTGAGATCATGGAGAACTGCCTTTTTTACCTTAGTCAGCTAAGTTCCAAGGAAGCAGACATAATTTTCTTTATTTGTAGGATAATCCTTCTTTCCATCTGACTTGGGCTGTGCGGCATCCGCTTCTTCCATGTCGGAATCTTCCTTGGCCTCCTTACCATTCTTGTAATTTTTCTTTCCTTTTCATCGCTTGGGCCTGTAGCCAGTGGATTCGTCTCTCTTGATGTCGTTATTTAAAAGACACTCATCATTAGTGTGGTAAGAACCCCCGACCCCGTCTGGGTGATGTACACAAGGGTTATTGGCAATGTTAGCCAAGGAATAAGTTTTTCTAGACTGTTGATCTCCTCTACCCTGGACTTGGGATGAGCCGTTGCCTCGTACCTGACCGCCTCCACGTCCTCCTCGTCCTCCAGATCCAAAAGTTGCACTGACAACCACATTATACTGATTAGGCTTATCTTCCGAGGTGTTCTTGCACTTCTGAGGTTGTTGTTTTGGATGTTTGGCCGCATTTGGGATGGCCAAAACATTCAGCAATCCATCTGAATCATCGTTGGTGTCTGCATATTTGCTTGCTGTTTCTATCAATTCTCCCAAGTCTCTAACTTTTTCACGCTTCGACCTATGATGCAGCAATCCGACTAGGAGCCCTGCGATGAAAGCTTCAATCGTGGTCGGATCATTTACTCCCTCAAAGCAGTTCTTTGTGTCGATCCATCATTCGAGGTAGTCCCGACAAGTTTCTGCAGGTATTTAAGTGCAACGTTCCAAGTCTCAAACTATGTAGGGCCTCCTGTATGTATCCTCAAAGTTCTAAAAGAAACACTTTGCATATCATACGATTTACGAATCAAGGTCTCTAGCAACTCACTGAGCCATGATCGATATGTCTTCCACAACATAAGTGGGAGATACAGGACTACAACCAGGATGTGTACTCCTTTGGCGATGCAGCAAGCCTAGAAAAAATCCTGGAGCCAAGTATCTAGCCAAGCCGCTTTGTCATAGGGTTGGATGTGATTCATGATGCCAAAGTCAACCGAAAACTTTGTTCGATGGATATGTGGACCATAGAATTTAGGTCCCACGTACACGTCGTCCTCCTCATACCGCCATGCCTCTATGTTAGATTCGACATGATGGAAAGCGTCATTCGGTGAGAGTGATCTACGCCTCAGTTGCTCGCTATGCCTGCGTGGTGGCGGAGTCGAATTTCTGCTTCTTCTTCTACCGTTGCCTTATCCACCCCTATGGCTTCCATGGCTGCGATGATATCCTTCGTGGTCACTGCTGGGTGGTGATGGTGGCTCTATTGGGTTATTTCTGGCTGAATGTTGGGCTCCTAGAACTTCGTTATGCTGGCTCCGAGGTGGATCTTCACGACATTGGTCATCGTCCCGACTTGTTCCAGGATGATCCTCACCATTACTTTTTCTAGCGTTATCGTTGTTGCGACGAGGCTTAGCCGGACGTCTCGTGTGCCTAAGAGGCAACATCCTTTGTTGATCCCATTCTTGCTGGCGCCGCACTTCCTCTTCATCCCTATGGCCATTATTTTGTCAACGAGGGGGTTGGTGAGTGGCCAATGCTCTAATGGTGTCATGGGATGCAGCCGGAAGAACTTCTGACCAGTCCCGCCTGGTCCTATGATGATGACTGTTTCAACCAGTCCTTGAGTTTTCTTCATCCCTAGGGGCGGAATGGTGACGCTGATCCGGTTCCCATTGGGGTCATACATCAGCTTTTTGGCCTGCATCAATGCGGCACTGCTCTGATTTTAATGCTAGTTTCCTTTCGAACAACGCGCCCATTTTCTGCTGCAGTCCTTTGTGGAGCAATGCTACGCACTGCTGGACCTGTTCTAGAGACAGATTGTTGGCGAGGATAGCTCGAGTAGCTGTCGCGTTTTGTTAGGCGTGTTGTAGACTTGGATTTTTCTGTCACCCTTCCCGTCGAATAAATCTTTGTGTACTTCTGGGTTCTTATTAGCAAGAACCGGGCCACCTTTAGTCTTATTTGGTAGTCCCTTGAATTCTGACACGTACTGGGAAGTATTGCTGTCAATCTGTTGTTTAATCTCCATGATGCATGCAACCTCTTCGAGGAAAAGCAAGTGATGCTTCTCCAGATCCCCAGCCCTTTTATCTAGCTCGTATGGCGTAAGATCTGAAGCAGTTGGGATTGGTATTGTTAGTGAATCTCTGTACAGTCCATGTGCACCTTGGGTGACTACGTGTCCTTGAAACAGAGGATCGATCGGCGTGGGATTAACCGGATCTCCATCTGGGTTCTCCACTATGATTTCTTCATCGATGACTTCATCATAGGCTTCTTCCACCGGTTCTATCGGTGTCAGGTTTCTGTTGTTGTTCTTCTTCTTCTTTGTCCGTCCGATGGTATTTATGCGTGCACCAGTGGCAAAGACAACTTTGGGTCCAGTACCTAGAGATAGGCTTCCATCAGTACTTTTAGACATGGTTGGCATGGATGTTTGGACCTCAGAGGAATCTCCGGTATCCATGTCATCTTGCGAGGTGTAGTCTTCATCCATGCTATCATATGGACTTGGAGGTGTCTCCTATTTACCATGCGCTAGCTTGGAGTTGTATTGTTGTTCATACGCCTCCATCTCCTTTTGGAAGTCCCGAAGTTTCTATGAGGTCAGTGATTCCTGAGGGGATGCAGGTAATTAAGTATTTTATTCGATCACATCGAGGACTGAATCGTTTTTGGCTCCAGCATCGACAAAATCGGATCCAAAGCCAGCATAGCGCACAAAGCAATGCTTCTTCTTCTTCATTGACTCGAGGTAGTGGAACAGTTAAGTTTCTGCCTCCTCGAAGCTCTGCTTGATCTTAGCGATTCCTTCGTAGTCGACGTAGGGGCCTTTCATCATCTGATTTATCCTGTGCCTCAGTAGAGTTTCTTATTCTCCAGCATCGGTAAACCTGGTTCTAGTGTGACTATATTCTTCATCCGTGTATCTGACCTCAATAGGGAGATCAGATCCGGATTTTTCCTCCACCACTTCTTCCAATATAGGAGCGGGCTGAGTGGGTTCAGGTTTTTCTAGATCTTGAATTCTTTTGCCTCCGCAGAAAGAGTAGATCCGGATTGTTCTTCCTCTATGGTCATGACCATGAGGGTGGGTTGGGCGGGTTTAGAGAAACTGATATAGATATCTATCTCGCCAATTGGCATGATGGTGAAGATCGTCACGGGCTCCTTAGCCGGAATCTAGGTATCATCGAGAAGAACGAGAGGGGCATCGCTAGTGTAGAGAATGCGACCGATGGCAATTGTTGCACCGATTCCTACACGCGCAGATTCCTCCCGGAACAAAGGTCTGAAGGTCACGTGCCCCACGGTGGGTGCCAACTATCATTGGATTGATGACAAGTACGCCATAGGGGGTCCTGAAGGCATGGGAATATGGGGTGTGACCCGTACGGTGTTCTGCGAGCGGTGAGCACAAGTTTACCTTGGTTCAGATCTGACTATGGTGATCAGATCCTACTCCTGCTAGCAACCCAGTAATATATCGCTGATAGGAAGATGTTATAGAGGATTACAAGAGAGGTTCGCCTATGCGAGTTGGTTGTGGTATTGTCCGCAACATCCATGTCTACATCGACGACTTTGTGGTGAAGTCGACTTGGTAGGACGACCTCGTCGCTGACCTCTCCAATTTTTTTGCAAATATGCGGAAATACAATGTCAATCTCAACCCGAAGAAGTGCATGTTCGGCGTCCCTACAGGCCAGCTGCTAGGATACTTAGTCTCCAAGTGAGGCATCAAAGCAAATCCCTCCAAGATCAAAACCATCACGAGACTCGGTAAACACAAGTGCCTGCGTGATGTCCTGAACCTGGCAGGAAAAGTGGAGGCTCTCAGTCGCTTCATCCCCATCCTTGGTGAGAAGACAATGCCTATCTATCGCCTACTGCACAAGAGCCCCACATTCGAGTGGGACAGCAAGGCTCATAGCGCACTCGCCGCACTGATATAGGTGCTACTCGCGACACTGGTTCTCGCTGCACCCCTCGACATGGAGTCCATGATCATGTACGTTGCAGCCTCCAATCAAGTCGTCTGCAATGTAATTGTTGTTGAGCGACCAGATGAAGGAAAGGAACACCCCGTCCAGCAACCGGTGTACTAACTCAGTGAGGTTCTCACCGACTCGAAGCAGCGCTACCCCTAGTACCAAAATCTAGTCTACGCAGTCTTCTGAGCGCAGCGGTGGCTACTCCACTACTTCTAGGAGCACCCCATCACAGTCGTCTCCTTCGCCCCGTTGTATTACATCACTCTCAATTGCGATGCAACCGAACAATTCGCCAAGTGGGCCATCAAAATTGGCATCCACAACATCAATATGAGCCCCGAAGGGCTATCAAGTCGCACGCCCTTGTCGACTTCCTCGTCGGCTAGGAGGAGGCATAGAAACCCAAGTCGCTACCTGATGAGTGCATATTTGCATCATGTTTTATGTTATTATTTTGCAATGTAGTGGTAGGATCTTGGAATTTTACGGCATTTGCGCGCACCTTTTATGTTTATTTTCACCAGGATCAGGACAAATGATGGATCCGATGGACACAATTCTTGGACCAGTTATATTTGAGTGAATAGGAGCCAAAACAACATAAATTGCTTATTTGGGAAATATTAATAACACTAGAAAAAACCTGAAGTAATTGGAGGGTACATAAGGGTTAACGACCAACTATACGGCAGGAAGAAATATTCCGGCCGTATAGTTCCTGCTGAAAGTACCGACTTTGAATCTACTAGAGGGGGGTGAATAGGAGACTACCTATTTTTAATTTGTTAATCAATTTTAGGCTTGGCAAGAAGATGAGTTCTCTAGGTATGCAACTAGGTGAACAACCTATATGCTAGAGAACTAATAGCAAGCACACGAGCAGTAAAGAGAAAGTAGTAAAGGTAAGGAACGAGATAACCGGAGTGGGGACACAAAGATGTAATTACTGTAGTTCACTTCCAAGGAAGCTACGTATACATTCGAGAGGTGTCGGGGCCACACAAGGTCACCCGAGTGCCACAAAGGCCTCACCTTCTTCTTCGGTGAGAACCCCCACAAAGGAGGCCTCACAATCACTAACCGGTGACCTTGAAGGCGCCAACAGAAACCTTTATAACAAGGTTGAGGGGGAAGATCCACAACTCAATTAGAGGCCCTCAATGAAACCATGAAGATTTACAACACATGCCCTTAGCTCCGAGGATGCCCTACACCGTCTAGGGTTCCAAGAAACCCAAGAGTAACAAGATCCACAAAGGACAGGTGGGGGGATCAAATCATCTTTGGTGGAAGTGTAGATCTAGGTCACCTCTCCCACCTCTCAAAAGATCAAGTGATTTGAGTGGCTAGGGAGAGAGATCTAGTGAGGTGACACTCTTGTATTAATGGAGCAGAGAGAAAATTGAAGAGTTCGGTAGGAGGAAGAAGGAGGGCGCCTTAAATAGGCCCCCTCCAAACTGAACCGTTGGACTGTTCACGACACCATCGGAAGTTCCGGTGCGGGGCCAAAAGTTTTGCTCAGCGCGGCTTCAACGGCTTGAAGACCATTGACGCACGCTCCAAAGCTCGGCCGGAAGTTTTGGTAAGACACGACCGGAAATTCCAGTGGAACTTCCAAAGCAAATTCCGGGCCAAGTTCTGTCAATTAGATAACTTCCAAAGAGAAGCATACAGTGCTTGACCAAAAATTGGAGTGGAATTTGGAGCAGAAACAACTAGATCGCGCACTGCCTGACCAGAATTTCCGATGCCTGGGCAGAATTTCCGCTCAGAGTCTTGGTGGAAATAGCATAGGAAATTCTTATGACCGGAACTTCCGGTGCTACTTCCAGTGGAAGTTCTGCCAATTAGAAAACGATAATATAGTAGGTTCTGAACTGGGGCTAGAACTTCTGCCAGAAGTTGGACCGGGAATATGGCCGGATCCATTCCACAGATAACCCTAGGCGGAACTTCCGACGCCTGGCCAGAAGTTCCGATCAGACAAAAATAGCACCGACGGCTCAGGAACTCGCTGTCTCGCTGATGGATATGATGGCTGTGGCGGTGCAAATATGGTTTGTGCAAGAACAAGTGATTCCCCACAGCCTTCCAAGGCGGACCTCCTCTTGATAGTATGGCAACGTGAAATAATAAAATGAGAGAAAGAGAAAAACGAAAGATCGCCGTCTTCACGAGACTTCAAGAAAGGCAACCACACACTCCATAAGCTCGATCAATAAACAAGTAATAACCTAGAACTCTAGCACAAGGTTATATCACAAGTGGGATTGTCATCATCACCAAAATAACATGGGAAAACATAGTCCTTTCAATGTCCCCCTTTTTGGTGTTTGATGCAAATCCCATAATATTTGCATAAGAAAGAGCAGATTTTGCAATGAATGGAACAAGTTCCCCTACGTGTGTGCAAGGTAGAGAGAAATCTCTATGGACAAAACTAGCACACATATAAGGGGTCTCCCCCTTTCCATTGCAAAAACAACACAGGTGCAAGGAAGAAAATGTTAGGGGAGACACCTTTCCAGCATACATATGTGGTGAGAAACAATAGATGAAATAAAATGAAAGGAGACTCCACCACCATATACAACCAACATGCATACCAATAGCCAACAACATGCATACCAACAACATGCATACCATATCACATAGTCTCATACATAAATAAGTCGCACAAATAACAAGGTCCACAAGCACACACATATAAACTAGAGAGAGAGTTCATGAGAAAGAAAGGATCAAAGAAAAAGTAAGCTGATGAATCGACCCATGCAAATCCCGTGAACAACCTAATAGATATCTTTCTCCCTGTTTGGCATCACCACACCAAAAAGGGAGAAAAGACCACTCTGATCGCCCCAACCGTGGAAAGGAGGAGGAGAAGGCTCGGGGTCCCAAGAGACATTGTTCCACAAAGGCGGGGGACCGGTGACTTCATCCTCCGAATCAGACCACTTGTAGTTGTGACAGATCCACTCATCTTTAGGCGCGGTGACAGAGCTGGTCTCGGGAGAGCAAGGAGCGCTGAGCACGGTCAGAATAGCCTTCTGCCGCTGAGCATTGTGCCGCTGATCAACATAAGCCTGGTAATCATGGTACTGCAAGAAACAAAACATCTTATTCACCTTCTTCAGCAGTTTCTTGGCCCAAGATGGCTGCCTCTTAAGAATGGGACCACCAGCACTAGAACCAACACGTGCAGAAGTGGCACTAGTATCATCCCTAGACTTCCAGATGGCTTCTTCCTTTTTAGCTTGGGTCCTAGGATGCTCATGCTTACACACACACACAACTTCTTCTTCTCATGAATAGTGATGCAGTCCTGAGGATAGAGGGTACTAGTTGCTTCCCTCCACTTGGCGTTGATAAGAGTCTGAATGTATGGAGCATAGGGGCACAAGTGTGTAACATCCAGCTTCTGGTAAGAATCATGGTAAAGGTGAGTCTGGAGCATAAGGTCAATCTAAAATGCATGAATCTAATCAAAGTTTCCTGCCTTTGGAGAGATGGTGTTCAGGTAGACCCTGCTCATGATGTCATAGACTGGCTGAAGATGATTAACTTGACCACAAACACCCCAACCGTCAATATAGAGAGCCTCCAGAACCTCAGGAGCAGAAGCCTTGTTGAAGTGACATCGCGAACCATTGGCACCCTTCTCAAGCGAGAGGGGATAGATAAGAAGGGAACCAAACTCGAACCATGTGGCTGTTAACAGCTGATTCTTGGTCATCCACTTCAAGGTACCATCAAATTTATAACGGTGCTCCATGAGGGGAATCGGTCCAAACTTTCCGTATATCTCAAGAGCTTCCCCAAAGTACTCAAGCTTGCTTTCCATATGAGCCACATTGATGTATTTCTAAGGGGAAACAACAAACTTGGACTTGGTGGCATATATCTCTGCAAAGATATCCTCTTGACGGAGATTATGGAAGACAGGATCCAAGCAAATAGGATCACGCGGAACGAGATAGGGATCAACCTGGAAACACGTCGAGCATCAGTAGCCTTCTGGCAAGCAGTCTGAGTGGGAGGTCGCAGAACCTCAAGGTCCTCTTCATCAATCTCGGGAGGACCGGGAGGAACATGGTTGTGCTTGCCTCTACGGGAATCACCTTTCCCTGAGAAGAAAGCAAAGAATAGGGAGGGATGTTGGGATAAGTGCACAAGTTTGAAAGAAGAAACAAAGAGAGATCAAAAAAATACATGCAGTGAATCAAATATAGTGCACCAGAATTTCCGGTGAACCATCGGAACTTCCTGTGAAAAAGTCACCACCGGAAGTTCCATTCGTGACCCACCGGAAGTTCCGGTGAGTCCACGAACACAATGGTTCAACAGGAAAACTGCGAGGATACTAGATATAGGGTGCACATGTACGGATTCACACAAATGTATAGGTTCAATCTACTCTAGCCAAAGAACAAGCCTAGGCATGGTGAGCCCTAACTCAAGTAGTGGAGTGAGCAAGATCTCCATTAATGGAGGGAGTTGAGGGAAAATACCGGAGTGCATGGAGGGAGATCGAGGTGCGGAAGGTTCCCACGGAGCAGATCTAAAAAAGGTTGGCTGGATACGGAGGGGCCGGAGCACCTCCATGCAGTCGTTGTCGCTAGCGGCTGCTCCAAATAGAACGTGGGTCTTGGGGAAAACTGGGAGAAGACCCCGTTTTTCCCAGGGCCCACATTATATAGGTCGATGAGCCTCACCAAAATTTCCGGTGAACGACCGGAAGTTCCGAGCACAAGCGGAAGTAGCCAAGTCAGAGAGAAGTTCCGAAGAACTTCACACTGACCGGTACTTCCGGCAGCTGGCCAGAATTTCTGGTGACAACAGAAACACCTTCGCAGGATTGGAAGAGATCAAGGAAGAACATGTGCGTGGAATATAAGGGGCTTGGGAAATAAAAGGCTTGGGATAGAGAGCTCAAACTATGAAGAACCAAAACAACAAAAGACACCAAGAAAACACAATAATAACCAAGCACAGAAATACAAGGAAAACCAAAGGGTCGTTGCCGAGGCCATCTTATATAAGAGTAAATGGCTTGACACCGCGAAGATATATCATGGGTTCATTACCAACACTCATCATGAAGCTCAAATGATCTCCTTAAGAGACTATAGATTATGAAAACTTTAATGTGCGCATAATAGGGATAGTGTTTGTTCATAAGAGGAACTGCACTCCCCCTAAGTCCATGCCTACATCCAAACAAAGATACACATTGAGACACAGGTAGGTGTGCAAGGTAATCAAGCTACATTGCTCGAATCTATGATATTTAGCTCATTCCTTAACTCTCGGAACCTTGCTTCATCTAGAGGCTTTGTGAAAAGATCCACAAGATTGTCCTTGTGGGAACATACTACAAAGAAATGTCCCCTCTTGCAACATGGTCTCGAATGAAATGATGACGAATATTAATATGTTTGGTCTGGTTGTGTTGCACGGGGTTGTGAGCAATAGCAATGGCACTATCATTGTCACAAAGGAGAGGCCCCTTGTCAAAATAAAGTCCAAGATCCTTCAAGGTTTGCTTCATCCATAGCAATTGAGCACAACAAGTTGCGGCGGAGATGTACT